>JACAXG010000039.1:5238690-6438690 GCA_018881555.1 Amblyornis subalaris
AGGAGGGAGGGGGTCATTCCTGTGCTCAAGGGAGGTTTCCCACCTTCCTTGACAGACACCTGTCCTTCAAACCAGGACAGCAATTATATCAACTTTTCAGGCTGAACTGTTACTATAATTCCCAGAAAAATAAACCAGTGACTTCAGGAAAAAAAAATTACAAGGTTCTCCCCCCCATCATATTTCTCAATAACAATGAGAACAACTCTCCCTGGTTGTGACTCACATGAACTCGTCAGAGATTCACTGGGGTTGAAACACCTCTCCTAAGTCTAGCCACTGTGTTTCTCCTCTGAGCCCCATTCCAACCACTCCGTCCCTTGCTGCCTCAGCAGCACTCACCCCCAGCACCACAGCTACACCTTTCCTACCTCTTATTTTTCAGTGTGGGCAAGTCTGTGGTGTAGGCATCCTTACTATTGACGTGAACAGTGTTACATCAGCACCAGTCTGTCCCAGCACCCAGGCTCAAACCTATTCCCACCTTCCCAGGAGTGCTCTGGATCTGCGTCCTGATGTCCTGTGATCCACACTGTATGTGTGTCCCTGCTACACAGGGATGGCCAGGGTGGCTGCATGCTGAGACAGGCCTTAATGTCATCCCACAGCTGCTGGTACCCATGAATTGCCCCATCAGCCTCCCAGCACATCACATCCAGGGAGCTGTGAGGTGCTGGTTTATCTGATGATGGTCCATATCTAGCTGGGTTTCCTGCAGCCAGCACTGAAGTACTCCAGGGTATACAATCAGCTTTTTATGGTCTCAACATTTTAAACTTCCGCYGGAGGAAAAAGCAGAGCAGATGGTGCCTGGACTGGGAGCAACTCACCTTTGACGTCTTCTGAAAGTGCAGCCTGGCCAAAGGCCACTAGCAGTTCTAAATAACCCAAGCACCTACATCTCTGTCCTTCCCTGCTATTACTCTGGTTCTTGTTGCACCAACCATATGAGAGGGGTTAGGCTGCCAGTGCTGACGCTCTGGAATTGAATATGAGTAATATTAAAAATCAATCATGTTACGTTCCAGTGGACAGGTGCAAAAATAGTAGTAGGTTGAGTTTGGCTGCCTTACCTGGCTTGGCTACCGAAATAATTTGTCCTTCTTAACACTGAAATAGGGACAATACTTAATAAACACTCCTCTTATAGCTAAACATGTTTTTCAGAAGTAGTTAATATCGTGGTAGATGGAATACAGTATTAGGAAAACCCAAACTCTTGACCATGTAATTTACTTAGAAGAAAATTAGTACAGGTTTTATTTTCCTACCTTCTCCTTAACCCCTACTGGCTGTGATATCATATGTGTAAATTCAAATTAACACTCCTCCTATCTGGATTTCTTTATATTTGAATTGGAGGCTTGGAATAACATTTTTTGTTTTATAATAAATACTTTTGAGAAACAACCATGTTTGAAGAGCAATGGGTTGGGTTGCTGACCAGTCTAGTGTCCAACTAGGAAAATGACAGCCAGCTCTGAAATTACTTTGTCAAGTTTTTTTTCATGTTTAACCTTCATATCCTGAGGAGAGATTGGTGTCTTCGTAGGCAGGGCACATTAGCTGATAAATGTTTTCCTGCAACTTTGCTAAGCCCTTATTTTTACCATAGGCATGACCTCCTATCTCCACCTTTGCACTTTTTTCCACCAGTCCCCCGTGCAGCTGGGCACTGCCATCTGCCAGCAGCATGACCTCCTACCTCTGGGGCACCCTGTCCCGTGGGGAAGCACGGGTGGCTGCTCTGCTCACTCCTCACTCAAATCTCCTCAGTGAAGCAGGAGGGTAGGCGTGGGTACAAAGGGATGGGTGCCTCAGGGCTGACGGGAAAACCAAAACCCCAAGAAGAAACCTCCCAAGACACCCACTGCATCGGTAAGTGGGGCAGAGCAGAGCATCACCCAGGGCTGGGCCACACCGCTCTGCGGATGCCCTTCTGGGGAGAGCCAGCACCCCCACCTGCCCCTTTGCTCTGGCAGATGGGCTGAGCCTGAGTGAGAGCTTGTGATTTGCCCACACATGTTCCACTCAGCTGCAGAAAGGTGATGGTGTGAAGTCCTCAAAACCAAAAGCATCAGTAGGCAGCACCAGCCTCTCTCTCTGCCCCACTTTTTCTTGCAGCTTCCCCCAGCTTATCCTTCCCCCACTGCAGGACAGGAATCAGAGAGGAAACTGCTCCATCATTCCCAAACAGATGCCCTACCAGAAACCCACCAATGAACAGAAACAGCTGCTCTTCAGCTTCCTCCACACTCTCATGGGTGTGTGAAGAGTCTTCTCCATGCAGACAAACAGGGAGGAAGTGTCCCCTTCTGGCTCTGGCTGCCCCATCCCCATCCCTCTCCCCCTTGGTGCCAGCACAAGGGGCAGGAAGCAGCAATCACTCAGGAAATTTGGCTCAGTTCGCTTTGGATGGCTCAGGGGGGGAAAGCCTCAGAAGTCAATTGGCACAGCTTGAAAGGAAATCCCAAAACCCCCACCCCCACCCAGCCTGGCGCAGACTTCAGTGCCTGTTCCCAAACCTAAAGAGCTCTGCTGCATTAAGCTGAGATGCTCCTCCTAGACTTCAGCTGCAGTGGACCCCCACTCTGTCCACACAAGGCTGAGAGGAGAGCTGGACTTTCTGGAACTGTCCTGAAACTTGGACATGAGCAGCTGGAGGAAATGCTGTTGCTAGTGCCGGGTGGTCAGCATGGGGCACGCCACAGTTTCAGCGAGAGGGTAGGGGAACATGATGGGCTGTTTGCTGACACGATCACAGCTTTTTAAAACAAGCTTATGTTGCAAAAGCCAGGACTTCTCAGATGATGCTTTTCAGCATGCTGCTGGCTGGTGTGGCGGCCCCCAAGTGCAATTCGGAACAGCTCCACAGGAAGCCACACATACACTAGAGAGCAGCCAGAAACCCAGGGCACGATGCTGCACCCCTCGGGCCAGAGGTGAAGCTGTGGGTGATGAGGCAGGTGGCAGGATAAACCCATGGGCTTTCAAAGACTCTCCCTTCCTCCATCCCCACCTGCAGCAGCCACACACACTTCATTTGCATGCTGCTGTGTCATTTCTTGCTCTCGAATAAAGTTTTTACCTGACCAGAACTGGTGCCAGGTCCTTCCCAGCCTGAGTYGGTGTTATCACACCAGTGGGAATCCAGTCTTGCGTCTTCAATGTAGAATGAATCAGATGCTGCATCTATGGAGGGCTCCTGTTCCTCTTGCTCCCAATGCATCTGGAAAGGCTCCTTCAGGTGTTGCTCACTGGCCAGGCTGTCATGCAGCACTGTCACACAGCCTACACCTCCCCTTACACCCAGGGACAGCCACAGTGCAGGAGAACAATGCAGTATCACCGTGAGCATGGCAAACCCTTCAGCAGCTCTCACTTCATGCTGGGTCACAGACAACAGCTGCACACCTGCAGTATGCAGAGCCAAGGTCTTGCCTACTTTCATACAATTAGGAAACAGGCATATGGACATCATGGACAGTGGGAGAGGACACAGCCTTTTCATAGTGGTATCACTGCCTGTAGAACATACAAGTTTTGGTGTGTTTCTGTACATTATGCAAGTAGCCCTTTTTTCCCCAAAAACGAAGCCCTAAAAGAGCTGAAGTTGATGAATTTCTGTCTCAAGTGGTGATCCCCATTCCTCTCATGCCCTGCTTTTCCCTTTCCCTGCTTTTGTCTCAAAGACTCCTTCCCACCTTGAATTCCTAGTTGCTCTCAGTGTTCATGTGGCCCTTCACTTTAATTCACTCAGCTGATGGAGAATCCTCCACATGATTTTCCTGTGGCCATTCACATGAAAATCATGACTTACTCTGTGTTAACATTCTGCTGAGTTGAATCACAGCAGGGTCCGAGGAGCAGACTGGGCAGATGGAGAAGAGAAGGGATGAGGGGAAGGAAATAGGACACCTTCCTGTTGATGGCAGAGACCAGCTCAGTTGCATCACCTCACTTCTAATTAAAGGTATTTTAGAGAAGCAGCTTTGTTACTTTTATTTACTTATTTATTTATTTATTTATTTTCATGTTAGAAGATCAGCTTACCAGACACTTTGTCACTCTTCCTTCAGATCTGATGTTTTGCTTTAGAAAATGTTCTTGCTCAAAAGAAAGACTGTGCTTTATGCAGGACTGACTAAGAAATCCTATGGCTTGTGCTGCRGAGAAGCCAGGTTAGAGGCATTAGGAGGTGATTACCAGTTTAGACAGCCAAAGGCACCAGGTAAGGGCATAATTCTGCTGTATGTGCTCAATACTTTGCCAAAGCCAGACCTCGGTGTCCTGCTCGAGCCTCACTGTCCACTCCCACTGCCAGTAGGAGTGTTTGCTGGTTTTCTTGAATTTAAGTAAGTCTTTCTGTAGGTAATCAATAATACCTTGCACTTCTTGAAAGATGTGTTATTATCAGCGCTCCAGCCCTTCCAGCAGTGTATCCAGTTCCTGTCTCTGACTGAGTCTTCCATTTTTGTCGGGAGGAGCTGAGACACCAAATGTTAAGCACTGAAATTACAGTGTGTTGTTATTTATCATGAGTGGTTACAATGCGCATTGTACTTGGACAAGCCTGAATCCCCAAGGTTAGAGGCACCTTTAAAAAAACCCGAAACAATCAAGCCCATCAACAATTTATCTATATGTTTGTTAATACAATGGAACTTGATCCAAAATAGCATACAGTGAAAAGACCATATGTCTTCAAAAGAATTTCCTTTGGACCACACACATAAACGTCAAATTATTTGATTAAAGGAGCTGAGATTCTGCACTTAATTTATTCCTGGCCCACTGCATGTTTCATCACATGCAAATGTAATTTTTTTTCTGGGGACAAAGGGAAAGGTTTTTGCTGTGTTCTTCTATCCACTATCTCCTTAAGCAAGTTGAAAAATCATTTAGACTTTGCTGGGGCTTTGAATCAAGTTACACAAATCTGCTGATTTTGTTAGTCAATTTGGGTCTGACAATAATTTAAAACACCTTACAAGGTTGCCACCACTGAGTGCTATTCATATGGTACATATGGCATACATAATGCTCAGGTCTGAACTGATGACATGGTGGCTGTGGGTACAGCATTGTTTGACTGGCTCATACTCTGGCTCTGGGGAAGGCGACCGCAGTGCATTCAGGAGCAGAGAACCCGCGGAATAGCTCGCTGAAAAACAAACGGAGAGGTGGGAAGGATCAAGTTCATGGCATAAGCAAATACTCTACAAATCATCAAGAGACTAACTGGATGGCCACAAAGAGATTTTTGTCAAGGGTTTTATGCAGCTAAAATCAATTCATTCACTTCATCTGTTTTGAACACACTGGAGATGCAGCTAAAGATGTCACAAATGGTTAGAGTTGCCTGGAAACCTTCAAGGTGTCAATTGACCATATTTTTAGGCACAGGAATGTTACATGGACACACCACAATTTCACCAGTGATTTGTTTAAAAAACGAATGGAGTCAGAAACCTACAAGGGAATAAAAATATCAGGAGAGTGAAGCTGAGTTGAAGCAGGGTAACTCAAAATCAATATTTTGCTTTTAAACTCTTAAGGGGAGGCCCAGGAGGGCTGCACTCATTTTGTCCTCCTTCCTTATTGTCCTCGGAGGATTGGCTGAGAAGTGACAAAGCTGCTCCGTACTTACTGCAGGACATTCCTCACTAACAAGCCACTTGTTAGAGTATTCGGCTGCGGGCTGCCGCTTCCCTGCCCAGTGCCTGGCTTCCACTAAGCAGCATCAGACAATGGTCAAGCCAAGCTTGAAAGTAGAGATGGAAAAAACGCTCCTCTCCCTTTGCCATATGAATGTGTTGAATGCCCCTCTGTCCGCAAACTCAGATCTGTACACGAAAACGGGTCATCGAATCTCCAGCATCCTCGGCACAACCCCCAGGGTTTGCATTCAGGGAGTAAATTCAATCTGAGGTTGCTCCAGAGACTGAGCTTGTGGTGAGGGGAAGAAATGGCCACATAACTGTATTCTGCCGCTCTTGCTCATGGTTATTTGTCTGTGGCTTTGTCTAATACAACTGGGTGAAAAGGAGGGAAAAGCTTGTAGGTGTTTTTGTAAACAGAGGTGGACAAAAGACCAGGAATCTTCTGGGGTGCTGTTTTCTGCTGTTCTTACAGTGTAAAAAGATATGTCCAGAAACGATTATAAGGTACTTAGATTCTAGACTCTCAAACTGACTCCTTGGGGCCACATGCACCCAGACAAAGCACAGCCATGCTGGGGAATGGGTCTCTCCAGAATGAGGGGTACAGACASTTCACAGTGGTCTAAGGCAGACTTTGGTCAAGCCAAAGATGCTGCACTGAAAAATTCAGGATCTGTGCTCTCATGTGGCCATGTTTGCTGGACTCAAACAGCTGAGAGTGAATTACGCATCCCTTCACCAGGGTGATTAAAACAGAAGCAGATTTTTCCCCCCTCCCTTAAACAAGGAATACTTTAGAGACCAATGTCTGGCCAGCTGAAATTACGGATGGGCCACTGAAGATTCCAGTTTACCAATATCCACCTGTGCACCCCTCTTACCTCTGCAAGACACAAAAAGGGGCCTGTGGTCCTGCAATCCCTGTCCTTGGCATCACGAGGGGGCTGTGTCATGGCAGAGCCTCTTTCCTGACCCACAAGGCAGCAAACACACCATGAGCAGTGCTGCTGAGGAGAATGAGTGGACAGCAGGAAAACAGAGCATGTAAATCTACAAAGTCATCCAGCACCAAACTTCAAAAACTATTTTATCCAAGTCCTAAGATGATAGAAGCTAAGTGCCTGGGGACTTTCAAAGCTCTGGACCTAAATCCTCACAGAAAAGTGGGGCAAGCTCTCAGCCATCCTTTTGGACTATTTGCAAGCCAATAAACCAGAACCATCACAAGYGTAGGGTGGAAGAGTCATGATCCTTGTCCCTGCTTTGCTTGGTCCATAGCTATACAGTTCAGTAGCAGCTTTGCCTTGGGTTCAAGATCACCTCTTCAAGGAACATTTCTAGAAACATCTGTTGTAGGAGATACAAAGATTGGTGGACCTTGGGCCTTCAGATCAACACCAGAGCAGGGTGTGAAGGCTGTGTAGCATTTTGAGGAAGCCGAGGTTCTCGTCTCCTTGCCCTATGAAGGCAAGGCCCTGTGAGGCAAGGAGAGTCACAGAAACAGCCATGRGATTTAGTTTCTACAGAACTTCAGGCAGCATGGGAGCTTCTCGATACAGCTGAAGCACAGAGCTACGCAGTCTTCATCCATCCAAACCATCCCTGGCCGTGTGTAGCTCAGCTGCCTCGCTGATAGGCGAGGCTGGGTTTCCTGACAGGAGGCCTTCAGCCAGTGCAGGCTGCAGTGCAGTGCCATCGGGCATTTCTCACTCACTGTGTCCTGTGGATGGAGGGGTGCCTCGTGAACCAGCTTCTGTTTGCAACAAAAAAAATTCCAATCAGAGTGAGGATTTACACTTTTATTTTTAAATGAGTCCTCCCCCAACAGTGCTGCCCACTGGAGGTTTGATTGGCCCAGGCAGTTCCCTCAGAGTCCCACTGTCAAGTGGACCATGTGCTGGACTTCAGATCTCCCAGAGAGGACAGATATGTGTCAGTGCCACCTCATTAACTCATTTGTTTAAAGCCCCCAAACAATCCACTTCCATGCAGATGGAAATCACAGCCTCCTCCTTTTCATTTAGATGTGGATTCTCCCCCAGCAGACACRGCAGATACCAGATACGTGTTTATCTGCTCAGTTAAAAAACTTCAAACCGCTAAAATATTGGTCTTTGACCCTACCCTAAAACTAATTTGAACTATTCTCAGCTGATCTGAAGGAGATGGCTTTTAACTGGAAATACCTTTTCTTTAGACAAGTAATCATTGTTAATTGAACCAGTAAAAAAACATTAGCCTCTGCTTATGTTAAACTTAAGTTTTAGCCAGTGAATTAACAGGCAATCCATGATGTTCTTTTCAATGAGGAGGTTCTCTCTGGACAATCCAGCATCACTATCCTTTTCCCGTGAGATCTAAAAAATAAATCTTGCGGCATGGACTGAGAGCAAACTCTCCTGCACAAAGCACATATTTCCAGGACTTGCTTTCTCGCTTTAAAACAGACATACAACTCTTCCAATTCCAATAATTATTTTAGCAGTAATAGGTAGAAATCTGGAACCAGTTGCTAATACAGAAGTCACCATGTGGAAATAGAAGGATGTGTGTGTGTGTGTGTGTGTGTGTGTGTGTGTGTGTGTGTGTGTACATGGGGTCTCCCTCACTGGCACTCCTTTCTGAGTAACAGCAAGGACTTGTAACAACTGGAGTCGTAACATCGAGCACTTGATAGAAAATGGAAAACAGGTAGGCACAAAATTTGACAGTGCAAGAAAAAAATACTTATGGTAAAATACTTCACATTGTCTAAAAACCTCATCTACCTCACTGTTTAGTTGCAGAAAGACAAGGATAGCTGTGATAACTGCAAAAATGATGATAATACACTGAGAGAAATTGCTGGGGAGACAAAAAAGGCCTGGAACAGCCGTGGTAAAACATCATGCTGGTGTTGCCTAACACATTCATGTGATGCAGGGAGCCCCGGAAGCACTCCTTGCTTAAAATGTGGCATATATCCCAGTGCCAAAGAGAGGATAGGTGGATGTTTGGACTGGTCCAGTGATGTACACACACACACACACACACACACACACACACACACACACACACACACACACACATCTATATAAAAGTTTTTTACCTGAGGTTTGAATCTCCCAAATCAGGCTGTGTTAGCCTTTAACATGGGCCTGAGCCAAACACCACCAGTGAGGTGTTATGGTTACTCTTACTGATCTTCGGTGTCCACAGGTTGGATTCTCTCTGTACTATCTTCTTTAGTGTTCTTTGCACCAGGGAAAAGTGATGCCAGTTGCAAAATGCTGGAACTCGACACTTGTTATTTGCTATCAAAAATGTCTGTTGCA
This sequence comes from Amblyornis subalaris, assembly GCA_018881555.1. Taxonomy (NCBI): domain Eukaryota; kingdom Metazoa; phylum Chordata; class Aves; order Passeriformes; family Ptilonorhynchidae; genus Amblyornis; species Amblyornis subalaris. The sequence continues at coordinate 5,247,668 of JACAXG010000039.1, forward strand.
GTGTTAATAGTGAGCTGATTCCACAGAAAGTTTTCCCAGTGACTACAAACTGGAGAAAGGCTCATACAACTTAACAAATTCTGCCTGTGAAATACCATATACAGGATCACATTTCTCTTTTGCAAATTAATTACTATGGTCCTATATCTCTCTGTTCTTTGGAGGTTTATTCATTCTGTAGATTCCCCTWAAAATTAAAACAAACAAAACACCCCCCCCAACCTCCGAGTCTTTCTCTATATTTAAAATTACCATTTCCCTATCAAATGGTTCATTTTAAAATTTTGTGAAACCTGGAAAAAAAATTCTGTCTGCGGAGGGAATACTTTCTTCCTGAACCACCTTACTTTGTAATGAAGAAACATCAGTACATTACAGGCCAAGTGAAGCTGAACTTTTACTACTTAGCAGAAGTTAGCAAACTTTCCCACTAAATTTTGATGGCTGAGCTCCTTTCAAACAGTATCAGTCTTTTTTTCCTCTTTCCCTCTCTGTTTCATGCACACGATTCCTATGACTAAATCAAGCCAGCAGAGGTACAGTACATCTTCAATGCCCTAATTTAGGTTTAAAATTGATTCTGAAATTTCACATATAGCAAAAAACTGGAATGTGATCCTCAGCTGTGATGTATTCTTCCAGAAGAATCTGTCGTTTAAGTTACCGAGGAAAGATAAAGAGCAGATATAGGGACATCAAAGAAAAAATTTCCTCTGCCATTAAACCCCCTCTGTGTTTCTAGCTACTGACTTTGACTGTCCCATCCTATATTTGCTAAAATAAAGCTACCAAGGTTCTGKTTTTCCCCCGTTTATCACCTTACCTGCAATGGGTGGGCACGTGCTTAGGGGATGATGAGGAAAAAGCAGGCAGGAGTCAAAGCTTTGAAGTGCACAGACTGGCAGCTACAGCTGAGACCTTGACCTGTCAACATCAGGCAGCTCCAGTCAGACAAGAAGTAACAAGGAGATTGCACTGCACCCTCACAAAGGGCACCTTCACCCAGGACCTGCCTCTCTTTTTACCAGGGAGCCACCACAGCAGCAGGATGAAAGCAAGGGCAYAATCTCAGCCCCCAAATCTATCAAGTTCACACAGAAGAGAGAGGCGTATTAGCATTTAAATGAGATCTGCAGCGTGTTTGTTGGTTTTATACATCTAGCTCAGGGAGAGCAGCAGCTGGGATGACTCCAGACAGAAAATACGGACTCCAGGGCTTCAGAGTCCCAAAGCCTCCTTCAGCAAGTGGAGTTCATAAACCTCCTGGCAGCTCCAATTATGATATCCTCACTCATAACAAGCAATACCTTACTCCAGGGGAAATCTCTTTGATTTTTAATTTAGCCTAAGTTGTCACATAGGTSTAAGACACCAAGACTCAAAAGTTCCTGGAGAGTTAGAGAATACTTGCATTTGCATTTGAATCTCAGCTGTTGGCTCCAAGTGTGAGGGAGGAGAAGGAGCACAGCCTCCCCTCATCTTCCTACTTACACTTCTTGCATATGTTATTTTAGCAAGAAAAAGAATCCTGGAAGAACAACAAATGCTGGGGTAGATCCCAATTTTTTAAAGGCTGTCATATTAAAAATGAACTTAAAATTTGCTAAATTTGTTTATTTATTTTTTTTTAAATTCAGGCACTTAATTCTTCATCTGAGTGACTTTAAAGAAGTGTAGTTACAATTTGTAATGAGTTACAGAAGACATCCCTTGTAGGCATGTCATGTAGGCACAAATTCTGTGCCTGTCAGCCAAATCTCCTGCAGAGTCACTGGTTCTTACCATTTGAGCAAGTACAACTCTCATGTTAAAGATAGGAAATGGGGCCATAGATAAAGTCTCACCACAGCCAGTAACAAAGTCAGAAATGGCACATCTGTCCTGACTTTGCTGCCTGCTCTACCCACCAAGCCATGCTTCTTTCTTGGATGCAGAGAGAAATTTTTGCTTTTTAAGCATGGCACAAACCCTCAATTTTCTGTTTTAGTTCTAGCACTGCAAGCCTTTGCTCTTCCTTGCCGTGTCCTTCATTCAGCCCCACTGCACCCACGTTTCACTGCACACAAATACCCTGTAAAAGCTCCCCCCTGTGACCCAGCTGCAGTGGAGCTGTGTGTGGATGGGGTTTCTGTCCAGCTGCCAATGGTGCTTTGCCCCCACATTCACTGTGATGGGTCTGAAGAGTTTTCTAGGCTGAATGCAAAGTAGAAAGCAATGAAATTAGTGCAAGTATTAAGAGACTAGAGTGACTGCATGAATATTTAAGAGAGTGTGTGTGATTTTGATGGTCAAGAGGCCACCAAAGGAAGAGAGAAACAATAAACCCTGACTACACTGCATCACAGGCTGTAATAGCTACAGATGAGAGACTGCTTTGTAGTCCAGTTTTTCAGAGGGTAATAAGGAGTCACCTGTTTGAAAAGAGATAAACAGGCTGGATCTTCAACCCTCCCATTTGGGAACATTGATGTTTAAAGTGAAATGTTTATTGGCCTTAATGAGGTTGAAGCAAAAGGGTGTTGGGTATTTGCATACCCATTTCTAAACCTCCAAAAGAAAGGTGATGATGTCTGAAAGCATAGAATGACACCCACAAGTCTGTCTCTGGTTTCAAACTGTCATYGTTTAGAAAAAATGACATCTCAGATCCTTCTTTTTTTAAATGCAAGAGCAAAGAATCTTGCAAAGTAATTAAGAAGCAAATACCCTAAAACCATCAAGGAGACTAGATTTGTAAGAGTTAAAATGTTGTAGGGTTCTCTGGTGCAACCTATCATTAGCATCAAAAAGAATTAGACACTTACATGGTGGCAGGCAGCATGAGTGCTTTCTTTCCTAGACAGTGAGACATACCAGGATAGAAACACTTTGACATTAGAGCATTAACAAATCTGTAAATGATCGCCAAGGAAAGAAATCTGGCTGATTGTTTGTCAGTTCATTAACCATCCACTGCAAAGTATATGGCTATTGTCTCCTGCAGTCTGAACGGGGTGATACAATACAAATAATAAAGATAACAGCCAGAAGACCTGTTTCACTATGTGGATTGTGCACTTGGTCTTGTAAATCAATTTTTGTGTACCTTGTCTCATTTGCAAGTGATATCTGGAGAGTGAAAAGACAAAGTAACACACGTCTAAAGTAAATTGAATTAATCTGGAAAATAGGTTCACTACCATTTTTTTGATGCAGTGCTTGCCTAAGAAAAAAACTAGCTTCGTGTCACAATACAACTCTCAGTGKTTTACCTTTTCTGTGAACAAGTGAAATTAATTTGTTTCAGTTAAGCACATGCCCAGCTTTAGACTTGTGCTTAAGTCATGTTTATAACAACTAAACACTACTTACAGTACTTTGCTGAATCAGGGACTGGATTCAGTATTCCCATGGATAGGCAGCCATATGCCAGGTATGTTGTGGTATACAATGCTTAATTTCCCAGGGGAAAATAAATCTTGCAGAAATTTTTCTTCATCAGGCCTTTTATTAGACACTGCTAGATCTGAGTCGCAGGAGAGCATGATCTCCTTGGCTGCAATGGCATGTATCCTCCTAGAAAATACAGAAATTGGCTGGGCACACTAGCACCAGAACTGGTACCAATGCCAAATGCCAGCTAAAATGCTTGCTTGTATTTTTATTAATAAATGATCAGGAAAAATAAAAAAGAACATCCCTACACCTGGAACAACCTTGCTGTGCCGCAAGTCTACCCCTTTCAGACTGCCCACCACTCACCAGCCCCTTCCTTTCCTGGCTATGGTGGTATCCACATGTTGGGATGCTCACAGGAAGCAGCAGCTCACTRCCCCAGGGGGGCTGGCTCTAGTGCTGCAGTGGGGGCAGACCTATGCCACCACCTTTCCCTCCCCTGCCCACTCTGACCTCTCAGCACATCTACTGACTACTCACAAATGTGTCCCTGAGCCGAGAGCAATGTCGCCTGGCCCCAAGCTGGAGGAAGAGAAGTCCACACTGTCTGCTGCCAGAGCAGGTAATCAGCAGAGCACATAAGGGGAAATGCTTCTGCCATTGTGGGCCCGGCAGGCTCCAAAGGGTTGCTGCTGGCTGGGTCACTGTGTATTATTGGAAGGAATAGCTTTGGATCACCAATTAGCCCACTTGAGTAACCTGGAGGGAAGGCTGCTGGGACAGAACCCTGCTGCAATTTTACATTTCCTCCCTTGCCCTCTCCCTCTTTCTCTTGCCTCTTCCAGTTTTAACCCAACATATATGCTTTTAATAGTTTGGGACTTGATGGAAAGCAAGGGCAAATTAACACGTTCCTTCTAATTGATGTACGAACCTTTTCTGAACAACTTCTCTTACTCTGCCCTGGGAGTGCTATACCCCTGCTCTAGCATTGTTATTCCTATTTTACTCAAGGAACAACCAAACCCACTCCTGAAAGGACACTGCCTGTGATCTTCTTTCCTAGAAATGCCACGCCCTCCCAGGGGCACTCTCCCCTTACTACTGGTGAACAGACAGTTGCTGCTGGTGTAGGATGATATACTGGATGGAAACTTCCWGAGTGCTGAGACCTAGGTGACTCTTCCCTCTCAACATCACTTTTCTCATTTCTTTCACCTTCTATCATACACATGCAGTAAGATTCTTTGAGCTAACATTTTTCTTGTCATATTCCTGTGTAGCTGCTACACTGGGTCATGGTGATAGATGTGCATCAGAGACAAAGTTGAAACCAGTTTAGTTCCTGATTATTTATTTCTTACCCTCATGTTGAAAGAATGATTTTTCTTCCTGCTTTTCCACCTTCCTTTAACTCATCTTGAGAAGAATTCATATCCTGAGCTACACTTGCATTCAACAGGCCAAGAGAAGGGATCTCCACCTTAAACCACTTTTAACACAGATTCACTTTGACACATCAAAACTGTAACTGCAATTTTAAAGTCAGTCAACTCCCTGTCTTTTTAATCTACTGATTACCTTGCTATGCCTTACCTGCCTCTTGGACAGTAGTACAGATGGTCCGAATTTTCAAGTTTCTTACTGATTTTCCAGTAAAAAGGAATTTACACAAAGGCTTACCTTGCTTATACGTGACCTATATGTGATTAGCTTTCTTATGGTTAGTAGATACAAGCTGGAAGCAGTCCGCCAACTGAAGACAAATGGAAGGCAGCAATAAACAAACCATCAACTCAGTGCCTCTAAAAAAGGCAAAGAATGAAGGATCCATTTTGGATGGAGAAACCAATTCAGCTTAAACATAGCAAAGCAAAAACAAGGTAAAGACTATCCTTAGGGGTGATGGACTCTTGGGTGGACAAAGCCCTACTCAGAAAAAAAACATCCATGGAATCATTCATCCCCAACTGCTTCAGGACTTTTTCAGGCTGAGACACTTCTTCCATTACCATTTAAGTTACCTTTTTAAACACAAAGTAGGCTAAATCCTGTCCTCTAGAGTTTCTTTGGGAGAAAGCCAGGTTTGTTAGCAGAAAAACTTTCAGTGGGTTTTAGGTAACTTCTATCTGTCTGGGAAGAGAGGACATCCACAGGGGACCAAACATAGACCAAACACAGACTCCGAGTCTGGGCAGATTCGTGTTTTACCACACACCTGGGCATGAAGGAGTTAAAGTCTGATTTGGAAAACAAAGCTAATCACATATTAAGGCACCTTCACAGTATGGAAATTTTCTTGCATGCTCCAGGGTCAGCATAGTCAAAATCAAATCCTCAATAAAATTTAGATCTAGTCCTCAAAACACTGAGGATCTCCTGTTGTTTCCATGCTCCATAGGGCTGTGATTTCATGATATCAAATGTTTGGCCACAAAACAAGCTTGTGGTACTGCTGGAATCCCATGCATGATCTGCCCTCCTCTTCCTTCCAACTGTGGCTGTTTATCTCTGCCCCTACACTGGGAAGAAATAATCAGGCTGGGATGTCAGAAGACACATCAACCCATGTTAATATGACCAGTATCTTCATGCCTAGATGTTGCTTAGTGAACCAAAGGATATGCTGAGGAAGAAAGAAGCAAGATGCATATGCAAATAATATCACACAAAAACAATGACCCACACATTGCAAAGAAGGTCAGTGTATCAGACTAAATAGGATTCTTGCCTCCATGTCTCTAATGTTTCTGATCTAAGACACTATAAAAGATGAGACTGCTTCATCTCTACTAAAACAGCTTCCTTCAACACCGCAGAAAAAAAAACTTTGAAAAAGAGTAACACAAGTTAAATTGTGTACACTGCAGGAATTTATCAATCTGTATCACCAAGGGAGAAGAAAAGACAGACAAACCATCTATGCCTAACATGCTGTAATGAGAGAATTGTCATTGTCTTTGGGTTCTTTTATAAATAAAATAAATATAAAAAGACAAGTAATTTTCTCACCTAATTTTCCTGTAGAACTGATAATTAAGTGTTGTTGGCTGCATCACCAGCACATATTTGTGATAGTTGATTTAGTGTCTCTGCATATTTAGAAGCTAAAATTTTTCTCTTTTGCTAAGTAAAAATACCTGTTTCAAGGACTTTTCTCTCCTTCAACCAAGAAGTCCGCTTTAATTTTTTTGAAACTTGTCATCAGTGAAAAGTCTTACTTTTTTTTTAATCTTTCATGTGTCTAGGACCTCACTGAAAAGTAATTACTATGTATGTTGTAGAATGAGTCTCAGTATATTAATAAAGATGTAAKATGCTACCCCATGCATTTTTAAAATATACATTACAAAGACATTGGCTTGAACACAGGGTCAAAGTTTAAAGGGGCAAACCTCTGACTGGGTGGAAGTCCTTACCTCACTATGTGATGTTTTGCACATCCATTAATTTATCTTCTTAAGTGTGAAGTGCTGAAAATACAGCTAAGACAATACTGAACATGGAAAGAAACCATCACCCGCATGGGAAGTACTTGAGGCTTTCCTCACAAATGTGTACATCCTTTTAGCATGGTTCATTCTTCATGCAGCAGCCTGACAATATTGTATTGCCCAGTCAAAGCTTCACGGCTGAGAGCTACGCATAAGGAAGATGAACAGTTCGGACACAAGAAGGACAAGGTTTAATTAAAGATGCCCAAGCTGGAGATAGATAGTCAGAGTCTTTCACCAAGAGCTTTTGCATATCCTCAGAAGTTAGGTGCAGCTAAGTGAATGCCTCTGTTCTCGGCTCTTCCTCTCTCAGTGGCCTCAGCTCTGGCTCCCAAAGACAAATCCTTCGTACTGTGATGTTATGATGTGTCTGGATGTGTCTGGCACTCCTCTCTGACCACACTGACTGACAGACTTCCAAGAAAAACAATGTCTCTATGCAGATCAAGGGTGCCAACACCTGCGCCARGGCATCCAGCGCCTCGCTTGTAGGCACACACCTTTCGTTTCATTTCACTTATTTTGGTACAAAAAAAAAAAAATAACCCTTCCCCAAGAGACAACATCAAAATAAACTGTGTTTAAATTGAAACCAAGTACTTGTACACTTTTCCCCAATGTGAAACTTGTTTTAAGTTAAACCATTGAAAGTTTCCTGAGCACATGAGGCTTTGAAGAGTGCCTACTTACTACCCATGACACCGCAAATTTCAGCAATAACCCACAGTAACTCCCACGTCATGTACACAGTAGCACAGTGCTAGCAAAATTGCAGTCATATACCAGTCTCTGTACCTAATCAAAGCCTGTACACACATACCAAGCCATGATGGGAGCAAATGTCTTGCCATGGGTTCATTTTTACCACTGAGTTGGCAAGAAACATTAGAGAAGACATTAGAAGAGCCTCCCTTGAAATAGCCATGTGAGAATAGCCACAAAGGTATAAAATTTACATCATGTGTGCAAGTTTTCTTATTAAAGTAAATAATGAGATAGGACCAAACTCCTGATTTAACTCTTCTACCAGGATCAATGCTGCTCCTGCAAACTCTAGTGTCTGTATATTGCACTGTAAATCCTTAAAGGCTTGTTAGCTCCTGCAAGTCCCTCTGGGGTGATTTAGGAGGTTTATTGTTGTATGTCTGGAGGCATTAGGAGAGGTGGGAATTGTATGCAAGCCTTTGCCACCACAATTTGCAACCTGGAAAATTAAATTGCTATCAATCCCTTATGTTACTATTCCTGCCCCTTGGCAGTGGTATTCTGAGCAATCCAGTATTTTTATATATATGGTTTTCATTTTGGCAATTAAACATCAGAGACCCTGAATTGAAGCCCGCAGCTGCCTGCAAGGACAGAAGGCCATTTTGACAGCAGCAACTGGCACAGGCTGAGCACAGAAACACCTTCTCATCTGTCCAGCCTTTACCTGTGCTTTTGCCTGTCTGCCACTGAGCCCGAGTGTCAGTGTGTGCAAGCCCCTGGCAGCAACACAATATTCACCAGTGATGCTTCAAAACTCAGTTTTTTCAGGACTAACCATGCCATTTTATAAATTCCACACAACATTTTTAAAGGCATTTCTAATGAAGGGCTTGTTATTTCTCAAGTAGAGACGGGCAGCCCCAGCTTTCTCCTTTCTGTGTCTTGCCTTTTTTCTTACCACCATTGTGTAACAACCCAAAAGATACATGACATTTATCACAACAGTTCTCATCCATTCACCTGACAATTAGAAATGCCCGGTGGATGGGCCGGAGGCCTGGTATTTATGTTTGTATTTTTGAGTTTCAGCATTTCTGTAACCCTTCGTTACCAYTAGTAGAGCCAAAAGTCAGTACTTACCTCACACAACAGGCACATCCACATCACTAAAACACAGGATCTTCTCAACAGATTGAAAAGGACCTTGGGCGTGCAGTCTCATTTGTGTAAAGAAGCACTTCCACCTGTATTTTCCRCCCAGCTGACATGTTATAACCAGTCACACTTACCACCAGGAAAGGTTTGTCACAACCTCTTCCCCCTCTTGGAAGACAGACATCAGTGTGGGGCAGCGATGAAACCTGCTGTTTCTTTGCCCATGGACAGCTAAGGCCAGATCCTGCTCACAGTAAAACCAGATTGAACTACTGTTTAAGAAAACACATCCTGACTACACTTCTGAACAAAGGAGAATACTCTATTTTTTTTTCATCCCTGGAGAATTTTATTGGTCACCATATCACCCCACTGGTGATGCAACTCTATTTGCAACCCATTTTCCATTACCATCACATATTTTCAGGTGCATCACACAGGCACACCACACTCAAGTAAATCAGGATAACCATAATTTAATTAAACAGAGTGATTTAGGGCAGAATTTAAATGAAATTACACAAATTACAATGGGTTTATGCCCAGATCTAGGGCCAGCGGGGCTACTAAGATCATTGCTCCTGAATTTATTTGCAGAATAAGTAATTATAAGTAAAGCAGGTTCTTGCTTAGGCAARTCTGCAAATAATGAAACATCATTAACACGCGGGAGACTTGTTCTATTTTGGTGTATTTGATTTTTGAATACCAGGCTTGGTTTCTTGCTTCCCAGTCTCCTGCCATCACCACTAGTTGCAAGAGAGGTGGTTTCGCAGGCAGTGGCATTCSCCTGCAGAGGCTGTAACACCACACTGCCCAGAGGCACGGCGTGTTGATTGAAGCATGGTCTCTATGTGTCATGTGTCAAGGATGATATGTCACCAAATCAGTCTTGCATCTCTACGCAAGGTGTTGAGATAACACTATCAAATCATGGCCTCATGACTGTTTTTTAGTATGTAATATAACGAATGACTATAAGCTCACTCTGGATTAATGACGGTGTCATGAATGTTTACTAATGCATATCAAAGCTGGGATCAATGCCAGGAAAGGATTTTAAGTGTAAGTTTACAATGAAACACAGACAGCTGACTTCCCCCCTCCAGCACAAATTACAAGCAAGTTTACACTGCATTGTGCAAGGGCAGAGGGCAATATTCCTGACACATTATTGAGAAAACAAAGCTTCCCTTCCTTCCTTCTGTGAAGGAGCAACTTAATTTCAGTTATACTGGTTTACTGCTTGAAATCGTAAGATAAATCATGTTGTGGGCAAAATGTAAGCTCTGGCTTGTCAGTAGACTGGCTATTACATGTACTTACAACTCACGCTGAATGACCCAACACGATCCAATTGGACGCTGTCATGCTTTTTCACTTCTCTTTTTATCATGTTCCACAGCTAGACATGCCTTCCCAGGCCCATCAAGATTGTCCATGACTGTCCAGTGCTCGTGCCGCAGGTGCAACCGTGTGCCACCATCTGTGCTTACAGAAATTCCCAGCCTCTCCCATCAGGTCTCCCCCAGGCAGCTGGTGTTTCACAGGGTCCCCTGGTTCAGAAGTGAACACCAAAGGACGCGATCTGAGGGCAATATGCTGTTACTTTCAGTTTTAATGTTTTGCTATTGCTATTTCGAAGGGCTTCACAAGCTTGCCTTAATGGAGTGCTTTTCTTTGTCAAACATCAATATTTATTTTAACAAAGGGGTTGGGAGCAAACAGCTTAAAGGGAGATCCCCCCACTTTTAATTCCTGTTTCCTGGAGAAATGGAGGAGATGCTTGCTTCTGCATTGGTGCCTAAACTCCGTATGGGAAATTCCTGACCTGCTGGTAATCACAGCCTGCTACACAGGGCCTTCAGCAAGCAGCAGCACTGTGGGGCGTTTCATAGGGCCAAGGCATACAAGACACGAAGGACTCAATCYTTTTCTCTTTCATGCAGCCTCTCTGCAGCCATGTAATACATGCTTTTGGGCTGGAGCTGGCCCAAAGTGGCTGAGACCCACTTGCCCAGCACGGTTTGGTGGGCAGCACTGCCATACACCATGCCAGGCTGCACACAGGCTGGTGCCTGAGCTGGTTTCTGTCTGTAGGAAAGTGAGTGCTGATGTCTCACTTCAGCCTCATTCAGCCTCACTTCAGCCTCATCCCTGATATGTGTTTGTGCATGTATGTATTTTCACAGCCTTACAAATGAACAAAAAGTATGGTTCTTTCAAGCAGTGATAGTGCCACAAGGAAGTAGCAGACTTGGGACATCAACACTGCAGCTCCAGTCTATCAGCCTGGGAAGCCCCTGCCCCTGTTCATCACTGATTGCAGCTGATCTCAACAGGCACATCCCATTCTCCTCTTGGGTCCTCACAGTTCCAGCAAGTCCAGGAAAACATGTGTAAGCTGGACTGCTGGGAATTACAGACATCTGAGGCACACTGGCTGTTGTAGGTGTTACTGCCCCTTCCTTTCTGCTCTCACCCCAAAAGCAGGCAGTAGATGCTGACTCACACCTCACCAGCCTCCCAAGTTACAGCCACCGAGGATGGAGAAAACCAGCTTGCAGAAAGGGGATGGTGTGTGAACTGTGGCTGCAGATACYGATCTTAACCTAGTGCTGCTGTGGCCGAGGAGCCAGCCAGAGCAGCAAAGCAGGACAGCAACAGCCTGTGCAACCCCACACACTGCTGTGGGCAGCTCTCAGGYCATGTCAGAGCTGGGGCTGAAGCAAATTTCAGGCACGTTTAAAGCAAGATGMTGTAGCAATGACTGAAGGTCCTGGCTAGCAGTGTAACCACACACTGCTCTGAGCCATCATCCAGCCTGGCCAGGCTTCCTTGCCTAATGCTGAACAATTCAGGGTTACTCCTGCCACAGCCCCGCACCTTGGTGTTCCCATCTGCAACCCAGAGCTGACAAAACTTGCCTTTCCTCACAAAATGTTGCAAAATATTTGGACTCAAAGCTCTAGCTAAGGGCCAGCATTATTGGTGTTCAGCTGATGATGCTGAAGGCAAAACTGCAACAACCCTGAACTTGGGGGAAGGAGAGAAGGAAAGAAAACCTCTTTGTGTGGACTCGTGACGGCACCACAGATGAATGGATAAATGAAAAAGATCTTCATTTCGGAAAGGGTGGGCACACTGAGGCCATTGTAAGGCAAAGCAAAATAGCTGAGCTGTGACCAGCTAGCAGTTGTAACTGGCAGTCACAACTTCCCCACTCACAGTCAAGCATCGTTCACTGAGAGGCAGCGGTGGCTAAATGGCCCTGAAAGAATCCAAGAGACGAATTTTGAGCTGATATCCAACCGTCTTTGCTGCCAGCCAGGCAGTGGGACAGGAGGAGCTGGCATCCGATGGGATGGGCGCAGGGGCTGGGTGCCTCCACACAGCAGCAAGGGAAGGGCAGCGCACAGCTCTGCTCTGCGAATTGCCGTGATTAGAAATGACTGCTTGTCCAAAGTATTACGAGCACCACTTCAGCTGCTCCCCTCTGATATACTGTGGTTTCTTCATCCAGCACCTGAGTAAACCAAACACAGAGAGCACCAGAGGCTGCATGATGTTTTTACCTATTAATCTGTCTTTGCACCACCGCTGGGTTTAGAGCAACTAAACTTTTGATTTCTAACAAAACCAGCAGCTTGTAATGCAAGACTGCCTGAATCAGAACAGTACAAAACTTCAGCTTCAGCCCCCCRCTCTAATTTCCTTCAGCAATTTATCACCTCTTTGCAGCTCACACATACAGAACAACCAGGAAAATTTCTTAACACCCCTTTGGCAAGCCACATGGAAGCAACTGCCACAGTATTTTTTGTTATTGTTTTCAGGGCCTACGGCAAAGAAGACCTAAAAAAAAAAGAGCACCCAAACTAAACTAAGAAAGAAAAAAAAATTAAGTACCTACCTTCCACAGGCAAGACACATGCAAAGAGCATGAGAATCCACATGAAAGGGCAAAATAATTTTTCTTTCAAACAGAATTACCCTGGAAAACATGTTGAGAACAGTGTCATCTCCAAATATGTATTTACAATACCTACATACATACATGTGTTTGTCTATGCACCTATTATATATTTATACAAATTATTTTAAATGCATTAGAGCAGGGTGTTGCTTGAAGTTTCACATAAAAGCAGGAAAATGGGAAGTAAAATTCAGTTCCTGCTCCAAATCCACTAGCACTGCATATTACTTTAATAATTTTTCTATTTTATGGCTCTGGTCTTCCTTTAAAATCTCCAGACCAAACTCAGGCAGCCTGTGTAATTTCAGGAGAGATGGATTTGCCCTTGTTACTTCCCATCACACAGCAAAGGATTCTCTAATGAGATGAATACTTGGGGCTCAGGTTTTTGCTGCTCCATAGCCTAGATTCTCATTTTACAGTGTAGTGAAGTGGTGGTAAAATGATGCCTTACTAAATGGTAGTATTTTACACCTGCTAACCCAACTCTTCAAAGTGGTGTTAATGACTATGCAGAGAGCAAAGCCAGAAGAATCAGACCTTAGGTGTTTATGGCCAAGAAAAGTGAGAGCAAGTCCAGCTCACTGTACTTGCAGCGCTGCAGCCCTGCCACACAGAGGCTTGTGCAGCTCGTTCAGTGCTCTGCATGACCTGCTTGTAGCCAAGCAGACAAGCAGCCTTCTTTGGATTAGGGCAGTAGCTATGCCTTCTCTAATTTGCTATTTCAATGACAGGTTTTGTGGCCAGGACTTGATGTCAAAGGCAATGGCTCTTATTCAAGTCATCTTCCCTCACCATGCCCAGCTCAAGGATACATTTAAGCCACATTAAATGCTAGAGACAAATCCAGCCCAGCTTTGAGACCACCACACAACAGAATGTCATCACCTGCCCTTGGGCTTGTAACCCTTTCATCACTGAGATTTGTGCCTTGCATCCCACACGAGTGTGACTAGGTTAATGAACTCCCCAGCACTCATCCTTATCATTTTTAACTCTATGCTTTGCCAAGATACATTTTCACAAAACTACATCAAAAAGCAGCAATTTTATTTCCAATCCACACTCCTTCATTAGGTGAGTATGCAGCCGGAGTACTGAGCAGAAAAACCCCACTGTTTCTGACTGTCTGACGTACCTGTTCAGAGCTTCTTGTCTGGCTGTCAGACCATGAGTTCTCCAAGGTGGGGAGCACCTTTCTCTCAGGAATCTGCCRGTCTGCTGGTATAGCGAAGTCCTGACCTGAGAAAAAACACAGACCAATCTTTCATCTCTCATCCAAAGAGCATGTAGAAAAAGAGAATTCTGCCCAAGTAATTTCAACTAGACTTCTCTGAAATGTTTTGTTACACTACAGCGTGAACATTTTGCATGGGGCAGGTAACTGTTCCCATTACCCATTGCTCTTGAGACTGTTTGCAAACACCATGTCTACTGCAGAGGAAAAAAGCATTCATGTAGCTGCATTTTGCTCTCACAGTCTCTTGGTAAGTGGCAAAATCCTCTCTCTTCTATCTATGCCCTTGATGGGCTTGCAGAATCCACTGAGAGGAGGCTGACATGCAATTCACTAAGTGCCAGCATCACAGTTCCCTGCTGTGCCCTATCTCCTGCACATGCAGACACATTTGCCGGCTTGGGGCAGTGGTGTGTTGGCACTGGGGTATCARTTCCTCCTTTCAGAAACAGGAAATACAGTGGACATGTTATTATTCTTCCTGGGATCACCTACCTACTGATATCTCTACAGCATTGTTAAAATGTGATCCAAACACTGCCCAATTTGCTTACTGACAAGTTTTCCTCTTAAGCCCTGTGTGCTTTGTACTAGAAATCTGTGTGAGCATGTGAGTTTCTACTGCTAGTACCAGAGGCACAAGGGAGTGTACATGTGGACAGATGGATGAYGCTTGCACAGGGAACCCTGTGTAATCCGTAATAGAATATGGTACCAGTTAGTCACTGTGTGATTCGGATTTACCTTTTTCTTTTCTTATACAACATGTAGTGCATTTCCAGAAGTTCTTCCATTGCACACAGGATTTTCTTGGAGAAGCAGGAGGATTTGTCTGCTTGATGTTAGGCATCTTACTGAGAATTCTAAGCTGCTTCCCCTAAGTTCTCTTTATGAAGTACTCTAAACTTGGTTTACTCTTGTCTTCACTCCAGCCTGATTTCAGAATAATTATTATACCTGAGTTTGGAATGAAAAATCAAGCAATGCAATTTTGCTGCAATGCAAACTCAGAGTAACTGACCCCCTGGGGCAGGCTTAGTGAGGGATTTGATCCTGTCCACCCAGGGAAGAGGGATATCACCATGTGGCCAAGTGGTAATGGCTGTGAGATAAGGTATGGAGAGGCAGGGGGCAGTCCTCCACACCTCCCTGTGCTCAGACCATACCCATCGCTGCCGGCGGGGAGGGTCACTGGAATTGACACCAGTTTGGGAACAGACAACTCTTTACAACTACCCATGGAAACTGATGCAAAAATGGCTTATAACTGAAAATTCTGTAATGCTTCAAAGGGTGGATAAATTTGCACTAGAAGAAGAACACAAGGTAACATTGGCTGTGCCCTCCGCCTGAGGAACTGCTTCTGCCTACAGCACCAGACTTCTGACAGTACAGCTCACACGGATACCACAAACAAATAAGCTGTACTGGTCAAAGCTTTCACTTTTCCCTAAGTGTAACTGTATCCACAAAAGGCTTTTGGTAGTATAGAACTGCTGTTAAAAAAAATCACACTTCAAATCAAGAGTAGTTTTCTGGTAAGAGTTGCTGGAGTGTGATCTTTAAAGCACTTTACACTTGTGATTCTCCTCTGTCGTGCTCATCCTGCACCACAGCACTGCAGGAATCAGGAGCACTCACACAACATCAGTAGGCAATCTTCCCTGGTCACAGCATGTGCCCAAAGTGTATATTAAACACCCATCAATATTTGGCACAAGGAAACTATTTGCCATCTCACTGTCACCCAAAGACATTTCAGTTTTAAAGTTGTATCTGTACAGATTTAAATTAAACCTGCACCTATACAACTTTAAATTCAACCTGCTGGGGACTGCTTTTGGCCACCGAGGCCAGCCAGCACAGTATGGCCTGTGTCTATGCTACCGGCTGCTCTCCTCTTCCAAAACCTGCCTCCGGTCTGGTCACTGGGAATGGCCCATGCTGGCTCCCAAGCACTGCCTGCAACCTGCTGGGAGGGCTGCTGCCTGCTTGGACCGGGTACCAGCACAGATGACCGAGTTCCCGTCCCAGGGATTTTCCCTGCCGCTGTTTTTTGACTCAGATGGACGCAGACAAGGCGTCTGCACAGACTGCAACACGTGCTGAAGATCTTTGCTTACGTTATTGCACAGAAGGATTAGGACTCCATAGGCTCAAGTCAGAAAACATTGTTCACAAAGAACAGTTCAGCAAAGCATTTACACATATGCTTGGCTATGAGTCAGCTAAAATCTGGGATAAATAAGTCCTGTTTCTGGGCTTTTCCATAACAAAGTGAAAGACCAGTAGAAAATGCAGGTCCTCTGGATTCCTTCGGCAGCCTTGCAGCATATGTGTGGTAGTCATCAAGACGTCCGCACAGTTTTTAACCAGAACCTGCCCACCCTGACCATGGTGTCCCTACAGGTCTGTCATATCCCCCCAGAGATTTAACATATCTCTCAGTGACTTAACTCTTTAGAGATGAGGAAATGGAGAAGCCACAGAAAAATGCAAAAGCCAGAGCTACAACAAGTAAGGAAATCTCTGCAGGGGCAGATAATGATTTTTACCAGACCAATTAAAACAGCTGGAAATAACAGACTTTAAAAAAAAAAAWTTTAAAAAATTTGATGTTTCCAAAAGCTTAACCCTTTTTTGGAACTATCACTTGAGCTAATAACACAAATTGCCTCCCCCTTGCTATTTTCCTTAGACCAGCCCAGCTGTTACTGTTAAAATTACTCTTACTCACTGCAGAGGAGTGGATCACCTAAAAGAACAGAGCTGCTGCTTCTAGACATGATGCAAACACTTCATACCTGTGCCAGAGCAATCTGCCTCCCTTTACATGGCATAATCCCATGAAACTAGAACTTGAGGACTAACTAGCCCAGCTATTAAAAGACCCATAGCTAAAGCAGTGAGTAACTTTCCAATTCATTGTGTGAGCATCATGTCTGCAGATAACAAAGTCCTACTGGTTGGACAGACAAGAGATTAGATTAGATCAGATCAAATTAAATTTGATTAGATCAGAATTAATTCAAGATGGGCGCCTTATTATCTCTTGACAAGGTTCTTGCTTTCATGCTGGGATTTTAGGGAGCCATGAATGGTTAGAAAATATAAATACATTTGTATTCTGCCCACAATTTGTGATTTCGTTATCGTTAAAGATTTAAGAGGTGACTGAGGTATAAAACCAAATTGTAATCCTGTTCAAGACAGATGTACTGTATTACCAACACTGTTGGAAGTGCTAAATGACAATGTCACGTGGACAATTTTTAGCTGGAGAGATGCACTTGCAGTTTAAGGGATAAATAAACACTGCACGTTTAAAGATTCTCACAGTAAAAAATAAATACCTTCTGAATAAAATGATTCCTCTCTCAGGACATGGTTATTTGTTTGCAACATACAAAACAAACAGCAGCGTAATGTTCTCAACCCAAAATAGCTGCTATGCTTCTGTTCTGAAGGTTGTTAGACCAAATTTTTGCATATCCTAAAGGTCTGAATGCACCAGTGAACTAACTACAGGAAACTTCCCTTGTGTTTAGCATTGTGCAGACTAAGTGTTGAGTTCTTACTTGCTCAATGACAGGATTCCTCAACCTCCCCTTGCTCTCATTTTTTTCTGCTGAAATAAGGGCTCAAGTCCAGACACCTTAGGTTCTCTCAGCAGGCCTGGAAGCTGTCACTCCTCTCCGTGCATATGACGGGAAATGCCACGCTTCTGGTTTTTGCATGGAAGCATTCAACGAAGAGTTGAGGGAAAAGGCAAAGTGGACACTTCTCATTAGTGGAAGTAGGAACTTTCTCAAGGAAATTTGCTTTATATACTTATACAGCTGGAATTTTTAATTTTCACATATACACATGTAATAACTTCACTCTTGTGTTCTCCATATTTCTTTACCCTCAAAAGGTTTTCCAGAGTTAAATAGGGATTAACTTCAAGGTTCATCCACAAACTATCCATTGTACTGGGGACAAGGCCATTAGATGCATGTGCAGAAAAGCAGAATGAAGGACAGGGCTGGACAGTTTTCCAATGTTTCTTAGGCTCCTCACTGTCTACAGAGGGCATCAGAGAAACAACTTAGCTGAAGTTACTTTAAAGGCAAAAACAAAATAAATTCTCCAAATACCACTGATGTACAGTGATGCA
Organism: Amblyornis subalaris; assembly: GCA_018881555.1. Lineage (NCBI taxonomy): Eukaryota > Metazoa > Chordata > Aves > Passeriformes > Ptilonorhynchidae > Amblyornis > Amblyornis subalaris. Next base: position 5,265,772 of record JACAXG010000039.1, read on the forward strand.
GCCATTCAATCGAGGTATCAGTGGCCTCAGGTTTATCCTGAAGGCGTATCAGATCCAGTTAGCTTCCTAACTATCATTGCTTTCTACAGATTTCTAACAGGGAGCAAAGGAATTAGGCCATGTTGGTGCTGAGACTTCTCTTTTGGAGGGTGCTTCTCTTACATTGTTTGAAAAGTTAACTGCATGGTACAAGTTGTTTTTCTGTGTTCTTGGAAACCCATGGTCACAACCACAGATAAATTTAAGTAAGTTCTAARTGCAAGGGCACATTCACATTTGTGTGCTAAGAATGGTTCAACCTAATAAGAGGAAAAAAAAAATTGAATCAAATTTAAGGTACTCTTGGGTTTCCTTCTACACTATTTGTTTCACTGTTTACAGTGCTCCTTCACCACTTATTAATATTGGAGTGGATGAGGCAGACTGCACCATCACTCAGCCAGATTTCAGAGAAGTCACTACCGGGATGGCACACCTGAAAACATCCTTCCTTGAGCTGTCTCGTCAAATCCACCACAGGACCACGCTGGCTTTTGTACTGTTCTAAAAAGTTTATCCTCTAATGAAAAAGAGATGGAAGAAGAATGTGAAGGCAGACACCGTTTGGGACACTACCATACCAGGCTTGTGAGCAACATCAAGAAGCTTCCTTTGGATTCTCTCCCATGTCCTCCTCCTGCCCTGCACAGCGTGGTTCACATCCATCAGATACAACCTGCATACAACTCTGCCATCCACACCACATTTTGGCTGATGCTAGTCATATTTTTAGGAACTGGGTATTAACCCGCATTTCCATGGACTTACCTTCATTTGCAACTCTCATGTCCTCTTGGATGAAAGGAGAAATATTTCTTGTGATGTATTTAATTGTTTTCATGTATTCTGGTGAAATACTGCCGTCAGATGCTCTCCACCATCTCTTCTGTGTACAGGCACCGACAAACAGCAGCAAAGACAGAAGTGCAGATACAGAGATAATATATGGTCACCTCAAAATCTGGCATCTCTATTGTCTATTGAAGCCACTGAGATTGCTTCCTGTGAGTGGGCAGAGGACTTCAGATACGACATTTAAAAGGCACAAGCAAGAAGCTTTAAACTATAATGTGTTACTAAGACAGCTAAAGCAGTCTGACAGCCCCTAGCAGACATCAGACAGCCTGGGAGGTCTGTCTCAGCTGCTTTCCTTGGTCTCCACCTGACAGCAGCAGCCCCTGAGCCTCAACAGGCACAGACACAACTTCTGGGAGACATTATTGGGAATGATTTTTGCTTTTATTCCTGCTTTAAGTTAAATTCTTTGCCTTAAGCACGCATGGTGACAGGTGACAGGTTTCCCTTTATTTTGCCTCAGGTGAGGATACTAACCACTAGGTTTCAGAGGCAGCAGACTGGTAATGTGAGTCACCACAATAGTGCTGGTTTAAGCTATTTTGTCATAAGCGTGGCTTTTGAACTCTGGTGCCGTAACTAAAGAGGGCCAGGAGCCTGGCCCTGAGTAAATTAAGTGACTACAAATGGCAAATGCATTGTCTATCATCACTGGCAAGATGAAATAAGGCCACAGCAGACAAACTCCAGAGTGATGGTGCTACTTTGGGTGGTTTGCCTTCATGAAAAAAAGCATCCTGAAACTGACCTTGTGCTATGCTCTCACACAGTTTTAGTAGAAGTTATTTCACAGTCATTTGGGTCATTTTGTTACAAGAATGCACAGTCTAGGGAAAAAGAAAGCAAAACCCCATAGAAAAATGACGAGGGCCTAGAGAAAAATGGTGACATAGAATCATAGAATCATTGCATGGCCTGGGTTAGAAGGGACCTTAAAGATTATCTAGTTCCAATCCTCCTGCCATGGGCAGGGACATCTTTCACTAGACCAGGTTGCTCAGAGCTCCATCCAACCTGACCTTGAACACGTCCAGGGATGGGGCATCCACAACTTCTCTGGACAACCTGTTCCAGTGGCTCACCACTCTGACAGTAAAGAATTTTTTCTAACAGCTAATCTAAACCTACCCTCTTTCACTTTAAGTCCAGCAACCCTTGTCCTATCACCACATGTCCATCAAAAAAGTCCCTCCCCATCTTTCTTGTAGGCTCCCTTCAGGTACTGAAGGGCTGTAATTTGGTCACCCTGAAGCTTCCAGGCTGAAAAAACCCAATTCTCTCAGCATTTCCTCAAAGGTGAGATGCTCCATCCCTCTAAACAACTTGGTGGCCCTCCTTTGGACTCTCTCCAACAGGTCAATGTCCTTCAACGTGACATGTAGAAGAGCAGCTGGCTCCCACACAGCTGTCCATGCAGACAGGTCTCATCTTGGTTCCTGTAAAGCCTATTCTAAACCTAGAAGTGGTAACCATGCTGGAAAGGAGCCTTGTTTTTCACAGACAGACATACCACGAAGATCTCATATGCAAATGCAGATATATCAATATAAACGCASTTTATGACATACATGTTATTTCCCCTCCTCAAACAGAGTTGCTACAGAATTACTACAGCCTTAATCTGACCCGAGCCTCGGCAGGGAGGCTTATTACTTTAGCTGCACAAATTGACCTTATTATCCTCGATACACTTCAGCAGCTTAAGCACCTTGTCAAGTAGATTTTTAGCAGTAGAGGGCTCTTTAATTTAGTATGCAAAGGCATGACACCATGCCACAGCTAACAGCTGAGGGAAGGTACTTTTGGGTAATACTCACTAAACAATGTTCACTTACACAGGATGCATCATTTGCTAATTATCACAGTTTTAAGAGTCCTCTGGCCATGTGCTCCCCTCTGTCCCCCATTTAGAGTTGAGGGTGGAGTGTGGGGTCTACATCAGATCTGCTGCCCATGGAGGAGTTTTGTACTCCAGCCCCAGCTGGTCTGGTGGAAGTGGATCCCACTGCTGCAGCAGATGTTTCTGCTCTCTTGGATGTGCCAAATCCTGTTCCAACTCACTGCATGATCACATGCTATCTGAGGAGGTAGAAGCCACTAGTCAAAGACTGGAAGAAAAAGCGGCACTTATATCAGGTTTTGGTTTTGCACTTTTTTTTTTTCAGGCAATAGACAAAATTATTATCTTCAATTCATGACAGAACTGAATTTAATTATTGCACCTTGCAGTAGGAAAGGTGATGAACTGAAAATGTGTTCAGTTTTTCTCCTTGAAGCTTTAAATCAAGAACACACCTGAAAAATATGATCTAGTTCAAACAGATATTAGAAATCTCCTCTAATTAATGTCCYTCTGGTGTCTATCTATCTAATGACCATCTATTTATCTAAAGGTAACTGGCAGGTATGGGGAAACCATGCTGTTCTTGTGCTACACCAGTTATTGCAACATTGAAAATGTGTTTGTCTAAAAATTCTTGAGAAAAGCAACTGAGAACTTGCAGGTGATGACTGAAGAGGTCCATCCTACACCCCTGGCAGTGAACATGAAGTGCAATGAGCATAATGCTTCTCCAACTTGCCCCTTCGAAAGAAACTGGACAGCTGACGTACACCTTTCCCTATTTTAGATCACTCTCAGCCCCTCCAAACTAATTTCTGAACTTGACTTCTAACCCAGATCTCAGTACAAAGCTGAGGTGTGTTTGAAGACCGGACAAAATTACCTGCAGAGAGTTCAGAAGCTGGACTACCCCAGCAATGTGTGTGGGGTGGTATGGAGGAACTTGCATACAGCAGGATTTTTCAGATGTTATGTTATTAGTCAAAAGGTTACGAGTGGGTGTAGAACTTAGATTTAAGTAAATTTAAGAACTTAGATTTAAGTAAAGTTTGTCTTTTTCATTCTCTTTCGTTATTCAGCCTAGCAAAAACCAGTAGGAATATATTGCTTTATAGAAGATTCTGAAACTTGTAATCATATTAGAGCTGTAAAAGAGTAGTAATGGAAATAGGCCAGCAATGCAGTGGTGGTGAAGAAAAAGGACAGATTTGAGCCCTGCTTCCTCTCTAAGACAATTTGCATTGAGCTCTGCTCACTTTTCTGGGTAAGTCCCAGCCATTCTCCTTTGCTCATCCCCATCTTCCCCTTGCAAACTCTGAGCTCCCTTACAAAATAAAGCAGTTTCTGATGGCATCAAGCATAGTGATGGGTTTGTACAATAGCAAGCATTTAATTATTTCAAAAGCCATCTTTCCAGGTCCCATGACTTCTCATTGAGCTGCTTAGTAGAAGTTTCCTCGATTATATCTGAAAAGATTGCTTTTGTACCAAAGTGAAGTTTTTATCAAAAGAAAACAAAGCTTTAATGGCATTACAAAAGCTCTTCAGAGCTATGTACATCTTCAATCATCAGTCCCTCCTCAAAGATACAAGGGTGCTCAGAAAGCACATCCAGACAAAATCAAACATGATGACAGACTGCAAGGATAACAGCACTAGCATTAAATTAGAACCTGTATTCAAAAATCAGTTATCACAGAATATTCTGATCTGAAAGGGACCCACAGGGATCATTGAGTCCAACTCTTAAGAGAATCCCATACAGGGATTGAACCCGCAACCCACATCCTTGGGGTAAGGAATCAGCTGTTGCCACAAGCTTTCAGACTCAAAAGGCAGTGAAACCAGTAAAGTAATTGCCTTGGAAAACAGAAATGCAACATCAAAACAATTTTACTCAAGATGAAGCCAATTTCAGTCAAGACAAAGTCTGTATCTCGAGGAAAATGTGCAAAATTTTTGGTTTGGGGTTTGCTTGGTTTTCTTTTTTTTTTTTTTTAATCTACATTTAAAGAGAATCAAAACCACCACCACAACAAAAAAAGTTGTTTTACAGTGTTTTCTGCTCCCAGAAAGTTCAAAACATGACCCAAAGAGATGTAGGAACAGAATTAAACCAGTAAAAAACACCATTGTCAGTTTAAAGGATTCTAAACCAAAGTAGATTCTTAATATTCCTAAACTGTTTGAAAGTTTCAAAACCAGTTTGTCCCTTTCTCATAGAGGCAATGCTTCAAAATCTGAAGAAGTTCAGAGCACTGGTTCCCAGTTTGTCCAGTTTAAATAGAGACCATGCCAGAAGTGTGACTTTTTCCACAACAAAATTAGGAACATAAAAATCTCCACAGATGTTCAAAGTAAGTTTAAAGTAATTCGATTCCGTTGTATCAGCTAGAATATAAGATTATCAGTAATAGTATCCCTTTTTTTTTCCAAATATATTCTGCTTTATCACCACTTATGCATCTTGGAATATGGGCTCATGTAACAGTTAAGATCTCACATATACTGTAATTGTTTTAAAACCACATAACTTCATGTATTCACAACAGTTCCTATTCTTCTTTTACTTTTTAATTTTTTTACCTAGTCCACTAAAAATTTACAGTTACATTACAAACCTAGAGTCAGTTGCGATCAGGTACTTTCTTAACATACTCTATGAAAGATGCAGCTTCTCTTTATCCACAGAGTGCCTGAAGGGTTTTTAAACTTAAAAAATATGTACATAAAGGCAGGCAGTAAGGCTTCTGATTGTTGTCTGCATTCAAAATACATCTTTCTAGTCCCTGAGGCTAGAGAATTGCTAAAATTCATACAAGAGACACAGGAGAAAGGAGACACCTGACTCCTGTGGATGGGACCTTAATTATAAAGCCTACAGTCCAGCATGCTTTTATTTTTATACTTATGCAGCTTTAATTCTAGATTAGCACTTCAGAGAAGGGACATCATTCTTAGGAATGCATCAGTTTAAACACTTTAAGGTAAGAGACACAGTAAAACATGTTTTTAAGTGAAACCAGAGCACCCTCAGTCTTTCTACAGAGAAAAAGGCAACTGGAAAAAAGGGAAAACTGCAAGTCATCTTAATGTATCACACAGCACTGACAAAGAAAGACCACATAGCTCAGATCTTCACAGCTGATTTTTATGGGATGGAGATCAGCACACTGGGAAAAAAGAAAACAAAAAAAAAAAGGAAAGAAAAAAGTAGTGAGCGCTATGGCAGGAAAATTAAGTTCAAAAGGGATTTCCAAGTGCTGCAGAGGACGGGTATGTTACTCCCTGATCTCTCTGAACTGGCTTTGGTTTTTGTGACCAGGTGATGTGAACAGGACACTCACACAGTCCTTGCATTAACTGAGTTGTACCCGAGAATCCCTTCAAGTGGCAAGTCAGCAGTGCTCCTCATGCCTTCCATGCAGAGCAAAAGCCACAGGGGCCATGTGTGTGGCAGAAACCTGCACTGTTCTGAGCCAAACAGGCAAGGCAAAATCAAGGCAGAGGAAAGAAAAAAAACACCATTAAATCTAAATGCAAATAATTTATACATCTATTTACTAAAAATCCTGTTGTTAAAAAGAGCAGGCGGCTGACAGAAACCACTTCTCTTTAAAACTGGCAGTGTATCAAAATGTTTTTAAAAATAATCAGAGAGGTGCAAACCACCAAGGGGACCCTGCTGCTTGCAAACGGGAAAGTGGCTTGTACTTCTCAGGGCATGACTGATTTCGACCCTCTTGTGGGCCAGCACACTTCCCACACGAACCCGAGATACGGGTGTGTGCCAGTTGACACAGCCACCACCAGCCCCTACAGCCACCTGACGGCAGCGGGGTTTGCAGTGACACAAGCAATCCAGCTCCAGCTTTCCACCGTGCAGTGCCCAGCAGTCTGGCAGCTCTCCTCCTTGTCAGCAATGAGGAGATGTTCAGGAGATGGATTTTTTTGGCCGTGGATGGTGACCCCAGAACCCCTCACATTTCAGGCAGGGCTGTAGCACACTAGGGATGGTGTGGTCCCACATGAGGCCCAGGCTGCCAGTGCATGCCATTTGGGCTATATGGAAGTGTTGGCTTTTCCYGTGGTGCTTTCTTCCCTAAAAGTTACTCTCAGCAGGAATGTGTCCCTTGTCTGCTTATAAAGCGAGGGATGGGCACAGCCACCACAAAGGCTCAGCCCTGAGAGGTGACACAGAGGGGGCCTCAGCTTCGCTTCCTGGGGCTACGATTTCACGGTATGATACGTTTAGTGGTGACGCTGGGGTGGTGACCTGCATCCTCCCTGGGCTGCTGATCCTCAGGTACCCTCGCACCTCCCGCAGCAGCCCGGGCTCATCTGCACCCGGTAGACAGGATCCTCCCCTGCCATTCCCCAGTGACCACCCAATAAGGTGGTTTCAGGGGAAGGTGCCAGGTCCGGTTGCAGAATGGTGCTTTGGCAGAGGGCACAGCCAGGGTCAGCCATTGCCCCAGCTCGCCTTGGTCCAGGCACACCGCTGGGCCGCGGATACACTGGACAAGATCCGTGGCTGTCTTGTCCTCCCTCCGCAGGTTCCCACCCGCACAGCTAGCAAGGCCTGACAAACAACAGAGGATGCTCTGCTAGGGCTGTCAGAAACAAACAGCGCAATTACCCTCTGCCGGATTGCTTCAAGTTGCAAACAAAAGATGACAAACAAAACACACAACAGATCCCCCTCCAGGCCCGTAGAGCAATCAAGAGGAGGCTGACAATGGCAGGGCCCCTGCGGCCCTGTGCCAAGGACACTCACCCCCAACACAAGCACACGCTGCTGCCTCGCAGAGCCCCTGGCCACCCGCCATCCCTTTTGTCTAGCACGTATGGAGCCCATCCTTGCTTGCAGATCGCCCTGGCTATGCCAAAGCTGCGTCTACCACCGGCTTCCTTGCCAAGAGTTCAGCACCTCTCCCTGCTGCAATCTCAACCCTCCACTGTCAGCTCCTGCCCGTGCACCATCACCACCTCCTCCTTCTCCTTCTTCCCGGGGAGCTGCAATGCCTGCCTGAGCTGGATGTGACACAAGGGTTAAAACGAGTTACCCAGAAATGAGTCAGCAACTCCCTTGCCCCCGCAGTCCCTGCCTGGTTTCCAGAAACGCTGACTGTTTCCAGATCAGCCCAGCATAYGATGAATACATGAAAAATGTGACTCCGAGCCTCAAAAGTTGAAGAACACGTAACTGAGCACTGTACTCCCCAGGCCAACACCTCGAAGTGGTATGTAAGAACCTAAGATCACTATTTATCCAAAGCCAATTTGACAACCAAAGCTCTTCAGCTGGGTGCCATTAGGTGTGTGCAATTAATGTCACTCATTCACCACGGCAATACTGAAAAGTGCAAAGCAAACCCCACTGGTTGCACTTGTTTCTGAGGCTTGCAGTCCTACCTTCTTTCCTTTTAAAAAAGAGAAGCACAAGGACACAAAGTTTTTGACTAAGTAGAAAAACATTTGCTCTTCTTCCACCTAACTATGAAGATGTGATGGTCAGGGCTGATAGGATTAGGAAGTTAAGGCTGGTCTGGATGAGTGCTGGGGCACTTGTTCAATGGGCTACCCCAGTCTCTCACAGCTTCTCAGCAACACATGAAGACCAAAGAAGAGAACGCAATCTCTGTGCGAGTTGCTGTGAGAGAGGCAGGAAGCACCGTGAGAACAGCTTTTGTCAACATACATCAATGTTTCCACTTCCAGACCAGGAGGAAGTCCTCCAAAGAAAGGCTTTAAATTGAAATGTTCAATAGGTACACAAGATCATCAGCATTTTTAGGACTTCAAGGAACACAGCTAATGGCTCCTGTGGTATGGGCTTCAGACAAGGGACACTTTTTCACTTGATTATGAAGTGCTAGAAGCAAATGTTCACATTACTATGATTTCCCACGAATCTAAGCACTGTTTTAGAGACAAATGCAAAGTATTTGGTAATGAACCTAAATTTGGAAATGAGCATTTTGAATCATAAGCATCTACATATCACAATCAATGTCTGCTGATTTTAAGCACTGTCAGCCTGTACAGATTATCATAAGTCTCATGAATGTGTCACCTCTCCTAAAGATCTGTATCCTAAAATCATGTCACTTGGTGACAAGGTCAGGTTTTTGGCTGCTTTTTTTTTTTATTTTTAGGACAAAAAGTAAATCAAGCAGATCCAAATTCACTCACACTACTTAAACAGCCCACACAGATGTTTATAACACAGTCAATGTAGGTCTTGAGCCTTGGTTTCTATGATTTATATTGCCAAATTTATCAATAGCAAAAAGTCAAAACCAACCAGAAAAAAAAATTGAGATTCAATGGGGAACGGAGGAGAAGGCAAACAAAAAATCTGATGGTGTTTCAACAGCATTTCCCATTTCTCTTCATTATGTATATATTTTTAAACTTTTTTCCAAGGAATATTGATTATTACTTACATGAAAAAAAGATGTCAATATGGTCAAAGAAAAGGCACGGTGCCTTTACACAAATGTAAGTGAATAATTAACGTAAAAGCACTGTATAGTTCTGTGCAAATTTTTGATTGATTTTTTAAAATGAATTATTTTGAATTTTGAATTATTTTCCCCACAATTTGTCCATTTCTCCCTGCCCACTCTCATTCCGAGAACTAGTCTCCCACCTTACATCTGATCCCTCATTTAACATAACCTATCTTGCAGCCATTCAGATTTAAATCCTGCTTATTAAAACTGATTCCAAGTGATCATTTTCATTTGGGCTCACCCATTCGCATAAATTTAATTTCTCCAATATTAAGTTCAAACAGTCCCCCTTTGCAGCTCGTGACTAATTTTTAATGTACTTTTACCACAAATAAAAAAAATAAAAGCCCACTAGTTTATTCAACCAAGTCTCCATTAGTCATCATGCACCATATAACTAACAAACGTGGTTTTATTTCATATACTCATTGGGTGTTCGGGGTGAGGGTGGAGGTATGAGTGGGAGAAAAGAGGTTACTGAGGTTAAAAAGAGGAACGTATGACTGTGTACGCCCCTGGTACCTCTGCTGCTTATTCCCTCTTCACTTTGTGTCGAATGCTGGTAGGCACACAGCCAGCACTCTTGCACAAAGATCACTTGCTTCTGTAGCAATTTCTTCTGCACATTTTAGCTAATGGATGTGGTTGTGTATGTGGTTTTATTTCAGGATGTACAAGTTCAAATACAACATTAATTTTGGCTTATGCCTGTATTTTCCCCCAATATTTATCTAACACGCTTAGCTATAAAATGGGATGTGTGTTATCAGAGGTTCCCCTAAATTTGTGTTGAGTTTATTTATGCCTAATATATATTTGACAAGGCAAAAACACCCAAACATATGCATATACCTATATCAAAGGGATGGATCTTCCTCCTGTGTTCTCCTCTGAATATTATCAGTATGGAGGGCTCTGCACAACTGAGAAATCACAGACTCCAGAGACTTAATGCCCTTGCCTGTCTGAGATCTGCGCAGTCTGAGAACCAGCAAACAAAAGCAAGGCAATTCAGGGCACGCTCAGTCATCCTGCCAGTTCAGTCATCTTCGTACAATGAAGTGGTCACTGTTCTCAATCTGCTGCGTGCCTCTGCCACTGTCCCAAAGCCCTGGTCTCACTTTTGCCGAAAATCTGTGAGCAAGATACTCTTTGACCTCCTATGACCTTAGTGTCACCCACTGAATATACTCCAGCTGTCACTGAGGAAACTACAATCTGAATTCAGTACTTTCTTCAGAGTCTCTGCATGCAGGGGCTCCATGTGCTGGTGAGCTGCTTATGCCTAACAGGCAGATCAGATGAAGGCTGCAGCTGCACAAGCCGAGGGACTGCAGGTCAAGGCTGTCTCTCGCAGCAGGGTCAACCAGCTTGTGTAAGCTTTATTCAAAGATCATCTGACTTATTCACTCAGCACTATCTCTAACCAGCACTGGCAGGTGTCTCCAGGCACTGTCCCACTCAAAACCCCAAAATCAGTAGTGTCTACCCAGGATCAGTCCAGGGACAGCTCAGCACTCCCAGAGAAACCTGTGGGAGGCACTGAGGTGGAAAGGCTGCCCTCATGGAAATCTCCACCTCTGCTGGAAAGAAAGGGCAGTGGCTGTCTTTTCCTCTTCTCCCCTGCCTCATACTTTTCCTGTTCAGCTCTAGTGAATTTTGTTCATTATTTATAATTAGAAAGTGGAAAACAATTACTGTCTTCCCTATTGTTCATACTCCAAAGCAACACTTAAAGAAAAGAGAAACAGCTTAAATCTAGGCCATTTCAAAAACTTAACGGCAATCCTAGTCACTACACCTGTCCCTGAATCCCCCCAACAATATTTGTGGTTTTGCATCACATTTTCCTATGTAAAAAAAAAAAATTAAAATTATCTTTTTTGTTGCCAGTTGAAGAACCCACAAACAAATGGGCAAATCTGACTAAGTGGTTAAGCAGAGAAAACAATGGAAATGTGTATGCACCAAAGGCTGTYAACAGTCCCACAGAAAGAATTGGAAAGACAGAAAAAAATTCTTTAAGCTCTTGTAACAACAAAATGTCAAAACCAAACAAATAACAGACAGAAGTGGGAGCTAAGTGTTGACTGTGCCTTGTTAAGAGTTTAGTGAGCAAAGCTGTCCCAGCCTTCCCCTGGGGCGCCCCAGTCCAGCCCTGGGACTATCTTGCAGCTTTCAGGGATAGCTATTGGGAACCTTCCCCCTCCCCTCCACCCTGCTTAATTATTGTTAATACAATTTGACCAAAATTCTGTTCTGTCATTCAGATACTGGCATTTTTAGTGCCTAATTCTTTTTCTTCTTCTTCTTCTTCTTCTTTTTTCAATATTTTTTTACAATCCCCTTTTTATGCTTAACCTAGAATAGGTTATGAATTTCCTGGCTTCTGTGGGTTATATAGGAAACTCAGTGTTACTATTTTGGTGTAGAATGCAGACATTTTTGTGGTCATACTTATCATAGCTGAGCTAAACACAACAGGAAACAGCATTTCTATTTGCCTGTTGGCTCCGGGTGCATATCCTACATCTATAGTGCAGAAATAACTGATAAACTGATGGGAAACTGATGAAGCAGAAGGAATTGGGAGGTGATATGCCAGTGGTCCAGGTATAAACCATATCAAGAAAATACACTATTGCTTTGCATTCAGGGGTTTGTATGAAGTCAGGACCAGCTACAAAGTCTTAGTTACCAGAATGCCCTTGTTTTTATGCTCAAGGAGGGAAGGAGACTTCAAAACGAGACCTCCAGGAGCAAGCTTAGAGCTTGCCCTCACTTTAATTATTTTCTTCTCAAGTAACTGTCACAGCTAATACATTTTTTTTGTCATAGTCATTCTAAGACATAGTTTCCAGAAATGCATRGGGGGAAGAATCCAACCTAGGGAGACAGAAAATACATATTTATATATTTGTTCTCAATATGTCCACACACAGCAAAGTACCTGTGGGAATGCTGCAGCTTGGAAGTTGGAAAGGACAGAAGACTTCCAATAGCACCACAGGTCCCTTCTCTCCCTGAGATCAGGAGCCTGCAGCATGGATACTAAAAAATAGTTATGGCTTGGGTGAGTACGGAGTTGGGTCTCAAACTACAACATTTTGAGGGGAATCTGTGGGAAATGATGCCGCTCACCTTGCACYGACCCCAGCAAGGTACTGGCCTCTCCTTGCCTCTTTTAAAAGAAAATATTTCTCCAAATTAGTCCTCTACAGATTCTAGCATTATGATTAAACTCAAAGACAAATATAATTTGCACAACACCCTTGGAGGTTTATCTCATTTTTACCCTGTTCAACCACAATTCACTCACTCTTCCTCTGATATACTACAGCTCTGGGACCTCAAGACTGCCTGTGCCTCCTCGCTCGGGTAGGTATGGGGACGCAGAGGGGTGTGGTGGAGTAATGCTCCTCATTCATCCCTTTCCAAGCTGAAAGTCCCTTTTCTAAATTTGAAAATCTTGTTCTGTATGAGAATCTTGGGGAAGCTTGGCATAGCCTTTTTTAGGTTTTATCTGGGTTGWTACCTTGTGGTGACAAGGTTGAAGGGGGTCACATACTTCCTCTGCGATCTCCACCCAAGCCACTTGAAAAAAAAAGTGCTGTGAAAACCTGAAGCTCACTTTCTATAGGCAAGTCTGTATTCATGGCAATAAAAGGCAATACTGAATATGAGCCTCAGCAGGGAGGACTGCTGGAAGCAAGGTTTCCATTTGTGCTTGCATCTGGCAGCGCTTTGTGTACTGACAAACGCAAGTTCCCCACCCTGGCTGCTCCGTCAGCTTTGCCCACCATTCGTGTGGCTTCACACAGCAACAGGGGAGAGAAAAATGTATTAAAAATAGGAAAATGTGACTGTCAAGCTCCCAACCTTGGCAGGTGAAACTCGGAGTAACAGCAATCTCCAATACCACATATAACTCAATTTTGTAATGACTGTCTTGTGAATCTTCTTTTTCCATATCCAGTCCCCCTGTTAAAGGAAATCTGGGGTGTCCCAGGAGTGTTTCATGTCCTAACCAATTAGTGCAATTTAATAGCCACATCATGACCACAGTTAAAAGGATCCTTGGGGAACAGCTCCCTCTCTGAGAATGACGACAGATATYGGGCAGCTTAGATAGCCAGGGCTGGTTTTGCTTGCTGTAGTCCACACCACTGTTTGCTGAGCCATCTGATCCACGTATGAGCCAGATCCTGAAGCACCACTTTGGCCTGAGTATAGTGGGTAGCACTGCTGCTAGATGAAAAAAGTCAGATATTCCTGGTTAGACTCAGAAAAATAGAATAGTTTAGGGTGGAAGGGACTTTTAAAGGTCACCTATTTCAACCATCCTGCAATGAGCAGGAATATCTTCAACTAGATAAAGCTGCTCAGAGCCTGGTCCAACCTGGCCTTAAACGTCTCCAGGAATGCATCCACCACCTCTCCAGGCAATCTCTTCCAGTGTTTCACTGCCCTCACTGTAAAAAACCTCTTCCTAATATCTAGTCTAAATTGACACTCTTTTAGTTTAAAACTGTTGTGCCTTGTCCTATCACAACAGGCCCAGGTAAAAAGTTTGTCCCCATCTTTCTTAAAGGTCCCGTTAAGTACTGGTAGCCTGGAATGAGGTTTCCCAGGAGCCTTCTCTTCTGCAGGCTGAACAACCCCAGCTATCTCAGTATGTCTTCATATTGAGGTGCTCCAGCTCTCTGATCATCTTTGTGGCCCTCCTCTGGTCTCACTTCAGCAGGTCCATGTCCTTATGTTGGGGGCCCCAGAGCTGGGTGCAGCGTTCCAGGTGGGATCTCAGCGAAGTGAAGTAGAGGGGCAGAATCCCCTCCCTCACCGGGCTGGCCACACTTCTTTGGATGCAGCCCAGGACACATTTGGCTTTCKCGGCTGCAAGTGCACACTGCCGGACCATGTCCAGCTCCTCATCCACCAGTCCCYGAAGTCCTTCTCAGCAGGCTGCTCTCAATCTGTCAGGCTTCTCTGTCTCTCTCTTCAGCCTGTGTTAGTACAGCAGGCTGCCTTGACCCAAGTGCAGAACCCCCCACTCATCCTTGTTGAACCTTGTAAGGTTCACACAGGCCTGATTCTCAGGCTTTTCCAGGTCCCTCTGGATGGCACTCTGTCCCTCAGGCATGCCAAAAGCACCACTCACCTTGGTGCTGTCGGCAGACTTGTTGAGGGAGCACTTGATCCCACTGTCTGTGTCATTGATGAAGATATTAAACAGCACTGGTTCAAATACAGACTGCTGAGGGACACCATTTGTCACCTATCTCCATCTGGACACTGAGACGTTGACTACTGCCCTCTGGATGAGACCATCCAACCAATTCCTCATGCACTGAACAGTTCACCTATCAAATCCATCTCCCTCCAATTTAGAGAGAAGGATGTTCTGGGGAACCACATCAAAGGCCTTATAACAAATATCTACTAGAAAGGGAGAAGCAATTGCTTCAGTGAAGGCAAAAAACTCAGAAATACTATTCCATAACTCTCCTCAACCACCTGAGCTGACACACTGTTTGTAAGGCAAGGTGATGAAACRGATTGCGGAACTGATCAAATGGACTGGAAAACTGATCCCACAGAAAAAAAAATCCTGTTCTGGTTGTATTGAGACCTTATGCAGGCAACTACATTCCTGCACACGAAGCCATACCAGCATAATTCCAAGCACAGGGATTTAATGCCTCTGTTGCTGAAGGTGTGGGCTGCCCTTGTCAACACCACTAGACACTGCAGCAGCTTCACTGTGACCTGAAGCAGCGCAAAGGGATCAGAAAAGACCATGGTATTTTAAAATCTAGAAATCAGAGGTAATCAGGAATTTTTTTAGAAAATGCCTCTTATGGCAGAATGCCAATTTGTGGACACCAAACTCTCCATGGAGATCCTCTGCTGGGTTAGTGAAACTTTCTACTCTCTCATTGCTCAGAAGCCTTTGGTATCTATTACAAACWGGTATATATCCATTAGCTGTATATTAATCTAAGTTAAGCAGATTCTGCTTGCCTTGTTGCAAGGATCAATCTTCTTATATTCTAAATTGTCTTTCCACTTTGCCCTAGTGGTGGCCACGGTGGAAAAGTCATTAACTTGCATGTTGGCAATTTCAAGTCTTTGATGCCATTTTGTGTCTGAAGAAAGAAATCCATCTGCTTTTTTTGATACTGAGCTTACCTTTGCTTCTCACATTTCCTGTCTTTGTAAATCTGCTTATTAACACTTCCACTATATTGCCCTATATTCAACACTGTCTCGGTCACACTTCTGCTGAAAGTCTTATTCGCACTTTTGTCTTCTCCAGGCACGATTATTGTAATTTTCCATCCACATGGCCTTTTCCAGGAGTTTGCTTTCTCAAGGCACAAGAAGTATCATAAAATAAGATCAACGCTTACTTTGTCTTGTATGGAACAGAAAGAATAAGATGATTGAGAAGCTATGAACACAAGTCCTCAGCTTGCATTAAGGACCTGTACCTTCAGCTGCTCAAGGCACAGCAGCGGGCAGTGGCACAGCCAAGATCAGCAGTGTAGTCTCACTTCTACTTTGAGCTACTCCCTGGAAGCAAAATTTGCCCTCTTCTAACTTCCCAGGTTAAACRCCTGACCATTGTTCCTCATTACACAACATTTTGTGTTGATCAATACACCAACAGCAGTGCATAAGACCTTGATGCAGATGAAGTCAAAGTATTTCTGTCCCAGAGACAAACTACAGTTCCTAATCTGCCTATACGGCATGGGCCAGACGTGGTGCACAGTCAGCATCCTGGCCAATACAGTGCCTATGTGGATGCAGGTTCGCGTAGAGCTGTGTACACTGCGACACCCCAGGTCATAATGGCATGTTCCTGTCAAAGCACCACTGTGAGAAAAATGACCAGGAATGGGCCTGTACATTGTCAGAGCAAATTGTGATACACCTGTCAATCAAATAGATTAGATGTTGTTTCCACTTTTACTCTAATATTCACAGGGTCTTCAAACAGTCACAGCTACATAAACAGGACCATACTAAATCTCTGTCTTTTGCCAGACAGGGTTGATCCAGCAGTTTAAGTTTCCCTGCTGTAGATAAGAATTTGGATTCAGTTGTGGCAGAACTGCAGAGGGGCAGGGGTCAAATCACACTCTGAAGTAAATGTCATGAGGTCTTTTCACAGAGATACAATGAAACTGGCTAAAAACCTGTCTGCACACAGTCCTATACTATGCAAAAGTTAGTATGAGGCTATTCAGCCAGCTGACAAGTTGCTATTTATTATTTACATATATTACTCAGAGTCTCGCGGAGTTACACCTAAATTGACCCCAGGAACACACACTTGACTAAACAAATCTTCTAAAGAGACATCTTGCCTTGGTGTAAAGACACCAAGAAGTTGAAAGTTTCCACCAATCATTTATTCTCTTCACAATTTAACAAACCAAGCAGCACATCTTCTTTCTAGATTAAATATACTTGGTTTTCTTTTTCAGTCACTGAATCTTTTTAGTTGTTTGCTTGTTAGGTTAAAGACATACATATATACACTACAACAAAGCAGCTCTTGATTTTTCTTCTGTAAAATAATTGATTTAAATGTGCTCCACTGGAAGGCATTTTCTCCAGCCTCCTTTGTATTGTCCCCATGCAGGCAGCAGAATGATGTACAATATTCTGGTGGTGGGTGTGCTTAAACTGTATTTGGAGGTAAAGTTTCTTCTCAACAATTTCTACCAACCTAAAATATCCCTTCCTTTAGGCAGGATCTGGAAGTCCTTCACATATTTTTAACTACGTCTGTTAAAATTCATATCTTGACTTAGAACAGTTCCCACTGAATACAAACCTTTAACGTATGGACATGTAAAAAACACGTTGTAATATACAGGACATGGACAAATGAAATAGCGAGCCCATAATATAGCATGGACTTAAGAATCACCAGCTAGTCCTCACCAGTTGTCCATATCCATATCCTTACCCCACGGGAAATTCAAAGGATGCTGGGGTACGTGGTATGTTGATGCAGGTGCTGGCTGTGATTCCTCGCTGGCCACAACATGATAGACAATACCTGACCTAGTGTAGAGCCTGCCAGGATGAAGTCACCTCCACCACTTCTTTTGAATAAACTAAACCTTGCACAGTGAGCACAGCACTTGTGCTAGAAACCCTGTGATTTGATTTACTGTCCTTTGGAATCAGAATCTAATAACAATCTCATTAATAGCTTTTGATTAACACAGTCCTCAAAGAAAAGCCATGAAATCAGGTTCATGCTTGCCAGGGAAACCATATCAGAAACATGTTTAGACATAAACCAAGATAAGTCAACTTTAGCAGCAGAGGACCACAAAAGTTGGATTACACGATTCAGAGTTCAAAGGTTTTCCTCTGGGACTTTTGTCTCTTAAATTAAGCAAAGCACTGACATGACACACTGTTTTCACTAGATGAGTCACGTGGCACTGTTTGTAGAGTAATTTTGATTCCTCTTTTATGTTTCTCATGTCCGTAGTGTGACCATTTGGATTTGCACTTTTTGTTGTTATGTTGTTCTGGGGGACAGAAGATGCTTTAAGAACATAATTCAGGAGTTTTGCTGGCCATTATTTATGTGTTTTGGTTGCAGAACTAAACAAGTCTAGTGCTCCATAGTTGTCCCCCTTGCAGCCCCATCAACACACAGAATCCTGTGACCTGAGTTTAGCTATGTTTTTGGTGTTTTCAGCTATCAATACCACCAAAGAACTTAAAGTTTGCTTTCATTTTTCTCACTCGAGTGAACAACCTGCTCACTTTGCAGGAAAGATGCCTGCCAACCCACTGGAACGCTAACAGTACTCTAGCACCTTCCCACGACTTTCCCAATGTGTCAACACCAGGCATGTTTTACACCAGCGTGTTAGCAAAATCTCCCAGAGCAGACCAGGTTCCTGCAGGGCCAGGAAGCATGGGAGGAGCCCCACAGGATCAAACAGGTCCCCTGCAGTACCAAAGAGGAGCAACTTGTTTGTCTGGGTTTTTTAGTGTGACTGCTCCTATTTGAGCAGCATTGAGCCCAGTGCCCAGACTAAGGTCACGGCTGCCCATGGGTAGCTCCACTATGAACACTTGGGACAACTAGGAGATTATTCTTAAATAAATGAAAAACATATTGTTAATAAGCATTATATAGAATCTGGAGAAGGGTTTTCAGTGAGAATTAGCAGTAGATTACTCCTGTTAGGGATGCACTTACAGATGCACTATCAGAAATGCATTCAAAGGGCTATTTTTTACAGCCTGTGCTGAAACAAAAATATAGGCTGCATGAAGTGCAGTTGCCTAAAGGGATTAAGAGTAGCGAAACAGTCATTGAAGCTAAAATGTTTTAACCTGCCTCTTGTTTTGTAGTATCAATATAGAGAGCAATTTGCTGTCTTACTGCTTTGATCGTCAGCATTTATTAGAAAAATCTCTTTAATAAAACAAAACTCTCCACATTAAACAAAAAATGGAATTGTGTTATTTTATCAACTCTTATCTTAACTAACATCTAAAGTTACTGTCATTGGAAATATATTATACATGTAAGTATACTGAGTGCTGCCTAATTTTCACTGTTGTTCCTCCCCTCAGTTATTTGCTTCCTGCTTTACCTTACATTTTTTTCTACAATCAGTTTGCCATTCCAAGAAACAATCTTAAAATATTTCAGGTCTTCCTTATCATGAATTTTGTCCATTTACAGGAAGCTTTCCTAATTAATGCCATTATTTCCACAGTGAGCTTAGTTCTTTTTATATTTTGCATAGGGATATCAACAACAGTAAAACCAGTCTGATGGAAGATGAAAACTACATCAAGGGATACACCAAGATAGAAAACTGTAGTACCTTTTTTTTTCCTTTTAATGGAGCAGCTATACACTGCTGAAAGCAATCAACATATACCCACAGTAATTCAAACATTTTTAATGCCTAGTTCAAAATGCCATGAAGTGAAAATGAAAGTAAATGCTTCTGATAGCAGGTGGGCTGTAGCGTAGATTAAATAATTGTAAGAAAAACAAATAAATAAACAGAAAATGGGAATTATCAACACAAGACTACCTTAAACAAAGAGAGCTCTACAGAACACAGTGGACGTGTGAGACAGTGCATGGCACACAGCTAAATTTCTGGGGTTTTTCCCCTCATATTGGTAATATCAGGTCAAATCTTCTCTCTCTCACTGTTACGTTTTTCATGCCACCCTATTTTTGTTCACGATTAATGAATTTTATAGCAGCTTCACACAATCAAGAATGTGTTTAAAATTTCCAACTTACGTAACAGAATATTTTAGGATTCATAGGGGGAAAAAAATCAAGTATTTCCAGGTCTTTTCCTTCACTTGTCTAGCATCCTGAGTTCAGAATATCTGTTGGCTGGCATTTGACAAATTATCTATTTATAACAGTGATTTAAACTATCAAAGCAGAAGTAATAACATCAATGGCTAAGTCAAAATTGTGGCATTTAATACCACTGCTCTGTAGCAAAGAATGTTTCTGAGGAAGAAAAAATTATGCAATGAAAAAATTAAATGGTATAGCAAATTACTTACATAATTTCAAACATCTCACTGAGGTTCTTTGTATATTCAGTGGAAAAATAGATGCTCCTCTGGTGATGTGATTTAGATGTTAGGGTAGATTACTCCTTCCATCATTCACAGGGAGTTCCTACTGCATCTAAGTTCTTTCATCTAAGGTTAGGTGAGCTGAAGTAAACATTTAGGGAGTAAAGTAATGCACAGACTGAAGAGAGTTAGGCTTATTCCTGTTTTTTTTGCTAAGTTCCCAGGTAATTTGAGTTTGAATGCAGCCTTTGGTTCAGTTCCACCTGTTAACTAATGGAGGGTGTTGCTTTCCCTTTCACATTGACAGGGGTTGTAAGGCTGAGCTGCAGCTATTATAAAGATAACGCTTGATTGGTACCTAGAAAAACTACTTCAGGAAGTGCAGGAGAAGCATAAGTGATGCCTACCTTGCAAAAACTATATATTTGCTGATGTGTTTGCAATTGCACTTCCTCCTGTATTTCCTCGTCTGTTTCTGTGGAAGTTCTCCACTTTCACAAGAGACTTTGTACTGAGGCCTTGGGAAAATGACACCACCAGGTTCCTACTGGATGACCAAAAGCCAATCTATAACAAGAATTCTACAAAAGCACATCCAAGTTCATCAAAACTTTTTAAGGACATTAGGATGTATTATTTGTTAAGTAACTGTGCTATGTGTAACAGGTAGACGTAGGTAAAGAAGAAGCCCAGCCCAGAAGACTTCGGTCCAAATGAAATGTTCCACTTTTTCACATAAAGAGAGAACTGACACACAAAGATGTGACTTTCTCAAAGACAAGAAACCTCTGAGAGTTCAACAAAGTGAACCCAGATCTACTGAGCTGGTCCTTGTTGAGTGTTATAACCACAAAGTTCTCCTTCCTCCCCATCTTGTTGCTAACTCTAGTTTCTCTTTTGTTTCTTTGTAAATTTAGTCCTTTCCTCTTTTACAAGAAGTCATTATTTAAAAACAGGTGAGAAGTAAAGGTGTTTCTCCTCTCCTGATTTACTCCTTCCAATAACAAACCGTGTCTGTACAATTAACGACTTCATTACATTCCATGCCGTAAAAGATGTACCTTAAATCCCTTTTCTATGCTTTATACTGCTCTGTACTTCCTGCTTTGTTTTTAGGTTATAAACGAATGTGGTAGCCTGAATCTTCCTGGAGCAGCTTTTCTTCTCAGATTAATCTTAGAAAACCATGTGTTAGTGCATGGGGAATGACAATTCCTCACGAGAGAAGCAATTCCACCTATACAGTGGAAACTTTTCTTGTGGGACTAGCAATTGGTCCTTTTTAATTCAATGAAGATTGCACAACTGAAATTTAAAGAATACTAGATTCCCCAGTGTTTGGGGACCGGACTGTAACTCTTAGTCATACTGATGAATACTGAGTCACTCAAGGACCACTTCTAGTCGAACAAGGTATTACTCACAGATGCTCCCCAACACAAGTGAGGACTAGAAATTTTTACCTAATGTGTTAATGACTAGGAACTAGCCTAAGCATGGTTTTACCATACTTCTGGTCTGTTCTAAAAAACTCATTATGAAACTCTTATATAAAAGGGCTCATTCCTTTTTAACATTCTTTCAAGATCTGTGAGAGTTAAGTGAAAATGCATACAGTCTTAAGAAATATCCTCCTGGGTTATTCTTCAACAACTGCTGTCATAGGTGAACTCCAACCTATTATGACAACAGCTGACTAAACAAACCAAGTTTCTTGGCTTCTCTGGGCCTTTTTTGAATTTGCTTTATGCTTGCAGTAAGCTGCTCCCACAAAACTGTTTAACTTCTCAAGTCCAGTAGATAAAAATATACCTTACAGTGCAGAGAAAACCGGACTGTAGATGAGGATGAGCTTGAAGGAACATTTTCAAGGCGGAAAATAAAACAGTTCACTTCAGCAGAGCTCATTTCAGCACTGCAGCTACCACATTACTCAGTTCAAAGGAGAGTCATGTCAGTGGCACATGCTACAAGCTTTCACAGCCGCGTGAAATCAATCATGTGTGCTTCATTGCTTAAACTCCAGCCCATAGCCTGTCATTGTGAGCTGGAAAAATGGAAAAGATCACTATAAGACCATGACAGCAGCTAGCTTATTTCTTTTGGGGCTGGTTGACATGGTCCCTACGGGAAGAGGAAGATGGGATAACCCAATCAAGAAGCAATCTTCCACTGTAAGAAACTAGCTACAAACAAGATCATTTGTATTTGAAGCTTTGGTTGTGTACAGTGTCAGACGGATTACTGGTCCTTGTATAGAACCTCATAAATCTGCTTCGTTCCTCCCCCTTCCACTTCTCTCCCTTAAAAATATTCTTGGTAACTGACAGTATTTTGTTTCTCTGTTAGCAGAGTCAACAGACAAGCTGACAATTAGATTGAATAGAATTACTTTCTGTTTACGCTAGATAAACTGGCCAGTGCTAACAACAGGTGGGCCGCAGTACCTGTAGGTGGGGAAAACCTTATGCTGGAGCACAACCCCAAGAAGCTGTGCTTAGCCCATTGTTTCAAACTGCAGCCTAGGCAGGAGCTGGCACGGTCAAACTGGGATTAGGCAAACGTGAATAAACTCGGTCACAGCAGTGTATCACTGTTCACCTGTGCTTGTCACTGTGACACAAAGTATAAGAATGGTTTTAGCAGCTCAGACCTAAGTCCACCGATCTCACTGCCCCCCCTCCGACAGAGGCAGCGAAGCATCACACAACATCCATCCTTTCTCCAGCAATGAGCAGTGCAGGGACTCTCTGAACTGGAGGGGCTGTGTTTGAATTTCAGTAAAGTTCCATTTTCAGGTGGAGGTAATATACTACATGTATTTAAATGCAAACTAAACAATTTGGGGATGCAAGGGGCGAAAAGGGCAAGCTATTGTGGTAAAAATCTGGAATTATCACATACGGTTTCTCTCAGACAGCATCCAGATGGTAGCTTAGATGTGCTGTTTTGTAGAAATGCAGGTAGTCAGGCTATCCAGAAAGAAAGGCTTATGGGACCGGCAAATTGAGTGTGGTAAAGATCTTATCTGTCCATCTGGTTATTTAAAGACATCTAATGAATTTCAGTCTCCTAAACTGCCTTAGCTAGGTATTTGTAGCATACTGACATTGATGGCATTTGACTGCAATTTAGGGAATTCACAAACTATGTTGCAGGTGTTTCAGGTCTGGCATTTTCCTTGCTCAGACACATCTCAGGTCTGGCGTTTTCCTTGCTCAGACACATCTCTTCCCCCGGCCACCTTAGATCCCAGTACTGCTGGGCACAGTTCAGCACTTACGAAGAGCTGTCTCAGGTTGGTTCCCAGCAAATCCACGGAGCTGGGACAGACTAGGGCTCAGCTCCTSGACCTTTCCTTTGTCACCCCTCCTTTTTCTGATTGAGAGTTGTATTTTGATATGGTTGTATTATTTTGATGGTTGTATTATGAGCCACTTGCCATCGGTTCATGCTCAGAGCAGCATGATTCTTTTCTCCCTAACACTTTGGTGACACTTGCGTAGCTTGTCATGCCAATAAAGCCTGATTTTAACTGAGCTCGAATCGCACTAACAAGATGCGGAGGAGGAAGTTAACAGCACCTATTACAATGAGTCCTCGGAAGGAAAGATAGAGGAAGAAATTCACTCTTCAAAATTATACATCACGCCATATTGCATGAAAACGTTAACTACCCCCTCTTGCAGGGATACAGCTGCGATCTTAATGACAGGTGTTATGTGGGTACAAATTCAACATGGGCTAAAACAAAATAAGGTCTATTGAACAAAAATGAAAAAAGTAAAGTAGAAAAGAGAAAAAGACTRCAAGCATTGACAAAGCCAGCTGTGGACCACCAGCCTTAAGGAGCACTTGACTTGCTATTCCAGTCTTTAGACAGTTTAAATTTTAAACCCACTCCTCCATGAAGACATGCCAGGGCTTGCAGCTGTACTAATGAAATACGTTAGGTGAAGGTTTCTGATATGATAATCAACAACAAAACGGCAGCTTTAGCATTTAAACCATCTTAATGAGGTGTTAGAACTGAAGCCCTTTGAGGTGAATGGGGAAAGTTTATACACGCAGCTATTGTTCCAGCCCGTCTGGCTCTCCTCCGAAACAACAGCGCGGTGATTACCTTAACAGCCAGGTGGAAAAGAAGTTGAATTCCTGGGCTGTTTTTTCTCTACCCCCTTTAAGTTTTCAGATGCTAGGAAATGTAAGGACAATGAGAAAAATTGATTGACATTGAAGGTACCGGGAGAGTAAACAAAACTCCTTAAATCACCAATGTATGCAGCTTTGGGTGTGCCTATAAGTTATTTGAAACTTCAGCCTATTTAGACACTGAGGGGGCAAATGGATATTGTGTTTTTAATGGCTCGTTACCTTGTTTTTTTCTTTTTTCTTTTTTTTTTTTCCTACAAAACAAAATGCTTTCTTTCCAACACGATGGCCTATCGGGTGCTCATCAGTGTGATTAATCAGCCTGTATTTGCACAGGACTTTGAAGACAGAGGAGGCTGGTAGAAGTCCTGCGGGTTCTTACTGCCCAAGTAAAACTCCCCGAATTCCACTTCCTTACTAAGCTCGTCTTGCAAACAACTGCCAGCAAACAAACAATTGAAGACGTAAGTACATCACTTCATTCCCCTCAAAGAAATATTAACTTCAAAGCTAAGTTAGGACCATTTAAATGCAAGTAACACTCAAAGAAGACTGAGCAGGGACCAATGGTACAGTCACACACGAAAGGCCTACTGTAAATAAGTATCAGCAAGACACCGTGCGTAAGTTATTTTTCCACCAGCAGCACTGGAAGCAGGCTTATCTTCTCATGAAGTTCCACAGTGCTAAACACGGGGGAAGGTTCAGAGGAATAAATACTCCTTATTTTCCTGTGAGACCACCACATCCTAGCCTGAAAGGCAAATGCCCAACTCCGTGTAAGGTAAAGCTGCTGCCACTGGTCTCCAGGTGGACCACTTTTGATTGTAGCCAAATGCCAACATCTCCACCCAAGGACTTTTAACTTTCTAGCAAATTCGGGGGCTCACCTGAAGTCCACAGAAGATTCTGATTAACTTCTTTTGCAGCCTATACAGAACCAACATTGTACCGTATTTTAGTTGTGCAATCAATTTTATTGTGCTATTAAGCTATTTGTTGTAGAATTTGCCATCAATCAAAACACAAAGTACATTTCTGGTGTATGGCTACCTCTTGCAGAGAAATAAATGCTTTGATGTTAGACTTCAATTTTGTCCAGCATTAATAAAAAATATTTACTTGTGTTTTTCGCCCAGCCAGTGTGTAGATGTCAAACCATGGAAAATGTTAAGGGTGCCTCCCAGAATAATTGTTCCCTTTAGGTGTGTTGTTGTTTGTGTGGGTTTGTTTGTTGTGTGCTTTTTTATTTTTTGAATTAATTGACTGACCTAAAGCAAGCAGTTGAATATCAAAAAAAACAAAACCAAAAAATCCCCAACCAAAACAAAAAAATTAAGTGCTATCCTTAGAAAGAAAGGAAAGTATTTATTTAGACCACTGAAGACCTCAGTGCAAGCAAGAAACCAGTCGGCTAAAAGGCTTACCTGTGTCCTTTAGAAATTGCTCATGGAGAAAATTTTGTTGAACCCTTTGGTCCTTATCTTATGCTTAATATTACAAAACCAGATAGCTGTACTGTATCTGTAACTGAAGTCATCAAGACTGTACTCTTTGTCAGATGCAGATGAGACTGTGAACTATTTTCATAGTGAACTCTCTCATCTGACCCTAATTTTAGACTTCTCTCTTTAGTCACCCATTCTGCAAAACCCAAACCAAAACAATAGTACTGGGGCTAAATCCCTCAGAAAGGCCTCCAGCAGAGTTTAAGTACTGGTTCACTCCTGAAAGCAACACAATTAAATTTCAGGCTCTGGTGAAAACTCTAATATTAATAACCAGAACTGCATAATTATTTGTATAGGTTTGGTACTAATATATTTGTACTATGCCTGACTTGATGCACAGAAAGTGGGAGAGATCAGGCTCGTTAACTTTTTTAGCTTTTAAGCAGATATATGTAATGTAAGTGTGAAAAAATGGAAGAAATAGCTGATGTAATATAGATGGTGACTAGTTCGACAATTGCTAGTGACAATTACATATCTTTGGTTGAGGGTAGAAGGTATTTCAAAAGCATTTTCCTCCCTAATTTTCATACTTGGTAGGAATGTTAATTTGCCAGGCTGCAGCCACAACCCTGCCAAGGAACAGAGTCTGAACACAAGAATGCTGGTCAGAGAGTAAACATTTCAAATCCGCCTTTCCGAAGGAAAACTGCCAGTGAGAGCTAGTGAACGCATCTAGATGAGTACCCCCTGGAGGAATGTGTGATTTGCTGGAAGGAGTGGGAAAATGGAGTGCTGTTGTCTATGCTTGGTGATGCCTCCTGGGCCGGAAGTATTGTGCCTCCCAAGGAAGTTGTGGACCACAGTTTGCTCTGCTGCCAGGCAGAACCTCAGGGCTCCAGTCCCAGTTGCTGCTAAGAGCAGTTATTCCAGTAAAATGATTCTGGAGTAAGTGTGCACAGCTAAGGATGTGCTGCATCCCAGCAGTGAAGTTTGACAGGCCATTGGGAGGACAATATCCGCCTTCTTGCACCTTCATTTCCTATCTCCTTGCTCCTTGTGGTTCGTTTCCCAGACCTCTAAGGCAAAGAAAAACCTATCACAAAGTCAACTACTCAGCCATCTATCTAATCCAGATAATCTGAGAAGACTCCAGAAGCTGAGACTTAAGAAAATCACGACAAAAAAAAGGAAAGCCATTTACTTCAAGTTTACTGATGATTTTTTTTTTATCTTTGCAGAATGTGGAAGAAAGATGCAGGATGTTTTTATTGTTTGTTTCAATGAGACAAAATATCCCCTCATTTTCCTCCCTATTACTGGAAGAAAACGAGTAGTTAGCTCATTACACTGACACCAGAGACAATATTTTTGGTCTTCTGATTTAGAGCTTCCATCTTTTCTGATTTACAGGACCTTGCTTCTAAAAATGTCTAGCTGAGGATGTAGCTACAGCCTTTTACATCACACATCTAGCTGGGGGAGTGTGAGACACAAGGTGTTCGCAGCTATCAGGCCTAAGACCTGAAGCAAAACTGTACCTGTTCCTGTTCCCACTCACCTGTACATCCACTGGTTGAGGATGTTCTGTCAAGAGGAATTTGCTTATCTAAGGAAAACATGTATTTTAACGCCTTTATGGCAGCCAGTGTTGATGCTGTCAGAAGAGGCAGGAGCAGTGAATAATTTTCACTCTGACAAAAAGCCCAAAATCGAGTCGTCAACCACCCAGTCACCACCAAAGGGAGCTGCTGGGGTTTGCTGGTGAGGCAAAGAGGGAGAACGTGGGAGTTTGTTCAGTTTTGACAAAGGTGGGCTAGAATTACCCTGGAAATCGTGACTCAGATGTTTTCATGGCTGCAGCCTGCATTACTCCCAGGAAACTCTCCGATGCCGAAGTCACAGTTTAGTTACATCAGTGACTCACAAGTGTGAAGATTCATATTTTAGCACTTGACAATCAGAGGCAGCATTAAACCATTTAAAAATGAATGCTGATGAAAATGATGGACTTGGGATCTTCTGACCATGGATGTGCATTAGGATCCTAAATTGAGATGAATGGTTTAATTGTTCTCTGTCAGTTATTTTGGTTAACAGTTCAGGGATAAAATGAGCTTATTGCTATAAGAAAGATAATTGTTTAAACCTGTCAGGAGAACCTACATTAATTTTCACTTTGCCTTACGTGTAAAGTATATAAAGTGTATAAATGAAAGAGAAATCTTATCTGTGAACACGCCTGTACCCTGGACTGCTAATAGAGCTAATAGACCCCTTGAGCTAATAGAGGGCACTTGTTTTTCCCTAAATGATGCCAAAAATAACATTTTCTACCTCTTTTAGGAGAATCTTTTAAATTGTCAACAGCCTGCTTCTGTATTTCTGTAGCATCCAACACAAATGGGGTTTGCCCTGATGGCCTTTTAAAATAAAAATGTAAACACTATTTGTATTATCAGCTTTGCCAAACCTTGCAATTTTTATCTCTAGCTCTAGTATTATTGGATGACTTTAAAAGTTATCTGTTAGTACTGATTTTTCAAGTCTTGTGATTAAATGGAGATTTGGGTCCTCTTTTGATCTTTTCAAGGAAATAACTTTTCTACCTTTTGCAAGGATAGCTAGAAAAGGTGAATGTGAAAGCCTTAAAAAAAACAAGGAAAACACTCCTCCGAGGTTTGTAAATATGTGTGGGACATGCCTGTTTATGCATTTGCAAAATGTGATTTTTGAAATCCTCCTTTCTTGTGCATTTTTGAGGCAGTGGCTGAAGGCATTGAACCGCCATCAGAAATACTGTAACTGTTTCTTTGGTGGCTCTTTAGTGTGAATTAAGTTAAAGGAATCATTATTAATGCAGAACTATCAGTTTACCTGGTGTCTTGAAGTAGATAAGGCATGATCCATTAGACTCATCTTTTTGCCCTGAGGCTTTAAGATCTAACACGTTTTATTAACTGAGAGAGTGTAGCACAAAGTGGCATATGGCCTTTTAGCTGGGATGATTTATGGTGACACACTCCAAAGGAGCTAAGAAAGCTTCAGATATCTCTGTGATTCTTATAGCTTTTCTGAATAAGGCATAGGAAGCTGAATGCAATAAACTTGCCTCTAATTTACAGTGACAGAAGTGAGATGAATTCTCAATAAAGATGGTGACATTGAATGAGAGCAGCAGACCCAGTTGTTCCACTGGTGAATGCTGCTGGAGTGAGAGATGAAAAAAGAACCAAAAATGCCTTTAAACTGGGGGCCATTTGTTTAACCTCTTCCTAATGCTGCATGTCCCATTAGAGATTAAAATCTCTGTACAAGCAAAACACTGGTAGTTTTTTCAGAGCCACTCAGCATTGTGTTTTACTTTAGTTTTGGCAAGGCAAGACGCACTAAGATCAATGAGAAAGCAAGTTCAGTGTGCAAGATCCTGCTTTACTGCCTTTACTTACTGCACTGAGCCTGCTTTCTAGTTTTCACCACGCTATGCGGCAAGTGTCAAGTGACAAGAAAAACCAGCAGCGTAAAAATAAGCTGCAGTCACACTGTCAAGGATATATAATGCCTTTTCCTTCTGGAGCTGCCTGCCTGATGCACAGGGAGGTCTGGACGGCCCTTTCTTGGGACACAGGCCAGAAGGGCAATGCCTGCTGTCAGGTACTTGAGTACCAGCGCAGTGAACTCGCCAAGTGAGCATCCAGGTGTTGGGAGGGTGAGCAAAGGTCCCCTCATCAAAGGGCTGTGGGCGGGAGGAAGGGCTGAGGCTGTATCCTGTGTTTGTCCAGTGGCACAGGTGGGGCAGCCTGATCCTGATGCTGCCTCCCTGCCTCTCTGCACTGGCTGGGGCCTGTGAAGTAAGTGACTGGGACTAGGACAAGCCCTTTCCCCCAGAATTGTCCCTTCCTTTAGCATTGTATTGTGCCAGAGAGATACCCCTCTGCCTCCTATACAAGCCTCCCTGGAGCACAGGAAGATGATGAGCCACATGCCTCAGTGGATGGCGCAGAGGTTCTTGTCCTGGTCCCTTCCTTTCCACTGGTCACTGCCAGAGACACAAGTCCTGGCCATGGGCCAATCCACTCCTACATGCATGTCTCTGCCTCAGATCCCATGCAGGTCCTCTGTCTTTTACAGTGTGAGGCTCTGTGTTGTAACTTCAGCATAGGCAATGCCTGAAGCTGGGCTGCAACCCTACAAGGCAGCGATGGCCATGCAGTGCTCATAGCAGGAGTGCCATTGCTTCCACTGGAGGCGATGCTGTGAGCCCAATGGAAGCAGGAGCTATACTCAGAAGGGCCTGGCAGCCCATCGGTCCTTGAATTCACAGAAAGAACATAAACAAGCAATGGATCCAAGGTCCATTTTCTCAGATTGAATAAAATGGGGTTGCAGTTGGGGATGGCCAAGCAAGGCGCTCCCATGCAGTGGTTTCCAGGGCCACGGTTGCAAGCCCCAGAGCCAAGGAAATTATGGTGGGATTTGCAATGACAGACTTTCCCCAATACAGTGCAGTGTCACAAGACACTGCCTCCATCACAAAGCTGGTGGAAGATGATCTCACCCACATCCAATCCCACTCCTAATGACGTGTTGCCACCTTCATGCTGCAGTTTGCCACACGTCTTAGCACTGTTTGGGGGCTGTGCTGCAAAGTAGATCAGTAAAATAATCCCAACTAAAAATAAAAGTGTTTGGTTTGTTTTTCACCTGGACCCTAAAAGCACTGTGGCAACACAGCAAAGGGATAACTGCAGCACAAAGACAAGGAACAAACTGTGGGAACCAGAAGGAACCAGAACTTCTGAAGACTGTTGTGCCACCAAAAATACTTGTGCTGTGAAACTAAAGCTAGGGTCTACACAAAGGGTCTGTATTTGCATCTTTACAAATTTTCATAACAGGAAAGCCCTTGATGTCAGCTGTTATCGGCAATAATGAGTGCTTTGTGCCAGACCTGCACGTGCCACTTCAGAAATGTATGCCTAAGAAGGGAAGTTCCTAATTTGATTATTCAAGCAGGCTTGAAACTGGTTTGCAGTCTCTTGCATCAAGATTCCAAACATCTCCTGTCAGATTGTATATCCTCACTTATGCCCCATAGCTACTGCCAACAGGATCAGAAATGCTGTTTTTAATTAAAAATGTTATTTCTAAATACAGTTTGCAGTGTATATTCTTGGTGAGAAGTGCTCCTCACCTTGTGAACTTTCAGATTGCTGTACTGCAATCAAAACATTGCAAGCCTTACTCTGATGTCTTATGTACACAGGCTAAGAAAATGTGCTTGGGTTCCTCTGAAAGGCTTTCCTGGTGTAGCTGTGCTGGGTCAGAGTTGAAAAACCCATGCTGGCAAAAAGCTAGAAAATAAAAGGGCAGATCATCACTTATTTAATTTAATGTGGGCATCTACAATCCCAAAGGAATCCTCTTGCAAAAATTATCTTCATCTATCTTCTGTTCTAGGAAACTGCCAGTCATACCCTGCTCTCTCAAACCCTAGAGTGCTTAGGAGAAACCTAGTAGCAGATTAATTCATGGCCTCAAAGGATTTTACCTGATCAGGATGGGCCATCACTCCAGGTGCCCAAACCAAAATCGGTCTTACTTTTCTATGTGTAAAACTGAACTCTTGCAAAGAGGCTGTTTGTAATGGAACTCTTTTGCTTATATAAGCTGAGTTTCCACTGAGGCTTTATTGTACACTTCTAGCAATTAATGTTTTCAAGGAGAGACAAGCTCAGAGCCTTGACATGACTTGTGGCTTTGACCTAATAACAACCAGCCTGGTTTTCCCTGGTCCTGCATCTTGTACAGTCACTTATACCTGTCACACCTGTGGGTGTGAAATGCTACCACATGAGAGCAGTCCTGTCTTACACCCTCTTTTATTTACTTGTCATATACGTAAAAAACTGTTTTTGTTTCAGGACAGTGGAAGTTCAGACTGAACATGCTCTGGATCAAAACACACAGGTGAAGGTATTTTGTTGTACAGTCATATTCAAAGTACTCACGTCCAACCAACCAAGGTTTGTCTCTATCAATTTCTCACCATTCTGCT
This sequence comes from Amblyornis subalaris, assembly GCA_018881555.1. Lineage (NCBI taxonomy): Eukaryota > Metazoa > Chordata > Aves > Passeriformes > Ptilonorhynchidae > Amblyornis > Amblyornis subalaris. Next base: position 5,297,293 of record JACAXG010000039.1, read on the forward strand.
ACTAATACAGTAATTTCCCAACAGAGAAGCCACATAAATAAAGTGTAAAATATGGTCACCATCACTTTTTCACAGGCACGCATATTAGCTGCAGAATTAACTTACACTCTCTAATTTTGCGTGTTCCCTTGCCAAGAAAGCTACTACCATGTTACACCACTGGTAATTCAGTCCAGCCTCCCTGGCCTACCTTAGAGTGTGAACTCCCGAGTAAAACCTTCAGGAAGGGGTCTCTTAACCCTCTCACTTTGCAATGAACAGGAAACTGTTCCATCTGGCCAGTAGTCCTCTGACATCTTCACAGCATTCTGTGATTAGATGGGAAGGAAAGAGAAACCTTTTCACAATGGACTAGGAAAGGATCACAGGGTACTTCAGCTTACCACACTCATAAACTTCAGGGGACAAATCCTCATACACCCTCGCAGTGCCAGTGACTGGTTTTGCACTGTGACTGCTCACCCTCTACAACAGCTTAAGCTCAGATGTTCATCCACATTAATGCTGCAGTGAATCTGTTCCCATATTGACAGGCAGTAAGGCAACAGAGGTACCACTAGCTAACCATGCCTGAGTAGTCTAGATGTCCTCTTTGGGGTCAGAGAAGAGCTGATATGACAGAGGAAGGAAGGGTTTATACACACAAGGCCTTAGAGAGCAAGCAAAACAAAAGTGCAACAGTCGTCTTATCCATAAGAAGTCAAATCATCATAATAAAAATGGGTTCACTGTTTGTGACTTTACTGCAACACTTGTCACATTTGATCATTTTCTTAAAGGCCACACTCTCAATTTTCTTCTTGAAGAAGCTGAAGGAACAGCTTTCATCTAAAGAATACAAAAAGTATCCCTGTGGTTGCAGGGCAAACCGTGAGAACATGACCCACAGCAGTTAAAAAACCAGAAAGCAAATCAAAACAGCACATCATTGCCTGAAAAAGTCATGCAGTATTATAATACTCTCATGACCCTGTGAGGCAAAACTCAGTGTCTTTTGAGTGCTTGGCACTGGCACTACAGTGGTTCCACTGCAATTTCGCTTAACGCTGCAAACTTGATTATGAACCTTACTTCTGAGTGTGTGTGCCACCAGCAACACAGAATTCCTGACATTGTCAAACACCTTTTCCTTTTTCCACAATGCTGTTTTTCTTAGCTTATCCAGTCAGCTTGTAACTACAAGCAGACAATAGGATGCTCACAACCACTGTAGACCTTTCCCAAGAGCAGGCTATCAATGTGCATGAAAGCCAAAAAAGCAGAAGGACTCATCAAATTGTCACTGCATCTGTACCGAGCTTTAAAAAAAACCATGGGTTTTTTTTTCTTTTTCTTTCCCTTCCTTTTATTTTTCATGGAGGTTTTCCCTGAAGCCTCAGCTCTCATGCACTGTTCAGCTGTTCCTGTGTTTCTGAGAGAGACCCTGTGGATTCCAGGGGTCCCTTTCTTGCTGAGCCTCTCTGATACTGCTAAAAAGAGAGAAAGGTTCCAAATGTTACTGCATGCTGCATTATTTCTCTTTTTCTCATCTCTCATGTGTTTTTAGTTATATGTGCATGTTGTTGATTTTTTTTGAGACTCTTCTAAAAGCTTTTAACTTCTCAAGCTTTCAGTCAAGCGCAGAGCTGAACATTGTACAGATGCTCATTCTGACAGATCTCAAAGAAAAGGGACAGAGCTGTTTGTAGCAAATGAGAACCCACGTGCAAGGGCATGCACTCAGACACACACAGGGCTATGGGAAGCTTTGCAGGAGGAAAGACTGCAGGATGGACCTACATAGGCCGAATTTTTTTTTTTTTTGGCAAACACACAATGCCTTTCCTGCAACTTTGGTTTCACAGTTTGCCGCTTCTAATAATAGTAAGCGACCAGAAAAAACCAGAATGGCAACCAACGTGTTTGAGAAGAGAATACTTGGATTTCTATGCACATTTCACGAGAAGCTAATCCACATGAATCCTAGCCCTTTTCTATGGGAATGGGCACTGCTGTCCATCAAATGGAATGTGGTGTATGCTTATTGTAGTAGTATTGTACTTTTCTGCCAGCAGCCTGTCATTTCTTTTTCTTCCTGCTTTGCAGACAGCTAGTACAGAAATCTGAAATTCAGAAACTGTCCTAGATTCATCCACTGCTGCACTGTTAAATCACACATTTGATGTAAAAAGACAGTCTAAATATTCAGTTCAGTTATGAAGACTCAAACACAAGATCCAGCTGTTTTCATGAAGCATGTTTTGATAGATGATACAGGCTTCAGACAAAAAAACACTCCAGCTTCCAGTGCCACAGTGCGTTTGATTAGAAACCATTTTAAAAACATAACTTTTTAATTAAAGAAGTGACCCAGAATTTTAAAATACGAAACTTGACTTGCAAGGTCTAGTAAGTGTCTGCCCCTCTTCAGCAGTCCAAGGGTGAACCACATGTACGAATCTTCTTTTGCTGCTAGCAGTAGTTTATGATCTGATCCAAATACCAGCTTTAATGGAGCAACTCACGCTCCTCACCATCTCTGGTAAGTTTGGGCTATACTGCTTATCTCTTAGAAAATAAAGAAACACCATGAAAATTAACAGCTCTGTAATCTTTTCTAGAGCTTTTTGCCCAAGTCACAAATGTCTGTTTCCCCTTTTCTCCTATTGTAATCAGCCACTGTTCTTCCTAAGTTACAGAAATATCACAGGTGTAGGGAAACAAAAGTGTCCATGTAGGCCAGGCCACTACAACTCTTCTTTCAGTGTGACAGTACAACAAATTTCCAAATTAGAGCCTTAGTTAACCACATGCATGTTTGATCTGGAATGATTCAGAGGGGGCATTCAATTAGCAGTTTAGAAATAGCAACAAATCTTTAATACTAAATAACATTTTTCCCCCTTCTGAGATGGTTTGGTAAGCCCCTCGAGTGAAAAGTTGTCAAAGAAACTCTTTTACAGGCCCAGCCTGGCAAGAAAGGTCCAAATGGATGACACTGATTCAATCAACTCAGTCATTAAGGGTGTTACAGCCAGTAGGGATATTGCCTGCCCTGAAAGAATTGATAACCAAAACGACTCTGAGGGAGACACCAATTAATCTCCCACTTATCTTCCTGTGGAGTCAGAAAACCCAGGTCCTCACTTCTGCTTTGATTCCCAGCTCCCTCTGAGTTTCTCCAGTGAGTAGCTTTTAAGTTCCCATTTGCAGCACCAGTTGCAGGACCAGCCTGCTCAATAAACTGGCTGGTGCAGCAGTTTTCTGACACTGCCACAGCAGAGGTGAGCCCAAAGGAGTCTGACCCTGCCTGACAGCGAACCCCAGGAGCACTCACTGCCTTAATAAATAATGCAGAGCAAGTACAGAGAAGGCATGAGACGTGGGAAATGTGATATCTCAGTTCTGAAACCCAGGTGGACCAAGTCGGCAGTCTTGGATAGAAACAGAATAAGTGTGAGAAATCACTCATCCTTGATAAATACTAGTTTCATAGGCCTTGCTGGTTGTGAGAAGCATTCAGCTTCAGCAAGTCATTGAAAACAAAATGTGCATTTTTTCACTTCAGAGGATTTAGGATTTGATTAAGTACCAAAGGAGGAAGCTCAGTGAGTAAAAGGACGAGACTCACTTCAGAGAATTCAGGTCGAGCCCTCTGTGAAACGAGTTCACATCTCAGCTCAGCATCTCCAGCAGATACTAACTCACATCACAAAACCACTGTAAAGGATTTGGCACAGAATGGCACATCTGAGGATTTCTGCTCAGAAAGGATGGAGGCAGGGAGGAGGCTTAGCCTGCATTAGTGCAGGACTTCACCATCCCTTAGCTGCAGAAAGCAAGCCTGGAGAGGTCTAGACAGGAAGGTTTGCATTATCTTTAACCTGGAATCAGATCTGTCAAGTGGAGATGATTGGGGTTTTATTCTAGAGTTGAGATAAAATCCTTTCCCCCCTCTCTGGAGATGGCAGTGTTGAAGAGAAAGACTGAGGTGCCCTGTGCTGGGACCTCTTTCAGAGTGGGGGAGAGAAAGTCTATACACAAGGGAAAACAACTCAACATAGATKAATTAATAGCCACACCGACGTGTTGTGGGCTGTGTCTGACTAACCTCCAGCCAGTTGTGTGCAGGTCTTTCTGCTGCAGACCTGCTCTGCAGCTCCCCAGGGCTCATAAAACCTAGTGTACCATGGTGAAGCCACAGCCACATGCAGTACTTAGAAAAGTAAAGGCAAATCAACAAAACCTGTGAAGTGAGTGCACCTAAATTAAAATTTATAAATTATGTAATTCTTTMGTTCTCAGGAAGAATTAAAGTATAGCAAAAAAAGGTCACTATATTGGAGAGTGAGAACATTCTCCTGACTTCCTTCATCATCTCCATGTAGATAAATTCCAGGTGTACTCATAGGGGAACTAGACAAACCTAGTTCCTCCCTCTCTCTCTCAAAGGCTGTTTTCTCTCCCTGAACCCACAGGAAAATAAGCAAACATCCATTTCTGTTCATTCAGGATGATCTTTGTCAAATCTTACACTTCAGTCACCTGCAGATCTTGATATATCATCTTAAGCTTTGCTGATTAACATATCTCAGTGTCTTCTTCTTTTGAGTTCACAAAGCACAAGGATGTGTCCATTAAAAAAATTATAAAATCATATGCAGTGAGCTCTGAGCTTCAGGACCCTATAACTCTAGCTGTAAATGCTGCACTGACATTTTGCAGTTGTGAACAGGATTCCATTCCAGCTGTGAGAACATGCAGATGCCCTCTAGTGGTGCATTTATTTCAAATTTCCGCTGCTGTGCCCTAAAGGTGCTCCCACATGGAACTCCAGGTGCCTTCCTCTGCAATGTTCTGCAGAAGGGAGCCAAAGCACAGTGCAGCTTGAAAAGAGAAAAGACAGCATGTATAACCTCAATTCTGTGTAGAGTCAGGTTGTGGCATGACATTGACATAACAGCCCTGTTCCAGCCTTGCTGACCTTTCAAACCAGGCCTYCTGATAGCAAAAGCACCTCCTACTTGGCCAAATGTGACATCGTCTCCAGGTGTCAGAAAAGAACGCATTTTCTTGTCAATCTCAGCCTTTCTCGACAAGCATTCGCCCTCTTCACCTACCCATTCCCTTCCAATATTGACCTCTATCCCCAGACAGGGGAGTTCCATGAGAAGCACTCTCCAACAGTTAGTTGCCAAAATGTGCTGACTTTGCCAAGAATTGGGAACAAGCCATTCTGCTCTGTGAAAAACACAAAAGATCTTCAGACAATGCCAACGAGCCAAGATGGAAAAAGTTTAATGAAAAAGTTGGGAACTTGATGGAAAATTTTCAACAGGTCCTTGTTATAGGTAAGGCCCAGGGTGGAATTGTCTGTCCCTGTTTTCCTGTAGATCAGCTGGAAAATGGTATAAACAAAGCAATGTATTTATCCGCTCCAAGCAGCATAGAGCAGGCTGCAGTTTAAAGTGTTTACAGTTCTAGCCACAAAGACATATATAGACTAAACTGTTGCATTTGTCTGATGCCTAACTCGTTACGACTTCATTATAGCGGACAAAATGCCAAAATTCCCACCCTCCTTCACCTACTGTAGGCAGGTGCCATTCACCAGGACATGTTCAGCAAGCAGCTTATCCCCCCCTTACAGGGAAACTGTTTTAGACTCTTGGAACATCTTAATTACTAGTTTTAGGAACCATGGTCAAAACCCAAGGACAAAATCACCAGTCATTCTGTGTCAGTTTCTGGTCCTGTCTTGTCTATCCCAGCCATAGTGAGATGCTCTCTTGCAAGTATAGCTGTAGCAATTCAAGAAGGTACTGTGCATAGAGGCTCTTCAAATGAACCTGACTCTGCTGGCGATGTGAAACAGGAGTGCTAGTGCAGTTGCTTKTTCAAATTCACAGGGTTGTAATGAAGAAATGGGGTGGTGATGCTTATACTACTTTAGGTAGCCTTGCAAGAGGACCCTTAATCATGGTCTTAGACTATAAACCTTATCAGTTCTTGGAAGATACAGCTAGGTTGGCAGTTTAGATTACATTTTCAGCTGAGGTTGTTGTTCTCAACATATTTGAGAGAGGTAGACACTGCACTTCTTTTTTTTCCCCAGAGCACAATCATTTCTGGAGCACTTACAGTAAATGTAAAGAGAGACAATAACATTTGAATCCTGGAATGAGGATCAATGGTCTGTCCAGCCTAGTATATTGTTACATTATCAGTCAATCAGCCGAGCCATTTAAACTAGGAATGTAAAATATTTTCTAGATAAACCCTGAAGATTTGTGCAGCACCTTGCACAATGATTGGGGCCACTAGAGTTATCAAACTATGAATAAGAATTATAGCAGAAGGGAGCAGTCACGAGACTGTGTGTGAGGTAATAATGCCCAGAGTGCACCTCTGAGGAGCTTTTTGGCAGGGTGCGGTTGTAGGATCAAAAGAAACATTGCAAATACATTGTAAATGATGTTTCCATTGAAAACAGCATCTGAGTCCTAGGGAGACCTGAAGAAATGCTGTGCTTTTGATACCCTCAAGTCTTAAATTCCATGTCCTTAGCAATTTGCTTGGAGCATACCGAAAGAATATGGATAACATGAGGATGGAGGGGAACCTACATGGATTTAAGAGTTGCTCCATGCATTTCAAGGAATGAATCATTACTGATGACCAACACATGGAGGGGGGTGGCCAAGGGCCCCCGAGGTTGTCTGACACTCAAGGAACAGCGTTATGAAAGCAGACATCTTATAAATAATTATAAAAAAAATCTGTTCCATTCTTTTGCACTGACCCCAGATGGGCAATCCAGCCCCTTAAAGATGGTCTTTCTCTGCTCAGTCAAAAATGGTATGAAAATAAACCATTTGACAAAGAAACTGTGAGCTTCTACAAAATATGTTTTGCAAGCCCACCCCAGAGTAGCTGCCTGACAGTCTTTGTATATCTAAGCTTCAAGACACTTGCCAGCAATTGTTATCATACAGAAAGGCCATTAGCTCTTGTTTTATATTTTGACCTTTATAACTACTTCTGAAATAACTGATTTTTGAGAAAGGAGCAAAAGGGAAAACCACACTGTTTTTACAGCAGGGCAAGAACCTTTGCTATTAACAGACTTCTACCAAACAGGCTGTGCTGATCTACACCAAATTGGAAGATTCAACTTCAGTGTTTTGGGTATAATTTCTAAAAAATATTCAGTACAGCTCTGTCTCACTGCCAAAAAGAGACATCAAGGCTATGCATTATGAAAAGGGATAGGTATTCTCTTGAGGAAAATGGGGGCCCTGTTAGTCTATGTATTTCTTGTTAAAAGTACCTACTATATTGTTTTATTTTGGTGTTTTGCTTATTTTCATAAAGGTGCTTTTGCCTGTAAACACTTTTTCTCTTCTGCATCCCCAACCAGATTTTCTCCAGCTGCATTGTGCACTCTTTTGTGCTTTCTCCACACRTAGCAGCCTCACTGAAGGGAACTGAATCCAGGCAAGAAGTTCTTGCCTCTTCTTGGGTCCCATGCTACTACTCATGGGGTAGTGCTGCATGGCCTCTAGCTAACAAAAATATGGATTTGGAACCACAGCATGCTCTGTCTCAAAGCACAAATGCAGCACTGTTTGGGTCTAGCTCCAGGGAAGCGGTCTGCAGAAAAGTGGCCTTGGGGACACATGCCAGGGCTGGTTAATAACAAACAGGACTTTCTCCTGCTTCAGAATAGTCTCTCGGGCTTAGAGACGAGAGAAGACTAAACCTGCAGAAATGCAGACCGGTTATTTTAAGCAATTCCTATTCTTTGGTCCCCACTGGATATAGCTACAAGCAAAATGCAGCAATATGCAGAGATAGCTGTGCTGCATTTAAACATGTTAACTCAGTAGCTGTGTAAGCACAGCAGCATGCAGCTCAGTGCAGGGCTAATTTGCCCTGCTGCTTGTTTAACGCCAGCTTGTATAATTCCACAGTGATTTGCAGTAGCAGTACCCAATTTCCACATCAGTTTCAGCTGGGTATAGTCTTCTCACCTGTAATTGAGTTACATACCCTTCTTGTGCACTTGCAGCTTTAATGGCTCAGATCTATGAACATGGCTCAGGCTGGATGGGGAAAGGGATTAAAATGGACCCGTTCCTGTGTCTAGGACCCGTCCATAAGGGAAAAATAAATCATCAACATGAATCTAATTAGCAAATAAGGCTGTTGTACGTCAGTTACTAAAGGGAAGGCCTATGTTTGTGCCAGTGTGGATCTATCTGCAGTATCCAGCCCTGAGAGCAGAGGGCCTCAGTTCTGCACAGTGCTGTGTACCACTCCCACACCAGATCAGCAGAAGTTAGGGCACACAGAACACACGGAATGTTTTCTTCCTCTGGCCTTGCTAGCAATTAAAGCCTCTTCAAGAGTCAAACCCTTAAGTCCTCCTTGCATTACTTTTACAAAAATACCCCACCTTCATGCCTTCAACACCCATAACCTTACTCCTGTGTGTAGTTTCTCAAAATTCCTCAGACAAGAAGGAGCCATAAGTATTGTGCTTTAAGTTACAAAGTGAAGGTAAAACAAATTCCTTCTTTCAGACACAGCACTGGGAAAGACTGTGCCCCTCAGCAGGCTAAGTCTGCTGTTTACAGTATTGCTCTTACTGCACCCAGGTGTAGGAATAGAAAAGGCCGGGARGGAAGGGCAATACCTCTTAAAGGGAATGGTCACTACAAAAATAATTAAGAAGTGCAAACTGACTCAGATGGGAAAGTCAAAATACGGCAGCATTCAGCAGGGCAGAGCCACCACAGAGCCCCATCAAGCGACTATACAACCACATGTCAGAGCCAGAGGCAACTCCACAACCTCCAACACAACCGACTGCCTCAGGACTCATACAAGGAGCCAGATGCTCTGTCTGGGAATCACTCTTCCGCAGGTCGACATCAAGATCCCAGAACTGTCATTTTGAGAAGAGGAAGAGCAAGTACAACATGGCGACATAAAACAAAGGTCGAACTGGATATTTGGGGTTGTTTGGTTGGCTTTTAGTGCACTGAGTTATAAATTAAATACCTATTTCTGACATACTTTTGCTTTGCTGCATGACTGGCTTTGCTTACAAAAAGAAAAAGAAAAGCTCTATGTCCTCTTTATAAATATTAAGGATGGGCCACAATAACACTTTTCCTAGCACTACTGCCTCAGGCTTGGGAACCCAAGGAAACCAGCCCCACATGCTCCTTTGCAAAACAAACCCTCAGATCACAGGCTGATCAGGCAAACAAACCCCGCCCTGTCCCGCCATGGAGATAGGCCAAGACAAGAAACGTTTACCTGGCTCTCCACCCTGCACTTCTTAGATAAGAGTCTGAGCCATTCTTAATTTCAGTAATCAAGAATGCAGCCAATGACAATTGCGTAATCTAACTCAAAGGCAATGTCCATCCTCGGAGGCACATCCATCTGGGAAAAAAAAACTTTGAACAGTCAAGTCATGCATACCAGCTTGTTTACCACCAAACAAAAACAAAACAGAATGATTAAGTTCAACTCCCTTGCCCTGATATTTTAAAAGGATCACAATTTAAAGGAGAGTGCCTGAAGTTTAACATCACAAATTATTAATTTTTTAAGTGGAATGTTCCCACAATTTTTTCTGCCGTTGTAAAATGCACTACAACTGATGTAGTCCCAGGGATGAAGTCTGCATCAAAAATTAGGAAATTTAGGCAACTGGAAATTTAATCTATAGATACCTAAGTTTTGATATTGGGAAGCAGCTGTGGTGTGTTGGCTCAGCTTTGTTGGGTCACTTTTGCCTTGGTAGCTTCATGCTGCTGCTGCTGCTGTCGCCCAGCATTCCAGTACAGTGGGAAGAAATGCGGAACATCTTGCAAGAATATGGGAGGCATCATGTGTCTGGTATTTGGGCGCTGCATCTGGGTTAAAAAGAGTGCTTCCTCAATAATGGAATGACCTGGCCAGTTCTTTGCATGAAATAAAATGTTGCTTTCTCATGATTATGCTTAGTATTTTGTTGTTTTGTGAGAACACATCTGGTGTGTATATATATTATGCCAGACTGTAAGTAGAACTGCACAAAAGGGGATTTGGAGAGATGACACCCTCCAGCAGCTCCATCCAGCAGGTGGTACAACTGCCAGTGGTCTTCGCTCCAAATCCCACCAGAGGAAAGGAGAGATCGTTGCGTCCAAAATAGAAGTATTCATCCTAGAAGCAAAAAGTGTTTTTGCTTTGGTATCCCCACAAGGATCCCCTCAAGTGACTCTGTAGCAGCAGGCTGAATCAGACCAGATCAGAGCTGATGTGGCAGCAGTGACAGCGCTGCCTGCTCAGGGCCAGCCGCAGTGGGATGTGTGCTGCCAAGCTGGACTGTGTGGCTGCACACTGAAATGGGGGCTGGCATTGTTCAGTGTTTTGCACTCGAGCAGACAGACAGGAAAAATCCCTGACCATTGCTGAATTTAGCTGGATCTACATGTGTGCTTGATGGGAATGGAGACCATAGGCTTTTCTGCACCACTGCAATGACTGGACCTACAGACTGATCAATATGGGAGAAAACTCAAAGCAACTACAGCAGTCAAGTTGAAAAAAGGTGAAAGAGAGACAATTATTGGCAAATATTACATGTCAATCCATCATAGCATGGAATAAATGTTATAACTATAATCACAATAAGAATGACCATTGTAAGGATTACCTTTTCTGTTGATATCCCTTGTAATGTCCTTCAAACTAATAGATCATCCATAATTCTTGGTACTGCAAAACCACACAATCTACCTTTCAATACAAAGGACAGGACAGTTGTGAAGTTGATCTTAATGCAAACTTCCAACGAACCACCTACACAAACTCCTTCTAACATTCTGTGTCCTGGTTCTTAAAAATGAAACCCCAGCACCGATTCTAGTTTAAATGTCAAATACAGCTTCAGAAACTCCAGACAGGTGCTCTGACATTTTAGGGGTTTTTTGTTGTTTCACTCAACATTTTACTACAGTAAATCTTCATGAAAAGTGCATCTTTCATTGCAGTCACGTGTGATGCCTTCAGAATATTCATACATGCTATCAAATGCCTAGGAAACACCACAGGACCTAGATATACATGTTCTAGATATACTTTTCACATGTGCACTTAAAGATATTTTAAGAAGGTCTTTCTCTCTCATCCTGAGTTTACCTATCAGGCACACATGAGAATAGATGTGTATTTCAAACTCATTACACATTCAATACTGTTTTATGCAGAACCAATCAGGTTTAAAAGGTGTTTTCAGAACAACAAGACTGAGAAGAAATCACAGTAATAAAACATTGATCCTGGAATGTGGAAAGTGTCAACACAGACAGCGGAGGGCTGATACTAGCAAAGAACTGCTTTATCTGTTCTATGTTCACTGTGTTAAATAGTCATATCTGATGACTCAAATCAGCTTGAATTTGTCTGTGTAGGTGTCACACAGAGGACTATTTGAATGAACCAATCCACAGATGCAAACAGTTTGCCTGAAACATCACCTTTCCTTGTTATAGATGTATCGAACGATCTGTGTTTTCAGAGTGTAGGGGGAGAGAGAGTGCTCCAACTAAAGAGCAGAGGCCCAAAGAGTTTTGTCTCCATCTCTGGTGAGTCAGCTACAGCAATTTTTGAACACCATTGCCCATATGCCCCTCCTGTCAGAGGTCACAGCTCCCCTCCCATGGATGTCAGTGATTTGCGCCTTAGAAACAGTAATTTGTAATCACTTAGCAGTGATTACAGCACCTTAGGAACAAGTTCTGTAGTATTTATGTAATACACCTTTGGTTTTGCTTTAGGTTAACTACCAGGCTGTGATTTTGGCTGAGGAGCAAGCCCTGTTGTGCTATTTCTGCTCTGGGTCATAATCTCCAGCAGACAGATGGGAAAGGAAAGGTAACAACTTTCACCCATGACAACTGACTCAGGGCCTTTAGCACTATATAATAGGCCATTTATACCACAAGAGTTTTACTGATAATGACAGTATATTCAGGTAAGTATCTCACCTGGAGTAGCAGTTTATAAACTGCTTGTCCTGGCCTTGGTTATATTGCTGTATACAAAGACCAACTAACCACTGGAGATCCCCTCACCTTGACACAGTCCAAGAGAGTGGCCACAAAGCAATACACAGGGTTTCAGGGCACCCAGTATTAAGTCCTTCATGTCCATGAATAGCACAAAGTCCACATCTTGCACTCAAGCTAATTCAACCCAAGAGTGAGAATGCCTGACTCAGCACTGTCAGGTGATAGCTCAGTGTTGATGAACACAGAATTAAATCCCTTGCACCAAGACTGGCACTTTGCCAAAGTTAATTCCAGTGTTTTAACAATGTTAACTTTTGCTACCTGTTATGGATTGAACACAAACCTCACTGTACCTGGTGTTCTGTCTACATACTGAATTCCCAGTCAAATGATGCAGGATCCTCAATATTCTTTAATCGGGGGGGGGGGGTGGGGATAAAGAGAATATTTCCTCCCTTCAACACTGTGAAGAAAACTTCTGAAACAGAAACTAAGACTTATATTTAAAATCTAATTTTTGGGGACCTTCGCTGATTCTTTTTGAATACTGGTAACATAAAAATGTACTTTACTACTTATAACATTTTAGATAGCACAGAATAACTGATCCATCTCTGAATGATGTGGATTTTCTTCTGCCTCTAGCATCATTCATGGAAGATTCACAACTCCCTCCTTGTGTTTTCTATACAGTTACTGTGTGCCTTTTCTTGTTTCCTAGGTCAAGAAGAGTGCTTGTCTAGGGCTCTCAGTTAGCCTTATGAAGTTGGTGAAAATGGCCTTTGGAGGAAGGAGAAGTCTTTAGAGATAATTTTTTTATACAGATGGTTAATTTTAAGAAAAAAAATTGTTAAAGCCTTTTAGATATATTGAAAGCTAAATTAGATTCAAAACAGATGAAATTGCATAAGTGAAGTGTTAAAAGATAGTCTACATGCTTTTTTCCTTCCTAAAAATTTATCTGAATGAAAATGTGGTTTGTACCTAGACTTATACAGGGCATGAAGTCAGCCTCATTAAAATCAGTAGGAGCCTTTAGACTTAAATGGAACCAGGATTTAGTCCAGAAAGTTTTACTTCTCCAGCCTTACAGCATTAGAGCATTCAATTAGAACACATTCTATATGCAGAAGGACAAAAGTCTCATAAAATCAGGGGAGGTCATCCTACAGGACCGCACCAGGCCATGTTTAACACCCACTAGATTTGCTCTAGCTCACAATGACTGCATTAGTTTTCATTGACTTCTCTTAATCAGAATCACACTGAAAGAAGCCAAATTAATTTCTTTAAAGACTCAGCAGTGAATGTGTATGAGACATATAGCTATTCATTATCTGAGCTATTGTTCCTAATTGTCTCCCATTCCCATCCATCTTTTTAAAAGGATGCTACAGCTACATCAATTCAGTGTTCAACATTGAAAACACATTTTTCAGTTTTCACCTCTTGAATATTCTTAACTTTTAACAATGAAAGCTGGAAAATTTCCGTGTAATCACTGGGCTTAATTATGTCATTGACGGGCTGCATCTCTGACTTGTGCCAGAATATAGCATAGCTCTCAAATCCAGGCAAACAGTATTCAATTACATGTTGGAGGTGAGCAGAGGACAGTTAGAAAACAGGTTGTGGTGAATAAAAAATATAATAAAGGACAAAGAGAAGACAAGTATTTTGTGCATAAGATGAACTGCCTGCAGACCACAGATTGGTGTTAAATCCTGAACTTTAGTGAGCAGGCGATGAGCTGGGTTCATCTAACACCAACAAACATGATATAGCTACAGGGTATTTCACCCTGGTTAAATACCAGATGAATTAAAGGCTATTGCCAGCAGCTGTGATGAATGTCACTGGGATGCTGTCTGATTGCTCTCTGGGTCTTATGAGTGAAGTATGTCGGCTCCTTCTTTGTTAAGGTCAGCATGTATTTCTAATGGTTCATCTGCAGGGCTTCGCTGAAGGCACCAGTGAGAACACAGGTGCTGGAAAATGTCTCTTTCATGTAGCACAGACTAAAACAAGCGGGACTGAATAGTGTCAGGAGGAACTTTTGCATCAACATGTTTGCAGTGTAGAAACAAGACTCAGATCAGGACATAARCTGACAAGCATTTGTGGATGGGACGAACTTACTGCCAAAGAACAGGTTTTTTTATTTAACTTGCATAAACAAATAATTTGCCTTGAGTTACCTGCTCAGAGAGACTTGCACGATTTTTATATAAAGGTGTCATCTCTCTGACATCTTCATCAAAGGGCCAGAAGGAAAACTGAAGGAGCCCACGGCGAAGATGCCTGAATTACATATCGCAGCTCCAAAAGTCTCCATGCCACATGTTGACCTAAGTGGCATCAAAAGTGCCAAAGGGTGACTTGAATGGTTCTATTCCCACCATTTGAGCTGATTTGAAGAGTCCTGAACTAAAACTCAAAGGTTTTTTATTTCACTATATAAAAATCCTAGTATTAAAAAAAATAAAAATTGTCACACCTCAAATCCTGTGTTCAGTTTTGGGCCCCTCCCTACAAAAAAGACATTGAGGTGCTGAAGTGTGTCCAGAGAAGGGCAAAAAAGCTGGTGAAGAGTCTGGAGCATGAGTTTGACGAAGAGCAAATGAGGGAGCTGGGGTTCTTTAGTCTGGACAAAAGGAGGCTCAGGGGAGACTTTATTAATCTCTACAACTGCCTGAAAGGAGGTTGTAACGAGGTGGAAGTCAAGCTCCTCTACCAGGTATCAAGTGACAGAATACGAGGAAGTCCTCAAATTGTGCCAGGAGAAGTTTAGATTGGGTATTAGGAAAAATTCCTTCACTGAAAGGGATGCCATTGGAACAGGCTGCCCAGGAAGCGGTGGAGTTGCYATTCTTGGGTGTATTTAAAAGACGTGCAGATGTGGCACTTGGGGACCTGATCTAGTGGTGGACTTGGCAGTGCTGGTAAGTTGGACTGGCAGGATTGGTAGTTGGACTTCATGATCTCAAAGGTCTTTTCCAGCTTAAGCAATTCTATGATTCTATGATTCTCCTTTCCAACAGAAAAGCTGCCTACTTCAAAGGAAAAAACATTAAGAGAAAAAAAATACTGGTAGCCCTGTAACCCACTTAAGTTTGAACAAGTTAAAAGCAGGAGGTTAGGCTTGATCTTAGAGGTCTTTTCCAACCTTAACAATTCTGTGATTCTATGTTTTAAAAAAAAATCTCAGACTATAAAAAAGGACCAATATTTGCCTGTTTTCAAGGCTTGCAAGGTCTTAACTACTGGGTTTTGAGACAGTGATTCAGAGAAGGGGTTATGAACTTTTTAACACTCCTCATCCTCTCCAGATAATTACCTAAATTAACCCCAGTGCTCCTATTCCTCTGTTCTGTACAAGATAAAGTGAAGGTTGGTTTTCACAGTAATGTGAAATTTCCGGTCACTCACTTTCCCACCCATTCTCAGCTCTTCCTCCTTCAGTCTGTCTCTACATAATACTGTCAGGGAAATAATTCCTAAATTTTTGACATGGTCAACAGTTGTATAACAAAATAGGCACCCTACTGTATCTTACTGTTCCTCAGTGAACAAATGTGCTCCTGCCCAGGGAACTTCCATGCACTTCCACAAAAACGTTTTTTAAAGAACATTTGATCATTATTACCAACAAGCCAAATTATCTAGCTGTCCCAGTGGCAGGAAAACATGTTCCAGTTAATTCCCACTTTGCTCACTAGCAATCTCTGGTGGCAGGATGATAACTAAGACTTTGTCTACACCCCAGAGTAACCTTAATCCTGGATGCTGGTAACAGGTACAGGTAAATATAGTCAAACTGGAGTTTTCATTGTCTGAATGAACTCATACCTGCCAACATCTATCATGAGCAGAGTGATGGGAATCTGACCACATCCAGCAGAGGTCTACTAGGCAAGCTCTGTTGATTAGCTCAGTAAGACTAACACATTTCCGGATTTACTTGGCCTTCCATGAATCAGCTTTGCTGCATGTGTGCACGGACTCTCTCACACATGCTCTCCATGCTCCTATCACACTGTTCCACATGTGCCGTGAATCCCCAGTGTCTGAGACATGTTGAAAAGCCACAGATGCTTCTCTGCATGTATGCAGTGATCACTTGTCTGGCCAACTGGCAATTGATTACTGTCAAAAGTGGGCACTGGCCTCTCTACAAGATGGCTATGTTGCCATTTGGGCATTAGAAACAGTGTAAGTCCCTTTACCTTCCCTTTGTCTTAGCACTAAGTCTCTCTAATGTCAGGAGATCTAAGGAGGACAGAATGGGTGTTTATTCAGAGCCTCTTGAGTCGGTAGCGAGGTTGACATGATATAATTAGGGTTAACTCTCAGACACTTGGAAAAAAACCACCCCACCATTTAAAATAATGCACATAATCTCATTGATATCTATAGGAAGACACCCTCTTAGAGCTTGCTTTTACGACACGGGTATGGCTTTGTACCAGCTATTCCACACATCAGATCCAGTTTGATGTAAGATGCCTAATTCACTAAAATAGAAAGAAAACAGGAAAATAGGAAAAATCCAGGACAGTTTTCTATTGTTACAGTGAATTAAATTGGCTCATGGGAGAGCACAATGACTGCTACACCTGAAATAAGGGAAGAGACATGGAAGTAGCGAGGGAAGAGCAGAGGAGAATAGTTACTCTACCATGGCAGTTGTCTGTGGCTTCAGTATCATACTGAAAAGTACCATAAAAGAACATGTGGCCAGTTCAAAAACAAATCAGCACATTTTGAAGTAACAACAGGGAAAGTTGTGGTAAAACCTGTCTTCTAATCTTTCTACCAAAGACTTACTTAAAAAAAAAAAGGCAGAAAATACATAACCAAGGAAACTTCATGTAGTACAAGTACTTTCTCCCACACAATGTTTCTTGCTACAGGTGCCCTCTTTGTCTCCTTCTCTGTTCTCTTCTCCCATAATGAAATAAAGGTGAAAGCTTTACAGCCCTGCCACTTCATCATGGCTTGTGTTTCAGTAAAAACAGAACTCAAGGTAAAGATAGACAAGTCTTAATAAAAAAAAATTACTTTCATTAATTCTGCAAGGCTCCCATGTGACAAATATCATCAGGGTCAATCAAAGCATATTGGGATTTTTATAATGGTGTGAAGTTAGATGTGTTCCCCAAACCAGGACTGGGCTCAAGAAGCCATTTTCCTCCTTCCCAACTCCAGTAAAACTTTCATCAAAACTCAGTGAACATATAGCGAACCATATGTTTCAGGAAGAGATACAGTTCATGCCGCTCGACTTGGTTTTGGGTGCTTCTCATGCAGAACCGTTTCCCTGACAATTTACAGTCCTGGTGAGATTCTTGCCCTGCTTCTGCAGCCATACAGGCCAGAACTGGGGCTGACAGTCACTGCAGCAACTGCCCTGATTCCCAGTCACACCAGTTTCTCCTTGCTGTGAGGTTGTCAGCTACTGAATGCAACAGAAACCACCAAGCTGGTTCCTTACCAGAAAAGGCTGATGACAGTCCAGATTTGTGGGGGACTGACTCAGCTACCTTTAAAATCAGGTTGTGGTGAGTGAAAGAATAATGTCGTGTTACAGGATTTGGCTTTTCATTTAATTCTCTCCATTTAATTGCTCATTTACACCTTGAAGAATATTGACCCTGAATGCTGAAAGAAAATTACTAAATACACATTTTTCATCATTTTCACAGCATATAATTGTTCTATTTCTTTTTGACATGTGTAGGGCAGTACTGACTTCAATTACTTTCCTTCATACCTCTCACCTATGTCTCAATCTTCCCGTATTCTTTACTGTTTACTCTTACCAGAGGAGGTGGGCTGGCACTCATACACTAAAATGAGACCCAGGACAGCTGATGTACAAGCAAGGACTCCTATCTGTCACCTACAAATGAAGATACAAACTCCAGCCAAAGAGCAGAAGAGGCGTTTGGGTCAATAGTGTCTTAAATCACTGTAAATAAATCCATTAGAGCCCACCTCTCAAACTTTCCCCATATCCTCTTTTCTTAACAGTTTCTCTGCCTTCAAGTTATACTACTTTCAATTTTCGTTTCATAGTAAAGGTCATCACTAACAGAAAATGCAACCAATTTTTACTTTAAATGCTTGTCTGGTTATGGTAAGCAAATCCCTTCAGTAGTTTCTGTGAGTTTGGAAACATCTGATTTCTTTTTCAGTGTGTAAAATGTGCTTTTCCAGTAGGCTCTGATAGGACACTGAAAACCACAGCTTTGCCAAGGTTCATGATTTCACAAGTGATCTCTAATTTTTGATGACTAAATTTTTGCATGGAAATGAAGATTGGTTTCTCAAAGCTGCTCATGTGCTGTAGCTCCGAGAAGAACCATGAGCTACACAAATCCTGTAGTCTGCCACGTCGCACTTTCAGTCCAGACATCCAGCCAGAATGAAGCCCTCAGCCTACACCTACATGAAAAGTATGATATTAATACACAGGCTTGAGGACAAGGCTTCTTGGGTCAGGAGCAACATCCATGGCCTTGCAGAATCAGACTCACACTGTGCCAAGCTAAGCACACGGACGCACATTTTGCATTGTAGTGTGTTCTCAAAGCAGCATTGTTAAGTGTCTGCTTTTTCTGTGCCTAAGCTGAGGGGACCTCCTAACTATGAGTTGCACAAATAAAAGACCAGCTCATGAGGCTAACTACAGGGCCCTAACAAGTACCTGAAGTGAATTGGAAAGAGGGTATATATGGGGTTTGTGAACAATCAGAGATTTCTTACAAAGTGATCCAATATAAGAAATTCCAGGCTTGTCCTCCTCCTGTGAGTTCTATTTTGTACAAAAGTATTCTCACATTAAAAGCAAACCAATGTTGCAGTGTAAAACTCGCAATTGATTTCCATCATGCTAGCTTTTCATTTACCTTCATTCCTTTGCCTTCAATGTGCAAAAAAGATGAAAAAGAATTACCGAAGGAAAAAAAAAAAGGGAAAGGAGAGAAATAACAAACTCCTGTACTATGCAGATATCTATAAGTATAAAAATTTTGAACTGAATGACACCACAGTGGCATCTAAAGTTAAACCACGCCAAAAACTCCTGAGTAAGCAACAGAGATTTTTGCTTTCACACAAGATGCCTCACTGGCCTCTTTGGAATCAAATGGTGGAAGATTGAGCTTTTCTGAGTCAGGAACCTACAGGAGTTATTTTGCCTTGTGTTACCACACAGGAGTTGTTTTGCCTTATGTTATGTTACACCGTTTCATAGACAGAAGCTAAAGCACAAACATGGAAGAGTAATGCAAAAGTCACTGCAAAGCAGTAGAGTGATGATGCAAGAGGCTGGAAAACCAAAATATGTTTGAAATGGTGAAAGCAAATTTCTTTCTGAGTTGAACACTCCCCTCTCACTTTAACACGACTTCACTGTCTGATTGTTGTCTCTTCCTGAAAGCAGTCTGCAAAAATGGGGATGGAATGTAAGACACAGGAAAACAATGCTGAAAATACAAAAGATACAGGAGTGTATTTGCACTGTATCTATTGTTGGTTCAATTTTATCCCACTAAAGCTATTATCAAACCTTCGTTAATTCAGCAGAGCAAAACTGTAACAGGGCTGTGTCTTTCAAAAAATGTGATTCTTAAAAGAAATGCAACTTAGAGACTGCCGGGGCAGTAGGAGTTCCCAACCAAAGAGCAAGGAAAAACAGCCTCTTTCCTTATTTCCAGTGAGGAACTTTAATTTTCTTACTTCTGAAGAGGAACTATCTCTCTGAAGTACGTAATGGCAGTGAATCAGCACATTTGCTAGACAAGGCAAAAAAGAGGACCTTTGCCTTTGCTGTCTGACTCTCTCAGTTCTTGAGACAATTACCACAGTTTGCTGTTTGTATAGAGAAAGTGAAGCCAGGAAGAAAAAGACTTCCTCTCCTGAGGACACCCGTTCTAAGAAGCTCTGATAAATTGAATATGCATAGCACAGAAGAGACACTTGCAAAGTGTTAAGTAAACCACCTAACAAGTAACAAGGGAGGTGAGAAGGGGAAGAACGGAAGGATACAAGACAGACAGACTATAGGATAAATTAAAGCATACACAGAATGCCACAATGAATATGTACACTAATATTTAAGCTATTTGATTTTTTCCCATTAGAAGAATGTATTCCTTTCACAGTTTCCACAGGCAAGCCGTGATTTTCATTAATCTTCCCACCTTTCCAAATCAGTTGATTGAAATGAGAAAATGCTCTATGTTAGCCTTACAACTAGTTTCTATTTTAACATGAGATAATTTCATTTCAAATCCAAAATTTTTACATTTCCCACTTATTCAAATTTGTGGTTTTTCAGAATTTGTTCCTTAACAGTATCTCATTCTGATTATCTTACATCCATGCAGGAGTCATTCTAGAATGGCAAGCTTTTCAGCTAAATAAAAATTCAGCTTGCCGAACAACTCAAATATCTTTCCTCTGACCACTGCATTTGGTGCCCAAGACCTACGAAAAAGTAGGAACATCTATAATACAGCCTAGATTTATTGTATTATCATAAAAATTTAAGTATGCCTCCCTGGTTTTGTGACTGATAAGACCGCAAGCTGAAATAAGATTTGAGCAGAATTAAATACAAGATTGCTAAAAATATGGGCAAATCTCATATCTGAGATGCTCTAATAACTTTCCATCAACTGAAAGGAGAGATCAGCTTCCCCCTTGCTCTACCACTACCAGTACATTCCGATGCCATATCACCTCTTCCAGCCTTACATTTCCACTCTGTGGCAGCAGCTCTGGAGATAATTTGATTTACAAATTCAGCACTAAACTGTTCATACTTTTGCTGCATAATGATCTGTTGGTTCAGCGAGTTCAACCACTGCAGTATGGGATCAGGAGAGCCCCAGAGGTGGTGCAGGGTGGAAAGGGTGCCAATAGGTCAGCTTCAGTGGCATTGTAGAACTTAAAACTTAGGTGTCCATTACAGGCTCCTGCTATCTTTAACACGTCTTTAATATATATTTTTGCTGTCTGTAATTGCTAAGAGAGAACTCAGCCCTAGAGCTACTTTTTGCTTTGTCCAATGTACTCAATACATTCATCTCCCACTAGTCTCAGTGGGAGCAGAGGGGAATCAGTCCTGGCAAAGATGGGCTCTTTGAGATCACATGCACAAAATGTCTGTCCCGACAGCTAACAAGGAAGCCACTGACAGAAGTATAGTACTCAGTGCCTTTTAACCCCATCTACATGTTATTTGTCCCATACTTTTACAGGTGTCACATTTGCTTGTTTAAAAAAGTAATACTTGTGATCATCTCAAGCATAGATACTATTGGGTTTTTTGCAGTTACGTTTGCAGTTTGCTAGAGGAACCTCTGCCCAACCGAGGCTTATTGTTGACTTCTTTTAAGAACAGCAGGTAGACCAAAATTTTCACACGTAACACCTATATTTAGCACCAAATTGACATGGAGGGCTACATGACAGCAGGATGGCACTAGAAACTTTTGCTGGTAAAGCAGTGTGTAGCACAGAGTTGGTTGGAGGTGTGATTTTTGTGCAGCATCGCTAACGTCAGCAAGAGTGCTAGCATGGACACAGTTAAAAAACTACTTCTTGCCTGTGAAAGCTTATTTCATTCAGGGAACTGACACAAAATGTAGCAAAAAAAGGTGGTTTGCTGATAGAAGTTGGGGTGGACATCAATAGTGATGTAAACCAAGTGGGTGCACAGCTGTGATCACTTTGTATCAGAGAGGCATGTCTTGGACAGTTTTGCAGGAGAAAGGACAGGAGGGACAAAGCATTGCTAGCTGCCAAACTGTTCCCGGTCAAAGTTGCATCTTCCAGAGGGGAAGGCAACAGTAGGAAGGCAACCAGAACCAGGTTTATGCAGGAAGGTGTGCATTAAGTTTGGTGGCTTGCCATTACCAGAACTCCAGAGCTTAAGTTGTGAAGCATTTTATGAAAATGAATGAAAATTTTAAATGCTAAAATTGGCATATTTTGTGGCAAGTTTTAGGCACCCATGCTCAATATATATGTTCTGAATAGTTGGATTCCAAAGTCTGTCTACCCAGAGACAGTTTGAGACACTTAAAGTATCTTCATGACATCTCAAGAAATAAATAGGATGAATAGGATGAAGGCTGAACCCTACTCCGTGTGTGTGTGTGTGTGTGTGTGTGTGTGTGTGTGTGYGYGKGGGGGGGGGGGGGGGGGGGGGAGAGAGAGAGAGAAGGGAAGAGAGAGAGATCCTTTTCCTCATAAGTGTGAAGGAAAGCTACCAAAATACCACTTCACATAAACATCACGTTAAGCCCTACTGCTGTCAGGGCTAATTGAAATTTACAGGATTGGTACTTGCAGTATTAACCCAGGAACTGTCAAACTTCATTATTTCCAGTGGAGTCTGACAGTCTTGTCTTAATATTATGAAGTGTCAGTCTCTTTTCCCTTGATGACAGAGAAATAACATCTGCATTTCCCCACCCAGTAAGGCTTAAAGGGTATGAAAACTAGTGTTACAGTTGGTATTTCAGTATTCTCAGGATCATGATGGTCCAGTCATTTCTGTTGTCACAAACACAAAAGAAAAAAAAAGTAACTCTGTTTACTTTATATTTTTACCTTTATCTTTTCCCATTGAGCCAAATGAATACTACAATTTGCCCTCAGCAGAAAGAGTGAACTCTTTTGATTAAAAGAATATCTAAAAAAGTCCTTTCATCCTTTGTTTACAACCAGCTGAGAGGACTGAGAGTAGCAAAAGGCAGTTAGAGAAAATCAGCTTTTTGTCTTCAGAGATCTGTGTTCAACTAAAAGCTTGAGTATGATGTAGAGGCTGTATCTAGTATAAGCCTCCTCTATTGTATCAGGTTCTGAAGTGCTGTCCATAGGGATGAATTTAATGTCTTAAAAAAAAGAATAAAACCCCTATATTAACATGAGCTGAAGCCTATTACATGTTCCTCACACAGATCTTAAACCACACTCTGTTAAAGCCACTACTGGTCTTTTCACCAGCATCAGTGATACCCCTGCCTTGCTGAGATGTTTATAGGGAGGGTGTTTCTTGGTAAAAAATAATGAATATATATCTATATAAAAAAAAAAACAAAAAACCAAAATAAAACAAAAACTCACTGTTTTTGATTCCACAAAACATAATTCTTAATTGTATGAATAAACCGAACCAAACAACCCCTCCTACAAAAAACACAAACAAACCTACAAACACGCCCCACCAAAAAAAACCCCAACCAAACAACCCTCCCCCCCCCAAAAATAACCCCCTCCCCACAACTACTCAAATTCAAGAACTTGCAAACTAACTTTCTGACATTTCACTTAAAATTACACTGGCAGTTAGTAGCTTCAGATAGACTGAGCAGGGTCTCTGGGACCAGCATGGCTGGACGAATCCATCTTCCCCAAAAATAAATAATTGGAGGTAGTATTATATATGTAACTACCTCCATAACAGTTGTCACAAAATCTTGCTACAGGAGTCATTAAAAATCAGTGGATCAACTTACCACCACTCCATCAGGTTACCTGAGATAATTGCTGGCAGCGAGCTATTCATTTTTATTGTTATTGTGTTCAGTGCTCCCAAGCTTAATTAAGGTATTAATTTAAACGTACATAGGCTGGCATCTATTCTCACACTCAGTAGAAAGTGGCTAAAAGAATTAAAATAATTTCTGTCATCATAAGTACAATAGACCTCACGTCTCTTCTCATAAACATTCAAAACTGGAATGTTTTCAAATACTCAAAAAACTTTCTGAACAAAAAATGGATAGAGGTTTAACGAGGACAAAAGATCATGCGTAGTTTGATGAAACTGAGAGGAAGAACATATTTCTTGATCCTCTTCCATCTCAGTTCTTTCAGCTCCAATAAAAGCACAAAAGCAAAGGTCAGTGATCATCATTCTAGCTCCTGTTGACATAAACTCTCTATAACTATGAGAGTAATTGATAAAATCCTAAGTAAAGCCTGTGATTAGAATCACAGAAACAACCATGACACACTCGCCTAATCCATTGATCCTGCTTACCTGCAGAGAGGCAATATTCAGAAGTACAGGAAACAATCTATTTGGCATTCAGGTCCTTGTTACTGGAGAAACCAGGAAAACAGAAAATAAAAGTGAAAGTTTATTTTTAAAATACACAGCACAGGAGAGTTCCACTCTACAAGGACAAGTTGAACATTCACTTACATTGGAAGACACTAAATATTTAAAAAATTTGAGCAGCTTTTTTCCACACAAGTTCTGGCTGGACTGTAGAACTGTCACAGGAAGCTAAGAAACCAAGAATACAAGAAGATGAAATAGTGGACTGGACTCTATCATACAGATATCAAGATAATCCATATATATCATAACCAATATATAAAATTCCTGAAGGGATGCTAAACCTAGTCCACTGTGACTTAATTATTAGAGGATAACATTCACCTTAATGTCATTCACAGTCAGATGCTGGATGTTGTGCTCTTACTGCAGGTCTGACCTAGGAAAGCAATTTCCATATTTCTTAGTCGGCTGAAAAACTCAAGCTCGTTCACACATTTTCTCATATGTGTATCCTTTTGATAATCATAAAGTAATTTACAGCATTTGAAAACCATCCAGAAGTGAGGCTTTACTGGCACATACCTAATCCCACCTTTGGCATCTGTTGCAAATATTTTTCAGGACATGAACAATTAATGGTATAATTACAGCTTTCATATTGGCTAATAGCTTTAATTCTGGGCAGTCATTTATAATGTAGATTTAGCAGCATTTAGCAGCATTTAGCCTTGAAACAGACTGCAGTGTTACAAGTATTAGCTAATAATTAATAGCTGTTTTGTTTATTGCAAACTAGTGCTTAATAAACAACAACAAGAAGCAAAAAACATGCCCAAACAGCATTTCCTGATTATCTTTCAGTAGCTCTGTAATGCTTACCTATCATCATCTTCTGTTTATAAAAATTATATCAATGCATATACCATGGTAAATGCTTATATATCAGGAAGTGATAGGAAAAAACCCCACATGTTTGGGCTGGCAAATTAATTTTGTGAAAAACAAGAAGTCCAGGCAGAAGATGAAGACTATTTTCACTTGAAACAACAGAACAATTGGTTTGGAAAACAGAGCTTAATGTGTGAGCTGGCAGCTACCCAGGTATCCCAGAAAGATGTTCATTTTCTTTGCTCAGATGCTTCTCAGTCTCTTCTTGAACTCCTGGTTAATTGTGACAGTCAAATGCTTCACAATCTAACCTCTCACCAGGTTTGGTGATCCTTTGTAAGAAACAATTTTCACCCAAAGGTCCAGAAATAAGGGAATGTGGGTTTGATTCCACAAAACATAATTCTTAATTGTATGAATAAATTGTCTGTGAGATACATCTTCATAGACTGGGGGGGTTTGTGTACTTTTTTTCAACTACCCTTCATCATTTTGCTTTCATCCTCTTTTTTTTCTTTCCTCATCCAAATGCCCACACACCAATGCATTCCTTTTCTCTGACACTTGGTAAGAATTTAAGAAAAACACTGTTGATAGTTTTCCTTAGCGGTGAACCTAATGGGTTTCCTAATGGCTATTCCTATGATTTATACTTTCTAAAAAATGTATATTATTGACATTCTGAAATACTGCTATTTGTTATACACAAACTCATCCATTTTCTGTTTACACATCAACCTCCAACACTATACTGATTTTTGTCCTCTTCTGAAAGCCATTCATTAAGTTGAAAAATTAACAGATATCTTCATTCTTGTGCAGCTAACCTCACAGGGAATCAGTTGCCAATAAAAGTAGAAAAATAACTGCTTAAAAGTGTCAAAGATGCTAATTGAATTCCAGTTATCTTGGTCTGGCTGGAAGCCAGCATATCTAGTAAGGCACTGACAGGGAGCAAAGATCTATCCACTGCTTGTATACTGCATATGTTTTTTCTAATGAAAAAAGAGTTGTTTGGAAGAGGAGCAGTAGCAATGTGTGCTAAGCAATTTTTTCCCCTATTATATCACTTTGCCCAATGTGTTATTGTCTTATGATTAAATCATTACTATCATTCAAAGACCATGATTTAAAAGGAAAGAATGAGTAGAAAATGATGCACATGATAGGCAAGAACTTCTTTAACTCCTCCTTTGTGAGAAACTAAACTGTATGGAACTCCAAGCTGGACAGCAGAGGGCTGAGAACTGGAAGACAGGTTTAGAAGCTTATGATGGCAATGGATGAGGTCAACGGTTATTCAGCAAGTCCCAAACTATTTGAACAAGGGCGTACACAAAAAATAGGAGACCCATCTAGAAATTATTTTTGTAGTAGTTAGTTCRTTTTTAAACAACAGGAAGGAATGTCTGGAATCTATTGCCACAGGCAGTTGTAGATGCAGAAGATATCGACAGGTTCAAAGAGGTCTGGATAAATTCATGGACATCAGATCCATAAGTAGACACTAAAATTAATAGGCAGTGATGCATTCTCTAACACCCCTTGTCCAGCAGTTGTGGATGGTGGGGAAATACAAGAGGAAAGGACTGCAGAGAGTAGCTAGGGTTGTATGCTGTTCCCAAATAGCATCTGCTATTGTTGCTGTTGGGGAGAATACATTAGATAGGAAAAGGAGATCAAAAATTGCCCTGTTGGATTAGACCATTGCTAACACCATCATCACATCCTCCATGCTCATCCTATATCCTGATTTCTACATGCTTATACCATTTCCAGCACAACAGGGACCTCTGTCTCAAAGGCTCAAAATAAACTGTAAGAAGGTACACACAAGTCTGCAGAAACTACATAACATGCTTGCTGAAGGCATGATGCAGTTCCTAATTATTTGACAACACTATTTGTTCCAATTTTCCCTCCTTTTTAAAAAACAGCAACATTGCATCCAGAACTTTCAATAATGCCTGTATTCTACAATGAGGCATGTCTAGTTAGATGTGATTAGAGGCAATAATGCCCTGTTAACCTCAGGTTAGATTAAAAAAGGTAAAGCAAACACATTGCAACAGAAAACCAGTGTTCATTTAATAACTTGCCTTTATTTTTCCCTGCTGGGAATCAATACATTGCTATGGTAATTCACCTATTTTATCCTCAAACCATAATAACATACAGATCCAAGGAGAGAAAATTACCRTCTACATAAACGTATAAAATTAGCAGCATGTGTCCTTACTATGATAATCAGAAATACTTAAAGTTGACCTCAAAGCAAAAGTAATTGGGTCTCTGCTCTTTTGTGTTTCTTAATTATCTCTGGAGGGGATACAAAAAAATTGTCTTTTGTTTGTTTTCTGCATTAGAAATGCAGATGTTTTCTGCCGTGGAAGACTTGAGATCTAAGACTTCATATAAACCTAGAAGTGACTTGCATAAAAGGGAAGGATTCTTATGTTTCTTTGGCCTTGACTGCCACATAAAACCAAATGTACAGAGCACTAGAATAAATGGTCATGGGAAAAAGCAATATGCATGTTTATCACTATAAACAAGGTAGATGAATCCACATGCTTGATATCTATAAGAAGAGATGCAGTTTGGATTCCTTAATCTGGAAATAGTTTATATACATTTATCCTCAGGTAAGCCATGGACTTACCATTCACTTATGCAYTCTATAGAGCCCATACAGTTCTTCCACATCATTTAGGTAGATCTAGTTCCTTCATCTATTCTGCTAACAATGCAAGTTTATTTATTGGCTCTTGTCACCAGATTATGGCATGTGCCATTAAAAGGTCTACTGCTTGGTACACATTCATGAGCACATGTTTTCGAATGAGCACATGGCATTCTTCAAGGAAAAGAGGAAATGAAAGAAAACTGTCAACCCTTTTGAGCAGTTGTGTTTTCTGAAAGACTTTACCATTAATCCAGGTACGAATGCATGTCCCCTATCTTTTTTGTCTCTCTAACATATTTTGCAGTAGATATTATTATTCTTGCATTTTTGATTTGTTGGTAGCTAGAAATTTTTGTTAGTTTCTACTTTTTCCAATAGGAAAAAAAAAGCTCTCTTTTCAATTTTTTCAATTATCTTTCAAATAATTGAAGAATTGAACACAGCCTCTAGATTCTTACACCAGGGGACATAACACCACCTTAACGTCATTCTTTCATCAGTGACCATTTCTTGATAAAGACCTGTGGTCTGTAACAATATCTATTGAGAAACATAAACCAAGATTATCAAATAAAATAATAGCCAGTATTCACAAAATAGCTAATTTCTGCAGATAGGATTTTTGCTGTTCCTAGGGAAGCACTTTCTTCTTATCCCAAAAGCAAGGGTAGAATTAGAACTTTACCCAGTAAAGAATTTTCAACACAAATTTAACCATGTTAAACCAAATTTAACCATGAGTAACATCTTTTAAAACAAACGCTTGAAATTTAACCAAGAACGGAGAAATGTAGGTATGCTGTTGTGCAATTTGCATTTTTAAAAAATTTCGTTTCTCTCCCACCCTGCTTATGTGTCATTTTCCAGTTCTTATTTTAACCTCCAATGAAATAATCAGATTACACAAAGACCAGTAACACTTCCATGCCGAATCCCTCTCCAGCAGGAGATTGTTAAAACATTCCCTGAAAGATCTACTGACGTGATGTTCCTTGACTGTCCAAACGTAACACCATGCCGGCACTGCATCCTTGTGCTAGGGAAAGCTTCCTGGGAACAATACCTCGGTGCTCGCAGGCAGGAGGCTCTGGGTGACCGTTGAGTGCACTCGGATTTTACAAACTGTCATATGGCGAGATAGTGGTGGGTTTCAATGCCGGCACCTATTCAGTCAGCGCAGATGAACTAGAATCACCATTTCAGTTATATCATAGCTCGGGGCGAGAACATGTCACCCTCTTTATTTCCAGCTCGGAACAAGCTGCTTAGGCAGATGCTAACTGTGGTCCTCCCTGCCATGTTCTGTAGAGTGGCCTTTGTCTGGGTTAATTGAGCCCCCACTCCATTTAATAGGCTGTTGAAGTCTTATTGAAACAGAGCTAGTGCCGCAGGTTAAATACATTGCAGCGCTCTTGTTAATCCCCTCATTAACGGAGCTGTAAAGCTTGTTGAGAGCTGTGAGTTTGCATATATTATCAGAGAGTTCTTCACTCAAGTGCTATCAATAAAATGACAAAGCCAGTTTGCAAATAGTGAAATCAACAGTGACACAAAGCTAGATACCTTAAAAAAATAAACAAGTTAATAACTGATAAATCTAATTTTCACACTTAGGGGATAAAAAAAACCCCAAGTTGAAGAATCTCCTTTTTTATTGGATGAATTTAAGACATGAATTACACAAACTCAATTACATTCCTTGTGCAGAGAGAACAAGCAAGAAAAATACTACTTCTTCAACAGAGGCTTCTGGCTGAGGTTCGGCTGTGGCTGTTCAGAAGTAACTTAATGAGTCATGCACAGACTAGCTGCACTTAGCAAATTCAAAGAAAACAAATGAATTCATAAGACAAAATAAGAAGACAAAATAAGAACTTAGATATAAAATACATTGGAGCATATTGAGAAAACCTCATACGGTCTCCAAAGGAAAAGGAAGCAGAGCAGGCCCTGGAAAAACAAAGTTAAGAGGAGCATTTAGGAGATCAGGGGTCTCTTAAACCTTCCAGGAGGGGGAGCAGGAGAAGGGCCCCCCCCGCCCCGCCCCCGCAATACATGCACAGAGGAATATGTCTGACTGTCAAACAACAAAGAAATAGGATTGTGTGGACGATGTTTACCAGGCCACAAGAGAAGAACTCTGAGCAGGAGAAGCAGCCAGTAAAAGCAGGATGAGAGCAGAGCCAAACTATCTGGTGCTGATGCTAATCTGAAGGACAATCTTCCTTGTACTAGGGAAGACAGAACTACCTGAAAATATATTTTTGTCTATATACATCTTTATTTTTTATCTGCATTGTAGGTATGCTCCTTGGCAGATCAGAATGCCATAGAGAAGCCTGTAAGTAAAAATAATGACTAACACCACCAGAACTCAACTGTTGCAGTTACGATATTGATTTAGTGTTGTCCAACTTTCCCCTCTCTGTCTCTGACCAATGAATGCATATATTTTAGAAAAGTCCAGTAAGCTCATTTCAGAAACATGATAGCAACAGCCAAGGCCATTACAGATATTTTCAGAAATTATTTTTCTAAAATATAACATTAATGCCCCTGGTTGCCTCTGATTTTCTACTTCTTGCTCTGACTTGCTGGTCTATAAGAAAACCTCATTTGTGTTCTTTTCTTAACAGTCCCATCTTTATAAATAGCTGTAATTCTTATCAGGGTCTTCTTTAAAACTCTGGAATAAAGCATAGGCAATATTTGCCCATCTATGCTAGGAGTTCTACCCTCTCCATGCACACCAGTGACTGGATTGGATTATGACTTTAGTATAGGCAGCTCATCATGATATAATAAGAACTGTGTTTTCTTGGACACTTTCAAAATTTAATCCTGAATGCTTTCTTCTGGGAATGAATATTATGCCATTTTTTCCTACTGTGGTTTGATGTTTTTTTTTTTGTTTGTTTGTTTTTTTTTTTAATTTGGAAACAACCAGAAAGTGGGGTTTTGGGATTGTTTTCAGTTTTTTGGGTTTGGGGTTTTTTCTCTTTCTTAACCTGCATGTACTAGCTCTATAAACTTTATACAGCCTGATGTAGATGCAGAATATTTCTTTTCCAAATCACCAGGATGCTATTTCTGAACAAAAAAATTCTGMGAAAAATTGCACATGAGCTGACAATGTGTACTTACAGCTCAGAAAGCCTGAGCTGCATCAGAAGGTGGCCAACAGGTCTAGGGAGGTGATTCTCCCTCTCTTCTCTGCTCTCATGAGGCCCCACCTGTGTCAGGCTCTGGAATCCCAAGCACAAGAATGGTATCAACCTGTTGGAGAGAGTCCAGAGCAGGGCCATGGAAATCATCAGAATGCTGTGAAGAAAGGCTGAGAGAGTTGAGTTTGTTCCACCTGGAGAAGAGATGGCTCTGGGGAGACCTTATTGTGGTCTTTCAATATATAAAGCGGGTTTATAAGAAAGATGGACAGAGAATTTTTACCATGGCATGTAGTGATAGGTCAAGGGGCAGCAGCTTACACAAGGTAGATTTAGATTGGACATAAGGGAGAAATATTTTACAATGAGGGTGGTAAGACACTGGAGTAGGTTGACCATGGAAGCTGTGGATGCTCCATGCTTGGAAGTGTTTAAAGTCAGGTTGAACTGGGCTTTAAAGAATTCGATCTAGTGAAAGATGTCCCTGCCCATGGAAGAGAGTTGGATTAGATGATGTTTAAAGGTTCCTTCCAACTCAACCATTCTTTGATTCTAGAGAAATAATATAAATTGGCAAAAGCTGGTCCTTTTGTTTTATCTCAGAACTTAATTTTTTTTTTTCTTTGGTAGTATTTATACTTTAATGATAGTAGTAACAGAAATGGTAATTTTGTCCAGCTAAATTTTAATTGGTGTCGACATGGGCTCCTTCATCAAGGATTTTTTCACCACATCTTAAAATTTAGTCAACCTGAAGCAATTATGACTCTCTTGAAAGCAATAATAGATAACATAAATACTTGTTATGTCCCCTATTACCAAGGTCTCATAAGCCAGTTTTTAACAGCAAACGTATAATGCTTATATATTGCACTCCTTTTTTTCATTTAAGTTAGAATTCATGGTGGGAGAAAAGGTAGTGGCCACAGTCAGAAAGCTCAACACAGTGCTTGAGAGTTGGCAGGTCTGCAAGTGTATCTTGCAACAAATGATGTTAGGTTTTGACAGTCTATACACTGTTTAACACAAGGGGTACCATATTTAACATCCAAACCACAATTACTGTTCCTTACCGGTTGAATCACTGTTTACCTAACTGCAGGTAGTGCTAATAACAGCTTCAGGTTCAGCTGGCTTACTCCAAGAACTTACTCGCCATACTGGAGACTCATTGTCATTTACATGGAGATGCCTTTACTAAGTTTAAGCAGCATAAAATGTATATATGCCATGCTCCTGCATACTACGGAACAAATAGCAGACTGCTATTGAAAACTACATTAGTCATTTAGTCATTTCTGTGAGGCTGCAGTCAAGAGGATCAGTACATGTGCACAATACTCATAGTAACTCACAGAATTACTGCAAAAGGTACTCCACTTTGCTACAAGTCAGCCTGGACAATTGTTTTTCACTAGACTTAGCAAAATACATTTTGAAATTTTCTTTCACATATTTTTTCATAATTTGTATAAATGAAAACATTCATATACCCTTCTCTCCATTCTCTAGATCACCTGTAAAATTAAAAAGAAAAAAAAAGGAAGTGATGATGTAAGTACAGAAAAGGGTCCTTTACTACTTGGTGTAATGGGTGGGAGTTGCCAGTTTCCATTCCAATTTATACAGCAGCTGTCAGCAGAAGGAACTCCCTTCCTTTCCATGAAAAGTACAGTGTTTAATAGTATTTCTATTAATAATTAAAGCCTTTGGGTTGYAGCAAGTGATTCCCAGAACACTCGCCAGAACTTGCATTTCTTGATCAAAATGAGACTGCTGGAGAATGTAAGCCAACAATTTTTAACGGAATTTTCTTTGCTTCCTCCTCCTATTTTCCTCTCAGGAAAATATTCCACCAGAAACATTTTTCACTGGCTCTTTCAAATATTGAGCTTGTAGGAAGGCAGTGGCTGAATAAATATTATACTGCTAGCAAGGGTCCAATGAATAACTGTCCATCTGTACAAAGCTTGCTTTGCTCCCCATGGATCTAAAATGGCACCTGTTAAACAACACACAGATGGGTTTTATGTTTGCCAGTTGATCTAAATAGGGATAGTCGTCTTATTGATGGTGATCCTTGGCTGGCTACAATGCTCAAAAAAACAAGGAAAATTTTGGCATAGGAACGCTGTTAATTTATTTTTTAAAAAATCTATTTAGATAGATTTGAGTAAAATGGCTTTTTATTTAATTTCTCCTTGCTACTAGGCAAAAAAACCTGGCCTTTTATCTGAAGAGGTGAATATCTAGCATTAATCAATAACTCAGCTTGTGAGTATTTCAGAAAAATCTCTTCAACCAGCAACTTCCCTCTGAGGCTACAACAAGCAAAGAACATTGTCTTGACTTTATCTAACTTGTTTGACTTTATCTAACCTACATTGCCTTTCCGGTCTAGAGAAGCCCATGTGATATGATACCCCTTCAGTGTTGTGTTCTACTGTCATACACCAATGYTTTATTGCTCAGAGTCTACTCACTCACCCAGTTAACATCTAGCCTTCCACTGCACACAGTTTCCATAATCTTACAACACACAAACATTGTCCTCTCAACTCAGGGCTGTGCTTTAGCTAAGCAACAGGGATTTGGAGGCCGTGGTAACATGTTCCCTTATTCTTTCAGTCAGTCAAGAGGAACCTTTACTGGGAAGAACTTGATTGACAGAAGAATAATTTATATATTCCACAGATTTTTAGTGCAAACCTTTATGAGTCTTTGCTGAATTTCTCGTATATCTTTCTGGGAGTAAATTTTCACAATAAAAATGCAGGACATCAGTTTCACAGAGTATTTCTGCTTCACAGTACCAACCCTTAACTCTCCCTACCAAAATGTCTCATAAACACTAACATCCTTGCTTGCTTACAAGGGGGGAAGTTTCCTTCCACACTTGGGTTAAGCATATGCTGAATTGTGCTAATAATCTTCGCAAAAGATGGGCATTTTTGATAAGTTTTTTTGTTTGCTTGTTTGAGATTGCTGCAGCTAAATCTCTTTTTATTTCTACACACAGTTGAAGAAAGAGAATCATCTAGAGCACATTCAGATACATAATCAGGAGAATTAGGATTATCTTTCTGTGTAGCCTGGAGTTTCATTTATGGGTGAGCAGCTCTSCTTCATAGCTTTAGAGGTTTTTGGCCATTTTTGAAGATCACATGGTCAGAAGAGTGCTCCAAATTACTTTTGTATGGTCTTTTTTAGACTACCTAAGCTGAGGCCATGTTATAATGAGTTTCAAACAGTTGCTTTTGCACATTAGAAAGAGAAGAATTTCCAGGCTGTACAAAAGTTACATCTACCGCGCATTTAAAAAAAAAAAAGAAAAAGAGAAAAAGAGAGAAAGAGAGAAAGAAAGAAARAGARAGARAGARARAGAAAGAAAGAAAGAAAGAAAGAAAAAGAAAGAAAGAAACAGAAAGAAAGAAAGAAAGAAAAAGAAAGAGTCATACAGCAATGTTTATGTTCAAATGAACTTGAAAACATGGATGTTAAATTAAAGTTATTTCAGCACCTTTGCCCCTACAGAGGAAAAATAACTCAGTGAACTTTTCAGAACATTAGAACACCAGTCTCTCTGCTAAGCTCTTTCCCTCAAGGAAAAAATGTTCTGATGACACTGACTGTGTGTAGACTGGAGTTTTTAAGAAAGCCTTAAGACTGATTTAAACAGTTACTTCCCCCTGYTTGGGTGTTGTATACCCTGTGGGCACTTTGAAATTCCCATGCATGATGATGGATGAATTTGGCTAGACAGTCGTCTCGATTAAGTATTTTCCTTCTAAAGGCTTTTGAATTAGACAACTCAACTGAGAAATCAGCTACTGACTCCCGTGTGATATGAAAATGTTTCTAGAACTACGATTTTCTTTCAATGTCTTTTCTCTCAATTGCTTAAAGAAGGAAATCCACAAGTTAGGTTTGGAAATCCACAAGTTCAATTTTCTGTCCTAAACTCCTCAAGATCATTCAGAAATGGAGAGGAGAGCTCACAAGGACAGTCATCCACTAACACCGTATACTTAGACCGAAGATGAGCCATCTGCTAATGCACTAAGACAAAGAATCCCTTGTTAGTTCTCTCTCCATAAAATCAGCAAAGAGATTTACTTGACTAAATATCGAAAAAAGAACAGCCAGAAAAAGAACATGAAGGAAAGTGAATTAATGAAATACCAGGTCTTCACTTTTGATATGCTAGTTGTTTGCTCTGTAATGAAATGTGTGTTGACCACTTGTACAGGAGGAGCTCACTGCAAATAATTTGTCTTGTCATATACTGTGGAAGCCACAAAATGATCCGTATTAGCTGCAGTGCACAAAAACAGGGACACCAAAGTTTTAACTGTTCCTAGCCAGGTGGTGCTCCAGCCCTCAGCGCCCCAGCAGAGCCTGTTGCATCGGCTCAGCACAGAACGTGACAAGGCCTTGACTCCTTAACTCTCTGTTTCACTTGACCAAATGTGTTAATAGATCTAATGCCATCTTATTTTCTCACTTTGGTTCCACAGAAGGTGACCGGACAACGAGTGTGAGGTCACTTTGGAAAAAGGAGGACTGCTGAGGTAAGGGTCATTGAGGAGGCAAGGTGCAAGAGTTCAGGATCTTGCCTCCTGGGAAAACTGAAGTTTGCACTCTGACTTCTACATTTTTACAAATTCCTTGTCAAAAATTATATCTCCACCTTTTTAGCCTATTTATCTTCTTTGCTAGAGTTCGTCTCTCCCTATTTTGGTGGKTAGGGAGAAATGTTCAACATTTGCAAAAGAACATGCAGTTGTGTTTAGGGAAATGCAGGTAGAACACATCACCATTATGGCCCATAATTGCCACATATAATTGCAGTGTCCTCTTCAGAGCTAAGTTCACTTTATTCTGTGGAAGAGAGAAACCCAAAGTTGCTGTAACCTGCTGCTGTAACTCTAACAGCTGCAAAGCAAAGAGCTGCTGCTGCAATTGGACAGCTGTAGGGGACAATGTTATGAGCTGTGCTTCTATGTTCCTAGACAGAAGTTGCAATTAGAGTTCTGTGGGAGCTGTCATAGGAGTGGCCTCTCTGACAGGATCTCCAGGAGGATGTATCTACTTATTCTAGAGTCACTTTTTGACAGTAGATTTGTCTCAGCTCGTAATTAGCCATCAGATCAAATCACACAAAGCTGAACGATTCCCAGCTGTCTGCAACAAATTCTTCCTAGTTTTACTCCGTGTTCTGCTAACTGCACATTCCCAACATCTTTCCTCATTTTGAGCTCCAGTATATCTAGGTATGTGTCCAGAAGAGAAAGGTCTACAGCTTTATTTCCAGATGTAGTGGAAAAGTCAAGTTACATTCTTCCACTGTAATAATGAAGGATATTTGTTCTATCTGAAAGGGGCAGACTGGGTCAAGGTATGCTACCTGAGCACCCAGGACTCCCTGCTTTAAATCCAAAACAATCTAGCAGAGAACAAGAGACTTCAGAATGCAACCATCATCCCCCATGTGCAAATACTCACCATCCCAGGAGCAGCAGAGTAAGACTGGCCATTTTGTGAGAGTGCCAAAAAGACAGAAGGCCATCTGGTGCTATAGACTAATCTAAAAGCAACGAAGTCAATACAGCCTGGTTCGTATACAGTACATAAGGCTCCTTTACAGACAGATTAGTCCCTGTAGTCAGGAGAGACTGGACATTACGTTATCTGCACTAGAGAAGCAAACACTGACAAGCTGTAAGAGACAAGCTGGCAACAGGGCCCTCAGGAAGAGCAGAGAGTAGGAAGCAGATCACAGATAGATTTGTTTGGGACCAAGAATTTTGGGAAACAAAGTGGCTGAATGCATTGGACTCAGCTGCAAATTRGTGTGTAAATTCCTGCCTGTCATAACTTAAGATGTTACCATTTGTACAAGTAGTTTGCAAAAGCGTAAAGTTGTTACGAAGATAATATGGGAAGAAAGGGAGTAAACCATGAGATTCAAATCGAAAGAGTAAAAGGTGAGTGCCAACACATGCAATCACACTAGCATAACCCAACGTCTCAGTAGTCAGTTGTGTTCATTCCATGAAATGTGATAGTACCATGTGTTCATACAAATATTCAGTACTGAAAGACATTTATACATACAATATTTTACTTTCCTCAGTGGGAGAGCAGGATTGACTACCATACTTGAGGGTTGAGGGACAGTCAGTGTTGACAGTCAGTTCACCTAACAAGCAGTTAGGTGAAATTGTGTGCAGTCATTCAGTGACTTGCAATAGTTTGCTTTCAATAGCTGGTAAATTATCTGCATTACTGACTATAAAATACTTGGAATAAAATGAGATCTATACATTGTGAGCTCTGCAAAGGAGCTAATCTGTAAAATTTTTTTAAAAGAGTCAGTAGTATAACGTAAACGAGAGGGCTGACATAAATTATGAAGGTCTCTGGTTCTTTGTACAAACCCTTAGTAAAGAGCAACTAAAGAAGCTAAGTAGGCAAAGAGGAGAAAGAGAAGAAGACAAAGTAGTTGCACAGATCAAAAATGGTGAAATAATAAGAAACAAAAAGGAAGAAAAATGGTTGCTATGGCATGAGGTTATCTGTGGTGTGCCACAAGGTTCCACCCCAGGGCATCTGTTGTTTATCAACTATCTGAAAAGTGTTTTGCTGACATTCCAAAACTATTCAAGTAGATCGAGACCAGAGAAACTGTGAAAAACTTTGAATGTCTTAAGTAAGTTGAGTGAATAGAAAACGTGATGGCAAATGAAACCAAATGCTGGCAAGTTTCTTTGGGACACTTGAAAGGACATCACTGGAACTGCTCACTTTACTGGGTTCTAAACCGACTGTACCTCAGAAAAAGACTCAACAAACACTGTACTAGATCAAAAAAGACTATTATTCATGAATAAACAGTGGCAGAAAAATCAAGCAGTTAGTGGGCTATGCATAAAATATAACTGTAATAGAATAGAAACAAAATTATGTATGTCTATGTATTGCAATTTAGTTAACCAAAAAATCTCTTGTCATCCGGAACACTGCACAATTTTAATTACCCTTATCAAAAAGGTGACAGAAGAATTAACTGAGATAAAAAATAGTAGAAACACACTGCGTGTGTTAGAAACTCCTGTGTTTGCCTTAGACAGAAGGCAATTAAGTGGCAGCACACAAAAAGAATCACAATAACAAATAACATGTTCTTAGTACAAGAACAAGGGAGCATCCACTGAAATGAAAATTTAGTGGCAATTTCAGAGCAGCAATAGGAAAATCTTTCACACAAAGCAAAATTATATATAATTATAATTATAATGTTAAATATTACACAACAGATAATTTCAGCAAGCAGTAATTACAGCTTTTGGAAGCACACGGTCAACCAACTCCCTGGCAATATACTGCCAGGCTTCTTGCAGTTTCTTGGACATATCTAGTACTAGCTACTGTTCAAGGTAGGACAATATGCCTTAGATCTGATTTACTCTGGACGCTTCTATGGATAGTTACTGGAATAAAAATTATTACTATGGTATGGAGTGCATATTGAAGCTATCTGTTGAATGATTTTATTTCAAAACTTTGCTGCTTGATTTGTTTCTTAACCCCAGCTGGCAAATAAGTACCATGCAGCTGCTCACTGACATGCCCCACTTCAGTGGAAAAACCCATGGGTTAAGAACAGTTTAATAATGACATAAAGTAAAATATAATAACAAAAATAACAATAATCATAATGAAGAAAAGCAGGGGGAAAAAAGGAATAAAACACAAGAAAAACGAGTTCTGCACACTACAATTGCTCACCACTCGCCAACCAATGCCCAGCTAGGCACCAAGCATAGACTGGCACCTCCTGGCCATCTCCCCATGGTTTATATACTGGACATGGTGTACTATGTTATGGAATATCCCTTTGGCCAGCGAGGGTCAGCTGTCCTTGCTATGCTCTTTCCCAGCTTGTTGTGCAGCTYCTCACTGGCAAATCATGGAAAACTAAAAACCCCTTGAATTAGGCTGCTTAGGAACAACTAAAACATCAGTGTGATATCAACATTATTCTCATACTAAATCCAAAACACAACAATGTACTAGCTACCGGGAAGAAAATTAACTCTATCCCAGATGAAACCAGAGCACCACCTATTTTAACTGGAAATAAAAAGCAAGGAAACCAGTAGCATAGAACCATTCTCTGTCTCACTACATTTCTAAATTTTTGTAGAAGAAGTAAGTTCCCTTTTCCCTGAGTGAGGGAGATGCAGGCCACAACAGATATTTCTTTGACCATTAAGTTGCTACTATTGATAGCAGGTAGCTATTTCTGTTACCCATTCACTTATGCATTCGCTCCTAGTTACCAGCCAGAGCAATGATAGAGTCAACAGCTCCATGGTATACTTGGAAGTTAAGAATCGTGCTCAAGCATCGATGGCTTCTAGATAGTTATTTAGAAAGCTCTTCAGATAGGCCTTTTTTTTCATGAGCTGGGCATATAATCCTGTATTCTTTTCGTCCAACACCCACTGTCTCCCAGGATGTGGTCCAAGTYATACAACGCACTGTTGATGCCAGCATGTTCAAGTAGTCTTGTATCAATTCAGCAGACCCAAGTTGCCCTGAATTTACTGATTCTTGCAAATTCAACATGACTACTTGTCTCCAGATCTTATCCTAAGCAAACTTTAACCAACTGCCTCCTCTTTTCCCCTCCTTGGCTTGTAGATAGTTAGCTATCAGAGTTAACATAGGCTTATGAGAAGGTATTAATTCAATCTTGCCTTGAATATTGTGCCAAGACTTATGAGTAGAAGCACTGCAAAGACACTTCTGTCCACCAATCTAATTCCTGTACAGGTGAACTTGCTGCCTCCCCATGCATTACCGAAGTGTGGATATAAGCCAGAGTAGAAAAGGATCAGCGGAAATGGCAGGAGGGGTGGATATATCGTAACCTTGTTTTGCAGAAGTGTCCAAGTTTTCTGTGGAAAATTGTGTTCATGTCATGTCTTTAAAGTCTGTGGTATTAACACTTGGCCAAAACAGCCTATTGTACAGCATATCCTATACTCCAGCTTCCCTACAGTCACATCTTCAGGGCACTCTTCTGTGAAACAACTGATAAATGGATATTGGTCATATCACATGTGCTGATGTAGCACATTCAACAGTCATGGTCCTTGCTCCACAAATGCCATACAAAGTAATAATAATAACAGAGATGTCAAAATATATTCATACTAGTGATCTTTGCCAACAACTTGGGTTTATGTTGTGGGGTTTACGTGTCCTGATTTAAATACCACTGCATTCATTGAGGCCTGCAAAGAGCAGGAAGTCTTACTTAAATTTTACACAAAATCAATCAGAAACAATCAGAAAAATGTAMGTTTCTGAAGGGCTAACGTAAAGGTTGCCTAAAAAATCAACACTGAGGCCTGACTTGTAAGTTAGACCAGGTTGCTCAGGGCTTTGGCAAGTCATGTTGTGAATATCACCAAGGATGGAAATTCCATGATTGGTCTGAGCTCCATTTCCAGTGTTCGCCTGCCCTCACTATGTTCTTTTCTATAGCCTTCTACGACAGAGGCTTCTCTAATAATCTTTCTGACTCTTCACTGGATTTGCTCTTGCATGTCACAGAATCACAGCATGGCTGAATTAGGAAGTGACCTCTGAAGGTCACCTTGTTCAATGCCCAAGCAGAGCCACCTAGAGTTAGTTCCTCAGGGTTATGTCCAGACAACTTTTTAATACCTTCAAGAATGGAGACACCACAACCTCTCTCAGCATCCTATGTCAATGTTCAGTCACCCTCTCAGTGAAAAAACAATTCTCTRCGTTCAAAGGGATCTTCCTGTGTTTCTGTGGGTGCTCATTGCCTCTTGTGCTGTCATTGCATACCACTGGAAAGAGCCTGGCTCTGTTTTCCCTGCACTTTCCCTTCAGGTTTTTGTATACATTGGCAAGATCCCCCATATACACTGGTAAGATGCATACTGTAACAAAGTGTAGACCCCCCACACGTCTGTATTTTTCTTGTACCCAGTGCCTCAAAATGGAAACTGACTTCCAGAAGTGGTCTCATAGGTACCAAGTACTGGGGGACAGGCTTTTTCCTCAGCCTGCTGCCCTGTTTTACTAATATGGTATGAGGCTAGCCTTCATCAGCACACTGTTGACTCATGGTTAAGCACCCAAATGTTATACGAACATTTATATATAGGACAACTTAGACACTCTTCAGACACCAAAATCTTCCCATCAGCCCACACACATCTACTGAGAAAATCCCAGGAGCTATTAAAAAAGAACTATAGCACACAGGCAAAATACACATCACACATTCTGATAAATACTGAATATAATACTTGTAGTTTGAAAATTCTTTGGATTGCAGTGATAACCTGCAAAAATTATAATCATGACTCACAACAAATTCTGGAAATAAAGACCCTGAAAACAGTACTGCTTTACCATGTGCTAGGATGTATTTGAGAAAAAAATAACCCAATAAATTTTCTGTGGATTAACAGACTAACCAGTGGTATCTTCTTTCAGCACTGTGTCAAATTATATGGGCATCCATGTGAAGTTTCCTCCTTCAGAACGAGATCTGGGCCGTATCCATCCTTGAGTGACATGCAGGGATTTAGTGTAGAATCTGCTTTGGTCTATAAAGAAGAAAGCAGCCAGCTCTGCTGATGGTACCTTCTAGGAAATTGAGTGGGAGAATCAGAATCAGGCCTGTACATTCACAGCCTTGAGAAGGATATGCTAGCTGAAGTTGCAGAAGCAGAGAGACTGAAGCTAAGCCTGCAAGGAAGACAGATGATTCCCGGGTGGACACGTAAAAGAAAGTGGCAAAAACTGTTGATGATGCAGGAGGAGAAGATGTAAAGAGAGGAACATCTGTAAATATCCCCGATATTTGGGTTCCAGAGCAGAGACTGGCAAAAAACTGATGTTCTTCCTCTAATGTATTTATTAATTACTTTATGTGCCAATCTACTCCACAGCAGGAAGAAGGTATAAGACAAAAATGAAGGCAAAATCCAGATTGTGATATGAGGTGAGGAAGAACGGTGTGACAAGAAAGAAGAGACTATTAAAACAAAAGTATACTGAATAAATACATCTTATGCTATGTGCAAGTTGAAGASATAAGGAGACAAAAATTTTTTCAAGGCATTTCAAATTTTGCATCATCTTTAGTGTAAACATGAGCTCACAGATGGAGAAAAAATAATAGGGAATTTCACCTCTGMTCTTTTGCTATGTTCTTTTAGCTATTAAGTCAACAGATAAGTAACATTTTTTCCCATTATGTGTTATAAACACTGGTTTCCAGTTCTTTTAATTCTTCCCAAGAAACTGAAGTGTGTACTTCATCATACTGGTGGTGACATTAATCAGTGGGTGACAAGTGCACCAGACATAACTAGTAGAAACAGATAAGAAAGGACAGTAGAAAATTTAGCAACCTGGTCAAAATGCTTATCCATGTTTTTAAAACTTTTTCTGTAACTGCTAACAAACACAATGATCAGCGAGATGATATCCCTGAGTGTTGATAATTTTGATTGAAATGAATCTCATTGTATGTATATTCATTTCTATTTTATATGTTTTTAAATGGATTTGCGGAAAATAAAAGCACAGGCATCTGTGTGTTTTTTCCTTCACAGATTTAATACACTACCTGTGCAGGTCACTTCAGAGATGAGCAAAATTCAAGGAGTGAAAAAATGTCACACTTAATTAGGAATATGAAGATAGCAGTGAAGTATGCTCTTCCACAGCTGTTGAGACAAAATTATATATATTTCATACCACTTTAAAATAGTATGGATTCATACCCGTCTGTATTGTGAGCTAGACTGGTATAAATCCAGAACTGTCCACTGAAGTTATGCTAGTGTAAACTGCAGAGACTAAAATCCAGGACGGTCACAAAGCATGCCTTTTATTCTGTAATTTTCTGGAGAGTAGGTTCCCAAACAATATACACTGAAATAAACAAGAAAATAACTCCAACACCACCAGCAGAGTTATTTGTGATGTATAACTACAGGAATGATACCAGAATCCTGTCTTCAGAACTACAAGTATTCCTGCTGAGCCTCTTTTCTTGTGATGGAAACAGATGGTTGATACATCAAGGCCAGATTTTAATCTCAGCTGCAATCATGTAAATCTGAAGCTATTTTGCTGAAGTCTTTGCAGGGGCTTGTTTTCACAATAGAAAGTGGTCAGTGGCTAAAGATATTCCCAATCCCTGGCTTGTTTTCATTGGCATGTGGTCCCCTCGGGGATTTGGGTTAAAATAAAACAATTAATAAAACATGACTTTTTCAACTTGGATTGACTCCCTGATTTAATCCACAAAACTGACTGCTAACCACTTGCACCAGTACAACTTGGAGGGTGATGTCCCATGACAAACACCAGAGCAACTAGGGCAGGAATACTACTTAGCTAACAAACATGAAACTGCAGCCTCAGGAGGTTAGCAATGACCAGAGGGCTAACGCAGTGATGTAAAGCAAGAACTAAGGCTAGGAAAGGAAGAGAAGAAGTAAGAGGTTGCTTTGGTAAGTTAGAGGTTACAAAATTGTATACACTTGGTGAAATTTACTATGGCCTAGAGCTCATAGGGAACTAGATAAAGTAATTAAAACCCATTAGCAATTATTTTTTACAACCTCAAGGATACAAGGGGTGCCAAAAGACTGGAAATAAGTAACCAGCATGCTGGCTTGCACGGGCAGAAAGAAGAGCTGATAATCATTTTAACCCAACATATGTGTATGCAGTCAATGGGCAGCGCAGTCATACTTTGTCCCACACACCTGTCCATCTCCCTAGTGTAAGCACTGGTACTTTTGCAGCTGTGTGGTAAGCCAGGTCAAGGAACCAATTTGTCTGAAAACTCTCCCCACTCCTTCTCTACTCCACTCCTCAAAGCTGTGTTAGTTTTGCTGGAATAAATCCTTAATTTTACGTAGCATGTGGCTGTGTAGACACCAATGCCACGCAAGAAAAAAGAATTTATGCAACTGATGTGCAGGCAGGAAAACAGGACAGCCTAAGTTTATTTTGGTAACATAACRACACAATCATACCCAGAAGCTGGCCAGCCTAACTCAGCAAAACTAATAATCATATACAATATTTCTAAGGCCAGGATCTAATAAAGAGAAAAGCAACAGCTGTGATACATTTGTTAAGATTAAATCAGGTCAGGCAAACTTAATTTCTATCTATGACAAGTAACAGATCTCTTAGCAAGGATAGAAGTAGTGTCACTTATATTCTGCCACTGTTTTCTGCGACGTTCTTGTAAATCAG
The DNA here is from genome assembly GCA_018881555.1 of Amblyornis subalaris. Classification (NCBI taxonomy): domain Eukaryota; kingdom Metazoa; phylum Chordata; class Aves; order Passeriformes; family Ptilonorhynchidae; genus Amblyornis; species Amblyornis subalaris. The sequence goes on from JACAXG010000039.1 coordinate 5,341,504, forward strand.
GTAGGGCAACATGGCCTGGACAACTAACTGCTAGATGGGCCTACCTAGATGATTGTTCTTTTTGATCAAAGCTGGAACATAAAATTACGAATCTGCATGTGAAATATGAACAAAATTAAATGAAAATACCACCATCAACACAGCAGAGAGGCATTTCAATAGTATCATATATTTTAGTATAGTCAGGAGCTAGAAACAACAGAGTTTATACTACTTTCATTTTTAACAGAGACATAAAGACTAAAAACCCAACAGAATTATACTCTCTGTATTTGGCCAACTGGCATTTTTTTCCTTGGCTTATAATTCAGTTGTCTTAGAACTGTGCCATTGCTGGTATTGCTTCCCTGTGGCTGAGATTGTATCAATCACATCCCAAGGGAATTCAGTAGAAAAGAACCAAGAAGAGTCAATATAAGACTTCTGTTTTTTCCACAATAACTTCATGTTTTAAGCAATAACTGAACTGATATACCCAGTGAAGTCTGCTTCTATGGCTATATACTCGATTATATAGAAAAGTTACATTTTATGGTTTAAATAAGACTTTTTAACTGTTCTACTATTTTTAATTATTTTAACCTATTTTGTCTTTCATACAAATGGGCAGGTTTTTTCTACTAGAATTTCAAACAGCCATAGTGATTGCTGCACTGATATGGCTGATTTATTTATCCACTTGGAGAATTAGTCCTTTGCAACACATTTCTAAAACATCTGAGGAAATTTTATATGAAGTACAAGCAATACCATCCACTTAGACCTAGAGTGAATTCAAAGAATTTTCTAATCACTACATCAGAAACCTTTGTCTCTGAAAATGCAGAATATCTTCTGGATTTGACCTGTTGTGTTCCAAATTTGTGATATGAGTTTGATTTTCTCTGCTTTTTATATTTCTCAAAGGGATTTCAAATAATGTCTATTCTTGCAGCTCTTAATATTCTTTCTCTCAAATAATTGCCCGCAACCTTCCTGTATCAGCATAATTAAAGCTCAGTTTAGTTTTGTTTCCTTGTTAAATCATCACTTAAATTCTAATTTCTTTAACAAAGCATGGGTCAATCAATCATTTTTGTTTCATATCTTCTGATCTATCTTGGCTATTAGGTGGCAAATATGCCGTATTTGACTTCAGCACTATTTAAAGCTCTATAGCTATTTGATGTGAATAATCTGTGAATCCACCTACATTTAAGCTTTTTTGCATATAAAAGACAACTAAATTTGAGGGGCTTTTTAACCATAAATATTCCCACAGTAACAACTAAATATTCTAAGCCCCACTGTGCATTAAAAAAGAGAGAAGAAAATCAAAAACTCCCCTGAATAWGGCACTTCACTTAACCCATCAGAAATGCAGTATTCTAGCTACTTTCCTCTTTGGTGCCTTTGATAAATGCAGTAATCTGCAAGAGTATGACACAAACCAGTTGTGAGTATCTAGAATTATTGTGGCTAAGAAAAAGATGCCTATGAAGCTTCCACAAATGGTATAAGAATGACCTGATCTAATGTAAAATTACATATTAGCAGCTGAACATATGTATAAGGATACATGTTGTGTTGGATTTGTGTTAATATTTGAAGTGGGACAAGCTACAAGATAATAAAGGTAACTTAGCTGAAGAGATTTCCATCAGATTTGTAAGTGTGCTCTGCTAAATATCTCTCAGATACACAAAAGCTTTGCAAAACAACACGTTTTTATATTGCACACATGCTAGATTCAGTAGAGAGATGGTGAATGATATCATGAGTCACATGAAATGTATTCAAACTGCTTTGAATCAATATGTCTCTGCCAGGTCATCATTTACCCAGCAGCTTTCTCACCAGGGTTGCTGTATTAGGTCTGAGTCATTTGTTGTGGGTGAAGTTTTGCATATGAAACTACCTCCAATATCAGAAAAAAATGTCTCCAACCTGAAACCCACAAATAAGTAATATGTACTGTTCCTTTCAAAATACCAAGTTGTTAATTTTATAAACCAACCATATAGGGCCTGACAATTCCATAGGGATTTCGTACTGTGAAATGATACCCTCTCTCAGTTATAACAGCTATATGAAAATAGCTTTTCTTTACTATTTGCTTTTGCACTTGTGTGTGTAGATGAGGAACTAAATCGTTCTGCCCTGCACATACTCATGGGCTGAAACTTAAAAAACTCTTTGGAGACCAGAGCAACTATGGTAACAAAACTCTGTGTCTGTCCATGTCCACAGTGCACAGAGCCTGGTGAGCACGGTCGGCAAACTCCTTCCRTTTCTGTAGGTCAGAATCTACACAGGAGACCCATGGGAGAGCAAGTTCTGACTTTCTCACAGAGTGTGAGCTCTGTTACAGCTGCATAGCAGGGAAACTGAGAGACAACACATGGAGCTGACAGAAGATGGGTGTTGATTCCAGGTAAAAAGCATGGTTCCATGTTGATCAAATGTTGCCCAGACACAGCCATAACAAAGTGTGATTCTTACAAAGATGCCTAAATGCACTCATGGTGTCGCCTTTACTAAGGGCAAAAAGAATGGATGCAACCCAGCTCCCACTGAAGTCAGCTGGAGCTTTGGCACTGACTTACCTGAATCAGCATTTCACCCCAGAACATCTCTGTCACAGGTTAGCAAGGAGATTCAGGAGCTTTAAGCCTCTGTCATCTCTCTAGTCTTCATTTGGCAAGAAGTTAGACTCAGCCTCATGAAGAACTGCAGCTGCAGCATGCAGCTGGCACTGAAATTTCTCACCCTGTTCCACTGACAACTGTAAAGAGACCAATTCAGTAAAATATTATTCACCAATTACACCAGTTTCAAGGAATTTACTTGGAAAATGCATGAATGGTACGACCACTTAGTCAAGGCACTAATTCCTCTGATCACAATGCTATCCTTTTCCTTTTAACAGTGTTGCATCATTTTGTATTGCATTAGTAAAAGAAAAACAATCTTCTGAACAGTTTTCTAACCATCAACCTTTCACTTTAACTAATGCCAGCAGAATTGGTATTGCTGATTTGCAAGGGAATATGAAGTTTACCAATAAGCATTTTACCTTAAAGTATCACACAAATCTCCAATGAAACACCATATTTTAGCAGAGTTGTGTTTCAGAATCCCAGGATTTCTTCCCCACACCGTTTCTTTTCCTGCTAACTGGCCTATACAATAAAGTATTTTTTTAATCTTGTGATTTCTAGTGTCTTCTGCAGATGAAGAGTGTGAGCACACTGCTGGTTTTATGCTGCCTGAAGCCAAATAATTAACAATTATGTTGCACTCAGCAATTATACTGCACCATATACCTTCCAAGGGCTGTGCAAACATTATTCGGGCTTCCTGAATGTCAGTTTTTACAACTTAAATCAGGTCCTGCCTGACTAGTACCCTGAATAGGGCCCTTCCCTCCTGCCTTCCCAAATACCAGAAGTTCAGAAAGGAATTATTTGAGAGGTCCAATAGATAGTGCTATCCAAAAAGAGAGGAAACCATTTCAGAATGCAAACTTGCAGAACATTAAAAAGGCTCTCATTTTCATGGAGTTATACTGAGCTGGGTTTTGTCAATGCCATTTTTAACAGCTTTTTGGAACAGTAAGAAAACAGTGGTTTTGTATGGGAAACCAACATCAACCACCAAAATGCAAACAACTTACATTAAAATGGGTTAAAAAAATCCCCACCACCTCCCCAAAAAATATAAACAGAGAGGAGAGAAGGCAATTTGCTTCACTGATTGTTTTTCAGTCTACAGTTATTCTTGTAACAATTCATAATGGCATCACTTTCTGAGCACCAGTGACAAGTTGGAGATATGCTGATACCAGCACAACCAGGTGGCCTCTTTGACGTGAAGTACAAAACCAACATCTGACCCACTAACAAGTTTCCTCAACATTTTGGCTAAGGGTATCAGTGGAAATAGTAATATTAATTATTAGTAAGGGGTTTTCTTTCTCATCTGAGTTCTTCACAATTCAAAATGATACAAACACAAGGATAGGAAAAATGTAGTACTGTTCCTAAAAACCCACCCACAAACCCAACCAATTTAAAATAAACCTATTTTTAGAGTTATCACCGGAAATTTCAGATTTTGCCTTAATTAGCAATTCAGACTGATGGTAATTTTTCTCTCCAGTTACTCAGGTTTACCACCTAAAGCAACCTGTGCCATTCTCCATACACCTAATACCATACACTTCACGAAACAATGAAAAGGTTAATGAAGTCGACAGTTAAGTTAATGGCATTAGATCGCCAAGCTGATACTGCATCGAGATTAATGGGGCATTTCTGACTTCTCAGAGATGCAATTGCAAGCTTGCAGAAGAGTAAAAGAGCTTCATTACAATGCCTGGTATTTGGTTTCTGGTTTTGCCTCCTGAAGACTCCCTACAGTTCTAGAATTGCCAGATTTTAAACAGATGAGGGTCACGTATAAACTGGAAAAGAAAGGGATGGAATTCCAGTTTTTCTTTGTAACTATACAATCAAGTTCTCAGTTATTCCAAGGGGTTTTAATGTGAATGAGACTGAAATCCTTACAGCTGATTTTTGCTTTAATGAAAACCTAAATTCTGGAGCACAGATGGCAGTTGAAAAAAAAGAAGAAAAAGAAACAGCATGACAACCTACTGTAAGGCAACTCACTCCAGCCCTTGGATAAGGGTCATTTCAAAGTGTTTTCCAATACTGCTAAATATTACTAACAGTTCCATTGTACCAGAAAGTGTGATGAGACTAATAAATAGCCCTTATATGAACCGAACACTTTTTGAACTTCCCCTTCAAATGAAAATTTCTATGCAGAGGCAATTCTTTTTGGTTTCTGGGGTATATTGTAGGGCTAATTTAATTCCATCAATATTTTTTTATATTGTCATTTATTTTGGTTTTATTTTATTTTATTTTATTTTATTTTATTTTATTTAAAATGAAGCTGAGTTAAAGTACCAGGAACATTATTTTGCCTCTTTGGAAAATCTGAAATAAGAGGTGTGAAATTCTGCCATTCTTACTCAGTTGTTATGCTTTCAAACTTATAGAATTCTTTTTTTGCTTTGCTTCAAAAGCCAGACTTGTCCAAACCACTTGCAATCACAAAGTTTTCCAGACACACAGGTTGGAAAACTAAAGTGCTTTTAACAGCTGTGTCCCAAGTTCAGAATATAGGTCTCTGCGTGCCTTGTTAGCCCTGAGGAGGGAAGCAGGGACTTCAACATTTTGGCTATGTCTTCCACTGTTTGCCTTTTACTGTCACAGCGTCTGCTGCTGCTGTTGCTGTGGATGACATCTGATGTTGACATCAGACTTTTGGGAGATAGAACAGACTTTCAATATCCGTGCTCAGTCAGTGGGAGAAAAAGCCTTCACAAGAGGTATCACAAAAGGAGATAATGTGCTCCTCCTCCTCAACCTTCCATCACCCTCTCCTGCAARCACTGAAAAGCTTCAGAGGAAGGCAGGATAATGAGTCACCTCTGAGCCCCACTTCTAATTAATTTATGTTCTATCTTAGGGGAGTGTATCTGCAAGCACAACTGATAATGTAAATAAATAATCTCTAATTTGCACAAAAGTCATATTTATTGAAGTCATTCTAAATATTGGAAGCAAGCAACCACATACTAACATTTCTCATTTTGTGAACAGAGAGGAACTTGTAGGTGATGTGATGGTTGAAGGCTGGCTTGGGCATAGAGATCACAAAATGGTAATTTTCCATTCTCTGAGAAGTTAGGAGGGGGGTCAGCAAAACCACTAACTTGTACTTCCAGAGAGCAGACTTTGACTGTTTAGGAGTCTGGCTGACAGAGCCCCTTAGGAGGCAGTCTTGAAGGACAAAGGAGTCCAGGAAGGTTGGACACTCTTCAAGAAGGAAACCCTAAAGGTGCAGGAGCAGAATGTGCCAAAAGATGAGCCAGCAGGGGAGAAGACTGGATTGGCTGAACAAAGAGCTGGTTATTAGGAGAAAAGAGGAGAAGGGGCAAACAACTCAGGAGGACTACAAGTATGTCCTAGAGTTATGCAGGGAGAAAATCAGAAGGGCCAAAGCCTAACTAGAACTTAATCTGGCTACTGCCATAAAAGACATAAAAAATGTTTCTAAAAATATTTCAGCAAGAAAAGGAGGGCTAAGGAGAATCTCCATCCTTTACTGGATGTGGGGGAAACATAGTGACAAAGGATGAGGAAAAGGCTAATTTACTTAATGTCTTCTTTGCCTCGGTTTTTAATAGCAAGACTAGTTATTCTCTTGATACCCAGCCCCCGGCGCTGGAAGATGGGGATGGGGAGCAGAACGAAGCCCCCATAATCCAAGGGGAAATGGTTAGTGACCTCCTACACTACTCAGACATATACAAGTCTGTGAGGCCAGATGGGATCMACCCAAGGATACTGAGGGAGCTCGTGGAAATGCTTATCAAGCCACTTTCATCTCCCAGCAGTCCTGGCTAACCAGGGAGGTCCTGGTTGACTGGAAGTTAGCAAATGTAATGCCCATCTACAAGATAGTCTGGATGAGGGATCTGGGGAACTGCAGGCCTGTCAGCCTGACGGTGGTGGTGGAGAAGGTCACTGGGTAGATCATCACCCAGCCATCACAGAGCAGGTACAGGACAACCGGGGGATCAGGCCCAGKCAGGATGGTTTTATGAAAGGCAGGTCCTGCTTGACCAACCTGATCTCTTTGTGTGACATGGTGACCCATCTAATAGATGAAGGAAAGGCTGTGAATGTTATCTACCTGGACTTTAGTAATGCCTTTGACACCGTTTCCCACAGCATTCTCCTGGAGAAATTGGCTGCTCATGGCTTTAATGAGTGCACTCTCTGCTGGGGAAAAATCTGTCTGGATGGCCAAGCCCAGAGAAAGGTGGTGAACGGAGTTCAGTTGGCAGCTGGTCAGTGGTGGTGACCAGGCATCAGTGTTGGGGCTAGTCCTGTTTTATATCTTTATCGATGATCTGGATGAGGGGATCGAGTGCACTCCCAGTCAGTTTGCAGATGGCACTAAGTTGGACACGAGTGTTGACCTGTTGGAAGTCAGGAAGGCTCTACAGAGGGATCTGGACAGGCTGGATCAATGGACCAAGGCCAATTGTGTGAGGTTCAACAAGGTGACATGCCAGGCCCTGCACTTGGGTTACAACAACCCCATTCAACACTGCAGGCTTGGGGAGGAGTAGCTGGAAATCTGCCTGTTGGAAAAGGACCTGGGGGTGCTGGTTGACAGCAGTTAAACATGAGCCAGCAGTGAGACCACGTGGCCAAGAAGGTCAATGGCTTTTATCAGAAATAGTGTGGTCAGCAGGACCAGGACAGTGATTGCTCCCCTGTACTTGACACTGGTAAGGCCACACCTTGAGTCTTGTGTCCGGTTTTGGGCCCCTCACTACACGAAAGACATTGAGCTGCTGGAGTGRGTCCAGAGAAGGGCAACAAAGCTGGTGAAGGGTCTGAAACACAAGTCCTATGAGGAGCAGCTGAGAGAGCTGGGGTTTTTAGCCTGGAGAAAAAAAGGCTCATGGGAAACCCCATCTTTCTCTACAACTGCCTGAAAGGAGGTTGTAGGCAGGTGGGGGTCAGTCTCTTTTCCCAGGTAACAAGTGAGAGAGCAAGAGGAAATGTCCTCAAGTTGTGCCAGAGAAAGTTTAGGTTGGATATTAGGAAAAATTTTTTCACTGAAAAGTTTGCCAAGCATTGGAACAGGCTGCCCAGAAAATGATGGAGTTGTCATCCCTGGGGATATTTAAAAGACGTGCAGATGTGGCACTTTGGAAGATGGTTTAGTGGTGGGCTTGGCAGTGCTGGGTTGGCTGTTGAACTTCAAGACCTTTTCCAACCTAAACAATTCTATGACTTTATGATTCTCATTCTTTCCAACCGAAAAGCTGCCTACATCAAAGGAAGAAAACATTAACAGAAAAAAAAATATTGGTAGCCCTGTAACCCACTTAAGTTTGAACAAGTTAAAGGGAGAACTACCACAAGATTATCTTTTCTGTCTTTTTATGTGAAAATGGATTAAATACAGGACTTCTTAAGGAGTAGAAGTTTTCAGAGAGCTTGGTGCTTCAATCCTTATGTCTGTAATAGAGAATCTACCTACGAGACACGTACTTGCAATGGATCAAGTAATTTGTATCTATGAGTGTTGTTCAACACAGGAGCTGATAGAGTCTGACAAAGCTTTAATTTCTCATTTATTAAACTTAACTAAAAGCTAAAAAAGCAACCACTGTTAAACGATTCAATTTGCTAATGTTAACTTTTCTTTAACCACATTCAGTGTTAATATGATACCAAGCCTATCTGAGTTGCAGGGCTTCCTATTATTTCTGCAAAACATAAAATATACTTTAGCAACATAACAATGCTTGTTCTAATAAGAATGGACTGAATTGGGCACAACAAGGAATAAGAAAAAGGAGGTTTTGCAGCAACATGGTAAGCGTATGCTCCATCCTCTCCAAAATGCCATTGTGCAAGCTATTTGGTGGGGTAGGCTGCTGGTTTGGTGTTGATGGCTGAAACAGATTTATTGTCTTTCAAACTTATGTCAGCTGCAGCAAAACAAAGAAGTATGTCAGTATGTTAAAYTACAAATCTTTTTCCATTTTCAAAAGATGTTTCAGCACTAATCAAAGTTTCAAGTCCTCAGATATTTTATACCTCTGTCCCTCTTCAGTACTTACACATGTATTTCCAGTCAGGACAGGTGCACAGTTCTGCTGTATATCATTCAGTCTAAATATTCAACATTTGGTGATAAGCCAAAGAGACTACTTTTTTCCTTTTTTTTCCAGTGGGAACTCTGTAGTTTTCTTCTGAGAGAGAATAGGAATGAAAGGGGAATCCCAGAAATTCCCTTCCCATTAGCTCTGTGCTTTAAATATTATTAACACTTTCATTTTCTCACTCCTACTCTCCTCATTTGAATCTGGGTCATAACAGCATGCCTACCCTTCAGTACCCTGAGTGGGTGGTTGTTTTGGCTGGAGCTAAGGCATACTTGCTTTGTGACACAGAGTGCCCTTATGGTGACACATACCTGTCCTTTTCAGTTGTTTTTTATATGTTTTTTTCTTTAATCAACTTGTTTATTATAAAAGACAGACTGGAGAGTAGAATTCATGTTATTCAGTATTCATATTGTTCTAACAATGTGTGAAAGGAAAACCTATGAAATACTTTAGTCTGTTCTTTTTCTTTCCCTTACCAAATATCTTTTCCTTACTAAAATACTTTGATACCTGCCCTACCCTCAAATACTACAATGCATGCCTGAGGTCTCCGTTTGGGTCTCTAGTACTAGATTTTTAAGATCCAAACCAAAGGATCTGCAGAGCTAGAATTAAATTACAGTAGAAATTAAACTCACTTAGTGCCAGTCTGCTTATGTAAAGAGTGTCAGACCTTTAAGAACTCCAGCATGAAAAGAAAAGAGGGACCAAAAGAGATATGTAATCTTTAACTTTCCCTGCTAGCAGAAAACCAAAATCAAGAGCTGGTACATAAAAGTCTTAAATGATGTACAGCAGAATGGGAATGACACCTGTAGATTTATGCCTTTCCAAGCAAGTGAGGTCTCCTATGGACTCTTCATGTGTCTAGTTGCAATGCTTCTTTCTATCCTGTTTGAGGGGTGGAAAGAGTCTGCGAGCAAATAATTCTGGACTTTTAGAAAAGGTGCAGAAACATGAGATGTTATTTTTCTGAACTAAAACATCTACCATTCTGACTGTGATTCCAATGAAGATAAAGAGAGATTATGCTACATGGTTCTTTTCTACCTTCCCAGTTATTGTTAAATGATCATTAAATAATCGACAAATATTCTAAACAGCTGCTATTTTAAAAGTTCTATAAAATCAGTACAACAACCTGTTCAAAGTAGTTCACACCTATTTGTTTCTAGCGAACATATCAAGACAAATTTCTTGTGTAGTTATATACAATATTGTTATATACAATATTAAAACAATCCTAAAATTATATAAATATATGTATACTGCTTGCTTTTACTATTATTGCCACAAAACAAATGCAACATTTGCAACTTGGGTAATTAGCACCAGGGTTGTTCTTTCTAAATTACAAATGAGTATCTCTATGCCATCCTTTTTCTTTGCATCTAATTAAGGCTAATGCATATTGCCCTACAAGAATTTGCAAGCTGTACCGAGAAATAATGCAGTGTTAGTTTAGTAATTTAGTGCACAGGACACATTTGTGCTAAAGCTCTGTAAACTGGGCCCGTGGTCAAAAGGAGCAATTAGCACTTTGTTAGTATGCAATGATGTACTAATCTACACAGTCCCCAAAAGCAATTGTCTATTCCTTTCGCCCTCATGTACAAATTTTCTACAGTAGGTACCACTCTGCCCCTAAAATAGCCCATTACAGCACAGTTGCTGTAAAAAAAGGTTTCCTGTGATCAGAATCGATTAGAACTTGTTTATTGGGAAAAAAACCATGTTGTTCCATTAACCCCTTTTTCTGTGTTGAGATATCTGCATAGTTCACTGAAAGTGTTAAACAGCTGTAACTGCTCTATTAAAGAGCAAAAGGGGGTCAAGTTCCGGTGACAGAATATTTCCATCTGAACCCCCTCTAAAGGTTGCTCCTAACTAAAAATAAACTGTTGCAAGCCGTGATCTCCAGAAAAATAAGCCTGGTGCTAAAAGTGGCTAGATGGTAAAAATCACAGAAATTATCCATAACACTGACAACTGTGAGTGGACTAAACCCTAATATTCCGTGAGTGTTCCACATCCCCCTCTTGTGGCTGATATGTAAAGGATGTGAGTCTATCACGGGTACCACTTAAATTAACATTTAACATAGATGGCCTTTGTCATAGTCACCAGAGATAGCCCACAATGAGGGCTACAAAAATCAAGGAGGAAAACAAGGCAGCATATTGTCAAGCACCTGAGAGCGTTAGAGGCTTCTTGTTAAAGGCCTAGTTTCAAAGGATATTTTCAAAAAATTAGGCTCATTATAAGATATCTCAGCTGTGGCACCCACCAGTCAAAACACCTTCAGCCACTAAACATTTTGGAAAATCTTGGCAGTGCAATATGCACYTACCCACTAAGGGGGTATAGGCTAAGCATCCTCTCCTCCCTGTATCAGTTGCCTAGAAGCAAGCTAATACAGTTTAATATTTACCYGATTAAGCTGACAGTATCTACCACAGGGTTACAGTTTCCAAACGGGTATGGAAAACTAGGATGTTAGCTCCCTTAGAGTAATACTAAAATTTAATCTTCAAGTTAAAGAAGAAAATAAAAAAGAATGCTCTCTGAATTAATAGCACAATCAGTAACTTTAACAGAATGAACCTTCATGGCAACCTCTAAATAAAAAGATATCCTTCACAGTCATTGCCCACATAGCTGTCTCTGATACTATGCACAAGAGCTCTTTGGCTCTTCAGAATATGAGAACAACAGGCAGACTCCGGGATCTGACAGAAGGAAGAGCAGTGAAAATGTTTATGTATAAATATCATTACATAAGCTACTTGCAACACTGTAAAAAATAATATATTCCTTTTAATCTTCTGAAAGAAATAAATTAGAGATGATGTTGGGATGAGACTGAATTAGATCAGAGACAAAATTAGATCAATTTTAACATATAAAATACCCTAACATTACAAAATTTATTAATGGATCTGTTACACAGCAAAATGGTTCTACTAAGGTCATATCAACTATTTGTCCACCTCATTCAATTCCTTGTGCAAGCAGCAGTACCTGATTCATTTGATTTCCTCCATCTGTCTTTCTGTTTCCCCAGTTCAGCACTCCAGGACACCACCTTTTGCAAAGAATGCTTTAAATTTGCTCTGGAAAGAAAATATAGTAGCTTGGATGTCATCCAACAGGGATAGGCATAGAGAAGATTTCTTTGCTTGGTTTGCTTTTAAGCTGCAGAAAGGTTTATGCAGCTATCTGAAATATTTGTAACAGTACTGAATTAGTTTTCAGTTACTTCATTTAGCTTTCATTGTCAATGAGTTTTGTAACAGAGCTGTGGTAGGTGAGGAGCAGATAATATGTTAACAAGAAGGCTGTTCCTGTCTCTACTTAGTGTCAGCACCTGCCATTTGGGATTCTTTCCAAAATTTGTGTTCCATTTGTGAGAATACCGAAAAACAATGAAGAGAGTTACTGAGAATTCTAGTTCTGCTTGTCTACACTTACATTTCTGGACTCAGCAAATTAAGAAAGAAAAAGAAATGAACATATGGAACTGTAAGTTTTCAGATACGTTATCTGCAGTAGACGGCAATAAGATCCTGCCAAAGATTCAGCATTTGAACATATTGTTTAATATTCATGCAGCAAAATTTAAACTGATTATGTTCCAAAAATATTTTTTTAAATATGACTTTGCTGAAAATTGTGAATGGCTCATCTGCTTAATAATTTTAAATTTAWATAAAATAACATATTTTAATATATGCTGCTATCATGCTGTTATAAATATTGGAAATGATTAACACTGGAAGAGTATTAAAAATTTAAACTGTTTCACCATCTGTGCTGTTTGTTTACTTTTCACATTTCATTCAACTTGGACAGTGAAAATAGATTAATTTGTTTTTCTCTTTCACTCTTGTTCTCTAGCATAACGATTCAGTGTTTCTGGTACAAACACTACAAGGGTATATTTATCTCCAAACTGCTATATCCAAAAAGGCTGTTCTCATATAATTWTAAATAAATAAATAAATACAAACCCAAACAAAAATAACTTGACTTCATCAAAACAATTTAATGATTGGCCCATTGTTTCAGATTTTTATGTTTGTAACTCTTCCCGGTATACTACAGGCAAACCTGGGTTTACACAGCTGGTGTATATGTATCTGTTGTACTTCACGGAAGTCTTTTGCAAAAAGTTTGTCAGCTAAYCAGGACAAAGGATGCCTGAAGTGTGAGGGTAAGGTGCACCTGTCTTTGGTAAAGCACTCTATATTACTTTAATGTGACAAATGGAAGATGAGTGTGAATACTCTTTTACAGGCTCACCTTCATGCAGAATGTCCTGCCTACCTTGTTGGAATTTGGTGGAATTTAAAAGCACTAAACTCTTCAGCTGCAAAATCACTGAAGAAGAAAACAAGTTTCAAGATGCAGATTTACCACAGAGAAGAGTGGTTCCAGCTCTGCTATCCTGTTGCAATTTTGCTGTTCAATTGGAATATCTCAGACATCTTCCATATTGAAATGAAGAAAAATCTGAAACAACTGAATCCTGAGTTGATGTTCCCCCTTACAAAGAGTGGTCACATCCCAAGGCCATTTAATCCCTCAGAATCTGACAGAGGAGCAACTCCCCACTGAATCACTTCAATTATAGCATGAAGACTAAAAATAAATCTGTTTGACTAGCAGCAACAAACACTTTCTTTGTTCCACATTCTCGGGTACAATGGCTAGAGATAGGTGTCATCTCTAAGTTGGGGTAGATTCCATGCATTCCCCGTAAAATATTTCCCGAATCATGCCACAATTGTCCCGTATTTACTGATTCTAAGCCTGGATTCACTGGCAAAGATCTAAGACTAGGATATTTGTTTTTTCTCAAAGTAAAGCAAAGTAAAACCAATCTCATATAATGCAAAACTTCAGACTGTTAGTGTTCTCTACTTACCTCTTGGTTATGCTTCTCCTGGACACCTTCCAGCAGCCATTCCACTGTAATTCACTCATTAGCTGCAGTGCTCCAAATTTCGAGTGAACTTTTAAAATCTATAGTACAAGAGATGAAAAAAAGAGAAAAGGTTCAAACCTCCTCTAAACAAATCATTCTTTTTCTTGGCAATTTCTGTGTGGATCACATGGTGACCAGAGAGAAAAAAAACACCACTCCACTCACACTCCCTCCAGTTACATCACAGTGAATCAGGATAACAAGAAAGACTAAGGAATAAAAAAGAAAGAAAAAAAAAGATTTAGAATGAACATTTGAAAACCTTTAAAAATGACATCTTTGAATGTGGTATAGAAATGAAGAACAGGTATAAACAATTTGGACTTGTCTTACATATGAACTTGACCAGATAGATTTGTTTTATCCTTTCATTTGCCTACGAATTTTGACAAGAATTCCCTTGCATTCTAATTTCCTGGGATTTGAAATGTCTGACACACAACATTCATGGTAGTCAGTTTCACTAGTAGTTCTCCACTCTTGTTTTTCAAGAAAAAAAATCACACTTTTCAGAGACATAATTTTCTTATTCATTTTCTCAGGGGGGATTAAAATGTTAAGTCCTTTATTCCTTAGCTTTGATGAGTCTGGAATGGATTGTGAATGTGATACTGCAAATTGGCAGAAAGATGTTATTTTGCCTGAATTTTTGAATCAGCCTCTCTCAAAGAGTCTAATCAAACCTGTCACTCTTATGAAGACTGACATGGCCAACAAGTGTGCTGCTGAACTGCAACCTGCCAGACTTAGCAACTCCTGCCATAAACGCAATTGAAAACCTGGATTTTCTATTGATCCCAACTTAGTTTTGCTATAAGATGACTTCTGTAGCTGGACCACATCAATATTTCTGTCAGAAAGGTTACTGCATGTGTTGTTCATGTCCAATTTACAAAACGTTGAAGTGACAATAATGGGATTATTTGAAGATTTATTTTTGAACAGTGAGAAACAATGTATTTGCTGATGTCAAGGAAGACTCCATACATGCTCAGACACCAGCAAGTGCAGAAGTAATTTATCTATCCTTCCACAAGCCCTTGGAAAAGCCTTTTTCATTTGTAGCTCAAAAGAGCCTTAGGCTCAAAAATAGATGGTCAAATATTCTTGGGAACAGATATTCAGAACTAAGCTTCACCTTACTGCAATTCATACTACAAAATGAGCGATTTTCAGGTTCTTCCTCTCCGTGGGTATGGCTTGCAAACACATATTCCCTTGTTCTCTCTCTCCTATCTATGCATGTTGCACTTTTCCTGCTGTATTCAGCAGCATAGCTTACACTCAGATCATGGCTGGTCATTTCAGGGCATGGGGAAGATTCCGAATCCTCCACCCAAAACTAAAGGTTAGACTTTTAGAAGAAATGTGAGAATTAGGCAAGCAGGAGTCACTGAGTTTAGGGGAGCTTGAATAGCTAACTCACTTCACTTCCAGTAGTAATCCAAGACGGGAATTTGGGAAATTTTTCTCAGGCAACACCCAGTAGGGAGTTTTCTCTGAATAGGGATGTCAGGACTGGATCTTTATAATACCATCCTTTACTAAAACTGAATGGTATCAGACCTGTCTAAGGGCTTGTTTGCTACATTGTATTTCCTTAATATAAGCAAGCAAGGACAAAGGAGTCTATATAAAGTGGACAGAATAAGTTCAAAAAGAATAGTGTCTCTGCAAGTATCTGTGGGTATGAAGGCTATAGTAATAATATTAAATAGCTAAATGTTTCCAAATCAATCCAGTCAAGAGCCTATTAAAAGAAAAAAAAAAAAAGAAAAAAGAAAAAAAAAGAAAAAAGAAAAAAGAAAAAGCTGTCTTTTTTTCCTCAGCTGTGGTGGTGCAGCACCTGCCATTAGCTGTGGTGGTTCCTATTTTCATATTGTCTGACAGTAGCAGTTGGACTGAGCCAGAGCCAGTGAGGCCGAGAGGCAGACTCCCTGCTTCCACAAAGCTGAATTTAATAAGATGAGAACAGTATGCCAAGATGGTGAACTCCCTCCCTAGCACTTATCATGACACTAGTCACTCAGCAGGGCCCTTATTGCAGCAGTAATCTGGGTGAGCCTGGCAGAGCATCCTGCTTACAAGTTCAATATAATAGAACAGCAGGGCACTGGAGGCCTGGCAGAAAAGCTTAGCAAAGTTAAAGCCTATTACGCTATGCTTGAAAAAAATGGCTCTCAAAATATTATATGCCGAGGAAAAATCAGGACATTCCAAATGCAGTGACATACTAAGCCTCCTCTATAATGGTGCACTCATTAGTCTATAGACACAAGCAACATGGACTTAAAAGTCCATAACCTGAATGGAAATGGATATGCAAATTCGTCTTTTCCTTCTGCTTGGCTTGAATTTAATAGGCAACACTAGAGCATAATATATAGATAGCAAAAACAAAACTTGAATTTGCTTTGAGCTGCATTAAGTGGTTGAAGTTAGAAAATCCCTGTTCTGCATTTTATTTCCCTTATATTTTCATAAATAACAAAAATCAGTTGGAAGTAATTACCCATCTCACTTGTATATACTGGTATGTAAATACAAAATGTCCACCCTGACAACACCTGTGGCAAGGAAACTGTATCAGACACATCCTTAATGTAGCAACATATGACCACATGCCTAACAGCATTTAAATTAAAGAAGAAATAAACATTTGGGTGTGAGCCGCAMACAGTAGTATAATAAATCAGACCATTTTTCATTGGATTATTACTTATTTAATCGAACATTTCAAAACCTATTTTACACCTCTCCCTATTTTTAGCTTCAGTGGTGTCCATTATAATATACATTTGAAATTAACCAAGAATGTGCTGATCCAATCTTGAAACATGGTCTCTAATTTGAATGGCATTTTGGAAATAGAATTTTACTTGTTAGGAATTGTCAGAAAAGTCTTTCCATCTGGTCAAAAGACCATAATGATAAACTCCCCTGAAATGAATTCTAAAATGAGAAAACAGATAAAAAGAGATGGAAAAAGAAGAGGTAGACACATACTCCTCTGCATAAACGTCACTTGTGATGGGAAGATAACTGTGTCACCTGGCCACTTTTCAAAGTCAAGCAGGCTTTCTTTTGCCTAAACACAAGCCCTTAAAGCCTTATGACATGCCCGTGGGTTTTCCATATAGTGTATATTTACCATTCCAGAATAGCTAGTGTCTCCTGTGGTTTCTGCACCATGTATGTCCCACATACAATAGAACTGCATGTCTTTCCAGCTGGAAGGAACCTCGAGAGGTCTTCAGTCCAATACCCTGCTCAAAGGAGAATCAATGCAGCATTCAGATGGTGTTGCTCTGGACTTCATCCAGTTAGGGTCTTGAAAACCTCCAAGGATGGAGATTCCATAATTTCTTCGGGCCACTCTTTCAATGCTTGATTATCCTCACAGTGGAATGTTCTTTCCTTATTTCTGATAAGCTATAACCTTCCATGTTTCAATTTATAGCTCTCATTCTCCCACTGTGCTTCTTAGTAAAGAAATTGTGTTTGCCTTCTTAAAAACCACCTCTTAGGTATCAGAAAGCCGCTATTAGATGTCAAACACCTTCCCTAAACAATCTTGCCCTCTAAAGAAGCACAGTCCCTTCAGGTTCTCCTGACAAGTCATGTGCTGCAGCCTCCTGACCGTCTTGGTAGCTCTCAGATAGACTTGCTCAAGTTTACAAGCATCTTCCTTGTGCTGGGGAGCCCCAAACTGGAGGCAGTATTCCAGATGCAGCCTCAAAAAGTGGCACAGGGGAATAATCACACTTTGATCTACTGGCTGCACTCCTGTTGAAATCTCCCAGTGTGCTTAGACGACTGCACATCAGGATCCCCAGGTCCTTTCCGGAATTTTTCAATGCTAGGGTGGCATCCGTATGAACCAGGGTTGGTGATCTGGTGACTGCCTTGAGCTGCTTAAAGAAAACTTCACCTTATAGTTCCTAATATTGACACATGATTTGTAGCAGATTCCCACTACAATGTTGCTCTTACCAGCCTCTCCTCTGATCATGACTCACAAGTCCTCAGTCACTCTACCTACTGTTCCATAAAAGAGCTCAATACATCCAGGCTGCTTTCTTGCATAGATAGCACCCCTCTTCCTTGTCCTTGCTGCCTATCATTCCTAAAGGACTTGTATGTTCCTTACAATGCAGAGATCCTGCCACATCTCAGTTATTCTTATGCTGCCTTAGTTCTGCACCTGCACACAGAGCTCCATCTCCTCATTTTTGCTTCCCAGACTGTGTGCATTTGTGCACAAATACTCGAGGCAAACCTTCTTTTAACCTGTCTTATCCTTCCTGAGGGCTCTCTTGCTCCTGTCACCCTGTCCCATGTATTTACTGCCCCGACTGCTCTTCCCTCACTTATCTGCAAGCTGTCATCACCATCCCCTGACGTACCTGGTTTAAAGCCTGTTGGCAAAGATCATATGTGTGGATATTTTGGATACTCTAGGGCACCTCAAACGGAAAGTATTTGCGTTTAGACAGTTAAATCCTGCCTTCAGTGTCTGAGTCCAAGACTTACAACTGCTTCTGTCTGGTCATGTCTATTTCTCATCTCATCCTTCCAGTCTGTACCATTTTATTGACCATTTAAACAGAGGAACAGACCTAAGTGTCCTTTATAAAAKCAGAGAAAGAATATTTTAGATGCAGATTTTAGGACTGTTTTTGAGGAAAAGCCTTTCTGTGTGAAAGAAATTGACTTCTTTTAATCATCCAACAGAATCTAGCTAGGAAGTGCTCAAGTTTCAGTGCAAACATAACAAAACCAGCTAAAATATTCCTACCCTAGCACAAGGGTCAACAATATTTGCCAGATGTAATAAACATAGCAGGTAGCAAAATTTTAGGAAACACACAGCACTTAGTCAAAGTGCCTTAGTGCACTAACAGCCAAAATGGCCCCAGCCTGCCTCAATTGGAGCACYCACCCACAGGTCCAGAAGCTCTACTTAAGCTCAGCCCTGAGCCTTTGTTTCTTTCCTAACTTTCTCTGGAGGAGTGTTGGTTTTCAGCTCAGCTGCAGCTGTGCCCCTGCCTGTCAATGCATCCAGTTGATCCTAYGGACTGGTTTCCCAGCTTGAACCTGGGGTCTGCCTGGCAATTGCTGGACCTGACTCTCACCTGCACACTGACTTTCTGGCTTGACCTCAGACCTATTTCATCACCAGGAACTTGCCTGGTGATTTTAAGTCTTGTTTGGGCCTGGCTACTATCCCTGGGCCTGCCCTGCTCAGGTACCATGGAGTGGCCCCTGAATGATGAGACCCCTGCCCAGCTGACCCCTGGCTCCATTCCCCTTAGTGACCCTCTGGTCCTTGCTGGTCTCTGATGAAAACAGTAAAAATGGTTAATGCATGGTACTGGGAGCCAAGCATGTAGTCAAAGTATTACTGTGAATACAGCAGAGGCAGCATTATGAATTTTACCGCAAAAGAGAAGCTTTCAAAGACAACACTTGTTTCCTTTTCAAGATTTCCCCTACAGTTCTAGGCTGCTGTCTAACTTTAATATGTACTGATCTTTATCCAACCTTTGAAAGCTCTATTTAAGTACTAGTTTTCTTGCCTCAGACCCTCTCTGCAGTGCCACGTTATATTCTGCCATGTTGTTGTGATAAGTAACTGTCTCCTAATTGAAGCCCTTTACTTCAGTATTGGCAGACTCGATGGTTCCAAGCTTGGAAAGGGACGCTTTTCAGATTTTGTGGAAAACGTTAAYAGTTCACTTAACCCGGAGAAGAAATTTTGTGTAGTAAATTACAACCCATCATCATTCCTCAGATTTGTGACACTTCTGTGTAGGCAACAGAACCGAGAGTAGTTTGATTTTTTTCTGTATCCTGTCCCCACAGTAAACACACTGGGGAACTGAAGACATGCATGGTGTTTTATAAGCCCTGCACACTATAAAGACTAATACCTGCAGTTCATCTGAAGGGATTCCAGGTTTAGCATAAGGTTAAAAAAAAAAAAATTCAATCACTTTATGAAACCAACAATCTTAAGTATGCCCTGTATTACGTTTTGGGATAACCATTAAATTAAGTTCTTTGGATATCTCTAGTTATAAATTACCAGGAACATATTTGTAAACGTGCTGGAGTTGGGAATTTGGATTACTTTTTTCCATTGACATTTTGACATATACACACTTCTGTTCCTCACTAGTAAGTGAGCTTTTATTAACTGACAATCCACATCAGCAAAAAAACTCTGGGCTAGGATTAGATAACTTATGCGAGTAAACCTAAGAGCSTTAGAGAACAGCAGTGTCTCAGAAAACTTCTCAGGGCTTGTAAGCATGACTTGCACGGACTAAAGCAGCTAAGCCATTAATTTCAACAGAACCTCAGTGAAAAGTCACTGTAAGAAGCCCTTACTTTGCTTTGTGGAAAAGCTTCYGGTGTTAGAAAGCAAGGATACCACTGATGTCCTCCTGGGCATATCCAACACCCTGAGCAAGAAGAATAGAGACAGAGCACTGCCAAATCTTAACAAAGAAGAATTTTTTGCTATTTTTAATCTCACTTTGGGTGATTGGTTTTAGTTTTGTAACCTATCATCTAATGATGAAACATTACCAGGCAAATGGTGGACAGCATTAAATGCTCTTGGTAGATTTTGGATTATCCTGCCAATATTAGGTTGGTATTCAACCATTTCCGTGTCATATGAAGGACAGATAATATTTTCAAACTATTTTGTTGCTGAAGCCAAAATTAGTGACTAAACTTTTCAAATATTTTAATATTTTGATATCACTAGACCTCAGGAGTACTGCAGAAACCATTAGCAATGCAATTTCATGAAAGAAGAAATTCCTTTGGATATTCTAACTGATGGGACCAATGTACTTGTTGCAGGGAAGAGAGCAAATGAAAGCAACCCTGGAACAGAAAGCACCATGTAGGTAGTGTTATATAAAGCTGAGTGTGCCACTTGGCTTGTGCTATAGCAGCTGTTATTCAAAACCATATGGGAATTTCTGAAGACAACTTTTATTCTGAAGTTCCTCATCTGACTTAGCAGAGATGAATACATAGTGATGAGTACATATACTCTTGATAAAATTTCAAGAAGAGCAGTTCCAACATTCTGAAAGCAAAATCTTAATGCTGTTGCATATTGGATATCTCTTAACTTAGCTACTTAAGACAAATCAAATAAATGTTTTATTTTGTGGGACCAGATGGCTAACACCTCACAGACTAAAACACCAGCTGCCAATTTGTTTGTTGGTGTTTGTCTTTAAGTTACTGCATGCACTGGGAGGCAAAGAATAAACTTTTAATTTATGACAGATTTATTATTTCACAATTTGAATTTTAGCTAAGTTCACATTGAGTGGAGCAAAACCTGAGGCAAATCCTTGCACTTTTCTCTTAGGAAATATTTTCCTAYATGTACTTCTGCCACCCTTTTGATGTGAAAGATGGGCAGTCATGCTTAAAAAAATCCAGTACTCCTTGAGTTCCAAAGATCAATATCAGAAGAGTAGCTGATGGTGATTTGCTTTTGGTGATGGCTTCAGTGGTTTTTTTTGTTGATATCTATTTCCAGCAACTATTCCAGTTGTGCGTGCAGTACATCGCAACTTTTCTTCCATATTCCTCAACTATGTCCAATGACATAAAAGGCCAAGATTCATCATTATTGATTTGTAATGACATAGTCCAAAGATACTATGGCATAGTCTATGCCAACGTCACGTTTGAAGAAATCTCATTATAATTTTCTTGTTCAAAACAAAATAAATATATTCTACTTGAACAGAATTTTTAAGTATTATGGAAGGGACAGATTGGATGTGGTGCATACTAAGCCAATAATTCCAACCAACTCTAAAACCCTTTTTTACCAGACCTTGGCATTGAAGGTTTAAGGTATCATTGTACTCAGAGCTAGTTTGGATAGTGGGAAATAATTCATTCTCATTTAAAAAATAATTGAAGTGCCTTTTGCATGACTTATGTAAAAATTAACTTGTTGGCATATCATACCATTTAAAGTTACTTTAAAAATTTTTTAATTTTTTAGTGTCTGATAATAGTAACTACAGAAGTGCTTGCACAAATGCTGTTTATAATATGATTCTAGTAGGCCACTAATAGTGAAAACAGGATAGTCAAAGTGAAACAATTTATATCCACAAAACAGATTCTGTTAATCAGGAATAAACTGATTTGCTGAACTGCATCGTTGGGTAAACCATGTGGGAAAGACAACCAGTTGTTTGACTTGAGTGTCAAATTTAGAAAACAAAAAAAGAGTTGGTGTACCTAAAAAGGGATTATTTTTTAAAATTATTATTCTATGTATGTCATCTATTTAAATTCCTTTTAAAAGATGACAATTAATTCAGAAAAGAAATTACTCAGTAATTAGAATATTAACAACCCCAGTGTTAAATAAAAATAATAAAAAATATGAATGAGATTTTTTTTCAGGCCAAAGGGATCTTCATTTCTTCTCAGCCAAGAATGATTGTGAATCTGTAACTAAGGCCTCTGTAGGACAAAACCAACTTGTAAAGTAGCTACACATCAGAAGGGTTTTTTGGGGGGGGGTTTCTAGGTTCAGTCACTATTTTTATATTATTCACGAATTAAAGCTACGTCATCAATATTGTTTGCTTTTTCTCTCTCTTTGGGAGACATACAAAACTCAGTCCTTTCACTCCTGAACATTAAAATAATCAATAGAAGTCCTACACTGTTAGATTCCTCTAAATGAAAATGCATAGATCTAGTGTTGCCTGCTGAAGTGGGATCTGGTAATATGATTCAAGAGAGTTCAATCAACACATTTTAGGTTTTCTTTATCCCATATTATAATATTCAAACCAACACTGAGTATAATTTCTCATTGTAGACTAGACACACTGCCTATTTTTCAGATTTTAGAATGTACTGAATATGAAATTTTATATTTCCCCTCTAGCAGCATTCTCACTAAGATATTAGACTACTTCTTGTTCCATCTCCTGATTTTCCTCTGGTTAGTTGGCTGCTTTAAAATCTCAATTCCATCTTAGGAGTTAAACTGGTCCCTCAAAATGTGGAAAGGCTTTTTATTGGAAGAGCTACTTAATGCTTGTTTATTCTCAAAACAAAAGAATGGCACTAAAGCAAAGTGTCCTTGTATATTTGATTCCAGTGTTGCACAGAGCAGATGAGAAGTAAGACAAGTGAGCAGTGTTCAAACATACTTACTCTGCTGTCTGAGTGTGGTGGGATGGATCTGTGTGGACTTACACAGTTAGTATAAATTACAGCTGATCTGACCTGCAGTCACTTTCATGCCTGTCTGTGCTTTGTGGTACTGATAAGGAGCTGCTCAACTGCTGTAAGCCCTTGACCTTTCACTTGTCTAAAGTGGTAAGTGTGAAATTTGTGACCAGCTATACTTTGGTGCAATTTCAGAGCACATCAAGATCATGGCAGGAGACGGATGAATTGAACTGGATAGCATAAGACCCAACATTACAGACTGAAATTCTGATATAAGATCCTTGGAGAGAAGTTCACCTTTATATTACACAGCATCAAAATTGTTCAATGTTTGCGATTATAATAAAATTATATCTATAAAGAGGATTTCAATTTCAGATGTTTCTATTTTACCATAAAAGGAGTATTTAACAAAAGGAAACTCACCAAATAAAACCAATTTATCCTTTCTACAATTTCCTCTGTGGTCAGAAAATTAAAATGGGTATGAACTTGTGAAAGAGAGCTTGGCTTTATATATTTGCAGAGGTGTAAATGTCTGTGACTTAATGTCTCTGTCTATGACTTTACAATACAAAAACAAATTACCATAATCTCAAAGTAAGCTAATACTAAGAAAGATTCAAATCTCCATATTAATTTTCTATGGGATCGCACTTACTATTTTCCACTCCTTGCTGCAGATGGATAGAAGGCCACAGGTCAGGAATATTTGAGGATGGTGTACCAGAGACTTTTCTTCACTCTTGACTCATGGTGGGACCCAGCCATCACCTCTGTTCCTGCCCTGCTCCACTGCCATGGGCAGCAGGACAGGCCCCGCCTGACAATGTCCTTGCTCTGCTGACCTGCAGTACCCTGGTCATTGCTGTACTCTGGCAGCTGGAATGTGGTGTCATCAAAGTTTTAAATCCATAATCAATTTAATGAATAATTAGTTAATGAGAAAATTTAATTTCTGATGCAGTGGACCAGTGGCAGTATTTTTGGATAAATTCTAAGGGCAAAAAGAGCCAGTTCTGCTCTTCAGTACAAGAGAGACACATGGAGTTCCTGGAGTGGGTCCAGGGGTGGGTGACAAAGTTGATTACGGGACTGGAGCACCTCTCTTAGGAAGTGCTTGTTCTAACTGGGGAGTGTACACAAGTTCTGCTATCACTGGTGGAATTGTACCCAAGCCATATCCTTGTTTAGTAGTCTTTTGTTTCAAAGATGATAATTAGCACACTATTTATTGCTCCTAAAAGTTCCACTAGTATGATATCTGAGAGATAATTAGAGGAAATCAGGAGGCAAATTTTCAAATTGATGTATAATATACAGACTGAAATTAACCATATAAATAAAGGTCAAGTGTGACTGAAACTTAGCAATAGATATTAAGTTGCCACTGTATTGAATTAATTTTATATTTGAGGTTTTTTACAGTTCTAAATGTGTATGTTTGATTCCAATACGAATACTGGAGTGACTGTCAATCATGAGAATATATGAAATGTATAGATCAGACTGACCCAAAAAAACAGCCAATGGCTTAGTATCATGAATGTTCATGAGTATATTGGACCTATGCAACTGCTTGGACTAATTTACCCATTTATTTACTCTTCTACATTATGTAAAAAAGAACACTTGGATGTAAGCTCAGATAGAAGATGGTACCTAAAAATTCCTTTCCATATCAACTCAGTTTTTTATATATCAGAAAGACTGATGAATATGAAAAGCTTAGTTTTGACAACCTGGAAAAAAACAAGGATAAATGCAACCCCAAGTATGGTTCAGCATGGAAGTTTATGACAATTGTAAAAAATATGCTTTTAAAAGAAAAAAATACTGAATATTTAATACTGCAAATACATAGTATGTAGAATTATGCCTGAGGGCTCTTTTGCTATGTTGAGTGGATTTAATTTAATTTTAGAAGGTCTGAAAAAATAGTATACAGTACACACTTTTCCAATCTGCCGAGTTTTTGTTATTGTTGTAGAAAAGCAGAAAGGGGGTTGCACAACTAATGAGAAAAACTCCTAAAATAATTTAAATAGGACCACAGTAGTACAATGTCCACCTTGCAAATAGCATAGCAGAGAGAACTGCTACATTGGTAGTAGAAGGGAGTTCATTCACACAGATATTTTTACTTATAGAAGACAGAAAATCATTATCATCAAGCCTGCTCTTACTGAGGTACCTGTGAAACAAATATTAAATTAACTTTTCATTTAACACTATAAACAAATTTTAAATATTTTGCCATATTGGAAATTAAAAGAAAAACAAACCCAACCCCCAAACCAAACACACAAGCAAACCAACCAAAAAAAGCCATAAGACCCCTCAATGAAGAGGCTTTGCTGAAGTCATGTGTTTTGGCCAAAGTTTGTAATTTTTAGTGGCCTAGTACTTAAACCTGCACCAATGTTGTAATGCTATCTCCATGTGAGTGAAATATTTAAAAAAACTTCATAAGCCATAGAAAGCTGGAAACAATTTAGCAAATACTTTCTGTAAAAATCAGCACTAAAAAAAAAGTACCTTATTTATACTCTGTAGATTATTGCTTATACAATCATATCTTCTATAAACATAAAATATTATGCTTGTGCAAACACAGAAGGTAGATCAAGTGATTTGTTTGGAATATTGAAGGAGTTCAACTCTTCTCAGAGTTGTACCCCTTTGCATTCTGCCATCCATGTCTACAGCCAATCTTAGTAGCTGAACTGCAACACCACTAATTCTTGGTTTCACTAAGGTTTACTCTATGTAATTTATATGCTGTTAAATACATTCAAGAAATATTGGCTGGTCACCCACTCAACCTGCATTTGCTTTACCCATGCAACAGAACCGGAAGGACTGGACATACCCAAAATGATATTGTGCAATACAAGGTCTACAGTAGTTTGGAAATATAGAAAGTTTGTATATACTTTTAACAAAAGTTGAGGGACTTCACAGAATACACAGATTTACCAATGTATTCAGTCAATCCTTTGGAATCTATATAAATATTTACATATTTTATTTATTTTGCTATCAAACCAGATAAAGAATGATATTGATTACCTTCTCTTTTTATCCTAGCATTCTTAGCAAGGTAATAGCAGCATTTCTCTTCAGCATGCTTTGAAAGTCAAATATACTGACACTTCAGAATTTTTATATTACCTGTTATTATGAAGGAATTAATTAGTTCACTGCTTCATCAAATATAACTAGCTATTTGTACAAGTCTAGATAAACATCTAATTCTGTATTCATAAATAAAAGGATTATATATATGTCAGTGAAGTGCTGTATGTAACCTGCTATTGTGTCATGTAACCCTTGGGGCATTTTCCTTTACATTCACAGTCAGATTTTGATGCGGAAGTGAACTGCATATATGATTCAAATGGGCTCGAGGCAGATGCTCAGATTTTTTCTGAAAACATACAAAGGCTTCAGGGAAACATCTTCCTCTGGTGATAATAAAAGCACCCCTTGCATATTTCCACATGGAATATCCTTAGAACCTTGTTCACAAACACAGGGAGTACTGAGAAGCAAAGCTGAGTGGTTCTGGCACCCTAAGGATTTCTGAGATAATAACCACAAAGAAAAGGTTTTTGTGTATGTAGCAGTGTGCTACAAATAATAGAAGCTATCTTACTATTCTTAAATATTTGGCAGTGCTCTGCTCTGGTGCTTTACTGTGGTCTGCTATAAAGCTAGACATTAATTTTGGACTTCATAGATCTTTCCATAACTGAGAATCATCTGTAATTTCAAGTTATAAATGCTTTGGACTAAAGCATTTATTTAGAAACAAAATACTGTGTATTTATTCATAAAATAATAGTATTAGTACTAATAAGGTAGTGGATGGTAGCACTTTTTAATTTGAAAGAATTTGTGGTTTTGTAGCTGCTTTATGGGAGAAATGCTGCACTTGGCAAAATTATATTAAGAAGTTAATCTTATCATCATATCATAACTACTACTAAATAAAAGCTGGTTATGTTCATCTAAATTTTCATTTAAGTAATAGTGATGGTAGGCTAAGAGTGGGAGATTTAAACCAGTATCCAAAACCATTGGTAAATGGAGCTGCATTCAAATATCTTTTCCCATCTAGATCCAGGGTAAGTATAAATGGAAGTGAAACATTTTTTATTTGTACTGCTGAAGATCAAATTTTTTTTCAATTTTGCAGGGTGACTCTCCTATATAGTTTGGTTATACACAGTCCTCTTTTTCTATCTGTCCCCTGGCTTGTTACTTCCAGGCTGGTCTGCATTTCAGATTTTGGGATGGGATTTTACTTTGGTTTACTTCTCTTTCCTTTTTCTCCCTCACTGCTATTCTCTTCAGAGACAAAGAATCCATCATACCTTCACATATTTCAGGTAAGGTGCTTTACCTGTCAGTGTATTCTGGTTTAGAGGCCTAATTCAGATCTCCATTGAGCTTTCTATCATGTTGTCCCCTATGTAGCAAAGCAATTTCAATGCCTGTAAATACATTCTAGTACTTGTGTCCACCACGTGATGCTCAGGACAACCCTTCTCTTGGAATATTACTACTTTTGAAAATGACTTTCTTTGTCAGACCTCTCATGTGTGTTGTTGAATAATGACTTTTCTATGCCTCCTAACTGTGCTGCAACACAAGTTCTGTCTTCTGATTTTCTCTGTTAACCTTTTCTCTAGGTGTGTTACATATTTCAATCCTTTACATTATTTCCCCTTGTCTACCCATCTGCTTATTTTAGTTGMTTCTTCCTCTCTGCTGGATTCTGTACAGACTTCCCATCCCCCTGTCCACTCCTTTAAACTCTCCCCCATAGCTCTGTCTATCCTCTCAGTTGGTGCATTTGTGACCCTTCTGTTCAGATGGAACCCGTCCCACCTATATAGGCTCCATCTGTTCGAAAATGTCCCACAAACCTAAAAGGGGACAGAGGAAGTTCTCCTCTACAGAATTGACGTCACTAGGTGGAATTCTCCTGGGGTTCTGGCCCCTGAGCATCAGTATAATCTACAAACAATAAAAAGGCTTCTTGCTGAAAGGAATTCCTGCGAACAATGTTACCACAATACCTACCTATTGCATATATACTTCTCAGGACCTGATCCAAAGTCTAAGTCACTGGGGATTTTCCACTGATCTCAGTGGACTTTGGATCAAGCCTTCGTTCCAGAAATACATGCGTTCAAAGGATGGGTTTAAAAAAACAGCAACTTCTGCCAAGACAAGGGTGTTTAATAACTCCAAAGCAATTCTCTTTACTCAAAAAACTGTGGCAACTAAGAAAATAAAATATTACAGAGATACTTCCTTTAGAAACCATTCTTAACAATATTTCTATGTATGCTGAGATCTAGTAAAATTAAATCTTGTAGATATGATATAACCTTTTGTCTGTGAAATGATTTTTTTCGTCATTCTCCAAATGCTGCTCAATATCTGCAGTATGTAAAGTATTAAAATCTCCTTGTGATCTGCTTCAAGGGACAAGAAAAGCTGGAAATAGATAAAAGMAAAAAAACGGCCTAAAATGGAACCTGCTTTCAGCACTGATAAAATCTGTGATGATTTTTTTCTTTATAGCCTAGGGAGAAAAGTTGTACAAGTCTATTGTGTGAAGCAAATATTTTGCTGTTCAAAATAAATAAGGACTGAAATCTGAAAATTTAAATGTCCCACTGAACAAAAGTAAAAATGAAGAGAAAAGCCTAAAATTAATTCTTGGCAATTATTACTCTAATCAGTTGCTGAGATGCATTTTAAGATGATTAAAAGACAAGAAGCAGAACTGTTCTATACTTTATTTTTGAATAAGGTTCCTTGCAATGATCGTCTCTCCCAGCCTTTTGCAAGGTACAGTAGCTGCAGCTTTGTTTATCTGGCCCCTACACAATATTGTCAGGATGCATTTCCATTTTCCAAGTGACTGCTGCCACTGTGCCACAATCTGTGCTCATTTCTCGAGCAGCTAAACCCTTTGACACTGTGGTTTTTAATTAAAATTACATTAAACTTAATCAGCCAGAAAGAGGCTGCTGTAGAAGGCAGGTTTGATTGCAACCTGCAAAGGGCGCTGGGGCTGCCAACTCGCTAAAGATGTGCCGGCAGATGCCAAGCTGCTCGTGTGAGCCCCATGGTCACAAAAATGCTATGAGAGGTCAGTTCTGTCTTCACTTTTTTCTAGCACTGTCACCAAACTATAATGCGTGACAACTCTYGATAAAGCTCAAGGAAGAGAAAGAAATACATTGCTAATACAGACAACRTACTCTATTCTTTTCTCGAAGAATTGAGAGTCATAGAAAAGATGTATTTGACAAATGTTATTTGGTGAACCCTGCAAATGACGGCTCAGTAGGTCTACCTGCACTTTTAAGAATCAAAATAAATGCAAGGTGTTATGAGATTGGGGCTTGTGATATAAATAGTCCCTCATCGCCTCAAGATTTTTCCTGGAGTTTCTTTATTTTTTTGTTCTTGTTTGGCTTTGAAGGGAGTAATAAATGAATGAGCAGGCCTAAGAGTCCTAGACGACAACTATTTCTTTGTAGAATTAAGACCAATTTCACTGCGCAAACTAATAGTTTTTATCTGAAAATTAAAGTAAAGTAAAGTAGAGTTTTGGAATACCATTCTTAACCTTTTTAGACATTCTTCAACAGCAGCCCAGAGCAAATATAGAGTTCCTTGTGTTGATCATTGAATGGGAGTTACATATAAGAGTATTTTTATTATTTATATTACTTCAATACTTATGGAACCTAAACCAGCTCTCTCTGCTGTCTCCTCCTCCCTTCTGCTTTTCCCCCCACTATGTCCATTGTTTAGATCTGAACAAACGCACAATGAACAAGAAAGGTCTCAGTGACAGGATTAAGATGTCTCTGAAACCTATTCCCATCTTCTTGAGTTCTGGATTTTAGACTCATAATCTAGAGGGTCATGGTGATTACAACAATCATGTTTCATGTTTGAAACTGTCCAATCTTCTGAGATAGTTTTGCTTTGAAATTTCTTTTGCATTTTGTACAGAAAGAGCTAAAAAAAGCCCAGCAGCCTTTTGGCTTCTATTATACATTATGAGACCCACTAACAAGGCTTCTGAAAGCTTCTGGGCAAGATTTTAGTGTTTATTTTATATTTTCTCATGTAGACTATTTCATCCTTCTACCTACAATTAGTCATTCAGGAATGGCTTGATTTTTGCTAAGAGAATTCAATTTATTTTGTGTTCAAGGAAACACATAACTACTGCGATCTCATGATTATACAAACTAACCAGAATGTGATGCTTCACGCAGTTTCCAGTTGTGTATGCCTGGAAATGTGTTTACTCAAACCTTGAAAGTCAGGAAAAAATTGGGCAAATTAATGAGAGAAACAGTGAACAGTCAGATGAGAGATATAATGAAATGTAAGAGTCTAGTAGATTTAAAATTAGCAAGGCGAGACATCTGAAAAGAGAAAGAGAGAACAGGAAGAGAGGTTTCCCAGTGACTGAAGTGGTAGGATTAGCAAAGTTATCTTCTTACCACATAATCAGACATATTAATTACAGTGAATGGCAGTTACTGTGTTAAGATCTATTATAAATTCTATCAGAAAATAAATACATTAACACTCTCATAAATTAGGAATAATACTAATTAAGGCAATGAAATCAGACTGTTCTAGGAGAAACATGAATGCTTTTTTTCAGCTGTTCACTCAATGAGAAAATAAAATAAAAGAAAAAAGCACTTCATGTTCACTAATTACATTTGGTATAGGAAGCAATAGAATATTTCAGAAAAATTAAACTCATCTTGTGTGACACAAAAGCATAAAGCAGAAATGATGGAAGTAAGAAACAATTTTTAAAAGTCTGGACATCCTTTTTTGTAGGTATAGGGATTTATGAACAAGCAAAAAAATAAACTATGATAGTTCCATCCTATTGTGTCTTAAGCAACTGGGAAACATTTTCTTCCCCCTTTTTCTCGCAATCTCCACTGTAATTTCCTGGGGTTTTTTTTCCACATTATGTATACAGTTTTGGGGGGTTTTGAGTGTTTGTTTTGTGCTTGGGAACTACTCCTGTAACTCCAGCTTTTCTAATAATTTCCCATGACTAAGCTTTAGCCCTGAATTTAAGAGATGAAACGTGGAAAGATCTACACAGCAAACTTCCCTCTTAATTGTTTGAGTTAAATGGGCATTAGCAGCAAACAGGAACCAGTTTTATACCTTACTGAATGGTGTGTATTTCAATGTATCAACTAGACTTTGTAATGCATCAAGTGTGCCCAGTTTAGAGCAAGCAGCATGGCAAGAAACACTGCTCTTCTGCATGTGGAGCTTGGCCAGTTACTTAAAAGGATTACACAGTGGGATCTCCACTGTTAGCAGAGACTGGACCCAGTAGTCAAATATTTCCTTCTAGTACAATGTTCTTAACAAGTAAGGATTAAAGAGCAGATAAAATACTCTTTCACATTTTAGGTCATCTTTTAAGCTACTTTCTATGTAATGAAATCTGCAGTAAAGCTGGGGATAATACTCTTTACTGATTACCCGCACAGCTTTATTTGGAATAGTAAGATATGTTACTTATACCAAAAAAAAAAAAAAAAAAGAAAGAAGAAAAGAAAAAAAAAAAGGATAATTCCAGGAAAAGTAGAACTGATGTCTCCTGGTTTGTCTTAATTTTGTGTTTTATCAGTAATTAAAGCTTCTTTTATGACAGGTCTTACCAAATAACATCCTCTGTGTGGATTTTCTGGGATCTAATCTTAGTTGAATTTGCATTGCAGTCTTTGTCCTGTGGATCGTGGTCTATCACAACACACAGATGCCTTGTTTCAGGCAACTTGCTGAATTTATAGGTTGTCTATCTACCCAGGTCTTGATGCGAGTTCCTGTTAATGAACTGCAAAGGAGTGATGGAAAAAGWGCTCTACAGTCAGTGCAAGGCACASTACATGAACATAAATTCTGCAGGCCCATGAAATGGCACAAACTTCATTACCCTCAGGAGAAACGAGGGAGTCCAGAATGATGTGTACTAGGTGATGGGATAAAGATGGCATACATGGCAAAGGGCAATTTGATATGGGGAATTTCTACCTCTTGTATAATTGGGGAAACCTTAGAGGTGTGATTGAATGAAGGCAAGGGTGATGGATACAAAAAATGATGGCTTCTTAAACTAATGTGTAGAGAACCCTGCCAGGAATGGTTCATGTCTAGACCTAGTTAACCAGCTATCAGGCAGTAGGAGCAAATTAGAGTTGAGCCCCTAGGGGTCAAGTGACTACAATCTAATTAAATTTATTATAATTCAGAAACCAAAACCGATTAAAACAAATATAAAAAGTATGACTTCTGACTGGCCTGCTCTGATGCCTCATGAAAAGAATCTTGGTAGTACATGTACATTGGGGAAGGCAGCTCTTGTGCAGCTCTGAAGCTCAGGGTGTGGGACACAAATCTAGAATTGGTTCTGTCTAAAGCTTGACATTTCAAAAGAAGAATAATTTTATTTCTCCTAGAAAATACCCACCTACCAGCTGTACTAGTTTCATTTGAAGTGATGATTCCTTCCTAATCAGAAAAAGCACACTTTAAAGACAGGATTAATATGCATATTATTAGCACTCCAAAGAAAAACCACACCTTTTTAAGAGGTTACACTTGAAAGGGATGTCACACATGGATACTAATATTATGATATCATTCACTGGCATTATTAGCATGTCTCCAAGCCGACCACTGCAAACAGCTGTATGGCAGGAAACYACATATCTCATGGACCTGCACTTGTTAAGCAGGCTCCTTTAAGCAAAACAGACAGTGAAACACAAGCACAATTATACCCTTGAGATGGGATGTCCAGTTTTTATTTGGTGCCGGCATTGTATTTTGTAGGGGATGGTCACACATCCACATAATGTGGCAACTGACCTGCAGCTGGTGAGAGCTCAAGCGTGAATTCCCAGCTGCCATGGTCCTCAGCTGTTTCCAGCTGAAAATTGGCAGTATAGCTCCTCCAAACACTCAAAGTCCAAACTTGCCAACTGTCCGCACAGGACAAAACTTCAGGTTCATGCTGCCTTTTAGTTCGGGTCCAAACACGTGTAAGCCTCACATATATGCAGGTGGCACATGACAAAGGAACCTCTCCTAGAACATCACCTGCCAGATTGGCAACCTGTGTTTGTAGGAAGCCTCAGCTCAGGTTGGAGTCATAGAGTGTGGATGCTGGAAACAATGTGGGCACATGGAGTCAGGTTGATGAACAGCCTGTTCAGCCTCAGTTAACGTAGTGCCATGGGATCAAAGAAGGAATGACTGGTCCTTTGAAAGAAGGATTTTTTAAAATCAGAAGTTGAAAAGCTTTCCATGCTATAGAACTCCTGATGGGCACTGCTGTGTACTGCACAGCACGAGTATCTCTCTCTCCTTCCTACAATTTTCAGTGTCCCTCTTTAAAAGGCATTACTGTACCAGCTCATGATCAAAAGCAACACCCAAAACCTACAATGTCTCATAGTCATATCTCTGGAGGACTTTTGCCTTCTAGCTCTGTTCTCTGGCCTGAAAAATCAGCACTTGGCTCTTTTAATAGTTCCAATAGGAAGTGTTGCTTTTGATTAAGCCTGTGTAACACATTTAACATTCAAGAGTCAAAAACATAGCTTATGAGTTACTAAGTTCATCAGACTCAATGCTAAACCATGAAAAAAAAGGACACAAATTATGAAATGGCAAATGTAATTTTTCATCCATTAATGCAACAATGTGAGGTGTTTCAAGGCAACAGAGATGGTTTCTGGTGGCCAAATAGACATAATTTGTAAGATACCCATCATAAACAAAAGAATTAGCCATCACATTGTGAAATATAGATAAATAACTCTGTGCCAGTAAAGACAAAACCTTTGTTAAATAACTACAACTTCCACATGGCTGAGTCTGYCATTGATATATCTTCTGACTGGTACCATATTACATGAGTAACCCCACTAATTTCAGTGAAATCAGACAAGAGGTAAAGTACTGTGTAATGTAAGTACAAAGAAGATCCCAGTCTTTACTAAACTAGAAGGGCAGCACTAACCTCCAGAATGAACAATTTTTACTTTAAATGTCTTCTAAGAGAAAGGAAGTGAAGTCTGGACYGTCTTTTTCCACACACATAAACTGATACAGGACTTAACATCTTTTTACTACAGGAAAAACACTGATTTAGAAGACAACATCTTAACAACAGAAATATTCYGCCTGGAAATTAAATTAAAGATGCCACAGAAAAAAAAAAGCAAAGACAACGTTTCTTGTAGAACTGGAATTCTTTTATGAAGTCCAACTTATTATTCATAAATTCACTTGACATAATAGCTTTGCTATTTTTCAGTGAAATCTAGTAACGTTCATTATCTGAGAATAAGTGCAGGAAGGAACTAAGCTGGAGATAACTCAGCACATTCACTCTTCAGAAGCTACCTAGAGAGAAGAGTAAAAATCCAATAAAAAAATTTWAAAAAAATCAACTCAATTCCAAAGCGAAATTACTGAGATTATTTTTTTCACTTTACATTGCTCTATTTTCATTCCTGACTGCTCTTTTGCATTATAATTTTCATGTGGTTTTAAGCCACTGTAGGTGTGCACTTTAAATCTTGTCTTTAACCTTTTGCGTGTTTAGAGACATCTTTCCATCTAACAAAGGAACACACCTAGGACTCACTCGGACCTATGACTCTACTTGCTACATCACCACTGATTAGGACACATAAGGGTCTATCACACCAGGAGTGTCCCTGGCAGCACTGGGTCATTGCACTCAAGGGGTTAACTGATGGCATTTAATATACTTATCTGGGGGCAGAGGTTCAAGGCTGGAAAATACTTCCCCTCATATTACCATTTGGTCAATTAGCAACCTTCAGGCCAGAGCTATGTGTTCATATTCTCTTGTAATCCTGTCAGGACTCCTTATGCATTCACCAGTAACAGAGTCCTGTGACTAAAACCTTTTTTGGCCAGGGTAGCTGAAAGACCAGCTTCTGATTCCTCACAGAAACTCTCCTATAGGCAATAAAACAGCAGTTATATCACAACTGCTGAAATGGCAAATGTGAAGTGACTGCTCCAGTATAAGATGCTGCCTGAAAAAAAGGAGATGGGGGTAGCTCATTTGACAGAGCTGTTCACACTTTTTCTGCACAGCTGAGAGACATTAGCTTGATTTCCCAAGATCGGTGTGTTTTCCAGCTTGGCGAGTTAGAAAACCCAGCAGCCTCTCAGATAAGCTGGGTGATCATACATGTTTCAAAGCTCAGGCACCAAAAGCCATCYAAAAAAAAAAAATCTCACAGAAAGCTGAATATTTTCACAAGGTCAATAGTTCAAACAAAGTAAAAAGAAAAAGAAAAAAGGCTTTAGTGACCTGTCTCTAGACCATCTTTCCCACAATGATATCCTATCTAGCTCACAATTCCATACTTTTTTTTTGTGTATCTTTGGGAAAATTCACTTGTTTTAGTCAAAAAGAACAAATCGTCTATGTTCATACAGACTGGAGATGACTGGTAACAGCTATCCAGTTCAGTGGATTTGGGAATTAAGGCAAAGCAGGACACATTTGGGGCTAAAAGAGGAAACGAGATATTTTATTTTTAGTCTTGATTGCTATCTGAAGATTAACACCTGTATTTTATATTGAATGAGTCAGGCAGACTCATAATCAGCACCGCTGAGTAACTATTTACCTTGCCCACAGTAATCACTACTTCTAAAATATCAAATACATTTTTGGATGCCTAAGTATGGATTGAGATTTTTATCTTGGATAGCCATTTTTTCAAACTTGCAGAAAAAAAATATATTTTACCAACCTTGTTTTATCACAGTCATTGATAGTAAACATACCTGTAGAAAAAGACACGTAAAACATTATATGTTTTTGGTAGTAGCAGAACTATTTTAAAATGTGTGTTGTGTTACAGTACATTTACTCAGTGTATTATATGGAATTATAATAGCTCCACCTCTGTCAAAGAAAGTAGAAACAGCAGAGACTATTAGTCTAGAAAAGATGGAAATCCGTTAATTTCAACAGATTTTGGAATATGAAAAGTTGCAAACCTCCTCTTTTAACTCATGGAATGTACTGAGGACTGATGATGTATTTAGAATTTATATCTTTTTCCAGGTCCTTTCTCTTCGAACTGTAGCTATTCATACAGTATAATGTGATTGAAGTTGAAAAGGCTTTCCAAAAATTTTGTGAGTTGTTGGCTGTGTATCTGACTGTGGATAGTTCTATATAGCCAGGCAGTCCCCCAATGCAGTCTTTGTTAGGATATGCCACTGTCTAAATTTGGAGGTGAAGGGGTTGTAGGTTTTGTTGATTCCTTCAAAGACATTTTTACCACTGGCTGCTATAGAAACGTGGATACATCAGAGGCCTGAGGATATTTTGAAATGATCAGTGGGAGCCTAAATATGTTTTGGGTTTTTTTAAATTCTGATTTATCAAGAGATTCTTATGAGGTGTAATAGAACCTTCAACTTTCTTCTCAGACAAACTCTATGTATGGACTAGAAAGGTATTTTGAAATTGTCTGGATAAGAACAGGCTCTTATGATTTCATATATATCATACTCTGAATTCAAAGTTATATGTTTCAGTGAGCTTCCCATTTTTGCAACCATTTTTCTTACGAAAATCAACAAAAAAAGAAAAATCAACTTATACGTGTGATCCATTAAATTACCTAATACCTGCAGGAAAAAATTTGTAGTCTTTAATTTAAAATCAGAGGGGCTGTGTCTCAGCAGAAGAATACTTGGAGCACAAATTTTCACAGATTTACTGCACAAAACCACATCTAACTGAGACCAGAAAACAGATTTCCAAAAAATCTCTAAATCTAAGTTATGCTTCTGTCGCCCTTGAAATAAATGATAATCGGACACTATCATCATTAGAGCTTAATTATTATATGGATAAGAATAGAGCAAAAATATAATAAATATAGTATTTTTACCCACCCTAGGTAGCTTCGATATCAGTATACTCCAGTTACTGGATTTCTTTTTTTTTTCAGAATTTATATAAATCATTGCAATTTTATTGATTACAGGGCATCTTGTAATCTCATTTATCTCAGAAGAAGGAGAAACGAAAGGAAAGAGAACAAAGTGGCAGTACCTTCTAATTGCAGACACCCCTCTCCATTTCCATTCAGACTGCAGCATAACGGAGCTGCTTCTAGTTTTATGTTGCTTTAACTACAGTAAGTACCATCTAATTTTCTAATAGGTAAACTTTACAATATAATAAAGGTATATTTGTTTTAAACTACTAGGAGTACTTCTCATTTTAGTTATAATGACAAAACAGAAATTTTACAAGAAAAAAACCAACAAGTTCATACAAGACAAAGGTACATAACAGCCAAACAGTTCTATGCTTTAACATGCTCAATAAAATTAAAGAGACTGTGCAGGTATAATGTTCCTCTTTACTATAAAATAAGAGACAAAGCAACCAGCAGAAAAGCTTTTTCCTAGCTCCTAAAGTTGCAGATAGCAATGGAGGAAACAGACACCACACTGTTCAGAAAAGCATTTCCCTTTTTTCTGCTGAGATTCACTTGATCCCAAATCCTCAGTATATTTATACAGTGATACACTGCCTCCATCAAAATGCCAAGATGGGTTCATTCCAATCCAACGGATTAGAATCATAAAGGACGTGTCACTGTTTTACTCACATTTGTTTCACTCTCCATTAATCAATCCACTAAAGAATTGATAATTGATCCCTGATTGTTTCAATTTAGACTTTGAAAACCTGACTCTTTACTTCAATTAAAATACATTACCCATTATGTTCTACATTAGTATACAAGAAAGATGTATTTTTGAGTTAGACTCTCCACAAAAGTCCTCACCAACAAATCTTCCAAACTTTTTCAAAAGAAAACAAAAGGTGATTAGATGCAAAATTTGGATATCCTACCGGAATGTTCTAAAAGATGAGTATGCAAGCTGTGCAACAAAACTCCACAAAGAGTCAATATGAGMCCCATACTTTGATACATTTCATGTGCCTGTTTAAAATTAATGTTTGTCATGGTGAGAAATTCTGTGGTGAATGTCGAGACAAAAATCAGAAAAATAGCAGTGATCACAGCTGGGAGTAAGTTTGAAAAAGAAGCAACAATGAACAATCCATTCTCTAAATCGATACAACTGATAATGTAGACCCATACTTTTTTCATATTGACTGAAAGCTTGGAGTATGCTGACCTAGGTCTGAACCCACTGCCATGCCATCTATATGTATCATGTGCTCTGAAAACTAATTGGTTGATGGACTTACGCATGGAGGCGTGAAAAACTTTGTAATGCTCAGTCACAGCAGGATAAGACCAGAAGAAGACATTAACAGGGACTGAGTAGGAAGATGACATGGTAACAAGAGTAAGAAATGCATGTCCTTGTAGACATAAAGGACTAGGGAGATTAAGTAAGCAAGAGCCATTTTTCCTTTTTCACTGTCAAGAAACAGTTCTCACAGATATTTTTCTAACTTTTGTCAAAACCAGGCTCTGGGTTTTTTATTTATTATATGTAATAGAGAACACAGTAGTAGTTCCATATGATAGAGATGAATGCAGTATAAATGCCTGAAGTGTAGTCACTTTTCCACTCGTATTGTGTTCAAATTTTCTTTTGTTTTAGAACAGCTAAAGATGGAACAGAGATTTTTGCTGTTGTTTTAAAGAACCAACAGCATTTTTTACCATGATTTTCACTTTCAACAGCAATAACTTCACTAAACTCTG
The DNA here is from genome assembly GCA_018881555.1 of Amblyornis subalaris. Lineage (NCBI taxonomy): Eukaryota > Metazoa > Chordata > Aves > Passeriformes > Ptilonorhynchidae > Amblyornis > Amblyornis subalaris. The sequence continues at coordinate 5,380,337 of JACAXG010000039.1, forward strand.
TTTGCTGTCATTTAATTTCAGCATGTGCCCAAAGTCTCTCAAAAATATCTTTTTGTTAAGATTTTATAGCTATTGCACAGTTTGCTGCTCGCACTTCTACTTCTTTCATTACCAGAGCTCCTCTCATTCAGCTGGGACATTCAGGTAAAAACAAAGTGGAATACAGCTGTASTTAATCCATTAAAGAATGAGAAGCATTTTATAAACATTTCTATTATGAAGAAACCACTGTCTGTACAACCACATCGTTCATGACTTGCATTCTACAATTGGTATGTCGTTTAGCAGGCTAACACCAACTTTTTGCCTACCAGTTCTTTGAACATTATCTTCAGCTGGCTAGTTGACTTCTCCATCCTGCTAAACCATGATTGGCTCCCCAAAATTGCATCAACCATGTTGTTAGACTGCTATAGCAATGTTATAAACCATGCGTTATATAAACAGTACAAAATACTGCAGTAGGTCTTCCCAGCAACCGTATACCAGGTGCATAAAACCTATTCTCCACCCCTCGTTCTGGTTTCCTACTGAATATCAAAAGTTAGGGCATTCATTTGCTGACACAAGGAGTATCAATACAAAGGATAACCTAATGCCCACAGATGAAGATGATGATTGACGACAATTTTCTGCTTGGCTCAGCAGAGCTTTCAACAATCAGGACTATCTTATCCACTCAGAAAATGCAGATTACGAAGTGCTTGTTCATTTCACCACTTCTCGAGGAACTACAGACCATCACATGCCTCGTGTCTGCCTATTCAAGTTAGAGCATATCCTTCTGAGTTTCCTAATATAACATTTTCAAAATAAAGGTACTTTACTGAACACACTGCTGCCTCTCTGGAGTCCAAGAACAAATACAGCAGACCTTAGTCAGCAGCATGCTGCTTAACACTTTTGGAAGGCACATGGATAAAAAGATAAAACCTAAGGAGAACAGAACACTTCAGCACAGATATAATTGAGTGGAAGTGCATTAGCATTGCAGAATGGAAGAAGAGAGAAACCTCTGTTAAGTGTAAAGTTCTTTCTGTCATTGAAATTAAAAACACTCATAGTTTGTGTAAAGCCTGTAGTCTCAGTATTGAACCACGATTAATATACCAGTAAAATATACACTACTTCTGCAAAACAAATGTGAAGTACTTGGAAACTGTTACAATAATTAAAACACTTCTTTTTAAAATTTCTATTTAAAAACAAATAAGATCTGTGAGCTAGAAGATGCTACAAAATCTCAAAAATAAGTCAATAAGAATGAAATTAATTAGTGTTTTCCTATAAATTCCAAAGCCTGCTATAAGAATAGTGAATATGGAAGCTCTTGCAGTACTGAATAGTGACAGCACAAACCAGAGAACTCCAAACAGGGTCAACAGTGAAAAGAAAACACTAAGGCACACAGATGGACATTGATGTTCTAGCCAATAGCCACAGTTTGCACATATTGTAGGAACTGCTATTCCCACCTTAAATTTTTGCTTGCTAAGAGAAATGCTGTTACTTTTACATTTTGATAAACTGTAATGTTAAGTCCATTAGAGCATCATATGCATCTAACTGATTTAATCTTGAGATGTGCTGCAGGACCACAAATCCGTAACTACAACGTGTATGAGCACAGATGAGAATGTTTATCCAGGCTTAGGATGGATCATCTTGCACTGTGCAGCAGTGAGTCCTGAGACTTGGAGGAATTCCCAGCCAGATTCCCCTACAATGGACCAYGGAGATTGCAGCGATATAAAAAAAAGAGATGTAACTTTTTGTTCTTAAAATATCAGAGGTGCTAGGAGGAAATCTTCAGATACTATTGGTAAATTGGCTAGTTTAATATTCACAAACCTCACACTTCAAGATCCAGGCATCCAAGTGGGTAGGGTAGGAGGAATGTTAAAAGACTTCCCGTTGGTCCAACCATTTCCAGTGTGTAAGATGGTTTTGGGTTGGTTTTTGGTTTGTTTTGTTGGGGTTTTTTTAACACCAGAGTTCTGCTGGCAGCCATTTCAACAGCTTGTCTCTGGCTGTGAGAAAGACAGTTTGTCTTTCCATGGGATCAAAAGATACAAAAAGAACAACCAAACATACTGTAAAAATACAGCTAATACAGTATGTAGCATCCAACATAATGTAAAATCGAGCATTATTAAATTTAGAAAATAACTGATCTCCAGAATGCTGGGGATACTTCCCCTATGTGAAGGAGGAGTTCCTTTTGAATTTTGTAGCTAACATCACTACTAGAAAAAGACATTCTTCCAAAGAAGGGGAAAAACAAATAAAATATTTACACATAGCACATAAATCCTCAATAAACTTTTTCCTTATTTTATTGAATGAGAAGGAGGTGGCTAAGCTTTTTCTTTTTTGTGTGTGTGTGGGTGAAATGCATTTCAGTAGTTCTATCATCATTTTTATTAGCTCCAGAATAAGTTATAAGAAGATATTTTATTTATTCTTTCTCTTTGAGGTGTTGCCACGAGATAAGAATTCCATTTCTTTTCATCCAACTACTTCAATATTGTCATTTTAAAACAAATGTGGTACCACCATATAAACCCAGTGTGCAGCACTTTAATTTCACAATATCAAACATAGCTTTCCAAACTAGCAGATACATCTAGGCTACCAATATCTGTGTAATTTGATATGCTGACACATTTTTTTCTGTCTGGGTAATGTCTCATTTCAGCAACTCATTGCCATAGGCTACAAACAACTCTCACTCCCTGAAATGTCATACATAATTAATACATAGTACATTTTAAAAGAGAAAGTTCTTCAGACCCATTGAACAGGGCATTTCTTTCACTTTCTGTCCTACAGTACTGGCTAATGTTGACGCAAATTCTATTTTCAAAGTACCCATATTCAGATGGTCAGTGAAAATCTACTCTGCCACGATGTTATTCTCAAACCTTTGGTTGAATATACACAAGCAGAGAAGTTTAGCTAAATATATTAGCCTGACTGCGTAGTGATTCACTGCCTGCAAGTGCAGCTTACATGGCATATAAATGTACATATGCTTTTGGCCCTACAATATTTGTAAAATTGTGCATAAACAATTAAAAAAATCTAGTTTATACAATTTGTAAATATCTTTAGTATCTGTAGACAAATACAGCACTACATACTTGGAAGATACGTTTTCATTATGTAGTCCAATACKTAAGATCTGTGCCTCCCAAAGTCTTCAAGCCAAATGCCATTTGGAAAACAGTTTGTGTTCCCCTTGTTCCTGTTTTCACTTACTACAAGAGCTGTGTAGTTATCCATATGATACCTCTGGTCTGACAGCTTGTGTACACTGATACAGTTTGCTTTCACAAATGATGTTTACTCACATAACTCTTTGCAAAATTAGCTGCACAGTCAGTTGAAAGAAGTAAAGCAGTCCTAGATATAAATACCTCATCACAACTAACTTCTTTGAGATGCAGATATTCAACTGCAATGATGACTAAAGCCTTGCAGTACCAGTGGAAAGAGAGCTGCACAGCCTTCCTCTTTGTTTCATTTTGCCACTCACTTTTAAACTTGTTCCCTCATTTTTGCTTTGCTATTGCTATTTTAGCCATCAATCTGAATGCAGGTAAAGCTGTGTTTATTGCAGTCCTTTAACACCAACTAAAATGTGAAACTTGGACCCAAAAATTCTGCTTAACTTAGATTAGAACAGGCATTAAACCTGCAAGTGCCTTACCAGATAGATACTAATAATACTATATAGGCTATACAATTTCGATCCTTTTAGTAAGAAAAACTAGAGTGAAGCAGATTCATTTCTAAGAGCAATTTTATAATTGTAACACACAATATACTTAGATTTTCTTTATGCCTGGACACAACAAYTCTGTTCCAGCGCACCATTGTAAATCTGTTGCACCACCAAGGAAGAGGTGGCTAATAATCTTACATGTTTTTGGAGCATTTTATGGGCATGTCTGTGTGCTCTTGGTTGCCAGGTTTAAGCTCCCAAGGACAAACGGCTAAAGCCAATTGTGTTCCCACTGTCATCCCACATTCACTCTCAGCTGACACCCATTGCATTCAATTCACTTTAAGAGGCTCGTTGGGCTCATTTGCTCTTGCACTCAGCAATGAGAGGCCTTTCCAGGATTAAACATGGAGTGATTCTTGTGCATGTCACACATTTTAGCATCTCCCAGCACTCTCTGTGAGAATCTCCCTGGCTCAGTCAGGACTGAGCTCCCTGCACAAGCAAACTGCATAAGCATCTATGAGCCGATGAAGTCTGAGATGTGAGTAAGTGACTCTGCCTTGAAGCCAACACCCATGGAGTTACAAGACACAGAATTTCTTTGCTCTTTACTCTCATCTTGATAGGCCTAAGTACAGTCCCAGCAAGGACACTTCTACATTTGTCTAGGTCTGGGCAGACTCCTGAGACTTGCACAATAGGCCTATGACAGATTTGCTGACCTGCCCCTTCAAGTCTTAAGAGAACCACAAAGGTCTGGACACCTAATACATATGCTCTGCATTTCCAGGTGAAGCTTTCTTGTCTGGGAGCCAGTTGTTTTGCACCAAAGAAGAGACTGAATGTGAGCCAGCAGTGGGTACTTAGGGGATCTGAAATCAAATACGTGAGCTTGCTATCTGAGTTACCACGAGAGCACAAAGTGTAGCACCAGCCACAGTCTAGTTCTTACTCTCAGACAACTTCTGTTTATTTCCACAACTGTGTTCCATTAACCAGGCAGGCCACAGCTAAGAATCAAACTAAGGTTCCAGCAAGGCCCCTTTTGTCACTCATTCATTCAACCGCATATCACAATCACAGAATCACAGAATAGTGTGAGTTGGAAGGGACCTAGAAGGATCATTGAGTTCAACTCCTAAGCGAATGGCCCATACTATCACTTTTCCTTGTGAACACATGCAATAAACAGGCATTCTGGTTTAAACAACAGCTTCAGTGTACATTCTAGTATCATATATCCTGCACATTTTCCATGTCTGTTTACAGAAGTGAGCTATCTTGGGAAATTATTCATTTTCCATGACCAATTTTTTCTCTGCAGACACATATCTGACATGTTCTATTCTGGTTTTAGAAGTCCGTTTCCGGTTACAGAACCCCTTCCCTGGCATTTTCATTTAACAAAAAAGCCATTTTTTTGTGTTGAACTAGCTAAACTTGCTCTGATTTTGACCCGGGTAAAGATGACAATTTATAGTCTAGCTTGCTTGTATGAATGGTTAATAAAATGAAATTTGTTCCCTTCCTATAATAAAATGTTTACTCTCCAATACTTTATCTTCTGTTTGGATTGTCTAATAACAGAAGGCCATTCCATGCTACATAATCAGTATATAGTAGGAAATTCCCTCTGTAGTAAGAAGCATGGGCCGGTGCGGCCGGCCTGAACAGCCACCCCATGTTTATGATAAGCAGAGAAAGATGTCAGAGAGGTTCCAGCACGCCTGGCATGGGCAGGTGCAGTAAAAAGGCAGCACAGTAACTTGGCCCCTTTACAGTGCAGGAGCTTTTACAGACCCCTCTTTCCCACTTAAGGTAGAAATCAGACCAAAAGGCTGCTTATGCTGGGCACTACCATTCTACAGCAACTCCAGCTGACATTTAGATACAGGGGAGAAGTGAGGGCTGTATCACAAGCTTGAAATTTCTCTGTGTGACAAGCATACAAGTACACGGATGGCCAACACCACATTCCATCCATGTATTATTACATCTAGCCAGATATTTATTTCAAGATATTCAATATGTCAAARACACTATTTGAGTCTATGAAGTCTGCAGTTTGTGGGAGTTGTGGTTATTTAGCTAATTGAACTCAAAGACATGTGAGAAAACTGCACAAAATATCAAGAAGAGAGCATTTATACTAATTTTCTCTGCTACCATCAGTAATTATTTTTCTCAAAATGTGATAAAGAAAATTCAAGTGTCCTCTGAAGAGTTACAGCGTTATTCAGAGACTGAGCTCAATCTTTCATGTGTGAAACAGAAGGATTATAATTTTGCTTTTAAAGCAAGTATCAACAGATTTTAATTATGGAATTACCTCTGATGCTTCACTGATATTGAGTGTGTCATGTAAAGCAAAATAAAAGACTGTCTCACAAGTAAAGAACATTATGATCTCTCCATCTTGAATCTAGCACAAAAATACTCTTACCATTTCTTCTGCAGATAGTGCTAGTTTATTAATCTTTATGCAGAAGATATTATCATAATATCTAGACAATCAAAAACTCATAAAACTCAGTTTTATGAGTGATGGTTCAGGAAAATCCCTGATCAAAAAAGAAAATCATTGATATAAAGAAAACCACCCTACATATTAGTTCAGCTCAACTACTCAGTAAGTCAAATTGTAAACCATAATAAATAGAACTGAATTATTGCAGGACATCTACCAAACTATTTGGTAGTATTCTGCTATGTTTGTTCATCATTGACACAGAATTTAGGAAATGCTTCAGCAAGTGACATAAAATGGCCAATGGCTACCAGAGACACAGGTAACCTGCTGTGAGAAGCTAGTGCCAAAAAATTACTCTCCCATGTGTAGGACATCTGTGGGTGAATCCTCTATCACACTAAAAGCTGCTATCTGGCAATCCAGTTCAAACACCTGATCACCAGATACATGTGTATTTTCTTGGTCCATCTGCAGCACAGAACATGTGCCAGAAGTGTGACTAAAAGTGAGTAAGAAAGGAGCAGTGCAGTGTATCACTGCACAGTTTAGGAAACAGTTAATAAATCTGCACTAAATATTTTATTAGTTTTTTATTTATGATAAAAATGCCCCACAGAGAGTGTAAACATGAGATTTTTAGCCATGGAATTTACAAGCTACTATTATTGTTACTAGTATTACATTTTGGGGACTACTATTGTTTTACTGCAACCTTTTCTCAAAGCCCTTAAAATTTCTTATTAAGACGAACATCTGAAAAAACCAAAATGAAATCAAATAATTCCCCAGCTGATTTCATTAGTCTGTCAGAACATGATCAAAATCAGATCCCTGATACTAAATGCAAACTTCCTGGTACACATGGGTGAAAGGAGATCTAGTGCATGATGGGATAAAGAACTGCCAGTCTTGTTAAAAACGGAGATTAATCTAAACCTCACTGAAGCTAATAGGACCTTCCATTAACTTCTACAGTCTTTGGATCAGGTCCTATAGTTTATTTTTCTCTGTCCTTTTATCTTCTCTCCCTTTCAGATTTGTTTTTCTCCTTTATGTGTTACAAGAGCAGCACTGAGAGCCGAAATGGACAATGCTTAGCTGGCAGTCATTCTCTGGTAATTAGACCGAGTCTCAAACACCTGACCTGCACATCTATGGATATCAAGCACGTCTGAGTGCCCAATTACCCAGGAGTATTAAGAAATAGGTTTGGAGGATGGGCAAATGATTTGATTCTTAAACTCTTCTCTAGTTGATGCTGTGCACGCTTCTTCTTTAGCACAGACTAGAAGACCCAAAGAGACTGGAGGTCAAACCCTGTCTGAACCATCATATACTGTGAACAATTTCTTCATACTGTTTAGGATCTTTGACCTTTAGAAAGTCTACAGCATTCATAATTATATCTAAAGCAGCTTTGATGGTGTCTTCCTCTGTAATGGATTCACAGACATGAATAATACTCTTTAATTTTCAAGTATATCTTTTTCAAATTAGTATTTCAAAGAGAGAAACCCTTATCTTGTTAAGAAGAAGATTTTTAGGATAGTAGCTCTTGCATAGGATGATACAGTTTGGTGGCCTCTCTTGTTAAAAATGTTCTAGTACCCATCTAATGCCCACTTATTTATGGATTTTAGACTAAAAGCCCTTTTTTGCCAGTTTTCTTCACAAGCACTTATCTCAGCATCCTCATTAGATGGTTTTTCTCTTTTCTTTTTTTCAAGGCCTATCCATGCCCTTGGTACTTTCTTTTGTTCCATTCTGCAAAAGGAATGGCTTTAAAGGATCTCTCTCTACCAGTTTCAACTTTTTTCCCTTTGTAATTAGCCTTATTTGAGAAGCAGAAAAGTAGAAGACCAGAGAGAAATAATAATAATAAAACCCCCTGGTGAACAAAGCGGATGATGTTCTTTACTTCAATCATATGCTGTATAGCCTGAGTCAAAGAACTTGCACATCTATTTTTTTTTTTTTTAAATCTGACTCATACGGTACATGCAAGCCAGCTGAGAGACAATTTTGAAGCTAAAGAACAGGAACRTTTTATTCAGCTGGTTATTGTTATTACCAAGAGCTCATTTAAAAGTTGTAATTAAAGAAATTTTTTGCACATAGTAATTTGAAAAGGAAAGATATGTTTGCCATCATCTGCTGAGAAGGAATATATCGATAGTGTTAATACACAAGTGTGTCAATAAGAAAGAATATATTTATTATATTAATTGGCCAGTGTCTGAATCTTTGAAAAATAAGCAGTGAAATAATATATTGGAACCAAAATGGAACCTGAATATGAATTAATGTAGAATAAAGTCTAGAACTACTCATATCGTAGCTAAATCTGGTGTCAAACTTTATTCAAATAATCAGGGAGATGAATTTCTTTGGTAATTCTCATTCAAACTGAAAAAAGTATCCAATACATATTGACAAATCTTAAAACTCTAGAAGGTATTTCAGCATACAGAACACCGGTGGAAATACAGAAATTCGAATTTGTAGTGATTCTGAAACTCACTTGCAAATGGTTCAGAAGAGCCAAGAAAAAGAAAAAAGAGTCCCTTTACTAATAAAGTGAACGGATTTGTATTCTAACTTTTTTCAAACTTTCTTTAAAAAAACAAAGAATATTTGCACCTTGAATATCAGGTCCTGTCTTCCTACATTTTGTTTGTATTTTTTTGTCTTTTTCCCTTCTTGTATACAGTTCTTGCAAGACTAGATATCAAAATGAATGGATATTTACCACCTGGAACAAAAGCATATTTGTATTTTTTAAAAGGAGAACTCTTCTGCAAAAGGACTTTCAAGCATTTCAATTAAGATCTATAGAAGATATTTTACTATCGGAAATCTACAGCTGTGAAATCATTAGTCTTTTTTTTTAAATATCTATGAATTAAGTAAGTACTTTCATTACTGATATCACTTTGAATAAACACATGAGATTTCCTTTGACTGCTACCAATATGTTGGTTAAAAAAGCTAACTTTTTTATACTTGAAGATGACTAAATTTGTGTCTTGTGTTGACCATCTTGATCTTCTGTTGAGTCTAAAGTTCAATTMAGCTAAAAGTAATTTCCACAAACTTTATAATACTATCTAATATTCACTATAAAAGAAGCAACATACACACAAAGCCTTATTTAATTTTTGTTTATATGTCTAACTTTTAATAATTTTAGAGTTATCCGAGTTATCCAAGTTAAACTAATTTTGATGGGTGCCCAGTTCAGTTAAACATTTCTACTTCTGTGAATTTTACTCACACTACAAGATCTTTTGGAATCTGCAAAACTGAATGGAAAGAGTCATTCCATCAAGATGGTTGCCACTTGTTCTGCTGCTTATGTCAGAACAACCACCATTTTTGCCACTCCTTCTTTTTAGTTCTAGACAGAATTCTAGTGAAAATAAAGCAGTATGTATCATTTCAGAATGATCACTATATGCTGTGGAACCTTAATAATTATTTAAACTTTAGTATGAATTTTGGACAAAAAGTTCAGGCATTTGTTATCTAAATAGGATCCCTCTTCCTCATTTTGCATATCATGAACCCAATCAATCTACTGACATTCTTGTATCAAGACATGTAGCTTCACACTTGCAAAATGGGAGACAATTCATCAGTTTGCTGATGCTAAAAACTGCAAGTCTGAGGTGGTTAAATTCCTCATTATTTTATCTCTGTATCTACTCAGGTATCTTCCCGTGGTCTCTGCTAATTTACAAAATTTTCTCATATAATGCAAATACATTATGCAAACCATGCTCATGACAGAACTATCAAAGCTAGTTTGTGGCCTGCATTGTTTAAAGAAATACATCTGTTTCTGTTAGTAATTTACCACACTGCACACTTAATACACTTAGATGCCCTATGTTTCATCAAATAAAGGACTTTCCTTTTTTGGAAAGGGAAGTGTACTTCCACTTTTGATTTCATATTTTGTATGCTTCTTTCTATGTTTTGAATTACAAGCTGACATTTTCAATTGATCCTCTGGCTGAACCCAGCTATGGCCTCAATATGCACAGGAAAGGCAGACAAGCATCACAGACTTCCCAAAATCTATAAATGTGCAAACACCTGTGGTGCTTCACCTGCATGAAGTTTGGCACAGAAAACATCTGTGGGAAAATTAGAAACTGAGTATTGCTCCTTAATAATCTCAACTAACATGCTGAAAAGAACATAGAATGAAGTTATTTTAACTGCATCCTGTTAGAATAAGCATAATTGGATGCAGCAAATCTATTCAAAATCTTTTCAGTTACACTGCACAATTAAATTTCATCTAGCAGGATGTTGCATAGATTAGATGTCTTGAATAAAAAGTATTTTTAATTTTTTTTCCTTTTCATCTGTAGGTAAGTTACCTACCTATCAGTGGTCACTTACTTTGTCTGGCAGTAGGTATTTTAAGGGCAAGTAAATATTTCACACAGGAAATTATTTCTCCCTACGTTTTAAATAAATCAGACAGAAACAAAAAGCCAGAGAGGCAGTTTTCTCAATTTAAACTTGCTTTAAACTATGCTCTCAATCTGTTCTTTGCCCAGCCTGTATTTGTGCTTGGGATTGTCCCGACCCAGGTGTAGGACCTTGCACCTGGCCTTGTTGAACTTCAYGAGGTTTGCATAGGCCCACCTCTCAAGCCTGTCAAAGTTCGTCTGGATGGCATTCCTTCCCTCCAGTGTGTCAACTGCACCAAACAGCTTGGTGGTGTTGGCAAACTTATTGAGAGGGCACTCAATGCCACCGACAATATCGCTGAAAAAGATGTTAGACAGCACTGATCCCAGTACAGACCCCTGAGAAACACCACTCATCACTGGTCTCCACTTGAATTTCAAGCCATTGACCATAACACTTCCAATGTAACCATCCATCTAATACCTTATCCACTGCTGGATCCATCCATCAAATCCATGTCTCCCTACTTTAGTGACAAGGACGTCATGTAGGAAAGTGTCAAACACTTGTCAAACGCATCCCACTTCGAGCAGGAGGCTGGACTAGGTGACGTCCATAGGTTCCTTCCAAACAACTTTTCTATCATCCTGTGATTAAACTGAATGACTCAATACTTTAACAAGGCACATTCAACTTTTGACTTCATTACTCATTCAAAAAAGAGAGATGTTACTTAAAACCCCTATTTTTCATAAAATCTTTCTTCAAATACCAGAAGCAGAAGCATCTGATGGTTCTGAATGTCATTTAAACAGAACTACTATCTTTTGTTTCATGGCCAAATATTCTTAAAGACCAGCCTACCCTCTTAATTATGGATTTTCATACTCAGCAGAGAAAGAAATCTGCTCTGTGCCGACAGATCTGAGGACTGTAGAATTGCTGCGATCCTGTTGTGCAGAACTTGTTCCTTTGTGAAAATGCATTTATATACAGATCACAAATATTGTGAGTCTACCATTTTGTCAGCTCAGTAAAAATGGTATCCCCAAACCAGAAGATTCAGAAGAAAACAGATGAAGCAGAATCAGAAGTATAATGACTGGTAACACATGGATCTCAAAAGTGTCTTTCTATGTTACTCATGACTGATGTCAGACTCCTGCTGCTAAAGGCAGCTGGGCCCTCTAATCCTGTTCATGAACTAATGAAACATCCTCTTTAAATCAATCCAGTTTGCTCTCTCCGTTGCTATGTTAAAGAGGTTGTTTCAGAGCTCAYTCCTCTTAAACTGAAAAACCTTTTAATTTTCAATGATATGCATGCCCAGATTAAATCCTGTTTCCTGTGTCAGCTCAGAGCTTTTGCCACACAGAAATCTACCTGCTACCAAGGGTTGAACACTGGTACGAAAATTTGTTTCTTGATAGAAAATGAAAGCAAATTTACTTTTGTTTGCAAATAAACAAGAAGTGCTTTGCCACAAGTCCAAAAAGCAAAAAAAGAAAATATTTTTGTGCTTTGCCCAGCATCTCTTTTTCTGTGGATTTAGTATGTAAAACAAGACTCTGGGGAACCATAGAGCAGTAGGAAAGAAAGAAAGAAGCCTAATTCCAGCTTTTGGGTGGATCAGCCTCTACAGGACTCGGCCTCAGCCATGCATATGAGCTCCCATATCATCAACACTAATGCTGCAATGGCACTCTTAATGCTCCAAGTATTGCCAGTAGCCTGAAACCATACACAGCAAACCTTTTGCAGTACAGTCTCAGCTGAAGGCATCCACTGCCAATCTGTTCTCACCAGACTACAAATCTTGCAGGCACCATAAAGGGTTATTTCAAGTTCTCCTCACAGTAAATAAAATATTCTTTAAAAGGCTTTTGGGGATCCTCAGGGCATTCCACTATTGCCAGGAAGATGCTTTACCCTACCTAGTAGAGAAATACATAACAATGTGCTTTAAAAATTAAAAATTTAGAAGAATCTGAATAATTGCTTCCTGTCAATTTTCTAGGTTGGCATCACATAATTCAAGAGTGAACCATCTCAACAAATTCATTTGGAAATGTCTGTCTAGCCTGTGGAAAAGCTATGTAAAACTGTGTACAGAGCACAATACATAATGAAGTTTACACTTCCTTTGGGTTTGTCCTGAGGAACGTACAGCAATTCTGACACAGTATCTGTCAGTGTTACTAGCTACAACATGCAGCCCAGTAGCACAGGAGTCTATTTCTTGTTCAAAGAGGCAAACAGGAACTTAAATATTTACAGGTTAATTGTCTCAAAATATTATCAGTTGGTTCTCCTTAAAAATAATTAAGTACCTGCTTTATCAGAATTAATGAAAAAGAATGTTATTATGTAGATGTTCAAACTACAGGTCAGGACACAAAATGCATAATGAAACCAGTGTTTTTCAATCTGCTTCTTTAAATTTGCRTACGCTATAGTCTCACACCGCTCACTTTGACCTGATCATAAGAATGAATCAAAGTTAAATTGATCAGGGTATTGTGCTGAATGAAAGTAAAAATTGATCAGGGTATTTGTACTCTGATTTGCTCAAATAATTGCATTTTTTTTTCTGAAATGCACCAAAGACAGCTGTGTGCATAATCAGGGGGGGAAATATCCCAYCAGCAGAAAGACTATGGTCTACTTCAGTGTTTTTCTGGAGCTTGGAAATAGAACGTGCAAGAAAAAGTGAAATAGTAAGACATATTTGATTAAAGTACAAATGCACCAACTAAAATGCCATCAAACTTGAAGAGGTTTGTACTCAGAAAAATCTCTGAAAATTGCAAAGTGCTGCTTGAAAATGTTAAGACAACAGAATTTCTCAGCAAAGCAGTAGTCAAGCAAACAAATACACAGTAAAATACATTTTTCTGTAGGATTTTGGGGGGGATTTTTAATTTTTTTTTCTGTTTGTTTGGGTTCGTTGTTTTTTGTTGTTTTTATTTTGGTTTTCTTTGTTTGTGTTTTTGCTGTCTCTGTTTGCTTGTTTGGTTTTGTTTTCTTTCCCCAGAAAAACAGATTGATTTTATTTGTTTTACTGCTTTTAAAAAAACCAAGTTAGACTCAAAGCAGATTTAACCCACGAAGAATTTCAAATTGTATGGCTTCCTGTATCTCAAAGCTAAAGGCATATTCACAGTGTGACAAGATCAGTTCACACAGCACAATGGCACTTATGCTATGACTGTAATATAAATAACTTTCATATTAACCTGGATGTATGTTAAAGAATAAAGAAAGAATATTGTTTGGCCAGTGTGTGTCTAGAGGACAAGAGAGGAACAGAGGAGGYAGGTTCATCAAGGAATAAGGTAGAAAAGTGAAAAATTACAGATTCAAGATAGGAGTAAAATTAGATATTCTCAAGAGTTAAGCATTCTTGCCTGTTCACTACTGCTTCCACCAGTGTTGCCAAGGGCTCCTGATTTACCTGGGCAATGAATCTATTACAGATTATACACCTATTCCACTACTTTCACGTATTTATATACATAGTTTGAAGGAATCATTCTGACTACTGTGGATGACTTTCTGAGCAAAGACTACAGTTCTAAAAAGACTAAAGTTCCCAATTGAGCTGCAGGATTACATAGCAAAAAAAATAAAACATTTTGATTGGAAAAGTGGCTGATACTGAATCCGTTATCTGGCTTGTTAAAACCTGGACCATGCTGCTCATTTTCTGTCTTGCTTTCATTTCTAGCCTCAGAATTTCCCCACAGATATTCATGCACAGTCTGGCTGCACAAATGTATGCCAAAACAAAACTTTTTAGACTATAGTCTGCCTCTTAATRTGCTTTGACCTAAAAATTCAAAAACAACACTTGTGAATCAGTATGAGTATTATGAAGAGTTTAAAATGTGTTATAAAAATTCTTAAAATTGTAAGGGTAAAAAGTTTTGAATAAGTTGCAGTTTTAAAGCAATATTCAACTCAACCTTGGTATCTTGGATACCATTATTTACAATATATGGATCAATTTCAGGAAAGAAAAATTCAGATTAAAAGAAAGAAAACAAAGAGGAAGAGACAACTACTCTTCACTGACCAAACTGACTTGCAGTAGCCCTCTTAGTTATCTCAAAAGCTGTGTGATATCCTGCAGAACTTAAAAGTCATTTATTGCACTTCTTCATTCCTTGATGAACCTGCCTCCTCCATTCCTCTCTTGTCCTCTAGACACACACCGACCAAACAATTTTCTCTTAATTTGCAGGAAGAGGGTAGTGAAAGTTTGAGAGCGCTGTCTTTAGGGGACCACAGAGACAAAACATGGTTTTCACCTTTTCCCATTGCTCTCTCTGGGCATAGCACTCCTGACTTCAACGCAACATCAGCAGTATTCACTCACAAGCCTAGCAAGAACACCCATTAGTTATACTCAAGACAGTTTTATTGAGCCCCTTCTCTAAGTTCTATGTACTAACTCAATATAAAATCACAGTTCTGATTATTGATCAAATAAAAACTTTCCACTCAAGCAGTCCCGATAGAAAGCCAGGAGATTTCCTGCACAGCAGCAGAGTCCTTCCATATGGGTAACCCATACACTGCGGTTTCCTCTTAAGTTTTGTATCCTGACAGCTGTGCCCCCTGAGTGCCTTGGGATATGCCTGAAGTACTTCTCTGCCATCTCTCCGATCTTTATTGGCTCTTCACCCCAACAAAAGACACCACCCTCACACTGATCATCTTCAGCTTGCCAGAGCATTCCCCTGCTGCAAGGTGCCATGAACATGTCTTGGGATAATGGTCCATCTTTACACATTTGCAGATTATGCTTCCAAGAAATCATGATCTCTAAATTTATGATTTCCCCTGATCTACCTGAACCCCAACTCTAGCCAAGTTTAATGACAAAAAGTCCCCCACAGAATTATTAAGCAAGTATTAAATTTAGACTTTTAGTTCAATGATGGAAACCCTGAACTCCCACTTATACCCCAAGCCTGGTTGCTCAGACAGGAAGACTCTAATCTTTATATCTGTAAACTCCATTTTTTCATATCTTGCTGTTAGCTTTGGGACACAAAGTTAAATATCTGAAGTGTTCCAGCACAGTATGGTTAACTGTGTAAGTGGGAGGTAGAGGTGTACTTATATAGTGAAACCCATCTCTTACAASGGGTGCTTTTTGCACTGGAGACTACATCCACCACCAGCAATGCCAAAATCTGATGAACTGAAAAAAAGAGGTACATTTCCACAAAATTTACTTTTGTGGAAATACGATATGAAACATAGGCTTAAGTATCCTCTTTGAACAACCCAAGACCCACTACTTTAATTTACTAGACATTTGGAATTGCACACATGAAAAAAAAAGGAATGAGGCGATTCTTCTTCCTGAGCTAACATAACATAAAGTTGTTAATGTCTAATTTTGAACTCTACCTTTGTGCTTTAGCAGACCTGAAGACAGAGCTTGACAAACTGGAGTATTTATCCAGACAAAAATAGCCACTCAGCTGTGCTTTAGTGCCATTTTCTGTCACACCAGCATGACAGCACTAAGTGTTTAGTTCAAATAAGTGGTTCCACGTCCTCTGATAATACAACATGGTTCCAGCATTCTGTTCACTACAATTTCAGCTCCATCAGGGGTGGCACAAGACAGCTCAGTATTCCCAGAGATTTTCAAACTGTGGTGCATGTGTTCTATTATGCACTCAACCCGTCTGGTCCATTTGGACTGGATTCACCAGGGAATACAATTAGCTGGCCATTTTATTTACACAACCCAGCCTACCAATTTGTCTGGAGCTTCAGTTATTTTTTATTTTTCTTTCTCTTGAAGTTTTGAATTATTTCTGATGTGGCAACTATCTGTAGCACGGATTCTTCTTCCACTGGGCATTAGTGTGTAAGGCAACCAACTGTTGGGGGACTCATCTTGGGGCAGTCAGGATTTTCACATTAGAAGCAGTAGTTGTTGCCTCAACCAACTCAAGTACATTATTCTTTTAAATGACCCACTAAATAAGACTTCTTCCTAATGTGCTGCCAAACAAATCATTGAGAATATGAAGAAACAGCAACAGACAATGGCACACAAACACAGGGCAATTAATTAATTCTGCTCCCTATTGCACAACTAATCAGTGCTCCCAAAGCAGGGTGCTATCGTTGCACTGAAGACCAGAATTTGACACAGACTATCTAGTGTTTTAGGAAAACAGGCAAATATTCAAAAAAAACCGAGGCATGAAATGGTCTTATCCAAAGGACACAGAACTTTGGTAATCTCAGCAAGCCTCACAGAACCACCATTGTCACTGTGTTTGAGGTATACTTTCCAAAGTTCAGTTAGCACATATAACACAAATATTTAATGTCAAAAAATAAGACCAGACATAAAAAGATAAATATAAAAAGTCACTCTCAAACACAGACATTTTAAATGGTAAATATATGAAAATATTGTGTGCTTATTCAGACTAAGAGATTCATATATTACTGATATTACGATGCCAAATATTTTTTGCCAATGTCTTCACTATTSTTTTCTTTTTCTTTCTCTGCCTCTCTCCTCCTGTATCAAAAAAAACTTTCAGCCTCCTACATTTTTATCTTGAAGCAACACAATCTCAAAATTTTTCATACAGTTAAAAGGAAAACTTAGTAAGAAGAAGAATTGAGTCACCTTTCGTCAGATATGGGTTGCCTGTCTTTCAATTTTCCTAATTACATTAGTCATCCTTTTTTCAAAAACATGCTATCCCTGGACAAGCCCATAAAATATGTCCTAAGGTATCCTCTTGCCAAAAGCTTTTTCCATAAGCTTTTCTAACCAGCTTCATGCAACTTACTGGTTTTTTGTAATGATTGATAATTAAACATTGATATGAAACTTTTGGCAATTTATCTATAAAGAATTCAAATTACTAAAAAATAAAGTTATAGTATACATTACAAACACAAAATGACTGATGAGATTACATAACATCTCTCGTAACTTTGAAGGTTTCCGTTAGTTTAAGTCTCTCTGTGAGTAATAATGAGTCAAACTGAAACTATCACCAAAACAGGGTTAAATGAGAAAACATTATCCATGTGTTTATGCTGACAGACAGCCACAAACTCACCAGAGTGCAGGAAATGTTCRCTCTGCTTACCACCACCACCAAGCACGTTCCTATTTACATTAAGAGGCTTGAAAGCAAAAATCGGAACTTTTATCAGAGCACTTAACTCCAGAGTCCCTTATTCCTCATTCCACTGTCTCCTGGAAAGTTTTCCCAAAGCATCATCTGTTACTAGCTCGCCTCTCAGGGAAGTAGAAAGTCCTGAAGTCCCTTCTCTCTAATCTGTAACTTCATGGTTTGGGTTTTTTTGGTGGACTGACATAGCAGTTAGAACAAATACTCCTGTTGAATGTAGAGCATCTATGAAGCTACAGGAGCAGAGGGAGACACGTCAGGAAAAAATGAAGTGGTTGCCTGGTCATTCTGGCAGAGCACACTGAGGTGCTGAACTGTGAAGGAAAGGTCTTGAAAGGACTGACAAACTGCCATAGTCAAGCAACACATCACTTAATATTAGTTTTTGCACCTTCATCAATACTATGGCCTAGGCATGTTCTAGAGCTTTGATTAATTGCTGGTAAATTTTACAGATTTAGGGAGACTAGATTTTGAGTTTCATAGGTTTTTGTACAAAACACACTAAACATATAATTGCTTTCATAAATTAAGATGCTTCAGCAATAAACAAGAACACTTCCAGAATACATTTAACAGTGTACGAAAACATTTGAATGCTAGTTCTTGGATCAGGACAGTAATTGTCTTTGTTCTCCCCTCAAGCTGAGTAGAAGGCCTAATACATTGCCTTGCTGGAGTGGGATTGGTGGAAGAATTTGTGCTCTCACACCAAAAACCAGAGCTGTCTGGCCACTGTAATTACTGCTGGGGTATAGGTTCCACAGGATTTCTTCCACATGACTGCAGTAGTTATCTTAAGAGCTCTGTGATATCTTGGTGAACTTACATGTCATTTAATGCTCTTTGTTCCTTGCTGAACCTGCCTCCTCTGTTTCTCTCTTGTCTTCTACATACACAATATTAAGATTAGCGAGCCCATATGTATAGGGCCATTTTTATTTCCTGCTGAAGAAGGACAAACCCCTGGCAAATATGGAACAGCTGCATCAGAAAGATGACATAAAAAAAAAAAGGACAGCTATCATTAAAAGGTAATATAGCATAAAAGCCAACTATGTTTAAAAACGTTCAGAATGTTCAAATTCAGAGTTTCAGAAAACTCTGAAATAATTGTATCTGCCCTTAAGCCACTTGCCTGAGTACAGCTGCACACATCAAGCACAGTGAGTATTGTAGGGACCCTTTTCAAAGCCTGTGACTGTGAAGAGCAGACCACTGGGTACTGTCGGTCAAAGGCAGGAGGCAAATAAAGTCTGACCCTGCTTAAGAGGGAATGAAAGAATGTAAAGACAGATGCTAACGGTAGGCAGAATTCACCCTGCTGTTGGACTTTCTAAAGGAACGATGCTGTCAGAGCTCATTCTCAAGTAGTCCAGAAAGGCACCTTAACACAAGGAAAGAACCAACTCAACCGCATAAAAATGGCTTACAGAGTACCTGAATCATAACTTTATCCCATTTCTACTGGAAAAAGGGAACTCTGGGTCAAGGCAAACTGATATAGCACAAGTGAAGGAAGTTTGCTTCCAAAAGTATACAAAACCAGCCAATTCAAAGCTCATCAAATAAAAAAGAATGCGTTCATTTCTATCTCCATACCTGAATGGAATTGTTGAAGTAGTTTCTCTTCTGCATGAACTTCAGACTAGAAGTTCAACACACTGCACCTCATGTGCAAACTTCATTCAGCCTTGACAGCTAAATGAGCATTTCCTAGACTGCTTACAAGGACTTCTTTTTTAATTTATAAATACAAGTATTAGGTCCACTTTTCCTTTTTGCAATATACTAATTTATGCTTAGAAGAAATAGTAAGTCCCTATCCCATCAAATCTGTGTGCACGTTTGGAAACATTTGGGGTTGCTTAAGGTGTTCTTAATTTTGCATGTTTTCAAGAACACGAGGTTAATTTAAGAACTTATTTGAAGGGCATTTGTTTGGTCACATGGTTTCTGCTGCATTCTCCAGACAGGGGAAGTGAGGAGGGCAAATAAAAAACAAGTTGTTATCAATAAACATCCCCAATTTATGTTGTGGTTTGGATTTCTACGTTGTAGGTTTGAGCAGGTTTAAGGCACCTGAGTCTTCTGAGAATCTCTCCTCAAAGAGACTGCTGTTGGTTTGCAATTTTGGCTGTTGCAAAATATTCAGTGCTGCTTGAAAGGGAGAAGACAGCTTTCCCAGCCAAAATAGCATTCAGTTTTATAGGCTTTATAAATAAATCTTCCAGGTAATATTAAAATATCAAACATTTTAATATGAAAATGACAAGAACTTTCCTTTCAAATGTGGGTCAAAATTACATTTACCATTTATAATAAGAGCTGGACAAAAAATTATACATTTCTAGATAAAAATTTAGCAATATTCTTTATAGTTTTCTGTATTTCAGACAGATGGCATAAATCTTAAACACCATTTAATTCCTACACACCTTAATAGTTTTACATATTTTCTACAGACACTTTTGTCATCATTCATCATCAATTATTCAATTACATCATAAYTCACTCTCTTTTGATCTCAATTTTTTTTTTCTAAGATGGGTAACACCAAGATTGACATTCCCGGAATGAGCCTAGTTCTTAAAAAATAGTAAGAGAATAAAAAGAAGCCCTTTGTTGAGTTTTTCCTGGAAATTACAGAAGAACAAAACCCCACCAGCACACAAAGCAATTATACAAATTACCTTTCTAAATGTATTTGAACAATCTTGATACTTGTTAATTGAAAACAAGGGAGTATTTCTGGTTCTCTGGTAATTTTAATGGTAAAATGACCTAGGTGTGTCCCCATATAACCCAAATACTGAATTCTTCATCACCAATACCAACACAAGAGGACACCTAAAACTTGACATTGACACATASAATAACTGGTAGTCCAGAAATCAATAAGAGCAGTGACCCGCTTTTAAATGAAAAGCAGGAAAAATCTCTCCCAAAGGCCCTAATGTCTATTTGTCCTTCCAACTAACCACCAATATACAAAAAAAAATGTAGAAGCTTCAAACATGACTATGAAATGGACAGAAGTGAAAAAACCACTTGTTTTAAACAAGTATTATTCAGGCTTATATACACTACTTGTTGGGGTTTTTCATACTGCAGAAGTCAGAAGTGGTCCAGAGTAAATGACAGAGGACAGAGAAACTGAATGAAAAAGTGTTAAGAGYTTATGGCAAAATCACCTAGCCAGAACAGCACAGCACTTACAGAATTACAGTAGTCTTCTGACTAGCAGTGTGTGGAAAGCTAGGAGGGTATTTCTGGTGTACATCAAACACAGTAAAAGCTGAAGTGAGATCTCAAAGCTCTTTCTCTTTTCTGAAACAGGATATGAATTTAATTATGCAGAAACAGAACTGGTGTGTGCATGTCTTCTTCTTCTGAGGGTCTTGCAGAGCCTTCCTAGAAAAATTGTTCCTTTACAGTAGCATAGCTTTTAACTTCAAAGAGTTTTAAATATGCAAGTGCTTGCTGCTCTCCCTTCACTGCAGACTCCAGCTCCTCCCTGAGTCAGAGTGAATGCACCTCTTTAAAAAAACAACTATTCTGACAATATGCTCATCCTTTCTCAGGGTTTATTGCCAATTTCAAAAGCCTAATTGCTGTTCTGAACTGTGGGGAATATACTATATTAACTTTTTTCCTCCTCTGTTCTCTTTCTATTTCAGCTGCAGATTTTCTCCCTTGCTAATGTAAGTATCTGTTGTGGAGGATTTTTCCTTTACAACAAAACTGAAAGGATCTCTTGGTTTCCAGCATGACCATTACAGATCAACACCAATTCTGACCTCGTATTTGACATTGGTATTGCTCTTTAAAACAAATTTGGTAGTTTCTCAGCAGCAGCATCACATTTCTTTAATGATTATTGACAGGCAGGTCAGTAGTCAGTGACTTTTTTTTTAATGACTGTATTCTTTTGTTCTCTTCGCAGTACCCGCAAGGACTTGAATGACAGAAAGTTCATTTTTCTCCGAATGAACATCTGATTAGAGTAGCCCACGCTTTACTCCCCTTTGGGAGACATGCTGTCAGCCAGCGAAGCCATGGTGGTCGTGGTAGCTGTCACTGCATATCCAACAGCTGCTCCGTTACACATTCCCTAACCTGGCAAGAACCGCGTTGCAGAGATTCTGCCGCTTTTCCCCACCCTGGCTCTGCGCTGCCCTGGCCCCGTCCCTCCAGCAGGCAGGCTGGCCAGCAGCTCTGCCTGCAGCTGCTTCCCACCCTCCTAGTGCTGGTTCACCACAGCAGGAGGTCTCCCAAAGGTGCCTTCTATGGCCTCGGCTCTGAAGCATGACTGTCAGCCCATCAAGGAACCAGAGCTCCTCGGCTGGAAGCCTGCGGCACCCTAACCTGGTTGGTACTCACAATTTGCACATAGTGGTACAGCGTAGGGGTTTTTGCTGCATCAACGGAATGGAATTATGAGGGAAAAATAATGCTGGACATTTTGAATTATTTATGTTTAAAGCAGAACACGGCTTGATGAATAGAAAGCAAATCAAATTGACTCCTATGTTCCCCCAATATCAAAACAATTATGTCGGTGCAGTTGCCATGCTCTAGCCAAGTGTTAGCTCAGACAGAACATGAGCTGGGTAAGACAGAATTCAGTGAAGATTGCATTCAATAGATGGGTGTCCTAATCATCACCTGCACAGTCATTTTAGTTTAATGCAAAAAAGTTCAAACTGGTATTTTAATTATACAAAACTAGGTGCCATAATACTTTCTTTGGAAAAATTCTTTACGTTTCGTTTTTTGCTGAAGATGTGATTAGAATATGAATGGAGCTTAAAGTGTCACCACAACTGATTACACCTTCTTAGAGGGACTTTGTCTGCACTAATGTCCTACTTAAGATTGTATTCTACATCTCTCACATATGAGTAGCTCTGTCTTCCACAATGAAATCCAAACTGAAATCAATATGAGGCATTCTTAAACATCATACTATCCTAGAAGACTGAAGGTATAGCAGACTGCTTTGATTTTTTAAAAAATCAATATATATTCCTGTTTGTGTAAACCATATAGAGCTTAAAAAAATTAAATTCAAAATTTCTCCTAATTTTTTAGGCTAACAAAATTTTGAGTCAATTCAAACAATATGAATTACAATTACATTTATGTACTTTAAGTTGCAGTATTAATAGCTACCATCATTTTTGTAAAGGTGCAAATATATTTAAATGCTTCAAAATGGTAGCATCGATGGGTACGAACTATTCTTAATGACATTCCAGCTTCTGGATTCCTTTTTATCAAGTGTGAATGGCTAAGCAAGAAGCAATGAATATGAAGTGACTGCAAAAGCTGCATCTGCAGAAACTGCAGTTCAGCCACATGCCTGATTAATATCAGTACATTTGTCAATGCTGCTACAAGATCAGATGTCACTCACCAACCAAACCTCTATATTTAAAAAAGTAACCCAAAACTTTCATGGACAACAAAGGATGGCAAGAAAGACAATTAATATGACAAATTTGGAGATGAATTGTGATGAAAACTAAATTATATTAATGAACTGAGAGATAGTGGATGACAGTCTAACTGGCATACCAATGGATTTGAAATCGGAACCCTAGCAAGAACAGCATTTTCAAGAGATGGTAGGTAAAGTTTTGCACCATACTGCTTCTTCTGCTCAAATTGACCAAAAGTCATCTTTATGCACTGCAAAAGGCCAACTTGTCACATTGTAATAGAGAGCAAAAGAATAACAAATGTTTTTCTATGCATGATATATCAACAGAACAAAAGATGTAACACTAAGATACTGCTCTTACATTTCTGGAATGAAAAATCAAGAAACATAACAAGAAGGTGGAAGAAGCATTTGTTAAGAACCCAATAAAAACATACTCAAAAAAAAAATTGTGATTCTGTAAAGGTGCTGTGATTTCTCCATCTAAGTTGGTTGTCTCCATTTTGATAAGATTTCCTTGATGAGGAAATAAAAACCAAGTTATGCAAATTTCCACATCTTAAAACCTTCTTTTCTAAGCAGCAAGAAAAGACCCTCACAACAAACAGAACTTTTATTTCTATAGATGCCAGCACAGCATAAAGCATAGCCAAGTGAAAAAGAGTTATTCTGACATTTCAAATGAGATGTTTCTTTAGAACTCAGGGGTTAAAATCTTGCTGTTACTTCTAATCTGCTGTTCCGCATCAGAAAATGATGAAATTCAAACTTAAACTTCTCTTTCTACAGCTTATCCCAGCATGGGAATTGATTCATCACACACAGCAATCAACTTTTTGGTACTTAACTGAATACAAATTATGATACCAAGGGAGATTTACAAGTTTGTGTCAYAGAACACAATGCTCATGAAAAAAAAGGTTGATTTATCCACTGCAGGGATAAAGTTATATTCAGTTACATTTCCAAATACCCATTCAAAATAAAGCATGGGAAGATCGGTAGGATGGGTGTTTAAATTGTTTTCTCTACTTTTCTATTTCCAYAAGTTGATTTATGGAACTGTTAATTTTTAAAAGGATAATTTTCCATTTGTTTCAATCCTTTGACTTACCAGAAATATCAAATTTGCTGTCCCATAATTTTGCTGTAGTAGTTCTGAGAAATCTCAGAGATGTTATCAACCTTACTGAAAGTTTAGAGCACTGAATATTCTTTTCTCTAGAATGTGAATTAGTCACTGAAATTAAATAAAAGGTGTTATAAAAAGTGGGGTAAAAAAAAAAAACCCTCCAAGAAAGAATGAATTCAAAATTATCTGATCAAAAATCCCTGCTTTTCTAAGTTGATTAACACTTAGCCCGAGTTATGTAAAAACACGACAGAAAGCTAAATCTTAGTTACACTTTCTTTTGACACATCACCATCCAGTCATGTCTTTGATGCTATGCTCCTTTCTAATTCTATAGGATAAGTCAGAAAGAGAATTAAATATAATACTTAAGCTACATTCACAAATATTACCTATGTCTAATGATAACAGACATGCAGTACATGTCTTCATACTAAATATGACATTTGTAATGTCTTCTCGCTCTCTTTGTCCTTACTCATTTCTGCTTGTTACATCATTTCAATTGTTTATACCAAGAGATTTTTGGAACAGATATGCAGACAATGTTTGAAAAAACAGACCCCAATCCCTGATACTGATATTAATAATACACAATGATCACATTAATGCTGAATAAATAGTAAATAATAAAAATAATAAAATCTATAATCCCAAATTGCATCTTACTAGGAAAAGTTGAGAAATATAGGATACACCCTAACAACTTATTTAATTGGAGAGCAAAGAGATGAACTATGAAATCCCGAATCATAGTATCTGTATTCAACTCCCATCTTCAGTTTGCCCTAAATGAATATTGTTAGCACCATCATTGAAGTTTCAGAACTCTCACACTTCGAAGATCTTAAAAGATTTGTTTTATTAACTTTGCTGAGGGATTCCATTGAGTATCCATTTCTGTATCCAGCTTCAATTACATTACATATACTTTTCAGTTGTGAATAAAGGTTGAACATTGGTTGTAAAGCAAAGGAGATGGTTAATTAAATGCTTTGTAGCAAAGAATTTAAGTTGCCAGGCTCTTAAGGCCTCCTAAATGCAACTAGAATCAATGGGATAAATCCCTTGAATTTTCACCTGGATTCTATGTATTATAACACGTCACAGTAATCAGTCCAAAACATATCTCATGATTCTTCAGACATGGTATGACACAGCAACCCACCCTTGTTCCACCCCCACCAACCAGCCATCAGAACTGGAGATGCACAAACCCTCTTTTATTTAGGGATGTAAATATCCCAGTAAGGCAGGTAATTAGGAACACACCAGAATCAGATTGCAGGGAAACACATGTTGAGAGATGAGTTTTCAAATCAGATTTCCCCTGCATTCAGTGCTCACTTAACACTGAAATGAATGTCAGTAGACGAAAGCACAGCAGCTATAAAACCACACTCCGCAACATAAAAAAGATATGAGAAAGGGAGACGAGGGTAGAAATAACATTTGTTTGCAGCTACAATGAGAATTTATTTCTCAGCTCAAAAATATGTGACATGATAATTTCACTGCCTTCACCAATAAGTCTCCTGTACTCACAAACAGGCAAATGCTTAACTGCACAACATAGATAAARTACTAGGAACTAACAAGTTGATTTTTGAAGCAATGGATGAACACAAAGAAGCATGTAAGACTTTTTTTCCCCTTACTGATCTTCAGGTTATGGAGTTCTATGACTGCCAGTTTTTCCTCTTGACAACATCMATATCTCAGTAACTAAAACCACAGAATCAGTGCTGGTCAGCTGAGGTTCCTTAGCAGAGTAGTGTTAAACTTAGTCAGATTGAAWTTTCCAGACTGGTGAATATAGAGAAGTTCAGTGTTCAGCATTATTATTATTGCATCACTCTTATGCACCTAAAAACTAAAGGGAAGGGAAAAGATTTTACAAAGAACCCATCTTTTGACCATATCTGTCATGACAGAAAAGTATCTTCCTCTACTCACATTCTGTTTATCGGACTTTAAGTGTCAAGTTTGAATTAGAAACAAGTGCAGTAAATATATTTAATTATTGTAAATTTAAAGGAAAATAAATTCCTGTACCTCAGATTGTTTTTTATATTTTATGGAGAAAGAGACAAACAACCACAGACTTCTCAACAATGTAAACTAAGGAGGTATGCAAATACAGCATTGTAGATAATTATATAACACTATCCTACTGTAAACCTGGCTAAGGATAGGTATGAGGATTTACTCTAAGTTAAATACTGAGAGCTTGGTGCATGCAAAAAGAAGCCATCTGCTGACAGGAAGAYTTTTTTAGATAGCATCAGGATCACATTCAGTAACGACATTTTTTTCTCTTTACTTTCTGCATCCTCCTCTACATACATTAATAAGTAGCTTTTGTTTCATCACCTTTTTCTTCTGTCCCAATGACTCAGACCTTATCATTTCTAATGGTGACCATCCAAATGCAGAACTATGGATTGTACTTAGGCCCAATTTCCTGAATTATGAGTAGTGTTATTATCTCAAATAATCTGAATGGACTATAAATTGAGGAGCTTGATCTTCAGATCTCTGCCACTAGCACTCCTCCACAATGCCAGGCAAACTGCTTAAGCTCTTGGTGATGTTTTTTTCCTATCTCTAAGGCTTTTTGTGCTTCAGAGATGAAAGAAGCAACTACTGCAGTTGAACTTCAAGACAGAATGGTGATCCTACATTTCAGGGTGGTGTGCCCTATGTGAAGCAAACATTTCCAGAACTGAAGAAACAGACAATGATTCTTAAGAGGCTCAACCAGCAGTTAAGAGGATTTGTGTCTCTAAGCAGGGATTTACTAAACAAAATGAGTATGTACAAACAAGACTAGCACTCAAACAGGACTGACTATGTAGTGTGTTTCAGTTATTCAAGGCTTACTCTTTCTGTGCTTGTAATACAACTCCTGACACCAACGGTGGAGCTGTAATCTCTGTCTAGGTTAAGGAATGGATTGGAAAGCACCTTAGAATTACAGTCTCTATAGAGATGTTCTCTGCCGTAGCACAAAAAACCCCAAACAAATTAAAACCAGACCAAGGAGCGATTAGGAAATATCCATGCTAGTACTGATGACAAGACAGCAAGAGCACTCTCATGCCAGCTCACATACCTAGAGGACTGCATCACACAGTGGTTACTGTGGCCTAGAAGCCACACTGAACATTGAATCATTTCTTTTTTTAACATTTATCATCAAGGACTAGCCCTTCTCTGTGTGGCATGTAAAAAAATGGGAAAGGGTAAAGCAAGAGAATGTCTAAGTAGCTTTTCAAAGAATACCGTGAACAGAAAGAAAACTTGTGACTGCATGCAGAGCTGAAAGGATGGAAAACAAAAATCCAAGCTCCAGTAATGGCTGAAAGAAGTTTCTAAATAAAACCTTCAATGCATGTGACAGTCACCCTATACTTGTTGTGAATATATTCAGACAGGAAAGCATTCTGACTATAGCTTGAGAAGTAATTGTTCTTGTAAGCAAGGTAAATCAAACGATGAAAGCTTACAGTCTGCTTTGTTTTGGTGGTGAACCTTCCCTTCCTTTTGCACTACGGAACTACTAATATGAAAATCTTAATGACAGTCAAATCATCCACATCTGGTATAGAGTTTATAACTTTGGGATATGTCTGAATCTGTTGATGTAACAGAGGAATTTTTAAGGAAACAAAAGCCAGTGAAAGACTGTGCTCTTGTATGCAGACTTCAGAATAGGAATGGAACTGTTTTTCACTTTGCCAATCAGATCTAGCAATGCCCGGCAAACAGAATTATTATTTGATGAATTTTTTTACTTCAGCAGATGGCCAGCTCCCTATATACTACTTCAGTGACATCTTGCTAGAAAGACAACAAATTTTGGTAGTCACCCTGATCAGATGGTTCCAACTCCCCTGAAACAYGAGTGCAAAGGCCAGGCCCATCAAGGAAAAGGTTTAATTCTTGGTGAAGTGGTAAGAAACAGTCCCCAGGACTTGAGATAGGCACTGCCACCACAGAGCTTGCCACCTAGCAACATGCCAGTTGTGGTTCTTCTAGAGCAAGAGAGAGGCCAAGGCAACACAGTACTGGTGCCTGCACCATGAAAATACTGCAGAAGTCTCATCAGTTATGTGAGACTTGACAGGCTGCAGGTTCAGAGGTCTGCAACATACTAGTAATCACTGATACCCAGAGCAGGCAGAATTAAAGATTCGTAAGACAGGGCAGAAATAGTTCAACACGCCTAGTGCTTCTTCCTACAGTAACAGCTTCTTCTATAAAGACCTCCTATCCTTGAACAGACATATGGATGGGTTTAATTCTGTGGGGGAATAAATATAAAATGCTGCAACTCGCACAACAAAAAGACACTACAAACTCCTCCTTCATGTTTTTCCTTCTTCTGAAACACGTCTGGAGTCAATGAAAATCTCAGATGGCAATTGCAAATATGGCCCTCAACAACTTTGCAGTGGCTTCAGTAAGAGTACGTTCCCTCCAGAAAAGAAGGAAATGTTTCTTTGGTTCTAAATATTCTTATTTAAAGCTCCCCCACATCTCACACCTATGAGTGAATGTATTTCACACGGGTAAGCTTACCAAAGAATCACAACCTTTTACTGGAAGTTATATTTCATGAAACAAGATCAAAAACATCAACAGCGAACAAACATGTTGAAGAGGTGCCATTTGAAAATAAGCCTTTGAACTCATTTGACCAAGGCTATTGTTTAAAAAAAGGAAAAATCACACCTGTGTTCAGACAGATAGGCTGTCTTTATCTGGTAAGAACAAGGTGTAGAGACCCATGGGATAGATAATTAATCTCTATTGCTATCTATAGTTTCTTTGTTAACACTGCCTCGGTTGAAGTGTGAAAATATGTTCACACTTTTGAAAATGGGTGATTAACTAATCAAATGACAATATGAATCTTAGAAACACAGAAATTACTGTAACCCAGCACTACCTCTGACTATAAATGTTTTTTAAATTTTGTAAGAAAAACATTACCTTAAGCATCCTTTAAGACTATAAGGGAAGTTACCATATCTTCACTGTAACAATCAGTGCAGAAGTCGTGACCACCACCATCAGTCTATTTCCACTGTGCACCCAGTATTTTACCTTCACGGAATTAATTGCAGGGAATATTTTCTWTGTATAGACAACTTCCAAGAAACTGTGACAGAGAGATGACATAAGCAGCACTGAATAACCAGGGGCACTAAGCAGTAGCCACTGTCCTGTTAGGGCCCTGTTAAGTAGCAGTACTGTGTATTAAGTAGTGCTGGTCTTGCATCAATGCCCCAGGGGATGTCCCAATTAAGCAAGTTTACTGGATAAGTGTGTCATTAAACGAAGCATACAGTACTAACTTATATCAAAGTGCTACATGGCAAAAGCCTCACACATTTCAGCACAAGTTCTCAGGGCTGCGCAAGTTGTGCAAGATTCATATTAAAAAAGATTTGACTAAACACAAATTGCATACTCCAGATGTCATTTCAAAACTCTCTCCTGGGATAAGATACAAGTTAGACCTCATGTTTAAGGAAGACCCACTTTGCACTTCTTTTTCTTTTTTTTTTAGTGAAACCATCCCTTTATACTCTTGGATGCTCCAACAGGATGGAGTTCACTTTCACAGGCACTTCCACATTAATGAAGGGAGTAAATCTATCTTTTCTTTGTATAGGTCAATGATCTTATTAACATCAAGACAATATAAAAGCATGAAGAGCATGTATTTACAAAGTGTTTTGGTTTTTTATCCGTGCTACTAAAATTCTTGATATGGCTCTTAACACTTCTCATCTCTAACACAGTAACTTCCTCTTTTCTGGTCATAAAAACTATTGTGCTTCTATTCATTCAAGCTGCTGCAGGAAAATAATTTTCCTGTGTCACTGAGTCAGACACTGTGCCATTCCTGGGATCACTGCACTGACTCCCAAGTCAGACACAAGCTATTTATCTTAATTTAAAGACATTTGTGGACAGTTTCTATCTTACTTATGCCATTCCTGCTCTGCATAATGTCAGTCTCATTGCTKATCTGTCAAGATAACACTTTCTCCGATGCTTTCTCATTTCCGATAATTCCTACTAGCCCCAAATAGCATGAGACTATTATCAGGCCCACAGCTGCATATGGCCTCCCTTAAAAACTATTTCTGACCCTCAAACCTCCAGAACAAAGTTGTTCTATCCATTTTTTCCTTTGTATTTATTCTTATTTCCTCAAGATATGTCTTRCTCCCTTGCAGTTCTAAGCTTTCTTCATTCTTGTCTGTCAAACTTGGAAATAAGACTCCCAGAAAAGTCCTATTTCTGCTTTCCAGACCTGCTACAGGAAGAAGCAGCAGGAGAGGACAAACTCTCCAAGTTAAAAAGGTCTTGGACGTTTATTTTTGCATGTACTGTTTCCATGTAAGAAGCAGCAAAGTTCTGGCTAGCCTAGTAACTTGTGCCTGAAACAGATCAAATTAACACAACACACAGAGCTGACAGGTAAGTTCAAAGACCTTCATCAATAAAAGAAATCTTCAGAGTTCTAATTTTGCAGGGCATATGTAAACACCAGTAGCCAAGAGTTTAAGAACAGCAAAACTTACTAATTTAAATAATGGGGTTTTTTCTTTCTAACTCAACTTACTGTTGAAAGTGTACATTCCCCTTTTTTGGTTCTCATGCTGAAAGCTCCTCTTTGTATCGTGTTTTCTTGGATCTTCTCATTGCAGATATACATAAGAACTCTTTGCAGATTGGCTGGTATCTTTTTTTTTTAAGTCTCTTCAATTCATTGTAGAAGTGGCATGGGCCAAAATCCCTTAATAAAACAAATACAGATAAATTGACATGTTGCATTTGCACAGCTCTGTTCAATTAAAATTCTCAAATCAGTTTATAAACATTAATTGAAATGGTATAGTTTAAAGTTACAGAAAACCATTGTAATATTCGCACTTTACTCTAAGGAATGAGATCAAACTTGTGGTTAGAAAAAGAAAAGCATAAAGGCACTTAATGGTGTAAAACTGAAATGCTCTAGATCAGTAAGGCCGAAAGCATTAGTGTGGAAGATTTTGCCTACATCACGCTCTACTAATTTCTGTGAATGTATCAACACGACGAACTTGGTTCTTAGTGTGGCCTCAAGTTGAAACAATGTATTTTCAAATAAAAGGACCAAATTTTCATATGGGGAAAATAATGTCAATCTGGGGAAAAACTGCACTTGGAACTTCGATGGAAATTAATTTTAAGAATAAATAACATGGCATTATCAAAATTCCTCCTACTGAATTTTCTAGACTGCTTATTATCTTCCAGAGGCACACAAGGTCCATCTTGTGTGGGGAAGGCTCCTGAACTTCTCACTTCTCTGAGAATGTAGTGTTTAAAGCTCACCTTTCCACTGAACAGGAAGAAACAATGCTGGTTAACAGGAAATGCTACATTTAAAAGAATTTTTGCAGCTTCATGTAAGAGACTACTGCATAAAATGACTGATTTTTCATATCACCTGTCAGTTTAAAATGTTGAAGATAGGAAAAGAGGGTGGGCTTTCTGAAAACTCTGGGTTGTATTTGTTAAAACAAGTCCTGAGTTTCAGATATGTCTCCTTGCTTTTCATTTCTCTTAATTTCTGGGGAATCATGTTCTTTGGTTTTTAAATAGATGGTAATTTCTAGCAATGTATCACTTTGAAAAATTTTCTTTATTCCATGTTTTGTTTCCCAAAGTGGTCAGCCTTGCCTTGTGCCATGAATAACTATGGATTGGTTAGTTAAATATACTGCAGACCCCTAAATCAGAGTTGCAGGCAGGACAGTAGATTTCCTGATTACTTCATCAACAGCGCAGCTGTCGCAGGAACACGGTCCCAGAGACACTGAGGCATGAGAGAGGGCCTCTTGCCCACTGACTGGGAAGCCTTTTTTAAAGGGCATAAACCAACTCATCGATAAGAACAGCCACCAATGAAATTCTCATTTTCTGCTTCAAGTCCTTGCTGTGGAAACCTCGGGCATGCCAAGGGCTGGAAGTTGTGGCATCAGTCCCTATCAGGGGCTACACACACACACACACAGGCTTCCCTAAGGTTCCCTGGAAACCTGGTGCTCTGTACCCGGGCCTGTCAGGAGCCTAGTTCTGGGCTTCTCAGTACAACAGAGACATGGAGCTCCTGGGGTGGATCCGGCAACGAGGATGAGTGGGAGACTGGAGCATCCCTCTTACGCAGAAAGGCTGAGGGTGCTGGGCCTGTTCAGTCTCCAGAAGAGATGACTGAGAGAGGATCTTATCAATGTATATAAATATCTTAAAGGGGGGTGCCAAAAGGATGGAGCYAGGCTCTGCTCGGTGGTGCCAAGGAATAGGACAAGAGGCAACAGGAAGTTCCACCTGAATATCAGGAAGAACTTTACTGCACAGGTGACCACACACTGGAACAGATTGCCCAGAGAGATTGTGGAGTCTCCCTCACTAGAGATACACAAAACCATCTGGACACAATCCTGTTCCATGTGCTCTAGGATGACACTGCCTGAGCAGGAGGGTTGAACCAGMCGACCCCACTGCGGTCCCTTTCCAACTTAACCTGTTCTCCGATTCTTTGACCCCTCGGTACCTCACAAAGTCTGATCCCACCTACGGTCCCTCAGCCCCGCTCACTGCGGTGGCGGTGGCGCTGGCGGCTCAGTCCTGAAGCTTCAAGGCCGCCTCAGGGCCGCCCCCGTGCCCTGCCCACCGCACCCCACGACCCCCTTCGCCCAGCGCTCCCGCCCCGGCTCTCCGCCCGATKCGAGGAGGAGCGGCAGGAGCGGGCGGGGCGGTGCCGCGCCTGCGCCGCAGGGGCGGGTCTGGGGCCGCGTAGGCTGTGCGCAGCTGSCGCTGGTGCGTGGGGCCGCAGATGGAGCCTCCCCCCGGCGCCGCAGGTAGGGGCGGCCGACGGGCGGGAGGAAGGGAGGGGGCGAAAGAGGGAGGGAAGCGGGGAGGACGGTGGAGCGCCCCCCCCACACACACTCCCCCCGCCCTCCTCTCCCCCCCCCGCCGCCGCTCGCCTCGCCAGGGCTTCCTGTGGGAAACCCCCGCCGCTTTCCGCTGGCCTCTCACACCCGCCGGAGCGGGCGGCGGCTGCGAAGGGCCACTCTGAGGGGCTCCGTCCCGTCCTCCGCGTGGTTCCCGGCGGACTGGGACGTCCCCGCCGCCCTCAGTGGGCTCCCGGCGCCCTCCGGGCAGCGCTTTCCCCGCCGCCTCCTCCTTCCTTCCCTCCTTGCCGTCCTCCTGCCGCCGCCGTGACCTCCAGCGGCAGGACGCGGGGCGCAGGCAGCTCCGGGGCGCCCAGGTGCCCGCAGGTGCCTACTGGATCCTCTCTGGTTGTGTAACAAACGTAAAGGCAAAACACCAAGGCTACCAGGTCCTCGGCTTCGTGTTACCAAGACCTTGTCCGGATAGTTATAGACACGTGTCCACAGGAGTGAATGTAAGGCCCTGTCCTTGATACCCACTTAGTGTCCGCTCATGTGCCCAGAGTTCCCGAGGCAGGTGCCCTCGGCTTGTGTGTTAAAAGGCCATTTCCCTGTCAGAACGAGCCCAGCGAGGTGTGGGCCTGCTTCAGCTAACACAAGGTGTTGAAACTCCCTTAGCTGGTGGTGAACTGTAGCAGTCGTGGCTATGCACCTCGGTCCATGCAGGCCAGGCTCTAGGTTTCTGATGGAAACCTGTCCTGGACCTGGCTCTGCAGGYCCTGCAAACAAGGCGTTCATAGAGTAGTCAAATTCTGAGTTTGTTCATTGTATCCTTTAAGCATTGATCTGTTACTAAATTAAGAAAATTTTATAAAAYTTACCTCTGCATTGCAAGTGGGGGATGTTCATCTGCAGCATAATTTCACTTCCCAGATGTCCTTTGGAAAAAGCTTAGTTATTACACCAGCTAATTGACAGATTCACAGCATATTCGGAGTTGTAAGGGACCCACGAGGATCATCTGAGAGTCCGACTCTTAAGTAAATGRTCCGTAATGGGATTGAACCCACAACCCTGGTGTTATGAGCACCATGCTGCAACCAACTGAGCTAATCTCAGGGATTCATCTTGTTGTGATGTCAGTCTAGAACAGAAAGGATGGCTCCAAATACTGAAGTTCAGCACTCTGCTTCCCTATTTATGTGTATAATGACATTATCTGTCCCTCCCAATCCATATTGTGGTTGTATGTTAGCTGTGGTAGGACTGCTGAGGGTGCACTTTGAGTACTTGCTACGTGACACCAATGCTGAGATTCATCTGCTGAGCAGTGGCGTTGCTTATTGATGCCTCTCTAAATCTGCTACCTTGTTATCTAGTGTCTTTTGCTTCCCTCCCCCCCACTCCCCATCAGTATTTGGCTGCTACAGCTCTGTTGAAAACCTCAGAATGTGAACTAAAAGTGGAGATGTCTAAGTGAGGTAGTAGAGAAACTGGAAGAAGGGTTGCAAGASGTGTGAGCTGCCCTGCTTGTATTACTAAGGTGTTAACCCAAATACCCGTTGTGGTAAGTTTTAATGTCATCATTGTTAACTGCTTCTTACCTCATATACGAGAAAAAACAGGGAGGATCACAGTTCTGTAACTTGTTACTGTGACTGATACTTCATTTTATGGTCACAAAAGACACAAATTTTCATGGCTTTGACAGGTCGTAGGAAATGAATATCAAGGAGTCCTTGGAAGCTCGGAATGTAGAACCTGTGAATTGTGTCATGATTTGTACGGGAGGAGTTTTTTGACAGCCTCAGTTTGGGAAGGAACTGTGGTTGTGTCATTAGGTGATTATATCCAGTAAATAAACATTACTCTGTTTGCGAAATTTTATGTTCATAGAATCATAGATTATGCTGAGTTGGAGTTGACCCACAAGAATCAGCAAGTCCAATTCCTGGCCCTATACAGGACTTCCCTGAGAATCACACCATGTGCCTGAGAGTGTTTTCCAAATGCTTCTTGGACTCTTGTCAGACTTGGTACTGTGAGAACTTCCCCAGGGAGCCGGTTCCAGTGCCCAGCCACCATTTGGGTAAAAAACCTTTTCTTGATGTCCAACCTAAACCTCTCCTGCCTCAGCTTAATGCCATTCCCTCGGACCCTGTCACTGGTCACCAGAGAGAAGAGATCAGTATCTTCTCCTCCTCTTCCCCGTGTGAGAAAGCTGTAGACCGCAGTGAGGTCTCCCTTCAGTCTTCTCCAGGCTGAACAAACCAAATGACCTCAGCTGCTCCTAGGCCCTTCACCAACTTTGTGCCCCTCCTTTGTATGCTCTCCAAAAGCTTTATATCCTTCTTGTGTTGTGGTGCCCAAACCACACAGGATTACAGGTGAGGCTGCCCCAGTGCAGAGCAGAGTGGGACAATCCCCTCCCTTGCCCAGCTGGCAATGCTGTGCCTGGAACCCCAGGGCCCTTTCCACAGCGCTGCTCTCCAGGCTCTCGTTCCCCAGTCTATACGCACATCCAGGGTTGCCCCATCCCGGGTGCTAATCTGTGTTAAGCGTTACATGGTGATTGTCCAGACTTTTAATCTGTCTAGGTCTTCCTGCAGGGCCTCTCTTGCCTTCGAGGGAGTCAACAGCTCCTCCCGATTTAGGCAGATGTTGCACTATTTTGTTTTATTCTTCTCCAGAGTAAATGTGCTGCAGCCCAGCACTGAATTTGATTTTTGTATGCACCACTTCCAAAACTATGTAGGGTGCTGTTTTTAGTAGTTAGAGGCCATGGGTTATGAGACAGCTCATTTTCTTATTAATGTGCACTTGATTATAGCTGTCATTTTCGGGTGGTGATGTCTGGATCCCTGGTTGAAGATTCACAGATGTGCAGAGAAAAGTGGAGTCATTGACAATAGCTGAGATGCACTGTACAAGTTTTGGTACTTATCCTGGACATAGGGTTTAGAAGCAGAGGGGCTGAAGACCGATTTAATATTTTCCCTAAGCTACTTAATGTGTGTTTCTTCATGTCATGTGAAAGTCTAGGTTACATGCAGCAGCAATTTATCAGTTGAAGAAGAGAACTAGGCTTGCAGAATGGTTGTAACTTGTTTCAAAGTGGCAAGGGCAGTAAGACCAGGCTAGAAGAATATACTGAAAGGGGTGGAATTATAGCTTTAAAAGATAGAAAGGATAAAATAATGGGGAGTAAAGCAACGTTGAATTTAAAGGGCAAAAATATATAAGTAAAAGGAAAACTGGCTTTTCAGCTGTTCTTTTTCAACTTCTAATTAAACTTCTTTTAGATAAGTTTTGTGATTAATAACATAAGTTGCCAGGATAACATCTGCAATCCTTGTGTTAATGTAACTGAAAGGCATTTAGCCTTGTCACCTCATTCTCTGAAACTTAAGAAAACACTGGTGTGTTTTGATCATATTCCTGATGTTAGTTTCCAAGCTCTTCATTCATTTGTGTTATATGTACTGATTGTTCATTAACTACATAGGTACAGAAGTCAAAGGTAGGCATTGTGGTTTTTTTGTCTCTTAATCCTTACTTCCAGTTAAATTAAAAAAAWAGTGCAGGAAGAATGGTGTTTGGTCCTGTTATTCATAAGCCTCGCTCTTCATTTGTGTGTGGTGTTCATTATTTGGAAAGAAAGGTGTGGCTAAAAAGCTAAATATTCAAGCTSTCAAGAAGTTTGGGCAGATTTTTTTAAAATTAAACTTTTATTTGTGATTTACGTTGTTTTTCATTACACCCTGTCACCCACTTCTGAAAATTAGTACGGAGGACTATGTAGTGCTGAAACARCTGATTAATGGTATTGGGCGTGGTGGCAAATCTTAGGTGGTTAACATCTCCTCTTGTAGTAATTAGGGGATTTGTTGGTTGYTAGATTTTCCTGCATCCCTTCTTCATCCAGATGTTGAGTACTTTGCTCTTTCTGTTTATAGCTGTCAGATTTACCTATTACTCATCTCCTGTTTCTGATGCAAATTATTGCACAGTTTTTTTATGTCACTGATTAGCTCTATTTTATGTAGTCTGTTTGGTTTGTACAATTCAGATAGTTTGTGGTTTTTTCAGGACCTTTCTCTGTTTCTTACTCCAAGTGGAAGTAAGTAATAAATTCTTGGACAACCTTCACTGTTAGTTAGAAACGGCGCGGAAGAATAGGAATTGTACACTTGGGACTGGTTTCAGACAAGAGGTGCTCAAGGGTGTGGGCTAAACTTAAAAAGTGTGGAACCCTATCCTAAATGTAGGAATTGAATTGTGTCTGTGCTGTTAGTTTATTTTCGCATCTCAGAAAAACCCTCAGAATGTGTATTTGGTTGCCAAAATACTGCTGCATGGTGTTTTGTTTAAGTGACAGAAAGTTGTGTTGAGGATTTTGCGTCAGTTACCAAGTGAAGCCCTCAGAAGCTTTACAATGGTGGAATTAGGGCTGTCTCTGCTAGAGTAATCCCTAGTCCGCAGCCCTAGTTATTACTGACTCTGTGTTTTTTGCTTTTTGCTGGAATTCTCATCTATTGTCAGATGGGATTTGAGGYGAGCTGAGGTGTTCCCTTTATAGGTGGCTCACAACCTAAGTTTTCCTGACTGGCAGGTCTGTCATACTTGAACAATGGTACAGGCTACGTGTTAATGAAGCTGCATTATTTCCAGTCRTAAATATTAAGTCCTAATCTGTAATTAATTTTCAGGCCCTGTAACTGGATTTGCTGTGTGATCAGCAGTGTAAAAATATCTCATTGTGTCGGCTTGGCTTTACTTATTACTCACTAGATGTATGAGCATTTGCAATCTGCATGTAATTAACAAAAAAGTGTGCTTCGTTGGTCTGCTTTTCCTTTTCTTTCTAGGTATTACAGACTTTCTGTAATACAGCCATTGTTCACTTTTAGCAAACAGTATTCTTGTAATCCAGTACTGCCATATTGCATGAGCATGAGCCCCAAAGCAAAATGTAAGATAACAAATTCAGCCAGTGAAAAAGGTGAAAATTGACTTTGAGGTGATGATAGAATGGTGAGAAGTTAAAGCTTTGGAAATTTTCCCTGGTGTTGTCATCCCTGTACTCCATCTTAATTTAAAATGATGTCAGTATTAGAAAGATCTCAAAATCTGRAACTTTTTTAATACAAATAAATTTATTCATATACATTTAAAGAAAAAAGGATGCTGCATAGAGAAGCTGCACTGATAAGTTTCTTTTGCTTTTAAATCAGGGTTTCAGGGTATCACAGATCTAGTTTCACTTGGATTATAACACTTCTGTCATTTCATATTGTCCTTCTATACTTTAAAACCTCAGTAGAAACTCACTACTTAAGGCTCTAGTTTGTCTGCAAACACCGATGCGCAAATGAAATTATCAAACTCAGTAGCGTTTCGCCTATGTATAMAGGTGTTTGTTTGGTCCTGGTCCATCATCTGTCAGTTCACTCTGGATGTTTTTGACTGATAAAATCCTTTACCTTTAACAGGATTCTGCACGCTTCTCGTGGGACCAAGGTTCACAAACGAGGATGCTGAAACTATTTGTCACTTTGRCCCCATGAATTCCTTGTCAGTAAAGGCACAGAAGCCCTCCTCAAGGCCACAGGATTGGATACTTAAAGTATTAATTACATTGATACATCAAATTACAATTATAGGAAAAGACACTCAGATTTTAGAAGGATAAGTGGGATTTTTCTGTCATGACTTTAATGGGTCTATCTCTAAATGAATTTGTTCCAACGTGTGACTTATGTTTTCAAATAGGGGTTTTGAGTAGTTAATAATATATTTAATGATACAGACTTTTTGGATATGTTTTTATGATGCACATGTGCGTAAATGATTCACATGAATTAGCCTAAGATTGGTAATTTTTATTTAATACAAGGGGGATAAGCTCAGCAGAATAATGGAGATGAAAGTTTTTTATTCTTTTCCTGGAGGAGTACTAAGCTCTAATTATATTTGTTTATTCAAAACACTGTTAAAGGTGCATTAAAATAAATCTGATTTTTTTTTTTTAAATTTAACGTCTAGAACCAATAGTCTGATTGATGAAAGGAATGTTTGCCAATAAACAGACAGTGGATACTGTGTTGCTCCATCTGTTATTACAAAAAGTGTACTTTTCCAGTGTATTTTTATAATTAGCTCATAGGCAAGTGTTTTAAAACAAAACTTTGTACTGAAATGGAGTATTTACATCACAGAAAGAATTTTTACTGAGTGATATGAAAAATAACTGAATCCCCTAAATTAATGCAATTTTGTGACTTAGCTACTCATTCTCCAAACCGTCTCAAGTGTTGTGTATACTTTAGGTTTGCATGTGGCAGAAGTGACAGAATGGCTGTTAAAGTCAAGTTTTAGTAGACTCATCACAGATGGAAACAAGACCTTCCCTTCCAGGAAAACAGCGTCTTTACAGTGGAGATTTTCTTGAAATGTGGTGTAGGTTAAAGAGTAGTAATTCTGCACGTATCTCCGTGGTGCTCTTCCCTTTTCACTTTAATAATTCTGCTATTTCTAGTGCTGAAGAAAAGGTTCATTGATACCTTTTCAAGTTTTATTTCTTAGCKTAAAGAAGAAAGGCATCTTAGAACTCTGTCTACTCACAATTGCTTAGCTTTGATGGCAGCTAGTAGGAAAAAAATAGTAAGTATTAAAAGAAAGGGTCCCGTTTATGGCTCCACATTTCTCAACGAAGCTCCCTAAATAATGAAAGTGATTGTTTTTAAAATTTATATACTTTGAGGAGTGTTGTATTKTAATTTGGATTCTTGAACCTTGACTGAACGTTCTACAGATTTTTGCTACTAAATAACATAACTGATGTTTAAAAGTTGATGGAACTGGGATTTCTAGAAAAACATGAGGTATTACAGTTGCTAATTAAAATGTTACAAAGTTACTAGAACTTTCTCTGTTCCTCATGAAATAATAAGAATTCTTAATGAAATAGCTATAGTATTTAAAGTACTACTTTGAGCATTTTTGGAACATGGATAAAAAACCCCCCAAGAAAAATCCAAATTATGGCTTGTATAACTAGAAATGCGTATTTCAAAGACTGTTACTGGAATTGCTTGACTCAGTTCCTCTTGGATGCAGAAAGTGTGAGGCTTCTTTAAATATCTGCGTAGAGTAGATTTAAACTTTTTCTCGACTTCTCTGAGTGATCTGTGCCCCTGCTACTTGAAGTCATGAGAGAGGTAAAAGCAGAGCTGTAAACTACCAGCAGGATGTAGTAAAGGGTAAGTCAGTTACCAGCTGTGTTGAATGAAGTGGGGAGATGAGACAACTTTTCTCAGCACACTCTTCTAGGAAAGCTTTTGTCTTGGTATCCTCTTCTTGTAACAGTCTTCTAATTAATATAAGGTGCTACAGTCCCTTTTGTTATTAGGACTGTAAAAGCAGCTTTATATTTCATCCTCTTCTTCCTCTTAAAGGTCTGCTGCCTGCAGCACAGGTCTACACTGTGCTCGTGTTGTTCTCAAGGCCTTCCTTGGTCAGGACTAAGAAGGCAGTAAAGTATTTGTCATCTGTTTTCTCAGCTCCCAAATGGAGTGAATTTGATGTGTCCTAGTTGTTGGGATGTTATTGTTCCTATTGATGCATATTATTTTTTTGGGGTTTGGTCATTTTTACAAAAATAATGAAAACTATTATCCTGCCTGGCTGCAGTCCTTGGCCTTCCGTGGCAATAAACGGTMTTTGCAGCTGGGGGTTTTGATCAACGACAGAGGGCTATTACAACTGTCATCTTGTGCCCTACGTGTTGTATGCAACAAGAGAACCATTTCAAGCACTGAGATTTGGCAAAACCCACAGGTTTTACTTGTTAAAAAATATAAAAAAGATCTTAAATGTGTTCTTAGTGATTTGGTGAATTATCTCCCGGTTCAGTAATCTCTCTCCTTTCTTTAATTCTTTACACTGGGCTGAGGTTTTATGGAAAACAGTTTCTTTCACAGAGGTATTCCCTTTTCTATAGCTTTCTTTCCTTCTGTCTTTTTTTTTTCCCCTGCAAGCTTATAACTTCTGTAACTACTCTTTRTCTTCTCCTCTGTTCCTTGTCCCCATGAGGAGCATTCTGGAATCTGCTGATCTGTCTTTAGGAAACATTCAGTAGTTTTATCACACAGATTCCTTGCCTGTAGACTTGCTCAGATTTTTGAGGTGCAAGTGAATTAGCTGTAACACCTGCAAGTCTGCGTTTGGTTTTAATTCTGGTTAACTTCTGTGTATGTTTTTACAAAGTACTTAGTTTTTAGTATTAATAGTATTTAGTCTGCATTTTTTAACCTTTATTTGATTAGCTTGTGTGCATCCATCTGTCCCTTGTATTGTTTGATGGTGCTTGGAATTTTCACCAGAAAGTAAGGTAAGGATAAAATCTCGGAGTATTAAATTACTCTAACAAACATGTCCAAGTTTGGGCTGGCAGAGGGAGAAGAAAAAGCTGCTGCTAACGTTTGTCTGGCCCTCTGGAAGCTGAGAGGTAACATGCTGTTGTTGATTCACTTTGTGGCCAAAGGCCATGATCTCCTCAGACTGTCCAGAAGACCAGGAAAAGTGTGTGGAGGATGTGGGTGGAAACCCAAGGTATCAGCTTTCAAATGCAGAAGGCAAACTGTAGGAAAACTTATTTCTTGCTTGTCTGGGAGTAATRTTTTGAAGATGAAATAAAACAGAAGTAAGACTGTTGAAATGCAAATTCTTCTGTAGGGACTAGTCTGCAGTAAATATGGTATTAGAATAAGAATTATCTTTCTTAGTGTAGAAAGTGAACTTTCAAAAGAGAAAAAAAGTACTTATTCTAGAAACTGTAATATAGTTGAAAAAAGGCAAAAGGAATTAATAGTTTTACATCATGGTCATTACCTGTT
The DNA here is from genome assembly GCA_018881555.1 of Amblyornis subalaris. Classification (NCBI taxonomy): domain Eukaryota; kingdom Metazoa; phylum Chordata; class Aves; order Passeriformes; family Ptilonorhynchidae; genus Amblyornis; species Amblyornis subalaris. The sequence goes on from JACAXG010000039.1 coordinate 5,422,584, forward strand.
TTTTGATGAAATCTTGCTTCTGAGGTGTTGCTTTTTTGAAAGTTCTTGCCATATGTTACTGCAGAGATGAATAGCTTGGATTGATGATGATCTCGCAAGTGCTTGTACATCAGTATCAGAAATGCATTTACTTTGCACATGAACATATTTGTTTTAGCTGGTATCTGCTATTTTTAATATTTGTTCTTTATTTTTCTTTAATATTTTTATAAATGCTAGGGATACTAACTTCAGTAAAGTGTTTTACGATCGTTGAAGGAAAATCACTGTAATTGTAATGAAATGGATAGTTTAGAATCAAGGAAGGATATTCAAACACTTAAGATGCTACAGTTGAAACTCATAAGAAAATACAGTGCTGCCCAAACAATGTTAGGGCTCAAACAAATTTGAGCTATTTGGAGAGGTGGTGGCACTCAAAGCCTGAAACTTAGACAGTATAAGATGATTTTAATTGCTTGGGCTTTTCATAGAATCGTTTAGGCAAGGTTTAACATCATCAAGTCCAAGGGCTATTAAGCAATAAATATTTTCTAATTAAAAATACAAAAGCAAAATCTTGTAAATACAATAATTTTTAAAACAAATAAAATTAAAACTGGTACTTCCCAACAGACATTCTTCTAAAAACTATAGGTGAGTTTATAAATGGTCTTTATTCTCATTTCCTGTATACCATTGAATAATTACCTTTGAATTACTGTTGTAATTCTCATTCTTTCTACTGCATGCAGCCCAGTGTCCTGATGTGCCCTCTCCTTCCTGCATTTTCAGCCTCTGTAGATTTGACAACATGGGACTAAAAAGAAGGAGTTTGCCTGGAGCACAATTCTGTCATCGTTTTGGTTGAGCTGGTGTTAACACCAGTATAGCTACTCCTTGCTATCTGCCTTAAGCCCCTTTTCTTTTGAATAACCAAACAGAAAATTGGGTGCTTAAGCTAAGAGAAAACCCAAAAATCCTTTTTGACTGTTCTGGGATAACAGGGAGGCCTTCTCTTTTTGGGTTTCTTATTCTTTTCTTGCTTGCTTGTTTGTTTTTTTCCAGATGGTCTTGTGTCCTATTTCCTTTCCAGCCTTTAGTTGTGTTCCTACCCACTTCTCCTCTTTGTCAGTAGAGGGATAGCTGATCCTTGCACTTCAGCCCTCTGCTTTGTTATTGTGAAAACCGTGGATGCTTCTAGCCAGCTTTGCCAGTCGGGGAAGCCCAGCTGCTCTCCCAGGCCCTAAAGACTTCCCTGCTCTCTGCTGCATTTCCATGTATGCTGTGGTATAAAAGTTGAACCTGTGCAGAGCCACAGGTCGGACCTGATGATCCTTGTGGGTCCCTTCCAACTCAGGATATTCTATGATGCTAATTATGGGAAGTAGATAAGTAGATGTAGTTACTCCAAAGTGTAAATTAGCTGAGAAGCACTTTTTTGCATGTATTTGAGTTAGTTTTCTGTTTTGACCTGGTCCCTCACTGTGTGGTTAGGTGCATAATAGTGCTGATGTGATGAGAGTGCATGAGGGCAATGGGGGACTGGTAAAACTTCCCTTTTGTTGACAGGTAGAAATAGACTTGTTGAACCATATCCACATTTGTAGGTCATTCTGACTACTGTAAGCACCAATGTAGCCAAGTTTGTAAGTTTACAAAAAGAAAGTGTGAGGAGCAGAAGTTTAGGCTGCAATTTGAGCCAGTGGTACTCATAACAGGTCAGTCTTTCGTCTTGTCCTAGTCTCACTGAATTCCCTCTAATGGGCCATTTTGGAGTTATATAGTGAACTGGATCAGAGAATTTATCTAGCTGAAAAATTGCCTGAAAAGAAATTTATTTAACTTTAAACCAAATGAACTTCGCCTTTCATTCACCCCGGGGCTGCTGAGCCTATTTGTGTGGGCAGAGGGAAAAGAGCATCATAGGGATGGGGAGAGGGCAGGAAGGCTGCAGTGCCAGCTTGCTTTGACTGAAGTGAGTACAGCTAAAGCACGGACCTTGGTGGTGCCAGCTCCTGCCATGTCATTCAGCTGAACTGATTTGTGCTTTTTAAAAAACATGCTTGAAAGTTTTCTGACAGCTTTGTGTTGTCTGTAGCCTTTTAAGTGCTTGGTACAGTAATTGCACTGATACTTTGCAGAAAGTTAAAATGAAGGATACTTGTAATTATTTTATCCCATGAAAATCGCAGCATAGAAGCATTTCTAAGTAATGAGCTATTTTTTTTTCGTATTTTTGTTGTATGTACAGAATAAACTTTGGTTGCTTTTTTTCCCCCACTGTAGAAATGCTAAGAAAGATATTTTTGAGGAGAAATGTAAGTCTTTMGTTCAGATTCTGTATATTGCTCATTGTAATCCCCTGTTTTGTTGCCAGATTCCTCTAGTAATATCACATATGCAATACTGTGTAATCTCATAATGTGATCTCTTAGCATTAGTAAACTTTAAAAGATGATGACTTAAGGATGACTAATGTTAGTCTCAGTTGGTTTTTTTATGTAGAAGTAACCAAAAATGCTCTGAAAAATAGAGTGTTTGAAAGCTGCAGATAACTTAAAACCTGCTTCTTTCCTTAGTTTCAATACATTGCACTTTTATTTTTTCTTCATTTCATCTGCCTTTTTTTTATAAGCAATTTTAAAATGAAATAATTGTCACTCAGAATAACTGTATCTGACAGTAGAGTTTTCATAGTGTGAGCATCCCAGCTGATGCTATTTTGAAATTTAAYATCAACATCAAAGGATGAATGAATAAATAGTATGTTTGAAGATGAAAACCAGATATTTGGTATAACTGCATTGGACTATACAGTGTTCTGAGCAAATGTCCTTTAAAGGGTTTTTAACTCAGAAGCTGAGAAGTAAAAAGCTGTTCTTGATAAATTCTCATCCCTTTGTTTTGAAGAAAGTGGATTTGGAATAGCAGTGGATTTTTTTAAATGCTCTRTTTTGTTTATTGAACATCACTTGCTGTACTCAAGAGCACAGAGTTCTGGAGACAACTGAAAGCAAGCTGCAGCTGTACTTATAAGTATGGAATTCAGGCAGCAGCATTTTTTCTTGTTAAGTTGGATTTCTCAAAAAAAAAATTCCTATATCCTCCATTGAAGAGATTTGGTTTTCTTCTGAAGAACTGAAGTCTTCCACGTAGCAATACGAATTTTAGGTTGTACTCTACTATGTGCCGTGTTCTCAGCTTTGTTTCAATGAGTGAAAGAGTACATACAGATAATGTGCATAGAAAAATACTAGTATCCTGAAATAAAAGTAATTAACCTCTGTGCTGTCTGTATGCAGATTTTCTATTTAGTAAGACAGAAATTAAAATGTGCTGCCCGAATGTGCTCCTTTATTTTTGGTTCATTGTGCACATTAAGCAGAGTAGAAATATTGAGGATAATGCTCATATTTGTATCTGAGCAAATTTAAATTTTGAACTGTCCATCGCTTTGATGTATGTTGTCCTTCCATAGTACTTTCAACTGCTGTTTGTGACAGTTTCAGTGTTTTAGTGTATGTGATATAAACAATGCTCTGTTATTTCTTTAGATTGACTTTATCTGATATATAGATAATAATATTTTTTTCAAAATTATCTTTTTTTCACTCTTGCAGAAAATTCTAAGTTGAGACATGTAGAAAAAGATGTTTTGATTCCACAAATAATGAGGGATCGAGCCAAGGAGCTGTGTTCAGATAAGGTGCAAGGTAAGAGTCAAATATTCATTAGGAGATCAGAGGTATTCACTTTTGTGCCCTGAATATAATCCTTGGTTTTGAAATCATGTAGTCAGAGAATTAATGCGTGTGATCTGCATTTTATCAGTTTACTCTGAAACCAGTATTGAAGCATATAAATCTGCTGTATTGGCTTTGGCTGCTTGGTGATGTGGACTATTTTCCAAAATGACTTGTTCTCRGGGGCTGTAGAATTTAGTATGATTAATACAAAGCTTTCGACATCTCGGTCCAGACTATGTGGTGACAGAGCAGCATAAGAGTTACTATGTTTCTATACATTGTATTTAATATGTATATAAATTGAATTGCCTCATGCAAGCCTTGAGTWAGGGCATCTCTCATTATGATAAATTTGTTTAAATATTCCCAACTAACTGCATCCTTTCCCTGCCCCAGTATTTAAATGATCCATGCACATAAACACACACATGTTACTAGACAGATGTTAGAATAGGGTGATGCATTCCACTTCCGTTTTCATTTTCTGTTGAAGGGTACTGGACAATAACTCTTTAAAGTGGTATCACCACCCCTTCTGAGAGCTACTTACACACAGGTTAGCCAAGAATGCTGCTGTAAGAGTGATATAAGAATGGATGAAAAGGCTTAAGCCACAGAATTTTTCTGTACAAGTGTCAGCTTTCAGTAGAGGGCACTTACATCTTGTCATCTAGATTTGTGCTCTTTAAACTTCTTTTGTTCATGCGCCCCATCAGTAAAAAATTTGTGACTTCACAAAACCAGTATAGGTATATTCATTTATAAATTATGTAAATGTATCACTGTACCTRTATGTTATGTACATTGTAAAACATAAAAATAGAAGTTAAAAAAGGATAAAGATGAAATAAGTGGTACCTTAAAATATTTTTAGACTATTTATCAATGGTACAAAAATGTTTTTACTCTAAAAAGATTAGTATTAATAACAGTATTTTTCATTGAGATCTATATGAGTTATACATGCCTCATAATTTTTAAAATCTTTAACTCTGTGATTTAGGAATTTGAAGGTCTGGTTCTAAGTTCTGTATATTTCAGATCTTAATGGGTGTCATGCCTGAAAAGATACCTTACAGAGATGCATTCTGCCTCATGGAAGAAGTACATAGTTGCTTGCACTTACTAAAATTTACTTATTTATATTCATTTTTCAGTCCTATTCACGAGTTTTGCAAAGGTTTTGCTTGAAATTGGGCTAATAAATGGCCGTCTCCCTTGATGTCCGTCAGTTGTTCTTCCAAACTGACAAGAAGATGTTGCGTGTTAGTATTTTCAACCCACTGAAATTCTCATTGGGAAGATTTTTAACAGGTTAGAAAGTTTTGTTTCTATTCTTTTRAAGTGTAGAGATATAGGAGGTTTTTGTAGGTGACACACATTTTGGTCACCAACAAAACCAAACCAAAAATTACGTAATTAGGTGAACATATCGAAATACCTCTTTTTAAAATGCTTTCTCCAAAGCACAAGTTTCTTTTGCAAAGGAGTTACTTTCTCACTCATYGTTGAGACGTCACCTTCACCTCGAAGGGGCGTATTGAATGTTTAGTTTTTGGAAGTTCCTGCTCGGTAGCAAACTACTCACAGGCACTTGTCATCACCGAAAAGGTCACTGGATTTGGAACACTTGTCTTTTGCAAAAAAAATGCGACAGGTTTGACAACTCTTTTAAGTGCTTTGCTACAAGGTATCCAGAGAACCTCTGTGTGGTGCCAGAGATTTCCATGGCCCCTCCCCATCTCATCACAAAGTCTGGTGAAGATGCTGCCGTTTGAAGGGCTTGTTTTTGTCAAGTTGTAACATCGATGTCATCCTGTAGCACTTTGTGCTACTGGCTCCAACTGCTTTGCTGCAATAGTTCGCCTGTGATGCAGTGAGGGAGTTTCATGTGTGGTGCTTTCTCTGTAATCTTAGTCTGGAATCCCTTTTTATTCCAGTCAAATCAGCCGCTCCATCAGTGGATATGTTGCCACAGTTTTTCCGTAATACATTGGGTTTTATCCAAGAAGCCACTTCCTGTTGAGAACAGATCTTCTCCAGTGCATGTTTGCTTTAGTGGATTACAAAAAAAAAAAAAGTCTTTGTGCATTTCATTATTGAAATGCAAATACCACAAGGTGAGAGAAGTTAGAAACTTCTGTACTTTCACCCAGCTGTATAGCAAACCTCCCACGCTGTGTCAGTTGTTCTAATACTTGTTTCTTCAAATCTTCAGCAGTGTCTTCTGTGCATCTTTCAACAGTTTTTACTGACAAAGGAGTACATTTTAGTTTGTTGTCATATTGTTTTCTCTGTATTATTTCAGCGACTTTTACCATGGCAGGAAGAACAGTTGCTTCCCCAGTGTTATGTGGATTTTTGTGTTTTGCTGTTATTTAAGAAACTTCAAAGGAAGTTTCTAGACTTTCATCACTCGGTTTAGAGTTAAGTCTAGTTTAAGTGGACTAGTGTATTTTTAAGCAACTGCTTTTAGGGGTTCTCAAAAAAATAATAAAAATGCAGTGTTACAGTACTATCTGCCAAAGGAGAGTAGTGTCATGTAACAGGTGCCTTCCAGTGCTGCCTGAAGGACTTAAAGGACTTAATAGACCTTTTTTTTTTCATTTGAACAGTAGTCGAATAATTTTTACTTTGTACCTGTTGGGCAAAAAAAATGAAGATGAAAAGCAACTGCAGTAATGTGGGTCGTTGAAAGAAGATGTCAGTTAAAAGTATTTTGAGAGCTTGCTATTTGTATAATACTGTTTGAGGGTAAACCAAAGGGAGAGTGTGTATGTGTTTTTCTCCTCTGAACTTTCCTCTGTGTAACATGAGCTCTTTGGTTTCAGCATCTTCATTTTCTGTGGCAGCAACCAATACTGGAGATTCTTGAGCTGTGAGTTGTGGACCGTTACCTTGCAGCTTCTCCATCTTTTTGCCTCCATAAATTTTAAAGCCCAATGTTATGGTTTTTCTTTTTCTGTGATGTTAGGCAAATCTCTAATTTCTTCCTCCTTTCTGCTGTATAGAGTTTAGTTGTGTATCTTTAGGAAAATAAGGTTTGTGGGTACATCTGTCTCCCCCTCATTCCTCTGTCACCTGTAGGCCAGATTTGATCAAATTGTGTGAAAGTTAGAAGTGGAAACTGAGTATTTCTGAAACAATTTTTTTTTATCAAATAGGTAAGCAAAAACCCACACTGATACCCCTATTAAAATCAAAATATGTTAGCGGAAGTTCAGTTATTTTCTTTTACACCTTTTTATCTGGATRGAGGGGAGAGACCAAACCATGGGAAATGAAGCTTAAGCAATTTTATGAACAGGAGATTTATCATCTCATAAATCCGTTGTGAAATTATTCTGGAATAAATTTGTCTTGTTAGTACACAGGGATAGGTGTTAATCAGAGTAAATAGGCTATGCTTTTTATGCTGTAAACAATTATAAGCTATGAACATAAGCTGTGTAATTAAGTAATCAAAGCTGCTGTGACTCGGTTTGCGTGCTGCAGAGTGTACACACATGCATGAAATGGAGCTGTTTACACCAAGAGCATAGATACTCATTCAACTTGCTCTCTGTGTAGGATTTTTCTGCTCTATGTTAGTTTATGTTTCAGAAACTCCTATTAGTACACCTTTGTTTCATTTTGTCTTTAGGAAATTGTGATAAATGCATTGGTAGCGTAGGAAATAAAGCTATTTCACAAATATGGGCCCTTACAATTGGCTTGATCATGCTGGGTTCACATGTATCCCTATGGGGAGCCCCTATACATTCAATAGTGCTCTGCATGAGCACGGGGGTCCATCTGTACCCAACCCGGTACCTTAGCCTGCAGCTATACCACCTAGAGCTGTGTACTTATCAGAGCTAATAATGCCAGTAATGACAGCCTGTCCTGCACGTGTTCCAGCGCCATCCAGGCAAAAGAAACCCCAAGGGTTACAAAAATAAATAAAAAGTAAAGGTTTTGTTAACTCAAGAAGTAATCCTGCTGCCCTAGTGCRTGGCTAAATGGGTAACCCATTGCTGTGCTTGGTTAGCCTACCAGGGTGGCTTAGGGATGAAATAACCATGGAAAATATGCCCACCTGATTTTTAAGAACAATTAACTATTGTGCCTGATCATTTTTCATTTTACTTAGATGATTTAAATTTACTTACAACTTTTTTTTCAGATTGTTCYGGTATGGGTTCTTGTGTGTGCTTTGTGTTTCCTAAGAATTTTGCACCTCTCAGTTTCAGAATAATTCTTGAGCGTTTTAAGATTTTCAATCACTTTTACAGTGAAAATGGATATATTAGTAATTGTGTTAACTTGGGTAGTAATTCTCTTAACTTAACATGCTTCCTGGGAAATACTAGTCAATTTTCCATGATCGTTTTGTAAATATGCTTTATTGCATTCATATCCATGCACTGTATATATGTATGTGAAATTGTGGACAAAAGTGTCATAAAAAAGAAGCAAACAAAAACCCCAGCAACGTTGTCATACAGGAACTTTTCACTGTATTTTTACAAACTGTAGCATGAGTTTGCCTGAAATAATATTAAATAATATATTTCTGTATCAGCATGTCCTTGGCATTTCAAACCCCRGTAACTAAAAGGAGCAGTTATTAGCCATTGCCTTGCTCATTGCTTTTATGAAATAATTTCTTAAGCTGTTTTCCTGTAAAATTTTCAAATTTTTTGCTTTAATTTCCAGTTATAAAATTTAAATATGAGTAAGCTTCTCTAAAGCAAAAGCGTAGCAAATTTCAGGAGCCTGGAGTTAGCATTTTTCATCAGAACGGTGATCTTTAGCATGTCAAAACATCCGTAGTTTCATTCAGCTGTGCTGTGCTTTCCATGACTCCATGCTCTCAAACTAGGGACACTCATGAAAAAACTGCAAGAGCTTTGGTTGATCTTGATCAAATCTACAGAAAAGTTTGTCTAATTTCTTGAGAGCACGTCCTCTACTGTTCAAAGTTATGGATGCTGAAACTGAACCTGATAGGGGTTTTTTTTGGTAACAGAAACACACAAATTTGGACTATTAGCTTAGTTTGGTTTAATTTTGGGTTACTTGTCTGGGAGAATAGAAACAACTGATTGACTTTGACATCTTGTGGGTTTAGACTCTGAAGAAGTTGTCTTGAATTGAGATCCCAAAAAGAAGTTACTGGGTCACTGAGTCAGTCATGCAATTAATTCTGTGTTATATTTATGGTATATGTTTTGTGTATTTGTTGTATTATAAAGCATTTCTGCCCACCTTCCAAAACCACACAACCTTTTTTTTTTCTCCCGGGAGAAGAACAAACTTGCTCCAGAGACACAGGGTTTTAATTCTGAACTTTTTTCTTCTGAATTTKGTTGTCTGTTACTGATACATCATCTGGATTTGGGCCTTTAACAAGAGGGACCTGCAGACATCTTCTGTAACTGAGACTCCTTTCAAGGAGTTCAAGGATTCAAGTAGGAAGTAGAACGACATTCTTTTCAGGATGAGTACAGGGATAGATAGGTCAAATCAGCCTGGTTCTGCCATTAGAAAAATAGTGAAGTAAATGTAGCCATTTCTTATTTGAAGCATATTGTGGGAGACATCCATTTGACCAAGATGACAAGTTGTTCTGTGCTTTTTTAAAAATTTATTAATTTATTTTAAAAATTTTATGAGGGAGACACAAGGAAGATACTTCCACTTGTGCTGAGTTGAGGACCTTCAGTGGAGAACACTGTTGTGTTGGTTCTGTTGTCTGTAGGAGCTGTGTAATTAAAGCAACTAGAGTCACATCGCTGAAAAAATCTCATAATACTTGGCAAGGCTTTAAAAAATGGTTTGGAAAGTGTGGCTGGAAAAGGACATTTCCAAGCAACCACCCTCCTCCCATTCTCCAGATTTCCCATTAGCTCTCTCTTCCTCAGGGCTCATGTTGATACTTAGTGAAGATGATGGGATGCAACACTACTGCAGGCTTCTCTACAGTTGAGCATGACCGGTGTCATCCAGAGTTCTGGTAATGTGCAGTTACTCAACAGTCCTGTCACTGACATTATCTCTGTCCCCGTAGGGGCCACCTGCTCTAGACCATGACCCTTACACCTGACATATCAAGGTCCATAAAACCAAAGAAATTTCTGATTGAATTACATGTGATACTGTACATTTAAATGCCCAAGCACTCTTTTAGATATTCCTTCTTAAAAAAAAAAAGTTTTTATATATACTTTCTTATCAGAAATGCAGATAATGAAATGTGTGAAATCCRTAGCAAATTTTGCTTGATGTTGCTCACTTGTCTTGGTATTGCAGGCCAAGTTCTGTTATTTGTTTCAACCCTTGTTGAGTGCTGGTGGAGGATTAACCTATTGGTACCTACAGTCATGGTTCTGAGGTTGACACCAGAAGATGCTAAGACTGATAGTAGAGGGAAATTACATGACAGCTCATATTTAAAAATTTTGATGAGTCTCCTTGTCTTGAAGCAAATTAAAACTAAAATCACCATTTACACCTGAACTTCGCTCATCTACTTTGCCACATTGTGAAAATATAGTCCTTACAATTTTTGTAAGTTCACATCTTTTAGGAATATCTGTGAACACAGTGATCTTCTAATTGACCAAAGCAAAAAGATCAAGTGACTGATAAAAATCAATGAGTTAACGTGACAGCTTCTGGTACCTTTTTTAAAATTGAGCTGCTGTGATCAGACATTGCTTTCGTGTGCTTATGTCCATTTTATTCTGAGTTTGGTGGAAAGTCTGAGAGGTTACGTGGGAGGAATCATAGATTTTTTATGACCAGAATGGCCTTCTCTTACGAGGATGAAAAAAGGATGCTRCATTATTACCTGCAACCTCATTTTCGTGAGAGSAAGGTTAGTATAATTTGAGAACATGATTTCAATTCCGCAACAAAACTGCAGGTGGAAAATGAAAGAAAACTGTTGTCCTCTGCTGCTGTATTTATTATCTGAATACTGAAGGATATTATAGTCATATTGTGTGTGTCCCCATGACCCTGTATGAAGCTGTTGATATTACATTGTGTTGTATGTGTTGTGCAGTTGTCAGTTATTTAAATTCTTTTAGATGTTTTGATAGTGTACAGCTATATTTAGTACTGGTAATAAATTGGTATGTGCTTTTTTTCTGGCTAGTGTTCCTCAAGAGTAAGATGCTGAATTTTTACATGATGCTCTTGTTTGCACACAATAGCTTTTTCTTTGAAAAAAATTATCACTATATATTTCAAATGAAGATTTACTCTCATCACATTTAACTATGTGAATTAATACAATCTCTAGAGGGATTATGGTATACTGAGCTTTTCTCCAACAAACTGGGCAGAGAGAACAGCTATATGTAAATTAGAATTTGAAGAAATTAGATTCTAGATCTGTGTGGGTTGGTTTGTTTGTTTTAATGATTAATAGAAGAGAAATATGAAGGCATGTTGTATTGCTTGGTCATAGAAATTTAAGTGTTCTAACCAGTTTTTAGGACTTTGAAGAAAATGTTCAGGGAGGGAACTTGCCCTGTTTTATTATTTTTGTTCTTCCCCCCCTCCATGTAATTTCCACCCAGCTGATGACAAGAAATGGGTCAGACTGCTAGCTTTACCACTGCAACTTAGTTGTGTGGGGTTTTTTATTTTTTTATTTATTAGGGAATGGAACAGCTTTTACAAGGACAAAGAGAAATGAAATCACTTTCAATGAAAGAAAGAGGCCTCATTATAGCCACCAACAGCAGTTATTGACAGCTACACTTCCTATTAACAAGGAGCATTTAAGAGTTTGGCTGTTGGATCTTTGGACTTGATCTAATTTGCTAGCATTAATTAGTTTCTTTTGAGCACAGACACTTGGTGCTCACAGCTATAGATTTAGAGGACTAATTAGGACAGAAAATTGAACAGAATGGGGTAAGGCATTAACCTTCAACCATTACCAGCTGGGGCTCTCATAAAGACCACAGAGTCCAAATGCTCCTATTCATGCAAAGAGTACTCTAATGAATATCAATTTCAGCCAGGTTGCCATATCTTAGAAGCTCTGTCTTAATTTTGATTGTCTTACCTGGTGTAGATTTTTATGTATACATAGTAAAGTGATATTGGTAGTTCAGAGCTCATAGATGAGAACCTCGAGAGGTTACCTGTGTTTTGTCCAGTCTTTCAATTTGCTTTTCTCAAGTTACGGATTTTGTTGGTTTCCGGCTAAGATCCTGAATTTCGAATTGATTTCCATGTCCAGTATAAATATATTAACATAGCCCAGATTAATTACATGTTCTTAACAAATGCTGGTTTAAGTAGAGGATGCCTGTGTGGTTTTGGATTATTGTAGTACATGGTAGTACATCCATGACAAGAGCACTCGCCAAGCTAACTGCTCAAAGTTGAACAACAGGATTGCTTCTTTAGCAGCTCTAATGCTGAGATACAATTTTTGTATTGTGGTGTTAAGTTGGTGATCCAGTTTTAGGAGGAAAACCAATCTTTCAGATGTGGATTCATAGTGTTTTAACATCTGCAGAATGGAAATACTTTTAACTGTATATAAAGAAAGGAAGGAAAAAACCAATTGCATTTGTCCTTTTGTATCTTCTCTTGGATTGTTGGAAGAATTGAACTTGAAATTAAGCATCAGGATCACCAGTTGTTTTATCCTTAAGTCATATTACTACTCCCTGACAAACTCCCCTGAATCATTGTTGCTGTCTCCATCTGACTTCTGCACCTGGAAATTCTTTGCCTAGTGATGAGAAAAGTGTAAAAGTCTCTTCTCTGTCATGATTTCTCCAAACTTGTTTTTTCAGGAAGAACGCAAACATTGATGTTTATGCCTTTTGTGTGCTCTAATTATTTCCAGTTCTTCACTAGTAAACTCTACAGGGTTTGGTTGAATAGCTGGTTTCACATCTTAGGGTCTGGTGAGGTAAGATTGGCAGAAACTGTAAAAATAGAGAAATTCAACTTTGCCTGTAGCTACTGATCTTGGGGTATTTCATGGTATTTAGGTCAGTCTTCAGAGAACCCCGTGAGGTGTGAGCATCCATAGGGCAGCAGCCAGTGGATAGGGGAGACATGGTCAAGTTCTTCTCCCAACAAAAGGGCGAAGATAGTGTGGTTAGTGTTCAAGCCACTTACTAATATCTTTTCCCAGATGTTTTATACAGTATTTGCTGATCTCATAGTTTTCTTTCCCAGTTGACACATTTTGATTCTTCTGTGTCAGTCATTCTTATTACCAGCAAGTGAGCGCATACTTGGGATTGTGTAAGGGGTTTTTTGTATCCATTCGATTGATGGTGGTGGTAAGGTATGGGTAGAGTGTTAGAGTGTTACACTGAGGTGTTACTGTGGCATAGGTGGACAGAGCAATGCATTGTTAGTGGCGGTATGTGTGACTTACCATAACTGCTATTTTAGCTGCCTCTTCTTAACAATGTACTAAGTAGTTGCTTTGCAGTTTTGGATTATAAACCCCTCTTAGATGCTACATTCAACAGTTACACAATTAGCACTTTGTGTAAATAAATCTTAATACTTTTAAAAGGTCATGCTCTATTCCCATTGCATGTGTATAAATATTTATGTTGTGTATAAATTATTAACATTTCCCTGGGGTTACTTTCATGCAGAAAACAGGTTATTTTTCACCTATTGAAATCGGAATGTGTTGTGTAGGTACCATTAGGTTCAGCAGTGGAAAATAAAACTTTGGTCAAAAAGTAGCTACTGTGTATTCAGAAATACAGTAAATAGTGAGCTTTCAGGCAGCCTACAAGCACTGTATTGACCTTGTGTTCTGCATAAGGTGATAGGGGAAAGCTTCTGTCCACCATTCTTTACAAAACACATGAAGTCGACAAGTGTATTTGCCAAAGAAAATTGCATATCCAAATCACAGAAATTGAAATGAAGCTCAACTGGAGTTAATACCAAAGGAAAATCAGACTAGGAGTTGTGGTTTTACCTAATATACTTTGATTTAACAAGGCAGTGGATTATGAGAGTTGTAGTTTTGATCTCTATTTTTTCTTATAGATTGGAGAGCTATACCTGTTGTACATATCTTTGTGTGGAATGCTATAAATCAGCAGAGCCAGTCAAAAAAAAGGGCAGGAATCACAGGTCTTAAAGGCAATAGGGGAACACAAGTTAAAGTTGAAATATAGTTTGACAAATACACACACTTTCAACAAGATGTGGTGTTCTAAGTGTCCTTCGTGCTTTTTGGTCTAAGTGTTCGTCATTGCTTTCTGGAAACAAYGAAATCTCAAATTTTCATCCTGTTTTGGGATTAAAGCATTTTAAGCTTCTTTTTCCATGTAGAGCAGTAGTTCTAAAGATTGCTTAGCTCAAACTGGGTGAGTTGTCCCTCCAGCACTTGTTCTTTGATGTAGTAGTTAATGGGTCCTGTGGTAACAACACTGACAATGCACAAGTTTTTTTTGAAGTAGGAACAATGTTGTCTATTGCTGAATAAAACCGTGTTCTTGGACATTGTTTTTCAGGTCCTTTTGATAACGACAACAAAAAATGATCCCCCTCTTTCCCATCCCCAAATTTAGTTTTGTTGCTGTTGTAATTGCTTTCTAGTAGTTGTCTCTGTGGTGCTGCATAGAAAAAGATCAGGGAGATTTGTGCTCTGAAGAGTGTTCTTCAGACTTACAGGTCTGATGCCTAAGAAGGGAGTAAAAGCTACAGGAATGAAAGGTCTTAAAACACTTGTGCTGTATTTGTGATCCCTCTGAATTTTATTTTTAACAGTCTTGCAGAAAAGAGCACCTGGAACATGTGCTGCCTAAGATCAGGCTAGATACTTCTCCAGGAAGTGTAATCATATGACAGAAGGTGAGAGGTATTTTGGATGAGGAATCAGGAGCTGCAGAACTGGTTGGAGGATGGGAAAGGGGATGGTCAAGGAATGCTAGAGCTGTACAGAGCTTTGGAGGTATGGATGAGGCTTTAAATTTATGATCAGGGAACAAGAAAAGCAGTTGAGCTGCTGTATTCTAGATTTGAGAGGGATACTAGTAAAGACTTTGAAAGGAATCATGGAAGGGAGGGAAGGCATTAATTTTGCTGGGATAATGAGTAGGAAAGAAACTTCTGTTAGGACTTTTGAAGAAGATAGTGTAGAAAACTAGTGCATGAAAATTACCCTTGGATGGAGTGAACAGATTCTTCTCTTGGTATTTATCCACCGTATTGGGAAGGAGTGGAAATGGTTGTAGGGAATTTGGGACTTTTAATTATGATATTAAAGGATCTCTCTTCTTACCTTTTTCCTAAAATGAGTTTAAAGAAAGGTTTCTTCAAGTCTGTAATGCCTTGTTTTGGACTTCTTATAGTCAAGTTCAAGATTTCTTTGTATTACTTTTATCACCCATAATGTCTTACACTTTACAGTCTCTTTCTGTCTGTGATCCGGAATCTCTCGAGATTCTAGTCATTCTTCTTTTTCCTCCTCTTCAATATACACTGAATATGCCTTTCAAGCCTTTAGACCAACAACATATTTCAGGGATATTTAAATAGTCCTTTTTGAAGCACAAAATCACAGTCTGGTCATGTGTGTAAATTTGTCRTTACGCTTGCATGCCAGGCTTGATACAGGTCCTGCTTTGTTCCTTAGTGACAGAAATATCCCATTCTCTTTGCTGTAATGGGATGCTCATAAAATTGGTGAAAAAAAGCGCTGCAAAGTTGTAGCTTGAGATGTAATCTCACCCGTGGCTGTAGACTGTCAGACCTTTTAAAAGTTATTTTAGGGAGACACAGCTAATGTTGGCAAGAAGAACTTCACAATTAAACACAAGATGCTGTGGTTTAATATGTGGGAAATGTACAGAAAGTGTATAATGTAGAAAGACAGGAGAGAGTTGAATGCAGGACTTTTTGATGCAATCTAGACTGGTCTAACTGCTTCAAAAGCATGAACTTCAGTTCTGTGAAATGTTTATCAAACCTGAGTGCCCTTGCAGGGCACATTTATCAAGCATAAACGGGGGATGCAGGTTTGTAAAGGACTTTTAGAAGACACTTTGGGCCATTATCTAGTCTTAGGGCCATATCGAGTGTGCCTGTGTTTGTCCTGTAATCTGGTTAATGTTTCAGCTTCTATAGATGGCTTGTTTCAATGCTTAGTTTTATTTTACCGTTCAAAGAATGATTTTTGTTTTCTAGGTTTTGGAGGGGTTTAATGCCTAACTAACTCTTCTTTGTATATCAAGCAATTTATGTTCTCAGACATTGAGCAGGTTCCTGGTAGTGATCTGAATAAAAGCAGAACTTTAAATGGAAGAAATAGGATGATCTGATTTATCTTAAAGGGAAAGACTTGTTTAGTAAGCATCCTGGAAAACTGTTTTTTCAGACTCCGTGAAATGGCTTAGGTAAGGTCTTGAACCCTGAGATTCCAGAGTTGTTCTCAGGAGATTGAAGAATTTTAGACACAAACCCCAAAAATCTTTAATGTTGTGATGTTAAAAATTACATTTAAATTCAGAGGCAGAACTCATGCTTTCCAGTTGAAGAAAATTCTATCTAGTAAACAAGAGTTACTGCAGTCTGCAATTTCAAACTTTGTTGCCCATTACTTTTTTTCCTGCCTTTGGGGTGGTAATTTTCTACAGTGAATCTGACACTCCAGTCAAAGTGATTCATAAGGCCAATGGTGAAAAGTACTCTTTACTTTTCTCTGATGTAAATAATCTTTGTCATTCCTTACCTGTCRTGATTACCTCTTCTTGTTTCTTCACATGTGTTTTCTGAGTGGTTTTTTTTTATGCTTCTTAATCTATGTAAACTCTCCAATTTAGTGTGCCTTCTGTTCATTAAGAAGCATAACTAAAATTTAAACATTGCTGAAGCAATTGAGCTCCAAAATATGGAAAACCCATGTGTTACAGGTTTTGCACAGCATTGATTTGTCCATGATACCCATCCTGGCTGTAGAGTAGAAACCTGGAGAAGGTGATGCCTATCTTGTGTGCCTTCCTATTCCCTACCCCAGCAATGCAGCTTACACGAAGTTTGGGTACAGGAAATGTCACTTTTCTTTCTTTCCAGATTTCAGAGCATCTCTGTGATGGAGATACTGGAAAGCAAAAATCAGCATGGTTGAAGAACCGTGGCATGGCATGCTGAGTGAGACCCAGAGCAGCAGGGCAAGCATACTGACTGTCAGGGATTCACTTGGGTGGATTCTTTCTGCCTGCTGGGAAGTTCAGGATAAAATTCTGCCAGGCCATAATGTTTACGTCCTTGCGTTATTGTAAGGCACTCTTCTGCATTATTACCTTAATGTAGGCTTCAGCATATATCTAGTTAATGAACAGAAACTTACCATTGCTTTTCATATAATATGGAAAAGAGGAATACAGAAGAATGTATACTGTTTGGGGTTATATAACTAAGGATTTCATTACTATTTAATTAGTAATTAACTGATCTTTAATGGGGTGCTTAAAGAGCTCACAGCTTCTGTGGTTGTCTTCAATGACTTATATCAAAAGTCCTGTGTTTAAGATATTTTATATTATCTGCATGTAACAAGGCTCCATGACAGTTGAGTAATAGTATTACTGGTTCTTCAGCTTTCTCTTTGTAATAGAGGTGTCCCCATACTTTTGAAAACTATTCCAAATTTAAGGAAATTGAAAAGYGTATACCTGTATGTACGGGTGATGAATTTTAATTTTATTTTATACATTCCAAACGGCTTGAGGAAATTTTGAGTCCTGTGTGGGGAGTGAGAATGGTGCGGAAAAGAATGCTCTTGCTTCAGCAGACTGTTGTGTAAGTTCATTTCGATATGCTCCATCTGTTGAGTAACTATAAAACTTCAGTAGTTTTCAACCAAAATACTGTTTGGGTAATCTGTCCTCTTCACTCTGCTGTCCAATTCATGCAAATACTTGTTACTGACTGTGCATAAACCTTTGAGAAGCATTCATTGTTGGGCAGAGAATACTTAGTAAATTACAACCCCAAAAAACAATTTTTGCACTTTCGTAGAAGGAAGATACTTAACAGAGTTGGAAACTTTTACTTTGGCTGGCTTCTCTCGACAGCAATTCAGATGAATAGTTCTGGTCTCATTGTTTTCTTTTCTGCAGTGGCTTCAGTGCAGTGCTGTTTGTTCCAGACCTGATGTTACAGATCTTTGTGGCCCTAACGTTTGAGTTGCACTGACTTGACTTGCCTGAAAGCTAATTCAGCCACTCCAACAAAGAGGAGAAACAATCACCTCTGTGAATGCGTTAAAAGTACTTAAAGGCAATAGTGTTTGCGCTGTGGTAATCAGGTTCAGCCAGATACGTTTCACTTAAGCAGTAAATTGCAGCAGTGACTATAATTATTCACTGTGAAGCAGGTAGAATCCCCTAGTTTCTAGTATAATATAGTCAATGTCTGAAGTTGGATTCCAAGGTTGATACACTGATGTTTGGGTTCTAGCATGTGCCATGGGCATCCATGTGAAAGAGATCTGGTAGCAATGAGTGTTTTGTTTGTGCAGACCCTGACTGATTGCACAATAACCTTCTACTTGGGCGTTTTTGTACCAACAGTTTTCAGGTGCTCAGGTCTCTGGCTGAACTTGTGGCAAAAAAGTCAGAATGAACACCTAAAGCTTGTTGTATTTGAAGCAATCAGAGGGGATGAATCTGAATACAAAACAGCGCGTAACCTTCCTCTTCTCCCTTCTGCTGTCTTTCAAAGCTGCAGGGGAATAGATGTTACTTCCTCATGTTCTGCAGTGTTCATAGAGACCCTTGTGAGTGAAACACCTTTGGAGACTTATGTCAGCTCCTCGAACTCCTCCTTTGATTTTTCGTTAAGTCCTGTAGGATTTCATCCCAGTTCTAGTYGGTCTCTTTCTCTCTTCCTCGCCCCTCCTCTACAACCCCATGCTTCCCTGTCAAGGCTGAAGGCAACACGAAGGACAGTGACGTACTTTCAGAATCAGCTTTAGGTGGGACATGAAAATTTTAGGTGGCTAAAATGAGGTAAAGTGAATTCCACTGGTAGTCATTGTTAGTCTCTGTTCACACATGTAAATGGTGGTAAGACCATAAATGAAGGAGAACTATCATGATCACTGCATATGGGACACTGTATTGGTTTGCATAAAGCAAGGATGGCTATGCTACCAATTTTTGTTTAGGTATTAAATCTCCTGCACAAGCCACATAGAAACCCTTGGACTTTGTGAGCATTTGCTAAGGATTCTTTTAAGCTGCTTTTTTCCTGTCTGTCTCTGGTTGCTTCCAAATCTTGGGAATCCCATTGGTTTGTTAGTGCCTTCTCTAACACTCAACATCAATGTGTCTGCAGATTCTCTGCAGGTGTGGACTGGCAGGGTAGTCAATGTCTTTCAGCTCCCAAGAAGATCTGGTGGCAGTATGGGAAAGGCAGTTGATGCCTGCTGATTCATTGCAAACAAGGCTCAGCTGGATACTGGAGTTACCAGAATTAAAATTTGGGGAGAACACTTGGAATTGAATGAAGGCTTTTCACTTTTATGCCTCCAGTTACTTTCCATTTTTTTTACTTTCACCACTGGCAGCAGTCCTGGCCTCTAGCTAAAGACCAAAAACTAAATGCAACTATTTTTTATAACTAATTTGACACCTTGTTTCCTGTTTCATCACTGGTTTTTTGGTCACCAAATATATAAAGCTGAAATCTTGGTATGTAGGGGAAAACAGGCAAGTAATCCCAACAGTGTAAACTTCGATTCATAAATCTGAGACTTGCAACCAGACTGCTGTACAAGAAAACAGATGCCATGCAATAAATTAATACTAAGCTGAATAATAAACAAGATGTATTGTTAAAGGTCTTTAATGCAAAGAAAGTGATTTCAGACTTTCATATGCTTGTTTTCTGTCTTTGTTTAAAATGAAGCCTTTGCATGTGTTTTCTTTATTGTTCTCTTTTGYGCACATTTGAGCTTTGTTGGGTTGAGGACTCGGTCTCTGGTTGGGCAGTGCTGATTAACTTACACTAAATAGGCAGCAATAATGTGATTTGAGAATGAAAAGGATTCATTTCTTTTAAATGAGGGGAAAAAAAACAAGGTTGAAGGAAATAGTTTACATAATCTCTAAAGTAGTTAAGGAGCTGAATATTTATGCAGGTTGAAATGGAAGCTTAGTTGCCCTCTAGGGGTTTTACATTAATACAGCATATGCTAGCTTTTGGGTGGTTTTTTCTTCTTTCAGAATAAAGGTGAGACAAGTCTTTGGAAAAAACTTCCGTACTGACAAATCTGTGGTGGTGGAGGCATGTGTACATCTGCATTCAGTGAGTAAAACTCATTTAGCTCAGAACCCAGAAAACAGAGGAAAGATTTTTATCCAGGTTGTGTTCTTTTAATTTTAGTGTACCAGTGGAGAATGCACTCACAGTCAACCAGTCATAGCACTGAAGTCCCAACCAGGAAAGGTCCTTACTTTCAGTCCTAAGTAAACACAGAAGACAAAAGGTTACAAGAGGGCATAATGGCAGCATACCAAACTACACCTGGATTTGTGCTAGTAAAGTTGATGATCTTATACAGATTTTTTTGCCATTTGCCCACTAAGCTTTACACCAAAGAACAGTTTCTCTTTTTTGAGAGGCTTTCATACCTAGTTTCTGGTGCGTTTTTTTTTGCTTTGTAGATTTGTCAAAGACTTGTTTGTAAATCCTCTGTCTACAAGTATTTAATTTTACTGTCTTCAGAGTTATAACTTTTGCTCTAAAGAAATGTACCCGGTTATTGCAGTCATTTATTTAAAACACTTCACAGGAGGTGAAAGATAAATGTTACACAGTTACTATCAAATTTCCAGATCTTGCTAAGCTTTGGTAGTGTCCTTTTTTGTCACATTGTTTAGTCATCTCTTCAAAATCATGAAATGAATGGGGAAGTCTAAAATTCCAAATGCCTGTATAGTCAATSCTGCAATTTCATTTGAAAAAGTAATTTTACATACTTGATCACACTGTTGCCACAATTGCAGAGTCAAATTACTCTTCACTGTTCAGTTCAGAATATGGACACAGTAGAGTTTTTAATTTTTTTTTCTGAAAAATTTGCACTTTGGTTCTATCATCCTTACTAGCACTGACTAGTACCTCATTTAGCAGGAATTCTTCCCACATCTCCACACCAGAATGTGGTTAGTCATTTTTGAAAAAAAGAAACTAAACCTGTACTGCAAAGTAGGGTAAGTGCATGATAACTGTTTTGGAGATGCTGGAATGAKGGTTGGGGAGGAATTGTGACCTCTCAGGGAAAGTAATTTCTTCTTTTAATAACTGTGTTAATAAATTGTAATATTCTGTATTTTTTCGGAGTGCCCAAAAGACCTGAGATTTTGTCCCTATCCTGTATGCTCCATCCCACCCCCATACTCCAGGTGGAACCCTGGAAGCACTTTCACTTTTGCTTAGAGGATATTTTGTTTCATTCAGAGGAGTGAGAACTACTACTACTACTGCTGCTACCACCAACCTTCTCATTGGAACTTTGAGTTAAAAACATAGTTTTGAAAGTCCAGTAAATTGAACTGGGGCAGAGGGGAAAGGAAGACTCCCCAAAACAGCATGGTGTAACTGAGAGCTGGTGTTATGGTGGAAGAGCTGGGCAAATGCCTCCTCAGGAGTTACATAAATGCCCTTCTCTATCCCCACCGTGTGGTAGAAGGACGTTACTGTCTGTTACTTCTTGCACTCGGTGAAGCTCTGTCTTTTAGAAATAGATATGTTTTTTTAACTTTGGAGTTCAGCTAAAGAGTCAGTCGCTGTGGGACAGAGGGGCTGGGGGGGATGATGTTTCTTTAAGTCATCCGTTATCCCAACTTCCCAGCTGTCCCTGAGTGGCTCGGCAGCTCCCAAAGGAGGCAGGRGGATAAGCAGTGGTGAGGCTGCTCTGTGCAGCTCAAGTTGGATGCACTTGTTTATATAAAAGCAGGCAGTGACAGACAGTAGCCATGGGGGAACTTGCATTTGTTCCAGTTCTGCCTTTTCTAGCGCCTGGTATGGTAATGCTTGATGTCAGGGATACTTCCTGCAGGGAGGGAGGAAAATTAGATCAAGGCAGTCTTAAAGGAAGCAGTTGTTTAAAAACAGTGCAGTTTAACCAGGTGGCTGTGCTTTTTGGGCATGCTTTACCTGAAACCTTATATAGAAGGTAATGCTTGTACTTGACAAGAACATTCCTAAAGTTCCTAAAGCAGGTTTCTATAGTAGACAAATCATGATTTACCCAAATAAACTGTTTCACAGCAATGTGCTTAGTTTGCTTAAAAGGGTAGATTTTTGTAATTTCAGTAGGAAGAAAAGGTCTGCTTTTCTTGACAAATCTGCCTGCATAGCCCAGCAGATCCTCATCTTTGAGCACTTAAACTGCCTTGACTGACAAAGTAGTCACTGTAAAGCCTTACACATAATAGTTATGCCCTTGCTATTTCTCCTGTGTCTTCTGAGGACATAACCCTCTTCTGTGTACTGCTGTGCTCTGTCTTGCTTAGTCAGAAGCAGGAGGACTTGTCTCTTAGCTCTTAAAGAGCTGGGTTGCAGGAATTCACTTAAAAAATATGACATGGTATTTGGGGCAAAATGCACACACACACACACATGTAGATAGGTGTGTATACACATGCATACAAAAAATGCTGACAACTCTCTACATCCAGGATTGCAGATCAGATCAGGTCTACGGCACTAAAACTAACAAGTAGATGTTTCTCTGTATCATCTGTGCCAAAGCTCCATTTGCTGTTGAAGTCCAAGTTCTGTTGAAATTCTGGTAACTAATGTGTATTGCTAAGAAATTATGTCTACTACTGCATTTAATCAGCATTTAGCAATAGTCAGGAAAGCACTGCCTGACATTTTAAGGTGTATGTTTTTTAAAAATCATCTTTTCTGACTCTGTGATAACTTAGGAAAACACTTTTTCTAGTCAAGTTTCATGTGTACATTCAGTATTCATATCAAACTGAAAACTGACTTTAGTCTTTCCACCCCTTGTCCACATAAAGACATTTTGGTCAGATCTCATGTGTGCAGGACATAGAATGAGGAGAGCTGATCTGTGCTTGACCAAGTGGCAGAACTAAATGCTCCTGAAAGTATCATGAGATTGCATGTGTATATTATTTTCAGAACTCTTTTTCTTTTAATTACTTTAATCTGGCATATTTTTGTTAACACTTTTAAGTATTTGTCTGGGTTTTGTTAGTTGAACTGATTGGGTTGGCTTGAATTACTTTGTTCGGCTGTGTTCCTCAGCTTGGTTTGCATGGGTTTTTTTTCTTAAATAAAACCATTTTTCTCTTTCTTAAACTCTGCTTTTCAGTTTCATTCCCTGTTTCTTGGTCCTTATTATGAAATCAGAAAGAAAAAGCCCAATGATCTGCTGTGCATAAGTGTGGGTTACTTGGGACAGACAGAAGTACTTCCTTGCTGTCACTTGAGGTTTCTGGTTACAACTCTTACAAACATCCACAATTCTCAGTCTGAATGGGAGCAAATTTTAAACTACAGAATGTGTGCAGTGAATCTGGTGAGAGGTTTCCCTCTCTCTGCATCGTATGGGAATGGGACTGTATCTTCATTGTTCATGGCTTTCCTCCATTTGCTTGTCATTCCTTGATGCTAGTTTCTTAAGATCCTCTTTTTTTTCCGCAGAAATTCAGTCTTTAATGATTGTTGGGTTTGAAAACAAGAGAAACCCTACTAATGTTTCTGTAATAAAAAGATCAGCAGCTGAGCAATGACTTCTGTTTTGAATTAACTGATGTTGGAGGATCTCTACATGCCTTACATGACTTTTCAGAAGAGGTGTGGTATTGTGGTTTCCAAAAAAACCCCAACAAACAGCACAAATGAAAAAAGAAACCCTATATATTTTTTTATGATTTTTGAAACAGGCATTTAAATAAGCCATTGATTTCCGATATTAATTTTAAAAGCTCGTTGTAAGAAGTTGACCAAACATGGATCCTTGTAATAGCAAGGTATTTGGGACATGAAAATTTTGAAGAATATTGTTCCTAAGTGAAGGTAGGTGGCATTTACAGAGCAAGTAACTGGATTGTTCTAAAAAAACCCCAACCAACCCCCAAACATTTTTGATCTGCATAGAGTGCCTTTGCTTCCTACTGCTTTGGCCTGTTCTGCATCCAGCTGAGAGATACTTTGAGGCCAATTAATTTTTGCAGCAGGATTTTGAAAACTTGCTAATGAAAAAAGCATGCATRGTATGAAACAAATAACTACAATTGGAGTAGTTGGGAGTTTAGCAGGACCTGCACAGGCCAGGGCAGATAGATGTTGAAGGAATTCAGCTAGCAGATACCTTTCTGTTTTCAGGATGGTTTTTCCGCTTTTCTTCCTCTTCTTTTGGATGCTTGTCAGTTTAGACCCACTGTGTAAGGGATCCTAAGGGTTTTGAAGGGCATGTAAGAACTTTGTGCTTCAAGGTATAAGCTTACAGCTGATAGGGATTAGGAAGAAGCTTTGCTTGAGAAGATGTTTTTCCATAATGTAGACTTTCTGACACATTTTTCTAAAGCAGCAATTACTGGCTTCTGAGAAAGATGGTGTACAGGACAAATGGGCCCTTTGTCTGATTCAGTATGTTATTTTCTCATCTCTAAATGTCCCCTAAAGCAAAGTCTTCAGATTTGTTTCTAAGATATTGATAACATTCATTCTTTATCCGAAGGCATTGTGTTTAGACAAACAGTTTCTAGTTTTTTGGGAAATATTCTTCCTCTGCAGACCACACTTGTGCTATTTGCCTTCCTGTTGATTTTCTCCTGCTGCATGTTCACCTCAATCATGAAACGAGGGATGTTTCAGCATTTCTTACTGGAGTGCCAGAGATTCTGTGGTCTCTTGGGGGATCCTCTCTTTGCACTGTGTACTTTAAGATAAAGCTGCTGTTCTGTGCTGAGAGTGCCCTAGAAAAGATTGGGAAGGAGGATGAATATCCCTTCCTTAAAATTCCTGAGTTTCTGGGATTGTCTCTCCTCCCCGGTCCTGTATTGTGTGCTAGTATGTATTGATCATCTGCCCTAGGACAGATGACTCCAGCCTCTAGCTACAAAAGCTGAAATGGAGCAGCTTTTGGGGGGCTGGTGATGAGCACGAATATGGAAAG
Source organism: Amblyornis subalaris (assembly GCA_018881555.1). NCBI lineage: Eukaryota > Metazoa > Chordata > Aves > Passeriformes > Ptilonorhynchidae > Amblyornis > Amblyornis subalaris. The sequence goes on from JACAXG010000039.1 coordinate 5,447,472, forward strand.
TATGTGATTTTTATGTTACAGCAAGTGAATATTTGTGGAGACAAAGTATTTGATCTGATAACAGAGGTTCACTTGAAAGAATCAAGGTTATTTTATGACAATTTTCTCTTTGCCCTATATAGGATGCACTTAATTATTTCATGCTATCTCCTTCTATTCAAATTAATCTGTCTTATATATATTGTTGCTCAAATTAGAATAATTCTTTAATCAGCTGTGTTATGCATGCCATAGTAGGCTAGAATAGGAAAGCTACTCCTAGCATACTGACGATGCATGTATTTTATTTGTTATTGTAATTTAAAAGTAAAATCAGAAATATTGATTTCTACTTGACTGGAGAGATGATTTAGTTTGAATATCAGACTGATCTTAATCAGGTGAGAATTAATTGAGTTGGAGGTATTAGATATTCAGTGATGTTAACTGAACCATGATCAATCTACAGAGAAGCTTTCTTTTGTACTGTGTTGGAAATATCAAATAGCTCATACTCTACAATGTAAAACAATCTCTTCATGTTCATCCCACTACTTCCTCTGGCTCATTACGTGCACCAGTAATCTGTTCTGTGCATACTGAGTAATCTTCAAAGTAACAAGCTAGTAAATCACAATTTAATGAAAAATTAAAAGCATAATAACTTCACCATAAAATGTTGCTAATAATGTTTTGGATAATTTTAATGGTTTTGTACACATTTTACAAACAAATATTTAAAAATTTTGCCCTTGTTTACATTTTAAAGGGAACTGTTTCGTCCTTCCACCATCCCAAATCCCCATTGTTACTTGGGCATCTTCTCTTCACCCAGTGGTAGAGTCCAAGGAGTGACCCAAACACTGGGCAAAACTATTTCCTTTTTTTTGTGTAGAGGAAAAAACCTACCCCAGAATAAGTCTGGTCTGGATCATGATGCAAGCTGGGTTTTTTTGGTTTTTTTTTTTTTTTAAGGGTGTGATAGCAGTATCATAAGTGTTGAGAAAATATAAATGGTGAGATAACACCTCTGTAGGACTTTCTCTTAAGTAGTAAAATTGTAAAGTCTTTAAATAAACGAGAGCCAGACCTGAGAGGATCAATTTATCTTGATAATGGGGAATATTTCATTTATTTTGTGTACAAGAACATCTGCAAAATAGATGCACAATTATAACTGATAAAACTACAGTTCTAAAATTATATGAATTGCACAACACTTCCCAATATAAGGCAATACAAAAGTGCCAAGTATTGTTATAATCTGAATCTGCAAAAAATGAACTTTCAGAAATAGCCTTTACGCTACAAACAGTTCATACATTGAAAATAACAAGGATGATTCCTTGCTGTTGTTACATCAACRCAGTTTCCATGCAGCTGCTTGGCTGTAGATAAATCCCAAACACTTTCTGTTCTTCTCTTGCCTTTCACATGGAAAGACTTTGATGTTTGCAGAAAGAAATAATTAAGTATCTAATATTTTAAAATATTTAAAGTAAAAAGAAAAAATCTTTTAAAATGTGCTACTAATATAATCTGATGCTGGTTGTTCCTCTTTATTAAATCACAAAAAACCCACACCACTTTCAGTTTGTTTCTTGGGGCAGAACTTTACAGGATTTTTTTCACAAAGTCTTTCCTTTACATATACATAAGTGAAACTTCAGCAGTCTAACACACCAAATCCACCATTTCCTTTTGAATGCAGCACAGTGAAGGGACCGGCCTAATTCTGCTTGGGAGTGGGAGGRTGTTGTAGGCTACATAAAGAACACTTGCTTCTTAAATGTGATGCCTTGTTTTTGTTGTTCACTGTTTGTAGGTCTGCAAACACTGAGATTAAGAGTGTTAAATTTAACCTTGTCTGGTTTAATGGTGTGTAAGAAAATCATCACCTTTATTCAGCAGAGCTGTGCCTCTGTCTGATGCCAGATGTTGGTTTGTCCCTTTGAGTCAAAATCCTACAATTTTTTTTATTTTTATCATACAGAGCAAATATTTCTTGAACCTATGAATATGTTCTAAAATTAAAATGGGCAGTACCCTGGCTTTTTATTTCCTTTTCTTTAATTAGGAATTGTATGTACCAGGACATCTGTTGGTGGACCCCCACCAACTTTGTTGTAACTTTCTGGTAATGTATCTGATCTTTTAAATTTAACACTTTAATGGGTATTGCATATGCCTGTCTGACTGCTTGGATAGATGGAGAAATAATTTGTCCAGTCTTTATTCTGTGATAAGTGAACTGTTACCCAGTTTCACTTTCCATCTGCTTCCCATATTATCTTGTAGTAAAGTCATAAAACAGAGTTGGGGAAAAAGCAATTAAAAATACTGAAGAAAAACATTCTTCCTAGATGCTATTTCTTTTCAGCAAAGATTAGTGTGGACTGTAAATATCTTCGTAAACAAAGTTTACATTCTTTATTCGTTCTTTATTGTGTTAACCTTCTAGCTAATTATCAAAGAAACCTTAATAGCAAGAGTGCTTTGTAACTTAAAGCAGTATTTAATCAACCATCAAATATATTRAATCAGACACTCAAAACTAATTCTTGATACCTCCAACATAATTTGTATCTGATGGGAATTATAGAAAGACTCAGAATAGGATTTTTATTTAAAAATGCATGTCTGTACAGCTTTATAGATAAATTTAGAAGGTTTTAAAAAGCTCTTTTTTTTCTGTTCTGTGACTTCACGTGTGTCAGGATCTAATTTCTCTTAGTTCTCTGTGTTGTGCTTTCTCAAGTAGGTAAGTTGGGATAGGGAGACTCAGTGAACTCCTGCTCTTGGATCGTGGTCAGATCTGGAGGTGCCAGGGACCAAACTCAGCAGCTTCTCCAAGCTGCTCAGGGGCCGAGATGCTGCCTGCTGAAGAGTCAGTCCTGGGAAGGACTCATTCATCACTGACCTCAGCCAAAAAGCCCTCATGTCTGTCCCTGAAAATCATATGAGCCATGTGGTCCTTCCATCATAGGCAGGTCACCTACACATGCCAGCGTGCCGTAGTGAGCAGGTGAGAACTGGCAGAACTGAATTGCTCTGTATTCAGACATGGTTGTTCAGCTTTTGTTCAGTTGACAGCAGACCTTTGTTTTGGCAAAGACACCTTTTGGCCTTACATATTTGGTTGATACAGAGAAGGTACTAAACTGCAGGCTTGTATTAGCAGTTAAAATCTCTCTATGTGGCTGTAATGGCCAAAACATAATGAGACTTCAAATTCACCAAACTGTGACCAAAACTCATTTTGTGTTTGCCTTGCAACAGAAATGCAAAACTTTCTTCATGAGAGAGAGAAAGGAAGAAGACAAAATCCAGCCTCAGATCAGTTCAGTGAACTCTCTCTGAGCTGTAGTCTCAGAGATCTTTGGTCCGTGTGCATCCCCTTAGACAGAKCCCACAGCACAGAGAGGAGCCTGTGGTAACCTATGTCAGATATGATGTCAGGAACCATGACTGCTGCAGGTGAGAGGGGGGTCTGTAGCCAGTTTCCGTGGTAACTGGTAGGCACCTGCAGCTCACTGACGCAGTAGTGGATCTGTCCTTGTCTGTGCACAGAGCATTCAGTGATGGACATATGTAGCTGTCCTAGAAAAGCCTTGGCAAAGGGTTGATTCTATGGAGGGCAAGCATTTTTCCCCTAACAAGGCATTTTCACTTCTGTTGTGTTGAGCTCTGTTCTTCAATTTATTTAGCTTGTATTTGTAAATATTGGGGTAACTGTTATTGTTTGTTTGAAACATGTCTCTCTTTTGTGGTACAGTTTGCAGTGAATTTGCAGAGTGGCCCAAATTTACCTCATTTCGATGCTGCTTGAGGTTCTGTTTTAGTAGCTTACTGCTTGCAGGAAGAAAGAAAAYGTATAAGCCCATGAACTTATAAAGTCATGGAAAGCCATTTGCTAAAATCATAAAGATTGGATCATACACAAGATTATGAAAAGATGAATTCTGTTACTTGTATGACRTGCAATGTATCAGGAAGAAGGCTTGTTTGAGCATGAGTCTGGATTCTCCAGTGTTCTGGTTACCCCTTGTAGCTGCTAAGTGTTAAATTACAATAGGTTGGTAATCAGTGTATCTGGTAATCAGTAATCTGTGTATCTGCTCCTTTTGTGGTGTCTTGCTATGCACCCTGAAACTTTGGTCTACAATGCAGATACTGTCTGAGTGAGGAATAAGTAAGGATTGTGAGGATTCTAGAGATGGACAATAATTCTTGCTTTGAGATATCTGGAAGTATTGAGCACTATTTCTGAGATTATTCTCCAAACCAGTAGTTTAAACACTCTCTGTGCTGCTCAACATTGAGACATTTTATTTCATGAAAGAGTTCATGAATCATAGAATCTGCTGAGTTGGAAAGACCCATCAGGATCATCAAGTCCAACTCCCGACCCTGCACAGGACATCCCAATCACACCATGTGCCTGAGAGTGTTGTCCAAATGCTTCCTGAACTCACACAGGCTTGGTGCTGTGACCACTTCCCTGATGAGCCTGTTCCAGTGCCCAGTGACCCTCTGGGTGGAAAACCTTTTCTGATGTCCAACCTAAACCTCCCCTGACTCAGCTTCAGGCCATTCCCTCGGGTCCTGTCACTGCTCACGAGAGTGAAGAGATTGGTACTTGCCCCTCTGTGAGGAAGACAAAGAATAATTAAAAATAAAACAACATTCTCCAGCCTGCTGGAAGGTTTCTAGTTAGCATTTATAACTAAACCTCTCTTGTACTCCTTAAGAGACTGCCAAACAGGAGAGATGGATAATCAAGTTTTGTGTGCTCATATAAGGATGCCTAATATGCTTTAACCTTCTTTCTTCCTCTCTGTTGTTAAGCATCAGTAACGTTAAAGCTAAACAGCTGGAAGCAGTTTTATCACTTTGCAACAGTGCCTGGCCATGTACTGCAGGCAGGCCCTTCTGAAGCCAGGGAATGCTGGCAATTGCAGTTCAGGCTTTTTTGTTCACTGAGACATCACGCCTTTAACCAATCAAGACTGGTGAGCTAACAAGTGAGAGGGACCTCCTGTTGTCTTCAGTGGTTTTTTACTTCACAGCTTCCAGAAGAAATGATTACTACTACAAAAAAAAACCCCAACCCAAAACCTCAGCACAGCACTTAAAGAAGTGCCTGTAGAGACTATAAATCAAACTGGTCACTAGACAGACCATAAGCTTTCAAAGGCTTTGGATGTTTTTCCCAGAAAAAAACAAAGGACATTTTTAGAAATGTATTAATAGGTATGAGATGCTGATGTAGGGACAGTCAATATAAACAGTCCCAGAAAGAACAGAAGAAATGTCCGATTCACCTTTGAAAACCAAACAAACATTTTGATAACCTAATAACACATTTCTTGTGTTGTTCTGAGCTTACACTGCTTTGTAAACTTCAGCTATCCACAAGTTTCCTCAAAGTTGTGCATTTGGATGACTTTAGGCGTAAAACACATAGCTCTTAGAAACTGGGTGTGATTGTTAATAGATACCTTTGTGTACAGGTTACAGTGTCTTCCGAACTGGTAATTAACTGGTTAATGTAAACCCATTTTCTACATTCTTTAATCTGGTTTTCAGCAGTGATGAAGTTGCCAGTGTGTAACACAGGGTGCTGTGTTGGAGCACGTTTTAAGTGTTCACCAGTAAATAATACATTCAAAGTAGGTAAGAAGTAAATTCTTTGCCAAGTTTTGCAAAGATACATATAAGTTTGGCAGTATAAGGACACTTAAATCTCTCATCAACACTGTCAGCAAACACTGCCTTTTCTTGTAAATTATTTTAGTGAAAGCCTAATTAATATAGCCATGGACAAGCAGATTAATCTCACCTAGGGATTGCTTGCAGCTGTTGGATCACTTTCTCAAAATCTTGCTGGTAGTGTCTGGGATAGTAGAAGATGAATTTTGTTCTACTGAGGTCCATGATTGCTTAATGCCCATTTCAGTGGGCATCTGCTATGAGCAAAGGACAGGAGTGCTGCCATTATAGGCACAAATCTGTTTTCTTGTTTATTTAAGTCTTGATGTACATATACACTGATATAGATACACTGATATATATCTATCATATGCACTGATATACACTGATATATATCTATCATATACACTGATAGATAATGTTGATTTACCCTTTGTATGATGTAGTACCATTAAATTTTGATGTTACTAGATTGGTTGTAAATTTTGCTAGATATGTGCAAGAAGATAAAGATTTCTGTATGCCCTAAATTTGCTGGATATTAAATCACTACTAAGAACAGCTTACAGGAGGAGAAATGGATGGAATTCTGGAAGGGGATGCAGTAGGGGGAACTTTGCTATTGGTTGATCTTGGACACATGGCTGTGTCTCTCTCTCTTTCTCTCTCTTTTCCATGTGCTAAATGTAGCTGATTACCTCTTAGAGCAGTTTGAAATCTCCTGACAGAAATAACAGCTAATTCTTATCTAGGGTTATTATTCAGTGAAACATCTGTACAGGGTGCTGGTAACAGTGAGGCAGAATTTTAGTTACTCCCAGATAAACCACATGTCCTTAACCATGACTTTGCTGTTCTGTTTCAGTGTCTCACTGACTTGTTTTTAAGATCCTTAAAACAGACCAGGTACTTTCACTTAATGGAGCAATTTCATTGTACTTAAATGCCAGAAATCATGATCCCAGAAATGTAGATGATAGCCCTGAGTAGAACATATGAAAAGCAGGCACAAGAATCATGGATTTGCTGAAAGAATAACTTCAGAAATCGTATTAGCAACAGCAGTGTGTGGGAATGTGTTATGTGATATGGGGAGAATCCCAATTAAAGTGTTGTTGCTAAACAAGTGACAAAGACCTTGCAAACAATATGAGAATCCAGGCCAACTATGGTTATATTAATAATAACAAATCAGATCTGGTCTGATACCTACTTGTCACAGTCTGGACAAACTTAGGAGGAAGACTCGAAGAGCCTCCTCTGCAAAAGATAGGGTTCAAAACTCCCTTCCCCTCCCCTTAAGAATTTCTCAGAGGAAAGTTAAAAAAACCTGTTTATTTAACAAAACCCAGCAGCTGGGGTGGAGGGGGGTGTGCGCATGCAGGCACCAGGGGAAACGGAAAGGAAAATAAAAAAATGAATAATGTTAGATCATAAACCTCTCGTGAGGAGGATAACCTGGATGAATCAACGTCCTGAGTCCTTGGCAGGTGTGGTCTTCTGCTCTGTCTCTAGCTAGCTGCTTGAGTACGGAGTAGGCCCTGTCCAGGCCCGGGGGGTGTAGGCCCCGCAGAGATGGTATGTAGAACAGAGCCCAGTTGTCTGTTGTACAGTTCCAAAGGAAGAAGAAAAAGAAAATACAATCCCAGGAAAAAAACCTGTCTTCTTCCCTTGCCTCAGGCAGAGGAGGGAAAAAGCCAAAAGCAAGTTTTAATTCTGTCCGAATATTCCTCAGCTGAGTAAAAGCCGGGTGAAAACTCACAGGAAAAGGTAAAAGTGTTCCCTCTGCATCCAGCTGTAGAAAAGCAGCTGGCCAGAGCTCTCTCCTCAGAAGCACAACATAGCGATCTGATAAGTAAAAGAATGTAAATATCCTTCGAAGAAAACCAAAACATAGCTCCTGGCTTCTCGAGCCCGCTTAAAGACACAGAGTTACTATTTTTCATTAAGTAGGTGATTGGGATATATAGCATCATAAAGTCACTCCAGGACACTACTACACAGACATGGGTTTTTTCACCAATTGTCATTTTCCTAACTTTAATTTAGTTTGTGTTGGTTTTTTTTTTCCCTAGCATTTACTAAATGCTGTCAAGAAACTGGTCTTCTTATGGTGGTGAAGTGTCGGCAGGAGAACACAGCACTGAAAGACTGTCTGGTTGGCCAGTAAGTCCCTCATGAGTCTTTGTTGGGTTTTGGTGCATGGCCTATGCTAATCTAGAAATGAGTAAAAATGTTAACTGTTCTCAAAAGGATTGTGTAAAGTTAGGGACTTTGATGTATTTTCTGAAATATCTGTATCTTTGCGTTATTAAAACAGTGCTGGTCAGGGCCCTAACTGACCAGATTTTATTTACCATATGAATATATGGCTATAGAGGCTCTCTTTCTGATTTACCTGGTGACAGATTTCAGCCCAGAGGACCTGTAGCCGTTCATTTGCTCTGGTACATCACTGATGTGGGGTAGGGGCATACAGYGAAGCACCTTCACACTCTGGTAGTGAGACAGGATAAGTTTGTTTTTATTTTGCTTTTTGAACTGTTTTTTAAGCTTTAGTCTGAAAGTGTCCTGCTGTTGTCAACAGCAATAGCAGCAGCAGTGGGAAATTGTTAGATGTAAGAGAGGTCAACTTGATGCCATGGTGGATTGAAACATCTCTTTTGGAAGTCCTAATTTATCCCCAGTGCCATTAGCCTGAAGTGTTAGATTCTTGAATTTCTCAGGGTGAGGGTTTTTTGAGTTTGACTGGGGGAAAAAAAGAGGTTGGTTTGATTTTTGGTGTGTCCTGCTCTGCTAAACCAAAAATTAAGATTAAATGCCTTTGAACTAGTGACAGTTATTCTCAAGTATTTAGGAATTGATGAAAAAAACATGTGCAGCCAGGCAAGAATTCAGGCCTAACTGCAGTCAGAACTTGCTGGAGTTGCTCAGTTTTATCTGTACCTTCACCTTTATTAAAAAATAAAATTAAACAAAATACTATTGAAAAAAAGGTTTATAGTGTTTGAGTAGTTATACTTGAAAACAAAATTATGAGAAAAAGGACTTTAATGTAATGATCAAGGACTAYGTGACTGCTGTTCAAGACATATACACTTGAACCTATTCCCAGTAGTCACTTGGGTGCATAAAAAATATGTCAACTGCAGCAGATTCCCATGCTGAGGAAGGGAGCTGCAAATAAGTTCTTCAGCTGAACTTAAGCACCAGACATCTTTCCCATTTTTTACCTTTCCTCTTGGCAGCTTCACTGTAAAGGCTTGAAAAGGACTATGCTTCAAGAGAGAACATCATGAGATTGCAGATTAATTTAGTTTTTAAAGATGACAAAGCTAACTGTAATACATAGGTACTTGATTAAAAAAGCTATTTTATTATTGAAGGCAGGCAAGTTTTCTTTGGGTGTGAAAGGGGAAGATCAGTTACGAGTGTTACTCATGCAGTATCTGTTCCTTGTTCCAAGACGAAAACCAGTATGTATTTTTGTCTTATAGCTATAGTGATCCATCATTCTATGAAGAATGCAAAGCAGAATATTTGAAGCAAAGAGAAGAATACAGAGCAACTGGAATTAAGAAAAAAAGACAGAAGCTTAGTCCAAATGTGTAATTAAAACTTAAAAAATTAAAGCTTTTCAAATTTTATAGGCAACTTGGATTTCACTTGATTTAAACAGGCTTACATCATCTGTACCCCCCTGTGTGCAGTTCAACTAAAATACACAAAATGAAGAATAAAATAATGTGTGAAATTAAGAGTCAGTTTTAAAACCTTTTGTAATTGAAGACCTAAAGCATGCTGTCACAGATGCAAGAGAAGTTGCAAAGGTCTGTTCCTCTATCTGGACTTGAGATTTTGTTAGCAATGTGCAATTTGGAGTTTACAATTCCAGAATGTAATTCCAAATTTGGAATTTAAAGTTTATATCTAATTATGTGAGCCAGGCTACATAAAAACTTAAGGGTGAATAATTTAAGTTGTATTAACTGATCTCAAATTGGGTATACATTGAAGTTGGTCTTTTAGTCATCACCTGAAGCTGACTGCTTATGGAGATGCACTTACTAGAAGAGAAGGGTGGCTAATGCAGAAGAGCTGCTGAGACCAGTGCAAATACCTTTTTCATCAAAATGTTGTCATGTGAGAGCCTGGTTGTCCTGTGCCTACACTGTGACTCATTTTTAAGTCTACACTGTCAGAAGGGTGGATGCCTTGTGCTTGTCCATGGCCCAGACTGACCATTTTGACTCCAGAGGAGAAAGTAATCTCATCTAGACCTTCTTTGAGAACAGGGAATAAGCTGCCATGCTTCAGGAGTCAGCAAGTGACCACACTTGCAAAATTCTTGCAGGTAGAGGTGAGTAAACAACTAAACCAGTCCTGTAAGATGCGGATCATCTCTTGCAGGAACTAAGTGTAAGCAAGTCCCTAATTAAAAAGGAGCAGACAAAGGATCTTTCATGGACTGATACTTGAAGCTGCTTAACTGTAGAACTCTCTCAAATGCATAAATGGCTTCACTACAGATACTAATGTAAAGTTTTACAAACTATCTTGGAGTATCCTTTGAAGCATTCTTAAACAAAAATAAATTTTAATTAAAATTCATTTTTTAATTTTTTATTTCAATACTGTTTCACCACAGAGTATTGGTCTAAAGCTATTCAAGTAGGAAATTCAAATCAGACTTTGATACATGTATGTGAAGGAATTAATGCTGCACGTTAGTCATTGCCCTTTATTCTTTGCCTTTTACTGGAATAATCAGTAATAATGTTGCTTCAGCAGATTGGSTGGAGGACTGGGGAAACACTTGTGAATGAAAAACTGAAAAGATGTGTGTAGCATTCTGCCTTAAGTCACACTCAGCTCTAAAGCTAACCACCTTAAAATAGCTTATGTGGAACAGTGTCCTACACATGTACTTTTTCTGGGCTTCTTAGCTCCAGCATTTTGGAGAACAAAAATATTCCAGTTGTTTTGCCMTATATATTTAAAAAAGGAGGAAGTTTAAAGTGGATGGTGAAATGTGTTTTTAAGGACAGTGACTGTTCCGTTATCCCACTGTGAAAATCAGCTACATTTTCAACATCTGGGAAGCCAGCCTGGGTCTTTTTAAGTGTTGACCAAAGCCATTCCAAGGAGGATTTGAGTAGGAGTGAGTATTCCCTTAGGAGCAATGCTGGGTGGGCCAGTGGTGAGTGCCTGCACTGAGGGCTCACTTGAGTCAGACAGCAACACCAGCRATGGGGGTCTGCTTTTCTGGCTCAGCAGAAATTCTGTCCAGCAGGTGAGGGGGACCCCCAGTGCAGTGACCAGTACTGCAGGGGAGGAATTAATGCCTGGAATGGAACAAAGCCCAGGTGAACCTGCAGGTTCCTGCTCCCCACCCTTCTATACAGGCTTTTTGTGAACAACAGCCGCAATTCACTTCTGCACTGATAATTAAGTTCTACTGTCAAGCCTGAAATTCCATGTACTGAATGGTGCTGTCAGTCACTTCTTTCTCTTTACCTATATCTGGGTTATGGAGCTCCACTGTGAGCCCTGGGATGCACTCAGAGCTGGGATTTGCCCTTGGCTCTGGCATCAGCTTCCTCTGTAACACACGCATGGCCTTAAGGTGCTGTTCCCTAGTTTTGAATTCTTGATTTCACACCTTTCACTTTCTTAGTGCCTTGTGCATATCCTGTACTTGAATTGCACTTACATTTTTTAAATAAAAGTTTAAATGAAAGAATGAGTACTATGACATGACAAACTCATACCAGTAAATTTGTTTTCATCTCAGCTGTAAACTCTCCTTCCTACTCAGGTTAACTGGAGGCAGCCCTAGATTCTAATCAATCTAAGAAAACATCAGTACTATTGGCAAAGCCTTCAGCTGTGCTTCAGCAAGGAACTGGAAGTTGAGTATTTCTTAAAAAGCACTTTTGTTTTGTCAGAAGTTACTTGTGAATGACAAGAGGGTACTGCTCTGGAAGCCTGGCTGTCTTAACCCCCTCACTCCCTCCACCTCCCAACCAAACAAAGCATGGTAACTGCCTGTACTTCCAGAGAGCAGCCAGCTCTAGGTGATGGGGCAGGGAGATGTACAGACAGGCAGTACTTCACCTAGCCCTCTCCAGCTAAGCCAGGGATTTAATTAATGGTCCCTAGATACTCCCTTTTTTCCCGTTTTGAAATAAATTCTGAAGGATTCTTATACATTATTACTCTGCATAGGAGTAGACAATTAGGGGAATTAATCTAGTTGTGTCTCCAGTGTTTTCAAGGCAGCCTATCTATATAGAAAGGTTGCAGAAGTGCAGAGGCAGGAACAGCCAAGGTCTGAAGTGTGGTAATGCCCCTCACCCATCATAGGTAATATTTGTAGAAAAGTATCTGACGTTTTCTAACCTGACCTGAAAAGTGAAGGTGGCATTACCAAGAGTTGACAGTCCCAGTTTTAACCCTGCCTGTTTACACCAAGAAGCTTGTGCAGGTTTTGTAAAGTTGCAGGACTTTCACTGTGGCCGTACAATGAGCCTGCAGCCCTTGCTTGCCTCCTGCAGTGGCAACCATGTGCCCACCCAGCCTAAAACCCTCCCCTGCAAGGCACTCCTCATTGACACTGGTGGAAAAAGACCTTAAAGCTGGAAGGCTGATGTGTCACTGAACACCTTTGCACGGCCCAGCACAGCATCTGTCAATGGTCCTGCAGCACAGGAGCCTATCTGTGCCTCTTGCAGCACTTGGCAAGCACCCAAAACACCCCCATTTTTCACTGGAGACTCTACTCTCTTGTGTATTAAAGGTCTCTTCAAACTCCTGAGAGGAGTCCCTTACCAAATGCAAGATCTGACCGGAAGGAGGGAGAAGGCATCATATATTTACTTAAAAGTTTGCCTTCACAGAGTAAAATCCAAACTTGGAAGATGAGTGGCAGTTTGTAATGCACAGGATTTTCRAAGGGGAGTGGAACAGCTGAACACTGCAGTCTGAGACATCACCCAGAAATTAATCTGCAAGCCAGAAATCCATTCTGCTTCACATTTAGTACAGCCATACTCCTCCTCATGTAACTCATGCATCCTGTTCACTCTGCTGATCAAAAAATGGTCAAATACAGTTGCAATTTAAGTGTTCTACCTAGTTAAAAATTGGTTCAGTAACAGCAAGCACCTGGATGTTTCTTGAATGCTTCTCTCTAGATCAAAACAGCTGTACTCAAACATGATCATCTCACCACTTAATTACTCTATAATGTTTGAACCACTTGCTCTATTCTATCTTAAAATATAATTAAATTAATTTTGCTGGACACTGATCTCAGGGTGGTTTTGTTTAAATGGTTCAGCTGCAACTCAGTTAAAATTAGTGTTTACCTTTACTGCTGATGATAAAAAAATAAAATGCTTGCATCCACTGTCTTATGTTCATACAATCACAAGTAGTACACCATTTCCCCTAAAGAAGCAAAAGCCTGRCTCCTCAAGACCCCAAAAAATAATACCGAAAAATATTAAACCCTCACGTGCCCTTTTTTATACTCAAACTACACAAAGAATCAGGACAACACCTTACGCCTCTGTGACCACCGTTCTTCACAGGGCCTGTCGGAAGATCAGAAGACAATACAGGTGTCAGTCAGGTACTGGAGATTTTCACTCTTCCTTTACCAGGCCACAGCACCATTAAAGCTACACGTGTCGCAGCATAGGAGTGTCAAAGTCTACTGCAAGTTGGTTTTGAAAGAAAATTCACTCTCGTTTATCCCACCAGCACAGTTCACATGATACTTACATAGGCCTGTGTTTCATTACTTGGAACAGGCATTGTTTTACTGTAACTCCACCATATGTCTAGTGCTGCTTGCTTCTTTTTCCAGCTGTAAAAATTGGACAGTGCATCACAGCTAATTTGGGAGTTTGCTTTCATCAATATGKCTAGTTCACATATGAGGAAAATGGATCAGCTGTAAACCGCAAAAATGGCAGGGAAACTTTAAACGATCAGATTTCAAAAATATTTTAAATTAACCAAACAATGCAAGTTTGCATATAAGTTATTAGATGGTTCATCCAACTCGCCAAATATTCAAATCCATATTCATCAGGCTGCCATATGCTCATTTAAATGTGCAAAGCAACAACCTCCTCCTGGCCCTAAAGCTGGCTGCCATTTCTGTTAAGTGGAATTAGTGCTTTCTTAAATTAAAAATTGTTAAATTGGTGGGTTGGGTGAGGTTTTAAAAAGTTCAAAGTTTGCATTCAAGTTAAAATTTTCTTGGTGTCTTACAATTATTTGAGGACTTCGGTCCTTACTATATGCAATTTTACAGTTTTATATAACACATGCACACAAATACCAGAACCCCGTTACTACAGCCACTTCTGCATGTAATTTGCTGCCACTTTGATGAAAAGATTTCACTTCTGAAAACGGAAAAACCACTGAAAGCCACTAGTGGCATGGATTTAAATGACTTTTCCATCTTCAGTCAAAACCTGATTGTAAGCTTTGGACCAACAGATGCTTCACAAGCCAGCGAGCTCCCAAGTGCCTCCAAATCTGGGGATTTCCTTTTCAAATGTTACAGCTTGGACATGGCAGTGAGTGATTGGATTGGAAATGCTGCCTGCAGCAAGCTCTCCAACATCAGTCCCTCTTCTCTCTAGTATCAGCAGTTCTCCTGAAGTCCCTCTCAGGAAACACTGCTGCTCCCCTCTCCAGCATGAGAAGCACAGAATATAAACCAAGGGTCAAATGCAAAACCTGGAGATTCTCAGGTTATGCACAGAAAAGCTTAATTTTAATTTTTCCTCTCACACAGGACAGGACAGGCTGACTGGGAACCTTTTGACACAAGCAGTCAAAGCAACATAGTTTAAGGTGACTAAATCCTTCAGGTTTCAAGATCCAAGAGAATACTTTTCCCAGAATACACTGAGGCAGACTACAGCAGATGGCTGRTTTATTTTGCTGAATCAAAGTGGATGAACCTCAAATCTAATTGTTTGTATTTGGAATAACATTTACACACAATAAAGGAATTAAAACTTCAGTAAAAAATTTTGGGCCAAATACGGAAAGGAGATTTGTAAGTGAAACTAATTTCAAACAAAAATAAATTTATTTAAAATCTTACACAGTAGAATTCCTTCATTGCACAAATCATGTTGACTCCTGTTGGATGTTACATTCCTTAATAAAAAACCTCTGAATGTTGAGGTGGAGAACCCCAAAAGAACCATATACCTTATGCAGCCACTTGAGAAATTTTTTCTTTGTTATTGGATTTGTTTTATGCATATTGGATTTTGTTCTATTACTTTCCAAGAGATTGTACTCCCCTGAGTCAGTTGTGTTCATTGGTCAGAATAAATTCCAGCATCTGACACCATTTCCATTAATCACAGACAAGCCACTATACGTGAGAAAGATAATAGAAAGATAAAAACAATATCTGGTGAATGTGAAACATTATTTATGTATGCTGTCTGCTACTATAGGAGAAGGTATCTGGAAGGCATTTTTTTGCCTTTGATAGACAAACTGAAAGATGGGCTCTGTCTGAAGTACTTACTGTGCAGGGAAGAGTGTCTGGAACCACACAGGTCACATAGCACCCTGGTAACACTTCTACAGCCCATTGTTACTACAGCTGTGCTACAGTCACAGCTTCTCCATGTATTTGCAAGCAATTTTAAGATAATTTGCTACTAAACAGCTGTGAAATTAGTTTTTATTACTTTGATGTTAAGCTGGATCTGTGAAGCTGAATACTTCACCCACCCACACATCTGTAAATAGCATATTCAGTATTAAATATCTYCCCGCCCATTACAAGTTAGGTATCATGGATCTAAAATACAAAGCATTTCTCTTCAACTTTTTCAGCAGTCAAGACATTCCACTTAACCCTGTTATATTAAGCCAGATATGAAGCAGAGAAGTTTAAAATAACAAAAAGGCATAAATTGTATTTGTTTAAAAATAATGAAAAAGTAGTACCTAGACACCCACAACCTATAAAGCAGGTAGTTGCAATTCTAGTAGCTCTAGTTCTCAGTGGCATACTAAAGATACCACAAGAATACTTCTTTATGTGTATCAACAATGCAACAACACCAGGAGTCCAATTAAATTAAGGCTTTGTTTCTTTAACAAAGGAAAGGTTAGTAGCCTTCACCACCACACAAAAAGAGAGTCAAAGTTGTGGTGCTGTGCAAAGGAGGCACGATATGGAAAACTGCACTGTGAGCAGGCTGGGTCTGTGGCAGCATTGCTGTGCACAGTCACATCAGTTTCCTTCAGCAGGAACCAAGGGAAACAAGCTGAACCAAGAGGATTCACAGTGCTCAGCAGCATTACTTACAGTCCTTTAGAGTTCACAATCAAGCCCCAAATGGGGCAATCTAAACAGGATAGCCTAGGAGTGATTTTTCTCTTGCCACTATCTCATATAAATCAAGGTTTAAAAAAAAAAACACCTCACCTTTCTTGGTTAAAAATTACAAAAAACTGCATTTCCAAACCAGAGGAATCAGAAAGCTAATTGAAAAGAGGAAGGAAGAGAGAATCCAAYTCTTTATATTGTTTCTTATTCTGAAAAAGAACACTTCAAAAAATAAGCTCAGAGCTGGTACAAGTTTTAACACCAGATACCAAGTATTTTCTTGACAACATACAAATAGCAAACGAATACAGAATGGATTATTTTGTTTTATTCCACAAACTCACTTTTCAGTGTRACCTTTTGCAAATGTGTGTCATCTGCAGTACAAGACTATCTAGGCCCCRTGCTAGATTTCTGTATATACATTATACCAGCACAGCTTTAACGTCAAGGAACTTGCTCCTGATTTACAGCAGAGGAAGACTAGGCTCTCTGTTTTGGAACTAGAACTAAAAATAAAGAAAGAACAATTCAAGCAATTTGTTTTCTCTCCTTAAAAGTTCAAGCATTAAGGTGCCTATTCAGAATCATTCCAAAATTGCCTCAGTTCATTCTAAAAATGGTTTAACTCTTGTGCAGACAGTTTTGATTACACTGATCCAGGTAATCTGCTGGACAGTTTAACAAAGTTGGGTTATTTTTCATTTCCCAAAACATATTCTCATTAGGTTTTGGAGGACTTGGGAATACCCAGGAATTATCTTCCAGAGAGCTCTTTCCATAAGAATGGTGCTCCTGAAATGTTTTGCCATCAGCTGGAATTGGTCTCTCATCTGTCCATGCTTGTAGGGTCACCCTTTCTGATGGGCCATGGACATCTCTCAGCAGAAGGGGAGACGCAGTGTTTTGTGAGAGGTTTTTATAGACTACCCCAGAWGTCAAATTCAGCTTTGAAATGTTCAAGTCAACACATTGCACTGGTGCAGTAGAGGCAGCTGAAGGAAGAAGACAAAAAAAGATTTTAAAATTACATGACCTAATGCATTTTTCATGTACTCCAAATGTACTACAGTCTAGCAGGGATGTTAAACACAGTTTCTTCAAGTCTAAAGTTTCCAGACCATATTCAGTAACTACTTGAAAGCTACAAATACTAACCTCACCAGTATGATTTTGCAAGAGGAACCTGAAATCCTGAAATCACAGTGTCTAAAACAAACCTAACTCCAAGGAAACACAGATTGCTGCAATGCAAATAAACCGAGGTGTCTTTCTGACCAGACTGGAACAGAGACCATTTTCATGTGCTTGGAGAAACCAGCCAGATGCAGAACAGTGAATGCTGCTTCCTACTCTACCCATTCTTTTAGCAACTTGTGTTCTCGGGCCACCCAGAACCTGAATTTTCACTGTCCATGAAGCAGTTAAGAGGGAAACAAATGGTATTCACAGGTTCTCTGTGCTCCATTATTGTCTGACTTCCAAAAGTAACGTGGCTGACTGCAATGTTCAGCCATCTGATATTCCAGGGAAGTTTTAAACTGTTAGGAAGGGGAGGGTTTTGAAACAGAACAGCATCTACCTGAAAGGAAGAGCTGTACCTTCAACACACATCTGAACAGACGGCCAAATACAAACAGGTCATTTTTTTTGTAGTGATAATGTACATAAACATGTAATGGGAGTAGTTGAATGCTTCCTGCAACTAAACTCACATCTTACATAGGGTTTTCTAGAACTGCTGTGAGTTCTGTGAGCATGTGAACATCTTGAGCATGAACTAAGATTTTTAACTTTAGTTCTTAAGGGACAGAAAAAGAAGCTGGTATCTTGGTCAAAGAATAACTTCTGTTGGTCACTATAAATTAAAAGGCAGTACCCAATTCATAAATGTCACTCAAAAACACTCTGCAATAGCATGGGCATCATATCTGAAAGACATGCTAAGGCACTGGATTTGGCCTGCCATTGCTGGCGGGTGTAAAAAGCAATATTAGGCCTACAGACTTAGAAGTTCAAGAAAAATTGAATCCACTAAAAATAGATTGAAAAGAAAAACAAAACAAAACAAAAAACCCCACAGACACACATTTGTTGAAAATGCCTCCATACACAGAAGACAAGTAGGATCCACATGTTAACTGATACTGTTCATGTCCCACAGAGTAACGAGCACGTGTTCTGCAGACTTAATGCACCTCTGACAGTGGCAGCTGTTTTGTAGATGCTGAAACAGCCAATACTACAGGAATAAGAAGTGGAAGGTTTAAGTCAATTCTATTCATATTTTGTGTAAGCCAAGATTTTCCTGTAAATATAAGTACAGATATATCCGTATTGCATTTGTAAGGGTGGCTGATGACCAAGATCAGACCTGTCCACTCTCACATACTTCTGAAAAATTACTGAAAAAAGCCTGCAGAAGAAAAGGCAAAACTCCACTGTCCTGATCAATCAAGAATGCCTTCTACAGCTGTGGATGAACAACTGCATTAGGAACTGCAGAAAATGATCACATCAAACCTCGACAGATTTAAGATCATTTAGACTCATTCAGTTTCCAGTTTCTCTGCTGAAGTTATTTGACAAATGTGTTTTAGAATTTTAAGAACAGAGACTCACCTGGTAACAATATGGCCAAGTCTACAAAATGTGTTGATAGTTTGTATCAGCCAAGTACCAGAGACAATGTGATCAGCAGTCACTRCTGACCACAAGGGCAGGGATTGCTCGGGAGGTGAATCCTGTCATTACCTCACTGAGCTGTTTAGAAACAAAATGTCTTGATCTGGTAATGGACAGGGACATCAGAGACTGTCACCAGTACACTGTAACCAAGTTCACTGTCTTCCACTAGTATTCTGAGCACAGCAAAGACCACAATTGAAGTGAGCAGAAAACAAAGAAAATTAACTGTTTACCACAATTTGACTGATAGTCTAGCATTTGGCTTGAGAGAAACATATGTATGAAATAACTGTCTGATGAACTGCTCACAGAAATTTTACATACTTTATGTGAAAAATATTTAACCCTTAAAATTATTTAAGGCAGTTTTGCTTGCCCAGTATTTTGACATTCAGAAAATGCCATATTGCATAGCACTTTGCTAGAAAAGACACTTTTCTGAACACCAACATAAAGAAATATGGAACCATAAGGGAATTTCAGTCTAATTAATTCCGATTTTAAAATGTTGCCAATTTAATACTTCATATATTCTGTACTGTGAAAATAAGACTACATTTGCAAAAAGATTTTTCCCCAATATGAAGTAGTTGTGGCAAAAGGTCAAATACGAGTAAACTTAACACCTCAGCCTTGTGCACATAAGCAACACTTGACTGAGAAAAAAGCCACAAGGGGAACAGAATACAGTACTGAAGAAAAAACACATCAGCAACACCTTTATGTGTGAAGTTGACCAGTATGAGACAGAAGCAAAAGCAGAAAATGGGTAAGCTGGAACCATAATACAGTCTAGCTTATCAACTTCAATTGATGAGAATCTGATAAGATATGATAGCTAGTTTATTTTTAAAATGGTACAGCTTGAATCAACGGTTTGTGTTTGTAAGGTCTGTTACTGCAAACACTGACTTGCCTTTCTTGGTTCCTGCTGAGTTTCTTTTCAGTTTTCGTAGGACCTCAGCTTGCTTGTCAGTCACTACACGCAAATTAGACATTTCCCTCTTCAGCTCCCAATATGCTTGTTGCGCACTTTCAAAACAAAAATTTATTACAAGTTAAATATTGCTGCCTCTAAAGCAGTCTGTTAACACCTCATCAAGTAATAATTGTTAATAAATTGTTCTTGCCTGACATACAGTGCAAATTTTGTTAGAGTACCATAACTCTAAATGGACTGAACAGTACTGAGAATTACCTTAAACTGATGGACCTTTGTAWATTTTATTTAATTCTTGCCTATTACAATATAAAATGCATTATATATTAACATACTAGGTAACAATAATAATTTCAACTCCCCAAACAGAAAGAAAGATGAAGCATATTTTTCCATTTCATTATTTGAAACTAACCATCTTCCAATAAAATTAGTAATCTCAAAGGAATTCTTAAAATAAAGTGACACTGCATTGCAAAAAAGGCAGTGTTAACTTTGAATACCTTTCAATAAATGACCACACACACCAACATATATTATAATCCCAGTAATGTTAATTGATTATAATTTAAAAAAAATCAATAAAAATCAATATTTGGGTCTTACACCATCCATGTTGCTACACTGAATTCAGACTAAATACCTGAGATCCAAACTGACCATACACACACAGACCAAACTAAAATATAA
Organism: Amblyornis subalaris; assembly: GCA_018881555.1. NCBI lineage: Eukaryota > Metazoa > Chordata > Aves > Passeriformes > Ptilonorhynchidae > Amblyornis > Amblyornis subalaris. The sequence continues at coordinate 5,467,865 of JACAXG010000039.1, forward strand.
AACATAACGTTTCATATTAATCTAATTTATGTTAATACACTGCCTTATCAGACAGTGTAAAAAATAGTGACCCAATTCATTCTGTAAGACAGCATAATACAAGAAACATATATAGCCACAGCAGCACTGTTCCAACATTGATGTTTCAGGTTAATAACCGGTAAGAAAATCAAAAACAAACAAACAAAAAAAAGATGTCAGCATTACCATATGTTTCTTGGTAAAATTTCTAGCAAAGGCTCACTGAATATCATATTTATGTTAATAATTAACTCAGTGTTGAAAGACATAAGGATGTAGTTACTTCAACTTAAAGTTGTAGTTACTTCATGAAATGAATGACTTAATGCTTTTTTAATGCTTAACATTCTACCAAAACACACTTATTGAAGAAAAATATAATGAGTGAGAGTTTCCAGAATATTTTTCTTCCTCACTACATTCCCCTAAAAGACAATTATTTAAAAACAGCTCAATATCTCGAGCTATTCAGATGAGTGAGGATTACTAAGCTTTATAACTGTATTTTCCAGCACGCTATCCTTCTAAAATAGCAATATAGGATCACTCCTGCATGAAATATATCAAGTACAAATGGGTTCAAAATAACTCTGAGAAGCAGCTATTACGCAAGTTAACGCTAAGAGAGTTCTCTTAAAACAACGAAATAGATCTTCTATGCACAGAAATGTTTCCCAGAATACAAATGTCCAGATTCAGAAAGCTCTGTTAAGAACAGAGGAAGCTGACAGTTTAATAGGTAACATAGTAAGTGTCAGCAATTCTGACTGATAGAAAGTTAAAATTTTCAGAACAGATATTTCAAGAAGCTCAGCTAAACCTGTGGCCTTTCTCCTGCACTTCCTTTTGGCTCTTTGAACTCTTAAGATATGACAACTTTAAAATTAAGTTGATGTGGCAACCACACTTCACTCATTCTCACATTTTGGTCTGAAAAATAAGATCAAATGATCTTTACTTATATCAAACCAGAACTGTCCAATATTTAACATAAAAGTGGTAAATACAAGGACAGCTCAGTGTCTGCCACCAACCAGAGGAAAAGTGCTTGGATGAATTTTTTGAAGTGCATTTAGCACTTCTACAAGCATCTTGCAAAGGGCTGCAGGTATCAAAATTCCACTTAAATCACATGCAACAGATTTTAACTGTTTTTGTGGATACTGAGCTAGAATCCCATTGCAAACCCTAATTTGTAATTGAAACTCAAGGATTCCCTGTGCTTGGAGGTTTAGCTACACTGCTTCTAACATGTACTATGAACCTTCAATATTATTTAGACAGCCTGTCTAAATCTACAGCAAATTAGATTTGCAAACTGAGAATTTAAAGTCAGATTTGCAGGATGCTCCCAAACATGAAATAACTACTTTCCAAAAAGTTAACTAAGTGCAAACACCTCCATCTCCCATAAAGAGCAGGATTGCTTTGTACAACAAATGTTTCTCATAGGAGGTTTTTCAAGTGTTTTTTCCACAGATTTTTGGATGGGCTTACATAGTCATTACACACTCACTATTTATGTTGTATTACAATAAACGTTATACTGTACATATGCTAATTTGGATGGCTGCCACCTGAACACGACTTTGTGGAATAAATCTGCTCTGATCGATGATCACTTGATCAAATGATCAGTTTGATCTGAGCAGTGATCAAATGATTGAAGAGATAACTGCTATATCTTGAGACAACACCTTTTCTGAGGCGTGTAAGACTGAAGCTCCAGCAGAAACCAGAGGAGTAAGTATCCAGTCAAGGTGAAAGGACAAAGTATGATTTGTATAGTCTGTGCATTATTATCATCATCATTACATCAGAGAACGTACAAGGAGAAACAGCCGTACTGTTCTCTTTTAGTGACTGATTTCTCCTTCCATTTCTTCAATACCCAAGGAAGCAACAAGGCACATTGTGCTAAACCATATCGTTATGAAGGACCACTCTTCCCTCTGCTGGAAAATGGTGTAAGTGCACCAACAGGCATAATTGCATGTGACATAGTGCTTCATTTCCACAAGACAGAAAATTTGGGAACTTTCCTGCATCTATGAACAGTTCTTTTGAATAAAGAATTGAAAGACATAGACACTTTCTAATACAGCACTCATGGCAGGATAATATAGCAGTTTATATCATAAGCATAATTATTATTTGAATGGGTGCAAAATGAGAACAAATGGGTTCTGGTATTTTAGCATTTTTCTGGACAATTGCTATTTGTTTTTGAACAGGTCACACAATGGTTCCCCAATATTAAAAAAAAAAATCTTCCAGTACAAATATATTGCACTGCACTAACAAAGAATATATGTTCCAGCATTGAGCAAGGGATTTGCAAACACAGAAACCTCTCCATACACAGAATGAAGATATTCCATAGCTGGCATGAGACTTGGAAATTTATCTACCACCTCCTCAAGTCAACTAATTACTGAAAAAGCTTATTTTTAAATCCAATTAAATTTTCATTTTCTGTTCAACAATCTGAAGATATAAATGTTCATCATCATCATCCTGAACTACAAACATAACAAAGAAAAAACTTTACAATGATCTTGCTAAAAATAAGTATACCTAGACTTGAAATTAAATTATGTAACTTGAAATAACACACTTAAAGAGGCTGCAAAAATAATTTACTTGTTCAAATAACTGTCCCTTAGTAAACTGAAAATAAAACATGAAGGTCACTTCATTTTTCATACCTCTGGATGTCTTGCCTTTGAAGTTGGTCTCCATTTAATGGATTTTCATCTTGAGCCTGGTCCTGCATAACATAGTGAAGGGAAGACAGAGAATGAATGAACAGGATTTCAGATCTTCTATCTGAAAAAACAGCAGTGAAACTCCAAGTTCACTAATACTGAAATTCACAATTAGTCTTCATTCGTGTTGGCTGCAGTGGGTTTCAAAATGGAAATAAAGATCTCTAATAAGAATTTCCACTTTAAAATATTTAAACTACCTACTTATATGAAGGCATTGCTCAGCCACCTCCATACTCTTTTTTTTTAAACAGCTGAGCGCTCAGAACTTGATATTTGCTTTTTAAACAAAATTGAGAAAGACTTTTGATGTCCATTAAAAAGAAGTAATCAGTACTTAAAGTCTTTTCTTGTTCTTTCCCCATCACAGTATATAAAAATCTTTAAATTAAAGCAAACTGTTTCAGCACAGATTTAGTTCCACAAGTTACTTTTATGCCAGAACTTAATTTATCCCTTGAGTCTGAAAGACTACTTTAGGATGATGAGCTCCCTCTCTTTTGTATTCCTTCTTTTCATGTTCCCTTCCTACCATTCCCGCTAGCCAAAGCTGTTATGCATTTGACACCTGTTACTGTGGCTTTATGACAGCTTGTACACATTTCAAGCAACTTGTTAATATAATGTGCACATTGCATCAAGTACAATGCAAAACTCGAGTAAAAATATACAAAAGTACACAAAAATAAAAAGTATACCTGCCTAACATAGAAAACATTTGAAAACACTAACTAATGTAATTAAAATTAAGTAATAATGAAAATACCAGCTGAGTTTGAAACAACACTGATTTGTTGTTGCCCATTGATCACACTTGACTGTATTTCACCTGAGCGATTTTCCCCCTTCTGAACTTTCCCACCATCCCCCATCAAAGATTCAAATTCACAGTTAAAAAAAAAGTTGTATTACCCCACATTTGAAAACTTGCACCTTTTTATTTCCTATATTAAGCAGTTACCAGAATCAAGAAGAAATTATATTTTAAAAAAAGACAAAAACCCCCAAAACAACAAAAAGCTATTCCTTGTATTTGTTCTGTGCAAAAAAAGCTAGTGGCACAAATATTATTTAAACAGTGTCACGTGTAGTATCCTTTACAGCTGCTATTTTAGTCTGTTCTCTCTAACAACACTCACATCCACAATATAATCTGCAATCTTCAATTATTTATACAGCTGTCACTCTATTCTAGAGTTACCCGAAGACACCAGAACTGCACACAAGTTACAGCATGCCTTCAGATTTTACAAGTTATTCAAAGCACCTGAAAGAATCCCAGATACAAGTGAAACAACCAACAGTAGGGGAAGTTAACAAAACACCTCGCGTGCTTTATCCCCACCTAGTGGAAAAAATACAGACTCACTCAAATACTGTGTGAATCAAGATTACATAATGATAATTCCTGACCACAAGGAATCTAAACTAGTCTGCCTCTTCAACCAACCACATTTAAATCTTTTACATTCACTGTAGAACTTCAATGTGACTGCAGACTCCTAGAGACTGGCACTGTACCTTTCATCAAAGGTAAGATGGAAAACAGTAAGAATGCACTAGACAATAACTTACTACTTTGTTTCTGTTAAGCTATCTTAATTTTCTTTGAGAGCCTAACAACATCTAGATTACAAAATGCATCCCTCAAAACAGACACCTACCCCAGAAATGGCAGGGAAGGGCACCAAAAGAGGTCCTTTCCTGACAAGCTTCATGCAACTACCCTAAAGAAAAGTGCCAGACCTCCTTAAAGAAAGCTCATGACTTCTTTTAACATTAGCATTCTATTGTTTTAAAAAAAATTTAAAAATAGAGACCAGCTTTTGCCCAAACTTTCCAAGTATCCCAGCTTACCCAGAACACTTCAACAACTACTTATAAAAAAAATCATAAAGCTTTATTTTCTGTTGCTATATGGCCAATGGCTGGGAAATCTCACCTATACGGACTCACAGAATATCTGAAGTTGGAAGGGACCACTAAGGATCATTAAGTTCAACTCCTTGCTCAYTGCAGGACTACCTAAAACTAAACCTTATGATTGTTACCCAGACACTTCCTAAATTTGTACAGGCTTGATACCACGAGTGCTTCCCTGGGGAGCCTCTTCCTATTTCCAAGAAAAAAAACAGTCTATGAAAATATTTAAGGTTAATTTTACCAATACATTCATCTTTCACTCAATTATATACTTCATATTTTTGTTAACTCTTGATTTTGATTGACCATGGGATTTAATATAAACCATTAATACAAAAATTCCTTAAAAATTAAGGTACCTTCTGCTTGGAAATTTGCAACTCCTTCCTGAGACTGTTGCACTCTTCCTTGAGTTTTTCGAGATCCTGTTCCAGACTGTGCACTTTCAGGTCACTGTTCAGCTTCTCTAATTCCCAGTTAGCCTGAGTACAATTCAGACTTTTCATCACTGTAAAGAAGACAAGCAAGACAATCAGATTCCAGTCTCATCCAAGGAATGTGAGCCAATATGTAAGACTCTCCTCAACCAGCCCATGCCCTACGAAAACATCATATTCCGAAGAAACTGGAGTCTATCACAACAGGGAAATAGTAACACTGGTAAAGCTGTTGGCAGAGAAGTGGTCTGTTTTCTGAGTTTAAAGCATGGATCCCTACTTTCTAGGAATGCACTGGAGATTTTACATGCAGAAAAAGGAAGTACTTGCATAAAAAGGCTTTGGAAATAGAAAAATCAGTTCATGGCAAACACACATCATATACACTAACTTGCATACTTTTTACATGCTTTGAAAACATGAGCCTTTTTGCCCTCAGATTGATATCATTACATAATTTACCATTAATTTTTCCCCAAGTTTAGTATCAACAAATTCCAAACAGAACAGCAAAAGATACAATCAAAACACAAGGGGAAAGTGTAAAAGTTACACAAATCTTATTAAACTGAAGCAATTCACATGGTAAGAAGCAATTTAAGATGATCCTACCATCACATCCGTAGCAGGACACTAGTTAGACAGCAAGAAAAGAAAGAACATGACAGGGAGAAAACCCCTAAGTCTTCAACTGCATGGTACACTTTTTTAAAACAGTTTAAACAAGTTTAAGATACACTGCTTTTTTTTCTTAAACAGAGTCTACTTGTGAGCAAAACTGATTTATAAATAAGGCTTCAAATCACCAAATTTTCAGAGCTCTCCTTATAAACTCTGCAATTCTTACCTCCTTAAACTATAACGTCCTCAACAGTGATACTTGCACTACAAGCAGTTTGTTCTTCTAGGTTTAAAAATGTGTGCAATTGTAGTGCATTACATGCTTGAGATCCCCTTGGAGAGTAATCCAATCCAAGCACAGCCATACTTACAAGTGCCTTTTAAATGCATTTGTACAGACTCTGAAGTCAGTCCCTATCTCTAACTTTACACTGAAGGCATTTTCTTGTTCTCTTTTCTTGTAAATAACCTAAAAAAGGGGTTTTCTTCTTCCATGGTGTTTTGTTTTATGTATCTATCATGTACAGGGCACACTTTACAACTGCAGTCACAGAAGCTGGACTTGGGCTTTTGGAATTGCCAGGATACACTGTTGGTTTCTCCTCCCTCTTTTCACCACACTCTCTACAACCAAAATCTTTCTCTTTTCTAATTTTCCAGCCCTGTAAGTGACTGTTGYCAACTGCAGTTACTGCTATAAAACGTCCTCTTGTAACAGTCATATCTCAACAGTGCGACAAAGCAAAATACTGGACCCTCTGCAGGTACCAGAGGAAGTGGGATTGACTGAATAGCTGAAAGAGAATTTTATAACAAAGGGACTCCTGTAATAAGCTTAACAAACAGTTGTCTGTAGCTTAACAAATATTAATCCGTAGTCTTTAAGGAAAATAGAAACAAAAGTGCAGGAACTGTTAAACTGCAAGAAACACAAGGTCTTTAAACAGAGAACAGAAGAGCTAAAACTGCCAACTTGGCACAACGAGGGACTTACATAAGACCCTATCAAGTATGCATGGGCAAGAGGGAAAGCTGAAAAGGTCAACGAAGAGGAAGACTACTACTTGAACAGGTATGTCCCTGCCCTGCTCTGAGGAGAAGGTGATGGGGTCCAGAGATGTACATGACACAGCCTGTAAACTGTCAGGTTGTGCCCATTTCTCAACACTGGAAGAACACAATAGCCTCAGATCTTTACCACGGATCTCCTTGCCTGTGATGACCTACCATGCACGTCACCATTCACAAGAATGAAGACCCCCTCAAAGTATCTCACTGCTGTACAGGCCTCTCTCACCTTGCCCCTACATAGGGTTAAACCTCTTGATGCCCTGAGATCATGATATAACCACTAGGGCTCCTCAACATACATTAAGATGAAGTAATGCATACCTTGCTGAGTTTCCACTTCAGTTCTTAGTTGTAACAGCTCTACTTCTTTAGACTGCAACTGTTCATTCAAGTTTTTCAAGGATTCCGCACTTTCTTTCACCTATTTTCAGAGGGGGGAAAAAATCCAACCCAAAATAATTTGTGAAGCTTTTTTCTATCATGTCTGACAATTCAATTTTTGTAAAACAAACACAACAACAAAAAATATCTCTTTGATATTTTTTAGCATTATTTTAGCCCAGTAATAAAATTGAGGTACTTAAAATTGTTATTCCTACAGAAAGTATTGTCATGTGCTTTAAAAATTTTAAAGGAGTGATAAAACCAACACCACAGACCTTTAGTATATAAAATGCATTCCACAGTAAACAGGTACTAACTACAYAGTACTTATAAATCATGCATTTAAGTCATTATTTAAAAAGGCCCACCATTTTTTCCAGTTTGCTTTTCAAGTGATCTCTGTCGATGCAGGCCTCTCGGTAGGCTTGGTAGGCCTTATTGACCTGTTCCCGCCCAACCGAGCTGCATTCCTCTTCCAGCCGGGAGCCGAGCACCTGGTGGTTTAACAGCCAGGAGAAATAGGAAGTTTTGTATGTTATGCTCAGAACTGCAAAATTAAAAAAAGGCAATAGTACAGCCTGCAGTATTAATCTAACAGTTTGTTTTTTTTTTTTTTTAGTTTAGATAATGAATTAATCAAATACGCTGATATGGGCCAAAGTTTTTTTACAGAAGTGCAACAAAGGCTGTCTACAAATTCTGAAATCTCTAACCACACTTAATGCTCATTAGTTTATAGAATCATAGAATAGTTTGAGTCAGAAGAGGACATTTAAAAGCTCATCTAGTCCAACCCTCCTGCCACAGGCAGGGACAGTTTCCATTAGAGTGCTGTGAATTCACTGCTATGACTATTTAAAAACCATTCACAAGTCATGATTACTCACACTGACAATCATATTTTTTCCAGGCTCTGAAAAAATGTAAACTGCTTTTTGAAAAAGGAGTTTTAAGCATATAAATACACAATATAGAGAAAGTTCAGAGGAAACCAAACATAATTTCTTAAACGACTCATAATGTAAACAAAGATTTTTTTTTGCAGTGTATTTATGTAAGAAAAGCCAAAGCAGAATTATTTTAGAAATAACTATTAACTTTCAGATCACCACTATCTCACTGCCTGCTATGCCAAAAGCCAAGCAAGGCAGAATAAGCACTACCAACTAGATTGCTAGAAAAAGGGGAACAGTTAAAATATATTCAGCATTTTTAATAAGACAGAAGGAAGCGAAGTCTTGCACCAAATTACATCCACACATTCATCCTTGTGACTCTTGTATATATTTGCAACAGATTTGCATATATTTTCTTAAAAATTAAGAGCCACACAAAAAAAAACCTACAAAAACAAAGCATTGACACGTATGTATCTACCTTAAATATCTTCTCTTTTAAGTGCTTGCTTGAAAGAAAGTATGGGAAAACAACCCACAAAGATAAGAAGCTTCTGCCCTTGTCTCTCAAAGTACATGTACGACTCCTTTTAAGTTTTGTCCTTTATATTTCTCTCTCCTTAACAAAGCCATTCAAATAGAACACAAGCCTTAATGAGATTTCTGGAAGTTTCCATACAGATTGAAATTGAAAACTCAAAAGGGATAACTCCCCATATATTTTTTAAGCATACATGTATATTAGCTATTGACAAAGACTGAAAGTCAGTTCTGTTACTTATCAGTCTTGGCCTTCTCAATATCCCCGCCTAATTCCTAGATTCTTGACAATTTACCAGCTTTGCACCTCACTGTTCTACAATACTGTGTCACATATGCCCAAGTTAATAAACACCATAAAGAGGCACACAAACTACAGCAACAATCCAATGCAACTACAAATCTGTCTGAATCAAAGCTACTGGCTTTGCCTTGCATCATATACAGGCCCAGTAAGAACCAAAAATCCCAGTGTGACACAACTACACTACCAGAGGAACAAACTGCATTTCACTGAAACAAAACAATTTACTGCAACTTTTTCACATGGAAACTTTTCAAAGTGCATATTTTAAATCCTTACCCTTCTTCTCTGCCATCCAGCCAAGAGCAAAAAAGCAGCTGCTACCAGAAACTGGTATATCAACTTTTTTCTTACCTTCTCTTCTAAAATTCTCACTTTTTTTTTTAAGAAGGAGTTCTCCTTCTCTGTCTCCTTCAGTCGTTTCTTGATATCTTCATATGCAGTGACAAGTGCAAAGTGTGAGGCAACAGACTCATCTCCACTATATGATGGAACAGGAATATCGCTGTCTCTCTTGTGAGCATTGTCTGCTTTTTCATGGTTCAAAATACAGATGTCATCCTCCACCAACTCCTCCATGACAGCTGTTAAAAAGACAGATAGAWGTGCAAAGTTTTCACAAAGAGAAATTCATCAAGAGACTGAAAACCTTCCAAAATAATACTGCAGGGTGTTTCTGTCTAAGTATGACAAGACTGAATGATCAGGAAGTGTCTTAATCTTGCAGAAAAATCTTGAAATCCATTTTACATTGAAAATATACTGGTTAGAAAAGAAGCATTTTTCACTGTTACTTGATAAAAATAATTTGAGTACGTATCAGATTTATGAACCCGCAAATTCATTTTTATTGTCTTAACACCAACCTAGAGTTTGGCTGGTACCACCTATCTGAACTCCAAAGGAATATTGTATCAGAGTTTTGCAAGCCAGCACTGAGCATTAAAAGAGAGTATAGTTCCAACAAATCAACTAACTACCGTGGTTCCTGAGCACAAGTGCCAAATTTCCTTCATTTTTGAATGCAAATACTTATATTTTCCCCAAACTTTGAAATGTAATCTTAAGGTACAYTTACATTTGTCCTCAAAGAGACTGTATGAATAGCTATTCTTTACTTTGTCACAGTAGAAAACCTCCTTCTCAATAACAATTCCAGTAATTTTTGACTGAAAGTGTGATGAGAATGCAAACATACTTGGTAACATGACCTGCCTAAATATGTGTGAAGAAAACTGACAATAATCTGACCATTAGTAAAGCGTCACCCTAAAATACTAGGCAGACCCACCTGAATGACAAATGCAAAGAAAATGTTGCACTGAGTTTTTGTTACAACTCACATGATTTACGCAMAGCAAAACATTCAATAAGAAAATACCATCTTAAAGAAATTCTATATATTTTCTTGAGCACCAGGTCTCAAGGGAAAACTCCCAAAAGCGTTTTCCTTAATTATTAGTTATCAGGAACAAGTTTTGGGGTTTTATTTAAAAACAAGACAACCTCCAAAACTCAAAACCACCCAACCAAAAAAAGACACAGCTCATTGTTCTTTAGTTATGAACATCGCATTGCTATGCAATCCTAAGAAATGCTGCACAGTACCTGGTAACATCCTCCCCCTTAAACAAACTACTGATGTGACTTCTACAAAAAGCAGACTTTTATTTTTTCCCCTTCAACAAATCCTTAGGTTCCTGATGATTAGCTAATGAACCACAACAGAAAGGCTGGAATGAAAGAACTGACCATAATGAAGACAGTTTTTTGTATTGCAGGAAAAACTTACTTCAACAGAAAACCAACTTGATCTGCAGAACTTTGCAGGAAAGGCAGGCAATAGTGCAGAAAAAACCCAGAGCCACAATTGCTGCTTCTACTGTGTATTTGCTATTTAAATTCAAACTAGACTTCCATTTGTTTATAGACAATAGTAAGAAAAGGCCTGGAGCTTGTCTGTATGGTCAGATTTCTCTCACCATGCTAGCAATGGAAAGCTTACAGAGTGCAGCATTATGAAGAGCTGTCGTACAGCTACTGCTGAACAATGGTGCTGTTATCACATTTGTCTCCATTTGCTCCAAGCCCGTTAGACAACATGATAAAAAAACTGTGACAGCTCATTTATACTAAATAGACAGCAGTGGAGTTGCAACAGTGTAAAAAAAGACAAGAACACTACAAACCAAAACCGAACTCCTTTTAATAGTTATGTTCAGGAGGCAAACAGATGCCTTGTACACTGTTTGATGCATTCTAACAAAAAAAGTAGCCTAAGATTCCCTTGCTTGTTGTTCTGCCTCAAGCATTCTGTGATTCTTGTGATATTTAAGCAGAAAGAGCCCTGCAAAAAAGGTCCGCTTCCTTTTCATTGTACGAACAGTATCACTCCATGCACAAGGTGACCTTGACCAAAAGCACCACATCATTCAAACTGCATTAACCGACTGAAAGAATTGCTCATTTTGTCTTCCAAGATGAGTGTAACACACCAGCTTATCCTCCCCCATTTCACCAAAGGCCCTGCAAGTCTCGTCACCCATCTCATCAAATTCCCAAGAGCTTGCCCTCAACAAGGCAACACATCTCCTTTTCTCTGAACACTTGACTCAAATGTTGTTAAAGAAGTGTCACAGCTTATTATCTCTTGAAGAAAGCAGCAGATTTGTGACCTTGTACATAAAACAGATCTTTGTCCCCATGCTTTCCTATAGCTCCTAAACTTGAGCATCATACATTCCCTATTTCTTGCACACATCAGTTCTACCAGGAGATGGCAATATGGGAAAACAGGAGACAACATCAGAAGACAAGACCCTATTTATTCTGCCTTTTGTTACCTAAGACTTACGGCCTCTATGAGCTTCCAAGAGAAAAAGACATTTGAAATAAGACTCAGCATACACAAATACTATTTTATATATTCAGGTACACACCTAACCTGCCAAGAAGACCAGTTACTCTAATATTTTTTTACTCGAAAGAGCTCATTTAGTTTATAGGATTATTCAACTCGGGTTTTCTGATGCTGCTCTCTAAGCCAGAACTGGAGATTATTTAGAAGAGAAGCATACAATTCCACATAATTCAAAAGGACTTCGTTTGCATGTTTTTCTAAATTTCTACACCCAACATAATAGTTTCAGAAAAACCCAATATACACATTTTTGACTAACTGTATTGCATACTAAGTGATAACAAACTGCCATTAAACAGTTCAAGCTCAGCAGTACTACAAAGGTCGTGGTGAAAGGCACAGCTCACCTAGCGTTTTTTGCTGTCAGAATAGACAGAAACCCTTAGTATACAAACCAGGGCTATGTCTGTAAGAAAGACCTGACTACAGTTGTAGTCTTTAATTTTACTGAAGGACAGGAACAAAAATTTAGATTCTCCAGTATTTTATTACATCATTTAAAAAATATGAACTGTAAGCAACAATCAAAGAAATGTTTTGATTATTCCACACGTTACAACTCCTTGAATCCAACAGAAGAATGCCAGAAGTGCTTGCAGGACGGCTCACCAAGTCCAATCATAGACTTCTGCCCTGTTTTAATCTGTCTGACTTCTCCTAATTCAAAGCCACATTTGGATGCACTGCTACAAATGCCCCAGAGCTGTCACTCTGAAGCACTTGAGTGAATTTTGACCTCTCTGGAGTTGCAATTCATGAGATAATCTGTACTAGAGTAATCAGTTCAAGTGAAAGATTTCTCACTAAAATATTTGAAGTAATATACTGAAGAGTTAATGGCTATGAATACAATTGATGTCCCTCTCGGCTTACTTAAGGCAAGCTTTACAATCCCATTTCCCACACATTCCATCCCAAGAAAGGTCTCCCTTATACTTTATTTTTTACTCCCTTTACTTCAGCACATTAGCTAAATACTTTGCTAAATATAAATATATAAATATATATAAAAAATATATATAAATATATATAAATATATATATAAATATATATAATGCATGTACACTTTAGAATGATCTGCACATGAAACAGCCTACTTAAAACGACTTCGAACTTCATGTCCAAAAATAAACACTTAAGATGAATACCAGTACTACTGTTCGTATTAAATAACTAGTGTTTAAAAACAAACAAACAAAAAACCCAACCTGAATACACTGTTGACAGAATACACTACTAAGTTCTAACAGGACTAATTATGTTCCCTGTTTATAAGCATATGAGTTTGAAGAGGTGGCACCAGGTAAGTTTTCTTTCACATAATGTGAAGAGTTTACAGGAACCACTTCTGTTGTTCATTGATGCTCAACACAGGTTATAGAACAGTTTTGATTTAATATAATAAATATCTTGAGAAAAAGAATGTTTTCCCATTTCTTACTAATGCTTGGCAGAAAGAGAGCTTTTCTCTTTAGAGAGCTCTACGAATACTAGTCATTAACACCACGGGAGGTAGTTAAATAAAAACCACATTCTACATATGAGGAACGTGGGATGCTGAGGTTTTAATAGCAAACAGACCACTGCACAAACAGATCTCTGTAGTTTGAAATGCTAATCTTAGATCAGGAGAGACAGTAAAAGCTGAATTACATTAAATTTTTCCCAGTACGAAGCAGATTCCCATTCTGCCCTACCTGTTGATTTGAAAGAGAACAGAACAGTTTTCAAAATATTTCTAAATGTCAAATGCAAATACTTCAAGATGGTTGTTTTCCTGTTTACCTTCCAGACCCGAAGGGCTTGACTTCATAATGGAAGCGTGAACAGTTTCCAGCGGTTAATAACAAGAGCATAATTTTTGTACTGGTTTATCTTGCCTTACATAGAAGGGCATATATATATATATATATATATATATATATGCACACAGACATAAAAATAAAACTTTAAATTCAAGGAACACCTTTGAACCACAGGAATCTTAAGTGAGCATCATGCAGCCCTCAGCTTAATTTCAGAAAAGCTGTACTGATTTTTTTTCTTTTTTAAAAGACACTTCAGCACAGCAAGGAACAAAACAGAATTCCTGCAGCCAACATCAAAAACTCCACACAGTACTTGGAGCATGTAACACAAGATAYTAAAACAAGCAAGACTTCCAGTCTTTAAGCACCTATCATTTCACATCTCTCCTTCAGAAATCTAAGGTTCTCTTTGATTCCAGTCATGAAGAGACTGTTCTACAGAGAAAGACATCACTTTTTACACATACTTGCTCCATTTTTAAAGAAAAATAAATTCACACACACACATCTCAGTAGCTGCTGAGATGGCCACTGTTCATCCTTCTGTATGGACCAAGTCCAGTGGCCCAACACACTCCCTGAGAGTCCCTGCGTGCAAGGGCACAGCCTGGCTGCCTCATTGTATTCAGTGCTCTTTCGGAAACATGTCAGCACACGAGCTACATCAGACCTCCAAAGCACTTCCATTTTGTTGCCTTCAGGAAATGGAGAGTCACTGTCTCTAAGCTCACACCAGACCACTGTAGGTCATCTATCGTGAACATCTCAGTAAGACAGAAAAGCCAAGCAAAATCTCCTTAAGTACAACAGGCAATTTTTTTCTATCTCAAGCTTTTTACAATAAATAATCTACTCTCACAAGAACAGCAATAAAAAGCCCATTTTATGACAAGAGTGCTTGATAAATTTTACTTTCTCTAAACAGTGTCAGACTCCAGTACCTTCACTTCTAATTTGCAAACCTTATGCGTCCTCAGCATAATGTATCCAACCCCCCTTCCTGTGGATGCTGCCACAACCACTACTTTCCCTGACAGCTACCTGAAAAGGAAACAGGGAAAACAAAAACCCCAAAGTAGAAGTCAATAAAATATTATCCTCTCAGCATCATATAATCCTGTTTATTAAACTATTACATTTAATTTTGAAACCAATTAGGAACAGTACTGTCAAAGAAACACAAGTAGGAAAAGAAACACAAGATGGCTTTTGGCTGTTAAACATTTCTAGCACCAAAAGTAAGTATATTAAAAGGTTACTGCAAAACTCTTATTTTGGTGTTCATTCCTTCCCATTTCAAAATGTTTACAAAGAACAACTATTTACAAAAGCTAAGAGGGTTTGTTTTGGATGTTTTTTTCATATCTTCTTTTGTAAAYCAAACAGTAGGTCCTACCTCCCAGTCATAAATTTCCTCTCACTCAAACAGCCAGAATAAATAACATTCAGTAAATTCTCAAGCTCAGTGATATTATGAAAGCCTTATGTAATTGCATGAACTTTTAATTCAACTGGAAAGATGCCTCACCTGTTACAGCTACTAGAAGGTAAGTTAAACTGAGTCTCACCGATGACCCTTGGTCATCCTGCAACTCGCCAACAGAACACCTATAGGCTTCCAAGACACAACTGGACAGGTGCCAGATAATCTCATCTGGACTCCTTTTTACACAAAATGTTGGACCAGATGATCTTCCCAGGTCCTTGTGAACTTGGGCTGTCTTCTACAATTCTACATTCATTTGCATCACAGTATTTCAGACAAACTTGGTCATTTGAATGCAAGCTCTTCTTAGCAGCTTCTAAGTGGATGACTGAACATTCAAGCTCCTTAGGCTACACTTACCCTCTCAAACTTCATTTCTTCTCCCCACATGTCCTGTCAAATTTTAGTTGCATCTATGATTTCATACACTAAGAACTCCACATAGAAACATTGCATAATGATGTCAATTAGTTAATTAATGCAACTATAGTATAAACATTCAGCAAAAACATAAGACTAATTTCAAAGTGAACCATGGATAACACACATAGGTCTGGAGCCTCCTTCAGCAAACTCCCCACTGACTCCTACCAAGCTTGTTACTATCATGACCTCTGTGTTAATCCTATCAATGCCATCTTAACCAACCGGATCTCATTATCACTGTTTTATTCAACATGGACTGCCAGACTCCCTCTGGCCAGAAAATCTCTGTGAAAGAATGAAAACATATATCAAAAGGTAAAGCCACATCGCATTTTATCCTGTTTCCTTCTTCATTTTTGCTTTTTTTCTTCAAAATCTGTTCTAAAGAAGCCAGACATGGATGGCATTGCACAGTGACAGGTCTACACTCTTTCCAGGGGAGTTTCCACTTTCCTAAGTAGGCACCCCACCTTTAACCTGTTACAGTCATAGTGCACAATCTCCAATTCAATGCATCGATTGATATCATACAAGCAAACGTTATTGGATTTGCAACTCCATGCGCAGGTCTTCCAACGTTGTGAGATGAAATTATTCTATTTCTCCACTCCCAGTATACTAAACACAATTTGTTCATGTATTTGACCAATAATTTTCACGCTTTCCTCACCTTTTGACTGTCATACAGAAAACAGAGATATACTGAAAACCAAATTCAGAATATTTGCTGAAATTTAGGCAATCTTAAAACTATCTCTAATTTATTACCCGCTTTTGCTGCACAAAGATGTCACTTCACCCTCTTTGCTCTTTCGAAAAACTTTTTACTATTTAATGTGCATTGTAAAACATAACCTAGCCAGTGCTCTAGCAATAGTCACCTTACACTTTTCTGAACTGCAAACGCAGCACACAAGGTTCTGAAAAATTACCAATTTTATGGGGGGAAGAGGTGGCTAAACCCCCAATATAATCTGACTTAGAGTTCAGTCAACCAGTGTTTTCTGCCTTCTGACTTCACTGAGAGTTTAGATCAAAAAATTGTGCTTAAAATTTGGGGCAATAGTTATCCACTTAAGTTATAGGGCAAACATCTGATAAACACTTCTAACAAAAGTCTTGTTATTAAAGACCAATTATTCAACGAACAAAAAGTAGTAGTAGTAGTAATCTTAGATTTCTTTTGGTTTCTACAGTAATTCTGGTAGAACTACTAAAATTCTAAGAGAGATGTGGTTACAGATAACTTGGATTATTAGCAGCAGTAGCATCTGATACACCACTATCCAGGAAATCACAAGTTTTCGACAGTCCATAACAACATTTCTCAGAAAACGGTCTCAAAAGAGAAACTGACCTTTGGAGCCCAGAGCAGACTTCTCTGTCCTGGCAATAATTCTCCCCTAACTCCACTTTTTCCAGAGTTGGCTTTCAGCACACTGATTTTACTACATACATACAGTGTAAGACAGTAGGGAAATTAAAAGATTCCTTAAGAAACAAAAAGCTCCTAAAATCACTCAATGGAACAACTGACACACACTCTCACTTCTAAGTTGCATGGGGACCAATTTATTCAAGGAGATAAGGGTATTTTCCCTAACAGGCGAAATACCAGGATTTAAAGATGTAATTTTTTAAAAGCTGAAAGAACCCCTAGCATATAAGACTCCCCAAACACTCACCAGTACTCCTTTCTTCCAAACCAACATGGCCTGCAGCAACCCGTATTCCGGTCTGCTCCAACTGTCCATCAGGTTTCTGTTTTCACGCCAATAGTCCTACTTTGCTCATTTCCTTTGCCAGATTCCCCCTGTACCAACGCACGAACCGCAGCTCCAAGAACTTACCCTGTTTTTCAGCTTGATTAGGGGCAGCTCTGTAACTACTCTGATTGCCTGCCCGAGGCCCAACCCCAGCTTGGTAGTAGTACCCGTGAGCTCTGCTCACCATCCCCGAACGGGATGACCCCCTTATTCCGGCCAAGTGTGACTAGGTAAGACGRGAAGGGACACGGCACAAGACCGACAGCCTGCTCCTTCTGAAACACAAGAAGTTCCACTTCAACATGAGGAAGAACTTCTTTACATGAGGGAGGCAGAGCCCTGGAACAGGCTGCCCAGGGAGGTCGTGGAGTCTCCCTCTCTAGACGCATTCCAAACCCACCTTGGCCCGTTCCTGTGGCACCTGTTCCAGGTGACCCTGCCTTRGCAGGGGAGTTGAACCGGGTGATCTCCAGAGATCCCTTCCACCCCTAACATTTCTGGTGTGGTTCTACGAAGACGACACTATTTCAAAAGAGAAACTAAACACCAGCCTCTTCTCCCAGGGGGAACCGCTCCTGTTCCACCGGGCAGGAAGCTCCCCAGCAGCCCCGGGGAGCCCCGGCCAGGAGTCCCGGCCGGGCCGCCCCGCCGTTCCCCACCCCGCGCCAGGACCAACCTGTCCGGGCCCCGCTCGGGCCGGCCGGGTCAGCGGCGGGCGCTCAGCTCGGCGGGGCGGCAGCGCCGCCCGTCGCGGTCTCCGCTCGGGCCCCCTCGGGCGCCCATCGCCCCCGCCTCGCCGGCTCGGCCGCGGTTTCGGCCTCCGCCACCGCGGGGAACTCCCGGGGCTCGGCGCCGCCCCCACCGCCTTCGAGGAAGTCAACAAACGCCGCTCCCGGTCCTCGCCAACGGGCGCGCGCCGCTCCCGGAAGGAAAGAGGCGGCCCCGCCGCCCAACCGGGAAGGGAGGAGGGAGGGCAGACTGCAAATCCCGGCGTGCAAGCGGGCTGACTCCCGGCCGAGGGCTGGCTCCGCCCGGCCGTGGATGGTACTCCCGCCCCCGCCCCCGCCCCCGCCCCGAGCGGCCTCCGCCCGCATCTTCAAAAGAGGCGAAGAGGGCAACGGCTTGGCAGCTGCTCGAGGTGGCTGTTCCCACCTGTAACGCTCTCACAAGATCACAGAAGTGTTAGAGGTGGAAGGGACCTCTGGAGATCATCCAGTCCAACCCCCCTGCCAGGGTCGTCTCGAACAGATGCCACAGGAACGTGCCCAGGTGGGTTTGGACGGTCTCCAGAGAGGGAGACTCTGCGACGTCCCTGGGCAGCCTATTCCAGTGCTCTGCTGCCTCACTGTAAAGAAKTTCTTCCTCATGTTGAGCTGAAACTTCTTGTGTTTTAGTTTATGGCCATTGCTCCTTGTCCTGTTGCAGGGCACCACCAAAAAGCATCTGGCAGCATCCTCTAGGCACCCATATTTGAGATATCTATATGCATTAATCAGATCGCCTTCAGTCTTCTCTTCTCTAGACTAAACAGTCCCAGCTCCTGCAGTCTCTCCTCATAGGAGAGATGCTCCAGACCCCAAATCACCTCTGTGGCCTCCACTGACCCTCTCCAGTAGCTCCTTGTCTTTCTTGTACTGAGGGAGGAACCCAGATCTGGACACASAACTCCACACTGCTCTGACAAGGCTACATATGTGCTGCCTATCAGCACCCAACTCTTCACCAGCACCACTAGGCATTGCCACAAGGAGACAGAACTAAAACTCCACCTTTCTCCTCTTTCCAAGGCCCACCAAACTCTGCCATCATTCAAAAAAAGGCTGTAGCAAAGCAATAAAGATCAGTGACTTTCATTGGGAGTTGCCCCCAGCTCACTCCAAGCACTCCTCAGCAGAGGAGCCCATCCAATTTATGTTCTTCAAACTCTTTCTAGCTTCTTGAGGAGTTACAGCYGCACACAGCTGAAGAGCTAGTGAACTGTGATGAAACATTTTACATCATTTTACATTCATACTTTTTTTTTTTTCACCCCCCAACAAGCCAGAGGGGAAAGGCAGTGGATACCCTATTACTACACCAGGGTGACAAGATACTCGCATGTAACCTCCTCTGCCAAAAACAGCTTTTGTTCCTCAGCCAAGGTCAAAATGAAGCAAGAATAAATCTAAATTGCAGATCAGGACCTCTGTTATATGGAATAAAAGCAAGCTGATTCAACAAGTTTAATGTAGATCTACAGGGCAGAGCAGCTGTGCTGTTCAGGACTAATTTAAAACTAACAGGAGTTTCCTTTCCGGCTAAAAAAACAAGCAGTTTGCTTTTATGTTGTGAGAGTTCTTCAGCCAAGTCCCAAAGGGCTTTTGGCAACTGTACCACAAAGTCAGCTGAAGTAAGGGAAGTGTACTAACATGCCAAATTGATCTATATATGGAAAAATATTGCAATATTGTGTACTCCTTAAATACTTAAAGACCAAATGGAAACAGGACCCCTGCTGTGGGTATGGAATTGTTATTTGGACAAGAATCTCATTTGAAAACCAAACCCACAAGCTCTCTAGTAATCCTGCTCACAGACCTCAAAACATTTTAAAAAGTTTGTAGCATACTACTATTACACGAGTAGTTTACATTACATGTAAACGGCTTTTTATTTTATGAGCCAAAGCAGCACAAAGCTGTTTTCCACTTTATTTCTTACCAAAACCAGTGCCCTTCAGTTGAAGTCCAAGAAATATGATTTCCAAGTTAACACGTCTTTCTAATAATTTATGTTACATGGATACAAATATGTTTGCATGTCATTAAGTTACAGAACAGAGGTCTTACTACATAAATTAACATTGATTTGAAATAGTGCCATTATGAAATCCAGAAGGAAAGCACATAAGGATTTGGGCTATCAAATATGTCCACTGTTTTTGTGGATAGCATTCATAGACTAATTATCACATTTATTTTTAATCATATATTTAATTTGCAATCTTTTTTCCATTAAAGTATACCGTTGGCATCCCATCTACAGAACAGTTAAACAAAAAATAGCCTCAAACAATGGCCAGTATTGTAAAATCTGGTGCTACACATTTAAAACCAGCTTAAAGACAGTAATATTAAAATTAATGTCAGAATTTTTCCCATAGTAGAGGGTCTATTTTGTTTTGTTTTTTTTCTTCAAAATGTGGAATATTTAGGTGGACAACAGTGCATCATGTCAGTTATCTTTTCTGAAAGAAACAAATATTTTGATTTCTGAAGAGATCAAAATGAATTTATTATCACCACATTCATACAGAAAGTACTAGAACAGGGTATGGATTAAAAAGCTAATTAAAAAGTGTAAAAACATACATAGTTCAGCTGCATATGGGCATACATTGTTCTGTTGAACAACTATGGAATAATAATTTAAAAAAAGATAATGAAACATACCATTGGATTGACAGATTTTTCCTGTGACACCACCATATTGCTACACAGCTGTTTGTAAGATGTCCAGCCTAGAGCTTGGAAGCTACCACGAATTATCATCTAATTAGCAAGACATTTCTCTGTGCTTCAGTTTGACATCCCAATCCCAGCACATATTAAGCACATACAGAGGAAGTATGTTGCCAGGCAGAAGCACAAGCCCGCAGAACCAGAATAGTGGACTTGTAAAACAAAACAAGAAAACCCCACCAAAACCAAATCCCAACTCTTTTCAAACTTTTGCAAATAATTCACCACAGCAGATGGCCACAAGGACGTGTGCCAGAATATCTGGTGACAAAAGGTGTATCTTTAACTGAGACTGGGTAACTTTTCAGTACTAAATACATTCCAGTTTCATGACCCATCAGAAGGATATGTTCCTCAAAGGAACTGATTCCATTGTTTGTTTTTCAGATTTACAGGAAGACTGTGTTTTACTACAAAAGAGAAAAGTTAAAAATTCTATGATGAAAAAAACCCACTGATCAGTAATTAAATACAGTTATTTAGTGTAAGCTATGTTAAACGAGACCACATCAGATTGTCACCTAGAAAACTGTAGGTAGAAGATAAAAGATCCAAAAATGTTAAGACCCCAAACGAGAGGGTGAACCCTGGCAGTGTTTAAAGACAGGTGGGATAAGGCCTTGAACAATCTGGTGTAATGGGAGGTGTCCCTGCACATGGCACAGGTGGGTTGGGACTAGATGATCTTTAAGGTCCACTCCAACCCTTTAACRTTCTGTGATGATTCTATGACAGTTAAATAACTGATGCATTAGAGGTATGTGCCTAGAACAGCTTACTCCCTGTACTCTTTTCAATTCTCTTGACTATTCCTATTATGTGTGATTTAAATAAGTATAATTAGAATGATACAGAATTTTTATTGGATATAATTAGAACAGAATGAACTTGATATAAAAATCAGCATTCTATGAACAACATTACATTCCACTTTGGCAGATGCAAAGGCTGTGTTAAACACTCCCATTTATTCATGCAGTGCAGGTCCTTGCAAATACAAAAATAAATCATAGTTGATTTCTTAAGATCCCTTTCTGTGCTTGACTGTACCGAAGCAACACAAAGATCATAAAACCTGTCCTGCTCAAAGATAATGCCTTAGGAATCTTTATACTCTCTTTGCAATCCTTCTGCACTGGTCAAGGGAGGACACAAAGCTGCCTTAGGGTAAAAGTTTGGAAGTACCAAATAATAATACATGCAATTAAAATTCTTGTTGTACATTTCTCTAGACTGCTGATAAAGCATAAGTAACATTTAAATTAAGTCTACCCCAGCACGGTCTGTTCAAGGTCAGTAACTAGCAGGAGAGGTAGAAACAAAGTGAAAAAACCCACAACCAAACAAAACCCAAACCACTCTACAGTGTGATTTCTCAAGTGCATTCTTTATGGATTTGTAACAAATCAAGGCCTTTTTAAGACATGCAAAGAAAAAAAAAGCCCATACAGTAACGTACCCTGGAAAACCTGGGCTATGCAAAATCATGGGAACAATGCACCCCTTGGCAAACTTCATAAGATGACTAGACTGGTATTTTTTTACCTATCTTGGCAGACAGCGGAACATAGTGGAAGGTAAATCTCCATGGTTTTGGTGACTCTGGCAGGCAGCTGGAACTTGTTCTGTCCTGGCTATTGATACAAGACCTCTTTATGAAGGCTGTGAAAGGAAGGATTTCATAACATGAAAGGAAAAAAAAAAAGATAGGTCTCTTTTGGGGAAATAATTTAGGATATGTTTACACTTCATCACTTTATTAGGATTTTTGTTAATAATTAAAATGAAGAAGCATAACAAGAGCAATTTCGTGACTGGCAAAGAGCAAGTGACGATGAAGAACAAAAGAAAAGCAAAGCCCACCTTGATTTTCTTATCAAAAGTGGTACATTTTCCTCAATTAATTCTGAGGTATTTTCATTCCCCTAAGAAAACTATGACTGCAAAAAACCAAACCACATAGGCTGACACTTCTGGTGAACCAGATGCTTTATGGACACTATGAAAGAACATCTTTCTTTTGAACCTTACAATATATAAATTATTCCTATTGCAGTAGCAAATTATCTTGGAGAGTAATTTCTAAAGATTTAGTCAAAATGGATTTCAGAACGAGCTGTAAAGCTGGTTTTCACCAGGCAGGGCTTGCCGACTTGGCCGCCAGTGGGTCCTGCGGTGGCCAAGGTTATGAAGACATGTTTCTGACTAAGAACTGTCTTACCCAGCTGCCAGCAAAGAAGCGGAAGCTCCAAATTAAAAAGCTGACAAGCTCCGAGGCTGCTGTCGGATAGACAGCTGGGGCCGGTCTCTTCACACTCGGCGCTCTCGCCGCGTTTAGCCTCACAGCCCTGCGTGTTCCGGCCGCCGGGCGGGCGCTGCCTGGCGGGCTCAGCGAGCCTGTGAACAGCTGAGGAAATGCCGGCAGGCTGCAGGCAGCGGCTGAGGCCCCGGGCTGGCAGGGCGGAGGCACGGGGGGTACAGCGGCGCTGCCCAGCCCCGTGTCCCGGCCGCGGCTCTTGGAGGGAAGCGCCGTCGGGCGGGCGGGGGGCGCCGCTGCCGCGCCCCTTCCCCTCAGCGCGGGCTGCGCGCAGGGCGGCGGGGCCGGCTCGTCCCCAGGCCGCGCTGTTTGGGGGCGCGGGGAGCAGGGCGGGTGATGCAGCGCAGCGGTGCCCGGTTCGCCCCTCAGCTGCGCGGCTCGAGGTCTCTGGCCGCGGACAGGGCGGGCGGCGACGCCTCGATTCACTCTCCTCCCCTCGCTTCAGGCGCCCGCGAATGCTCGGGTGCGGCTTTCCCGGAGGCGATGGGCGCTGCAGAAATACCGCAGGTACCGCGCCCGCTCCGGTTCGCTCTGAAAGCAGCAACTCTGAGCGCAAGGCAGCCCCGGCCGGGCAGGCACCCAAGGGCCGGCTCTGACCGTCAGCCGCTCGTGGGCCCGCCCCGGGCGCCCTCCCCGCCCTGAGGGCTCGTCGCGAAAACCTCCCTGCATTCCCCTCGTCCAGAACCATAACAGGTTGAAGGAAGAAGTGGTTCAACACAGGAGCTTAGTGGGTGGGGGTTTCTTACGTTGTTTTGTTTTGTTTTGTTTTTTAACTATCTGCTCAGTAGATTTGAAGACTATTTTAAAATCCCCATAGATCTATATATCTTCCTTGAGCCTAATGCTGCTGCCTTAGAACCCATGTTAGCYGAAATGGTGAATCCTTGCAAAGAACAGATGCTGCGGCAGATGAAAAAAAATTAACCTCCTAATAAGGAAAAAAGTATTTTAAAGAGCCTAAAAATATAAAATGCTGAAGTTTGAGTTTTCATTGTCATCTATAGCTTAAGGAGGTGGGGTGGGTTTTGGTTGACAAAATCAGTAGCAAACCTTTCACTGAATTCAGCTGAGCTAAATTTCTCTTCCTTAATGCCTATAGATTTTGAAATGCTAAATTGTTTTGTGCATTAAAATTGAACATCTCTCGTTTGTGCTTAGACAAATATTCTTTTTAGTTATTTCTACTTTGTCCCTTCTCTACTTTGAAATTTAAAACAAAAAATTAGGCCCTAATTGCATTTGGGAAACTTGACTAACTTTTCTTTCTCTGTAGCTAAAATACATCTGTCGGGCTTGTTTTGTGTATCAAGTGAAAGAACTGTTTGAAGCCTTGTGCAATTTTACAAATGTCTGGAAAAATTCTTGGAAGTTATTTCTTGACTCTTCTGGGATGTTCTCAGGAGCTGTATATGCATGTGAATGAGAAGAGAAAGGCAATAGAAAGAGGTCTGTCCAGAACTAATTTGATGGTAAACACCATGCTTTAGAGTGGTCGCTCATTTTTATAAAGCAAATACTGTTCTGAAAGAGAATGTTGTCAACAAAATGCATAAACTTTGATGCACCACAGCATTGCCATTCCAAATATGGCAATTTATTGCCATAAACTTTTATCATAGTTTTTAGAGAAATAGGTTTTGGATTGGAAGGGAATCAGGGATTAGGTAAGGAAGCTTAGAGTATGATTGGAGTTTTGCTGCTGGCTTAGTATAGTATAAAACTGATTAAGCATTTCTTTGTTTAATTGACATTTACTTATTTTTACTTTTTTCTTATGTGTTTCATGTATGCATTCAGTTTTCTTCTGCAGTGCAGCTAGGATGTGGCACAAATAGGCCAGATGAAGCACACTGAGATATTTTCAGTATGATAAAGAAAGCATGTAATTATTAGTATTATGAAATTCATAAGATGAATAAATAATAATTTTATTATCAAGCTAGTTGTTAGCTCTGGGGTAATTTGTCTGTCAAATGTCTCCTAAATTAAAGCTGAGTCTGTCCACAGTTTCCTTCAAGGATTACAGCAGAAAAAGGTGGTAAGAGCTAACAATACCCTCAGAAAATTCTGATGTGCTGTGACAGCTTCCTGTAGCAAATTGTTCTTCTTGTTTGTCTGACTCCACAGTCAGAATTCTAATGGAAATTATGTTTTCTTTCCTCATGAAATAAATTAACTGTCTTCTTACCCTTTTCTGACTAAGCTATTAAATTTTATTTTGGTGTTAATCCCAAACTGCTCATCTTTCAGTTATGAGTATTTAGAACTGGAAATTTAAATGCTTTTTTTTAGCTAAATGTCTTCAAAACTTGTTCAGATGCAGGCTTCCCCACTGTTTGGCTGTTTCTTTATTGATTTCTTGTACAAATCTTAGTGAAACACATTGAGTAAATGAAGGGAAAGGAGAAGAATTTGTAGGGTTTATTTTGTGGTTTTGTTTATTTGATTTTCTTTTTTTTTCTCTCTTTTTTTTGGGAGGGGAGGAAGGGGTGTTTGGTGGGGAAGTAGGGTATAGGAAGGAAATGTTTGTATTCCTCATTCAYGGAAGTTATTAAGTGGTACTGTGATAAATAGATGATTTGGTACTATAAAAAGAATGAGTGAGTAATTTTCTGCTGAGATAGTTACATTAATTAGAAACTGGCTTAATAAGCCTCCAGTTCAGTGAAACACACTGTAAATGCTTTGTATTCTCAAGTCTTCCCTAACCAATGGAACTCTTTTTCAACAGCTTCAGTATTTTAAATATCTTAGTTGAGTCAAGTAAGTTGTCACTTCTCAGCTCAGGAAAAGTGAGTGGCTCTTTTGGGGCCTTTGGATGGTAACAGAACCATTGCCCTTCTGCAAATGTGTAGATCTCTTTCATGAACAGGAAGGTCCTTTGGCATAATTTTCCACCTCTGTTCTCTGCCAACTAAACATTGATGAGCCACTTGAGTTCTAAGACTGCAGTTTCAAAGCCATAATTTGGTAAGCATGATATGAAAAGAAATGTAGAGAGATGTCCCAGTCCAGTCTGCTTCTTGATGGATCTGCATCATGTTTTAGAAGGCCAAGAAAGAGAATTCATTTTGTTAATTTTGAAGGAATAATCATAATTCAGGATAGATTAATGTGCTCCCCAAAAAAGCAGCGTTTTCTTGGGGGCTTTTCCATCTTTCTTGAACCATTTTTTGAGAATAGGGTTTGTGCTGGTTTGACTGTAAACCAGCAGGGGAAATTAACCCCAGATAAAATACCTCGAGAGATTTTAGGTCAAAATTAGTATTTTAATAAAAAAGGTTAAAATAAATGCAGTAATACAGAAACACCAGCTTAAACAAACCGACAGAGTCACGGTACAACCTGACACCCTGTTGACCAGGGTGGTAGCTGTGCAGTCCAGTTAGACACCGGTCCTGCAGAAAGGCCTGGTATTCCAGTCCTGGTAGGGGAGTGGGGTAGCTAGCTGAGTCCAATTCCGAGGAGTGGAGTCCGGTCGAGAGTGGAGTCCTGAGAGGAGTCCCGTCGAGTCGAGGGTATCTTCTCCCATCCAAAACCCTTGTTTTATGTTGTTTTTCTTGGCTGGCACCTCCCCCAGGAGCGGGGACTGTCACAATGGAAGAGGATTTTCCTGACGTTCTGTTGGTTGCTTTAGCAACGAGCTTGGGTGTTCCTGGTCCTCTGACATTCCAACTCCAAGATCAGGCCATTAACCAGGATGGGTGGTGCTAATGGGCCATTAGCKGAGATCAGATAATCAGGATGGGTAGTGCTTGCTGTGGCCGGAGTGCTTATCTCAGTTAAGATAAGGAATCCGTCAGGGACTAGGTGTGTAACTATGAATTTATCCAGCTTTTGTGAGTGGTAATAGAATATATAACTAACCCAGGACAGAGTTCTAGATAGGCATACTGTAGTGAAGGTAGGCTCCACGTTGTTTGTCCTTTCTATCTTCTTCCTCTCCTTTCTTCTACTGGGCTCTTGTTTGAGAATGCATTTATGGATGCCTTTCCTGATGGTCTGGAATGTCTATGACAGAAAAAGACATGAGTTTGTACCAGGCACATCATCCTGATATTAATATATATTGTTGATTTTTTTAATTAATTGTTTTTTCTTCTTCTTGCATACATGTACCAACCAGGTAATATTCTGCAGTTAAACCACTTGAAACAGTCCTGAGTTGAAGTTGTGCCTACTGTGCTCCCTAATCACTGCACTGACCTTGTAATGTAGGCAAGGGTCACTGCTGTCATACTTGATCTCATTATCAAAGCAAGTGATTTTTTAAGAGGACTCCCTTTGTCCCTTGGTGTAATATTCTGATTTGACAAAAATTAAAGTTAATAAATGTTAGGTATAGTCATACTTCTGAGAAGAAAGAAGAAAACAGACCTGGCTTTGTAAACTAAAAAAATGAGTTAAAATAGGAGGTTATGTAATGATTTTGTTGTTGAAATGTCATTAATGTGCATATAATTAATTATGCGTTTTAAATATCTGATATTCTTTCGGATGTAAGGACTATGGAGAAATGGAGATCTCAAGGTACTGTATTGACAAATATGTTTTACATAATCCTAGTTTTTCTCCACAACATTTCCTTGCCTTTCTTTTTTTGCTTCTACCTTCTTCAGAAGGTGATAGAGAAGCCAGTAGCTGGAGTAATCTGTTGCATATGCACTGACTGACAGGTTCCTGATATCCTTGTTATGTGTTAAGAGAGGATGCCTTTGTTACAAGATGTTACTTTTAGATCATAAAAAGAATTAAAAATAATTTTACCAACAACTATATCTTCCTTGAAAAAAAACTGTTGCATTAGTTGTTGTAACTCAGGGATTTTTTAAAAATTTAGAATAAATACAGTTTGACATTTTTAATAAAGGATTAGCAAAAACTTGACGTTCCTATAGCTGAAAAACCAGAAAATTTTATCTAGATAAAGTGTAGGTTCATAGTGAAAATGGAAAATGTGTAAAACAGGAACTGTTTTCAAGTGATGATGCTGTACAAGTTTGTACAACTCATCCATGGTATTGCAATCCGGATACTCATCCATGATTTAATAAGTGTTTGATTTCTGACAAGTATCTTCCTGAAGAGACTGAGCTCCATGAAAGTGGAAGTAAATACATCTGTCCAGAGTTTCTTCTAGGAAGTAATTTTGGGAAAAGTATACAGATAGCCGAGATAAGATTACAGGGGCTATAATCCTAAGTTTTTTTGTCATCTTCTTTTTTGTTGAAACATGCACATATTTACTTTGTATTATATGCAGAAATATTTTAGATGTGCTCTTTTTCTCAAGTGTATGAAAAATAAAAGTTAGTTGTAGAAAAGCACTTAATATTATTTCAATCACTGTTGAATCTGTGCTCTGTTATTGGGGGTAAGATGATTTATACCAAATTTTCAGCACCAGTGTATTTTTTAGATTGTTAGATTGTTCTCCGTGTTGTCTCATTGATACCTATTTAACTTAACTGACTAATATTTGTAAGAAGTCTCTGTTAAAGATTTCCAGTTTCTAATACCAGTTGCCTTCGAGCAAGGATGACTTTTCTGATGATCTAAAGCTTGGTTTTAGGTGTACAGAAAAAAGAGGAACATGCAAGCCGATCTCAGCCTTTCAACAGAGCTAAATCTGACCTGACCTCCTCACCCGATGCTTGCATTTTTCAAAGCTTTCCATTCCTCAGGGCTTTCTATCAGTTTTACTCTCTTGGAAACCATACCATAATCTTGCTCACAAATGAATCTGTTGAACTCTGGCAAACCTCTCTCTGACGCTCTCTAGCAGCAACTGTTCTTCTGTCCATTTCTCTGGAGAGCCTCACCCCCAGCACTCCCCTCTCCTACACAGTGCCCACAGCACAGCTTTTTATAGAGCTTGCAGACTCTCCTTTGCCCTGGATTGAGGTTCCCAAGCCTGTTTGCATTGATTCTAAACAGCTGCAGCACTTCTGGAGCAAAGGTTGGCTCTGCTTGCCAGCTGCAGCAGGGACAGAATGCCTGGCCCTTTGCTGTGGGACAGGAAAGTTTCCTAATTCCTTCTGGGAACTTTGTGTTTATAACAAAGTTAAAAATGTAGAAAATACAAAATATGCATCTTGTGTGCTACTCCAGTGGACATGCTTTCAACTGAAGTTTTACAACCATTATTTATTTTGGGGCAGGATGATCCCCAGTTGAGCAAAATTGCACAACAGAGATGTTTGTATCATACTACTATTGGATTTTAGTACGAACAGGTCCTTCAAATTCATGGTAAGGATTTCTGAATGTGAAGACAAACTCAATTGGAAAGTTGATTAATGAAGGATCTTTGAAGCTTTATATCTGTATTTTCTGTGCTTTTAAATTATAATAAGCAAATCCATAGAGTAAAAAATGAACAGCTAGTGTGTCCTGCCACTGCAGGAATAGCAATGAAATGGAAAACTAAATTTGTTAAATGTATCAGATTGGACTTACCCTTTGTTGGTATAGAGGTTTATCACAAAATTCAGATGAAGTCAATATGGATGATAATTGTTCACCTGTGAGAGCTTTCAAAGTAAGAAAAGGACTTTATTTCTTCCTCCTAACGCATTCCATGCAGTAGTTGATGGTAGCAGAGATACACATACATCTCCCAAATAGACTTCCTGTGAAGGCATATTTTCTTTCAGTTACTTTATAGGGTGGTCTGACAAACTTTGTTCCAATCCAGTTAAATTATATATAATTTAGATGTCTTTGCTAAAGCTATCTTGCTGAATTCCTGATTACTCTCTCTTCCAGAGTCTGGGTTGCACCAAAACACATTAACAGTTATTCCAAACTCCTTTAAGGTCAGGAAAATATTACATTATACACAAATGACTTATAGAATATTTTCAGATATGAGTCACTGTATATAGTTATGCTTAAAGGTAGATGGAAACTGATTTTTCATGTTATATAGGTATTACCAGACATAGGAATAATATGCTGATTATTCTGAGAACGTTGAGATTTTTCTGACTGTCAAAAGTTGAAAAGTTAAACCATATTTTAGAAGCGGCTTAAAAGATTCTATTCAAAAGTAAAATTTAAGTACGAAGTAGATTTAAAAATGGAAGTTACACACACAGACTATGTGAAAGTATACATGTATGCAGCAGTTGTATGAGAAGCAAGTAGTATAACCAAAGCAATGGGTTCAATTTGGGAAAAAAGAAGGTACAGAAGTACAGCTGAAGTTCCTATGATCACGAAGGCAGTTGGTAAAAGAAATGTGGAACTGTTGCTTGCCAAATCTCACAGTACTAAAACTAGATGGCACTCAGTTAAGGTAGTAGGAGGGGAATTTAAAACAGACAGGTAAAGTGCTGCTTTAATGCAGTAGGCATTGATCTCTTGGAATCTACTGCAGATGGGGTGTAGTCAGGTAATACAGGTAGGTTCAAAAAGGAATTTTTGCCATAAACAAAATAATTACTTMGTAAGAACAGAAGTAGGCAAATGTATCCTTTCTAGCATTCCTAACCCAACATTTGTAGGTGCTGTGGGAGTGTGCTGGGAGAAACCGGCTGGATGTGTTCTCCCTACAGTGCATTTCCTTTTGCTACTCGGAGAACTGTGCTAGGTGGATCTTTTGGCTGACTTAACAGTACTTACATAAAAACCACTCAATTTTTCTCCCCCAAGTATTTTTTTATTAATGCTTGCTGGCAATCTCATAGGAGCTTACAATTGATGTGAAATATAAAGTAATTTCTAAATTACTTGTAATTTTTTGGGGGGCTGTATTAATTTTTGCTCTTTATAGGCATTTGGAAGATCAATATGCATTTCCTGCCAGTGTATACTAATGAAAATGTCAGATGTTTACCATAAAATAAAACTATCTCATGACTTTTGCTTTGACTGCTTTTGAGTGCTTGCCAGAGATTAGACTGTGGGTATAATTTTCTTTTAATAACTTCACATTGGGTAGCCCTGCACTCTAGTTTACCCACATTTGTGCCAGAACAAATCAAATATGAAAACTCTGTCTTATTTATTTTGGAATTCTGAATGTAAAATAGCTTATGGATATTTTAAGAGAGTATGTTCTGTGTGCTGTTGTCAACTATAATCTATTCTTCCTTCTATTCAGGGTATCAGCACTCGTTCCTCAGTGACATGCGTGTTTTTTCTAGAAGGTGTTGCTACTTACATCCCACTTAGAGAAATACAAAGCAGAGAGATCAAAAGTGCAATCTTTTTCCGTTTAATGTTATCTGAACCATTTTTCAGATGACCCTAATTTTCAAAAAATCAATAATGGGTTACAAGATACTTGCTATGTTACCCATAGGCTGTGCTTGGTTTACACTGATAGAAATAGCAGAATGCCAGTGTTTACACAGGACTCTGTGTCAATATTCACTTATTTGGGCCAGAAACTGTTGAAGTACTGTCAATTTTGAGTGTTCAGGCACAGCACAGCATTCTATCTGTGGATATATACCTGTGCATACATGCATGCTAATAAATTGGAATTCTGCATGTTGACACTAAAAAGAAATTGGTTTTAAATAAATAAAAATAGTCCTGAGAGATATAATATTTTGTGTAGAAGGGAGTCTTGCTTCATTTTTTAAAAACTTTCTTTAACATTACCACGAACATTTCTTATTTATGTATAACTTTACTAGCCTAAGTAGGAATGTCCTTTTTTATTGTTTTTATCTAGTTTTTAGACTACCATTATAAGAGGAAAAATATGAAAGATACACCGAGTTTACTTGGCAAGGTCCCAAGCCTGGGGAGGCTACAGGGGTGGATTCTCTGACAAGCTGCTGGAAGGTTTCCTCATGTCCAACAGAGCCAATGTTAGCCAGCTCCAAGATGGACCTGCCRCTTCCCAAGGCTGAGTCCATCAGTGATGGTGGTAGCGCCTCTGGGATGACAGATTTAAGAAGGGAAAAAAAAGGGATAACAGATTTTAGAAGGGGAAATAATTGCTGTGAAAAGGCAGCCAGAGAGACGAGTGAGAATATGTGAAAGAAGCGACCACAGACACCGAGGTCACTGGACAAGGAGAAGGAGGAGGTGTTCCGGGCACTGTCACAGATTCTCCCGCAGCCCGTGGTGAAGACCATGGTGAGGCAGGTGTTCCCCTGCAGCTGATGGAGGTTAACATTGGAGCAGAGACCCACCTGCAGCCTGTGGAGGACCACATGGAGGAGCAGGTGGATACCTGAAAGAGGCTGTGACCCTGTGGAAGCCTGTATTGGARCAGGCTCCAGGTAGGACCTACGGATCCGTGGAGAGAGGAGTCCATGTTGGAGCAGGTTAGTTGGCAGGACTTGGGACCCTGTGGAAGGGACCCATGCTAGAGCAGTTTGTGAAGAACTGCAGCCTGTGGGAAGGACTCACATTGGAAACGTTTGTGGAGGACCGTGTCTTATGGGAGGGACCCCACACTGGAGTAGAGGAAGGGTGTGAAGAGTCCTCTCCTTGAGGAGAAATGAGTGACAGAAATGACATGTGATGAATGGACCACAAAACCCACTCCCTGTCCCCCTACCCCTTGGGGAGGAGATAAAGAAAAACAGGAATAAAGTTAAGCCTGGAAAGAAAAGAGGAGTAGGGGGAAGGTATTTTAAGATTTGGTTTTATTTCTCATTACTCTGATCTGATTGGTAATAAATTAAACTAATTTCCCTGAGTCAACTCTATTTTACCTGTGACAGTAATTGCTGAGTGACCTCCCTGTCCTTATCTTGACCCRCAAGCATTTTGTCATGTTTTTCTCCCCCTGTCCAGCTGAGGAGGGGAGTGACAGGGAACCTGGCAGCCAGCCAGGGTCAACCCACTGCAAAAGGCCATCTGTCTTTTTATGTTTCCAGTAAGTGTTGGAGTGATTTCTTTAGGAAAGATAGGATGTTGTCACTGATCTTTAGAGCCTCCAACAGATTATTAAATGTACAGGTGTTGAGTGTAGACAGATATGCCCCCAAGCACAGCTGACAATTTAAATGGTTTCCAGTTTGTCTTAGATTGGCTGAAATAACTTTTTTATGTGCTTGGAGAACAAACTGAACCTTTGGCCTTTATGATGGACCAGAAGTATTTATCAGGTGCCTGATATGACTTCTGCTTAATTCACCCAACTCATTAATGTATTTCTCAATATATCCATTTCTGATTTTTTCAGACATTTCAATTCTTTTTCTTAATAAAGATGAGTCCATTCTTGTAGAGAAAAAAAAATCCTAAAGGAATTACTGTGTTCTTGCCTTTGGCTGAAGCATATCTCACGGTTAAGATTGTGAGGAAGCTTGCCATGCCACTCTGCTAGACAAGCAAGATTACACCTGAGATTAATAGTCCTGTTGACTTCTTTCATAGATTTTTTGCTAATACCTGTCTGAGAAGGTGATTACCTACAGCACTGATTTGCAGCAGAATTAACTCCAAATGGGTACTCATGAGGTCTGTGGAGCATTCCTCAAAAGTCCTCAGAACCATCTGCTAGTGAGGACTCCAGGATAACATGCTTCAGGACTTGAGTTCAATTTTCACATCCATCTGTCCTGATCCTTAGACACATCTGATATCCCTGTTGGAGAGGCTGTCCCTGACCAAGAGGGGCGAGGTAGGAGATGCAGCTTTATGTAAGCGTTCCAGAACTCTGGCCCCTTTCCTTCTGTCCTCCTCTCAAAACTGAGCAAGAGGTGCATCTTTCAGCAGCACGCACAAATAAGAGAGCTGTATTTTAATGAACATGAAGGAGTATATACATTTTCRTTCTGGTAGCAGCACTTTGGGACTGATGTTTAGCTTCTCAAGCACATCTGATGCCAGCTTTGCCAAAGGTGAGTAAAACCCTACCAGCAGGTCTCAACTGCAAGTTTCAAGATTTCACAGGTGCTGGTTAGATTGTGGTATTACACTTCACTTGCCATTCAGGAGGTGCCTTGATCTACCTGTAGACAAAATATGACCTAATGGATAGGAAATATTCCCAGTTTATACTGTCAAATATAAGCAAATGGAAATTTGGTCGTGAATGGTTTTGTGTTGGATTTATTTTTGTGAGTTTCTGTCAACTACAGTGTTAATCAGACAGATACACTGTGAATCACAATGTATCATAATGGCTTCTTCTATGCAGATCTCTCAGTAGCAGTATTGACGTTTTCCCTCCTCTCTTAGCAATATCTCCTTTCCATAYGGCTAATTCAGAAAAGGTTGTCTGATCCTTGTCTTTACATCATGGCTTAGTTCGTACACCACAAAGTATAACTGACTTTGTAACTCAAGATGCTATGTGGAAATGTGTGTGCTGTACAAATTTATGTGTGGGAGAAAACATTTATTTGTAGCAGAGCAACATAGTCCACTTTTTTGTGTATGTATCTGGTCACACTATTTATTGTGTAGATATCTTTAGTTTCTTTGGCCTCTTATTTGGGTAGTTCTGTCTTCCCTCTGAACTTACTTATGCCTTGACAAAGAGTTTTATGAAAGGTCATAGGACTTCAATCCTTTTCATAGAAGTAACTCTGTTACAATGACCTCATCCTGTTGCTGAGAATTAGATCTTTCCTTTTGAAATGTTCAGAATGATCTTTGTTTATGTTGCTGAAGACTGTATTTTTAATACTTCAAAAAAAAAAATAGATAGAAATRGGAGACTTTAATCCTCACTTTGATGTATTCCACAAGAATATATTTCATTCTTGTCTAGGCAAAGCATACTTGCAACTTATATAACATATATAAACTTTTTTAGAGCTGTTAGATCAAATACTAATTGAGACTTCAAGAGAAGAAAAACCCCTTAAAAAAGGAAAAGTTGCATGGGCCTTTCTAAAAAAGTGAACTCCTTTGTCATTATTGTAAGTGGATAAAATAGGAGAAAATAAATCTGAGTGATTGTAAGTAGATAAAATATTGTGGATTTTAGAAAACACCTTCTGTTACTTTATTCATGTTTTATTCAAGAAATATTATTTTTCTGATTTAATATGTCTGGTGAGTAGAGTGATTTTTATTTTTTTATATTAATTAGAAAATTTCACTTTGATAGGTTCCTCAGTGGACACGTTATCCAACATATTTGGGCACTGAAATTCAACACTAACTATGATATGGTTGGGCACTGGAACAGGCTCCCCAGGGAAGTGGTTACAGCACCAAGCCTGACAGAGTTCATGAAGCGTTTGGACAACACTTTTGGGCACATGATGTGATTCTTGGGGATGGTTCTGTGCAGGGCCAGGAGTTGAACTTGATCCTTGTGGGTCCATTCCCACTCAGCATATTTCGTGATTCTCTGATTATAATTCGCCTTAAAAGGAAATATTGAGTCACTTCACAAAGCTAAAAGTAGGTAAGTGAAGGTATCTGTAAGACTCGAAAGCTTGTACTATAGATGTGAGAAATTCAGCATACTTCTCTCTTGTAAAGGTCTCAAAATAAAATTACGAGGATTGCTTTTGCCATGCTGAGCTGAATTGCTCTTAAAAGCTGCACAGAGCCAAAACAAGGGTTAGGAGGAAGTTGCATTCCAGTAGGTTTTCAAATAAATAGATACCTTTGGTTTCCCACGCATGGGTCTTTAAGATTCCGTGGGTCCTTGTGTCTGGTAGAACCATAGGGTATGCACGTGCTGAAACTCAAATCCTACTCCATTCACAGCAGAGGGAGCATTATTCTTGTGGACCGTGAGTTTTTGATTCAGGTTAGGTTCAAAATTTAGTCTTTTCTTCTCAATAACCGAAGTCATATTTAACAGTTTCAATGAAATAATGTCTGTTTTAATGGTAGAACAACATTTGAGTCAACTAGTTTTTCTTTCACGTATCACTCTAGAATTTGACACTGAACCTTGGTATCTAACAGCATCTCCTAATAAACCCACTTTTTAAATTTTAGAAAAATACCTATATAGAGAGACTATAAGTCGTGTATACTTCTGATTTTACTCTGCCTGCCCCCCCATCACTGATCATGATTTCATGGTCTCTGCTTTTAATATCGAAAGCAAAATTGACAGCGCTCTGCGGCGTGGTGGTTTGAGCTGCACTTACGCCATCTGACCACGAGGTGTCACACCCCAGCTGCGGGTGCGGAACTCKGCTTTACACCGACTGCTTTCCCTGTCACTGTTCGGGAGGATCTTCACACACAAACCCCCCTCCCAATACTGTCTTCGGGAAAGTATTTATTTCCTAAAGGCAAGTATTTCTGTCTTCAGCTGCTTTTATCATTTGCTCTCCATTTACTAGCTTGGTCATCAAAATACTGTGTTCTGTGGCAAACATACAATTGGACTTCCTTAATAGCTTTATGGTTTTGCTTTTCTCCTTTAAGTAACAGCTTCCCCTGTTGTAGATCTGTATTTTTGTGACAACATAGAAAAACGAGAAATAATAAAAAAGCTATTAACTTTCTCTATGCCGGTCAAGATTTAGTAGATCTCCATTTTACGACCTTGTCAGCCATCCCTTTTCTAACGTAAAGAATTTTACCCTATGTCGCAGTACTTGAAAGGTATTCTCTGCCTTGATTCCTTCTTGCCCCTCTCTTTTTTGTTCTGCCTTGTTCTTGTGGAACAAAAAAGCATGCAGTCTGTAAGATTTGAGAGCTTTGTGGAATCACACAGTGGCGGAGTGATGTTTTCCTCTGTTCCATCTTAGTAATTCCTAATATTTGATTTACTTTTTTGATTGCTTCTGAACAYTGAACCAATGTTTTCATAGAGTTGTCATAACTTCAAGGTCATGTTTAAGTGTCAATTTTCGATTTGGAGCTTGTCATATTTATAAAGTTAAGAATTTTTTTTCACATATTCATCACTTTTGAGTTTTAATTTAGTCTGTATTTCATCTGCCATTTTATTGCCCAGTCAGGTCTAGAAAGTTGTGTGGGGTTTTTTGTTATTTTTTGATTGGTTTGTGGGGGTTTTTTTCACTTCCTGATCCCCATGCCTTTCCTCTCTCTGGAACATGTTAGTATCAATATTGGAGCGTACTTAGAGATTCCCCTTGGTGTTTATTCACTTTTCCAGATAATTTATGCAGATGTTGCACRAAGAAAGGCCAAGCAGAGACCATTTTTGGATTCCATTAGTGAAATGCCCCTACTGATAAAACAGACCAAATATGCTTTTACCCATTTTTCTTTTGTTTTGTTTCTTTTGTTTTGTCATTGGCTTAGTCATTTGAGGATCCACATACCATGGCATTCTTACTTGTCTTAAGAGTCTATAGTAAGGAACTAAGTACCTTTCAGAAATTTAAGGTTGTATTAACCTGGTTTCTTTGTCAAAATACTTGCAGACTTCTTCAGGGAGTTTAAGTGGAAGTAATAATCTTTACATCTATATTTATTCCCYATGGTAAGATGTGATTCAGCATTCCCATCATCTCAAGGATCTTTAAAAGTAGTGGTTTTTCAAAGCAGTGATTCAGCAGCACTGCATAGATCCATTTTCTCCATACTAGCACCCACATTCAAGCACTGTATCCTAAAATCCGTCTGGTGCAACCTTTACACTCTCATTGTATAAGGATGTTTCCTCAGCCATGGCATTATCTATCCCAGTTACACAACTTCAGTGTAAAGAAAAAGCAATGGAATAGGAAAATTATTCTTTGGTGAGAGTTATTTTGGAAGGAAAAATGGCAGTACTTTTGTGTGTGTTTTTTGGTTGGTTTGTTGTTTTTTTCTTTGGAATCATGTTTGATCCCTGTGCTCTTGAACTGGTTTTTTTTTCTGGGTTTTGGGCGAGTAGTTCAACTTCTGAAATCCTAAAGTCTCATTTGGCATCAACCTATGTGTATCATTTCATTTTCCCAATGCTTTAAAAATATCAAACTTCAAAAAATAAATATTCATTACTACCTACATTATTTTATCTGAATGCAGTGCTAATAGAATTGAAGTATCGGTTTGACTTTCCTTAAGAGGACATGTTGGGCTGTCATAGGGTGAGACAATTCAAGCCTRTTTTCCTGAAAAACTTGGTGAGTTATCCAAATATTCTCTACATACCTAAGTGATGCATCTTCATTGGTAAGTCTGATTGAAGTTCCTGTCCTGGATTGGAATTTGTCTAGGTACTATTGCCTTAATTGCAGAAGCGC
Organism: Amblyornis subalaris; assembly: GCA_018881555.1. Lineage (NCBI taxonomy): Eukaryota > Metazoa > Chordata > Aves > Passeriformes > Ptilonorhynchidae > Amblyornis > Amblyornis subalaris. Next base: position 5,506,145 of record JACAXG010000039.1, read on the forward strand.
AAAATAAAATAGGTAGAGTAGCCATAACATAGTTAATGTCTCTTCTTCAGTAGCCAGCATCTTAATCAGAAATTCTACTTGAATATTATGCTTTGTCTTTTGATTAATACTTTTTTTGTGTGTGTAGCTGGAGAACAACTTATACCTCTTGATGTTCTGTGCTGTGTTTCTGACTGTCACCATAAAATGTAATGAAGTCTTTCAAGGAATGTAGTTGTTTGTTAATAATGGTGGTTCTCTAAGAATTATCACCATATACACAAAATTTCTGCCACTGCATCTTCTGATGTTCACTTTGCTCAAGGTAACATCACAGTCAAAGAGATTTAACTCAGTGTGTGGCCAGTTCCCTCTCAGATGTTCCTAAGTCATTGTTTATGAATGYTTTCAAGATCAGTGCCACTAGAGGAGGAATTCCCATCCTTGCTTGTGACTGCTTGACCTTGTTTTAAAATAAAAGAAAGATTGAAATTAAACTGGCAAAAAGTGAATTTCCAGTTGATTATCCAGTTTACAATATACTTAAGATTGGAAATAGGATTTAAGGCAAATGCCAGTTTCAAATGCTCATTTCAGTGACCCTGAGATTTGTTAAGGATTTTGTAAGCTTATAATCAGAGGCTGCTAATTCCGCAAACGAGAATACACAGAAATAACCCTTACTGCTAAATTTTCTTCAATAAGATATGCTCAAGAATTTTATTCTCCCATTGGCTGAGTCTCTCCAGTTTTGAAACTCTCTTAAAGTGCTGATTTATTTCTCATAGTTCACTGGCAAGCTGCAGTTCCTTAAGAGCTCCACCCTAAGGAGTGGTATGGATCAGAATCTGAGGGGAAAGGTCTTGGACAACGGCAAACCATCAAAGTTTATTCTGATAAGCAACTCTCAGAAGGCTTTAATGGAACTTGCATTAGTGTCCTACAACAGTGTGTCTGGTCCAGTGTGACTTAACTATGTCCCAGTCAAGGTGAATGTCATGTTGAATAAGAACTGTCAAGTTATAATGCCATCCAAAAACTTCCAAGTACAAGGGTCCAGATTTTTGCAGTAGTCTTTTTACTTCATACGAGCAGTGCCGGGTGGCTTCAGATGCAAGYCCTGGAACATGGATATGGCAAAATCCAAGAGTGCTATGAATATGTTGAATATTATCTCTGTTTTCAGATGTGAATATTTGCTTAAGTCTAGAAGCCAAAAACTTACAGGCATTCACTTTCTTTTCCTGTCAGAAAGTGAAAAGCACGATCCCAAAAAACATCTGATCCTTTATGGATGATTTTTCAATCAAGTTACTAAGTTTCACTTCAGTGCTCTTTTACCAATATGGAGAATTTCAGATAGGCCTCTTTAAAGTTGTGAAACCAGAAATCTCAAAAGAACATGAGATTTGAACAGAAGCCATAAAGTAGATTTTGAATTTGTAGATCTCTTTTATTTTTGTATGTCAGTTACAAGTATAGATTTTATTAGTGTTTCATTAAAGTAATGTGTAACATTGAAGACACTATTCTTGCTACATGTTAGTATTGGGACTTGTATCAAATTTAGAAATAGTTACTAAAAACGTTAATTTAAAATTATATTCTCTTTTCTGCTTAATTTTTTTCCAGATTCAGAGCCACTATTTTTCATAAGTAACATCTTATTAATTTAGAACTGTAGGAAAATAATCTACATTTTAGCTTAGGTAATGTCATAGCATGCAAATCACTCTACCTGCTGAAACTTTATCATTAGTCAGAGGCCTAATGCTCCATGATTGATTACAGTATAAGAGTTCAGTAGTGTTCATAGTAGAAAAGAGAGATCTACACTTGCTTTCCTACAGACGCCCAGAAAGTATTCATATTTCAGTAAATATATAGAAAATTACAGCAGTGTTCAATTCATTTTGATGCTGTTTTCAAGCAACGGCTTCTAAACATGCTCAATAGTTGTGAAAATTTCATTTCTCGATTCATACTGTCAACTTCCACACAATATCAAACAACTGTCACCTGTACGTAGGTACTATAAATAGGCAATTGGGCTCAGTGATTGCTGCTAGATGAGGATCAAGGCTAGAAAAAAGTTAAGGTGAACCACAGTTGAAATAGAAATTAGGAGTAGCAAAGAGGATCTTAACAATAAAAAAAGGAAAAGCATACTCAGGAATCAGACTTGGAATGAAAAAGCCACAGAATCAAAATTTATACTAAATAGAAGGACAAGGTAAGAGTTTATCTCAAAAATAAGCTGGCAGGCAGGCTGGTCGGGAGTGGGAAGCAGAATGAAGCAGGTATTAAGCAGGTCAGAGAAGGAATGGACTACATTGGAGAATTTGTTGGAATGTGCTTGCAACTGATTACAAATAAGTGAGAGCTCACCTGGATGGCATCTCAGAGTTTGACAGTCAGACACACAACCCAGACCTTAACTGGTCAAACTGTTCTGACTTCTTAGGTCTCACTGGGAAAACTCCTCTCCCTTCAGCAGAAATCCAGATTAACAGGCACCACCAGCAACCTGACCTCTTTGTTGCTGTTGTTTATTCTCCATCTTGTCACTTTGCTCATACTTGCTTCAGTGGTAGCTTCTCCAACTAGTCTGTCTTTAAAAGAGGGAAAGACCCAAAACAAAGGTGAAAGTTGCAATCTCTTGATAAAGCAAAATAATTCTGTACTCTGCCTTTGTTCCAGCAATTCCTCGTCCTGTTATTTTTAAGAATAAATAAAAATGTAGCAATACCTCTTAACAGTTCCCTGATAGCTTTGTTGAGAAACTGGTACTACTGGAAAATCCTTTTWCTTGAAGCAGGGCCTGCAGAATAATGACAGAAACATTTCCCTTTTTAGCAGTAGCTCTAAGAAAACAATGGAGATGATTTAAATTTTATAGGAATATAATAATTTGGTAAGTGRTCATCTAGACTAGTGGTCTCCAAAAGTGCAGAGTACACAAGCCAGGAGGTATACAAGATGATCCACTGGCATGTGGAGAAACCAATATTAGCGATAGTTATTTTCTATTAAAAAAAACTGAAGTACTAATATATATCAGTTTTACTAAAATACAAACCAATATTGGTGCCCTCATTTGGTCAGGGTGTCAGATGGTCACCTCAGGTATGGTACACAAGGTATCCTGGGGGAGGACTGGGTGTTCTGCAACACAGAGGGGTTGACAATCACTTACTTGTTTTCAGTATATTGTCTATATTGCTGTTTCCATGTGCCTGCTTAAGTGGATTTACAGATTGTATTACCTAGTTTTGATTACATTAACCTTCACAAAATGGACAAGTGGCTTCGAAAGATTCCTGCAAAGAAACCGTGACTGAAGATGCTACTGAGCACAAGCAGGGAACAAGAAAATGGTAGACACTTCTGTTCCTAGTGTGAACTCTTTGTCAGCCACGACATTCAAAACTATGGTGATCTGATTGAATCTGACAATAAGTTGATCAAACACATTAAAAATTATCAAGACTGAAATATCCAGTGAGGAAAGGCTGAGAGAATTGGGTTTGTTCAGCCTGGAAAAGAGAAGGCTGAACAAATTTTGCAGTAGGCTGACCTAATTGTGGCCTTCCAGTACCTGAAGGGAACCTACAAGAAAAATGGAGAGGGACTTTTTACAAGAGCATGCAGTGACAGCACAAAGGGGAATGATTTAAAACTGAAAAAGAGTAGGTTTAGATTAGATATTAGAATGAATTTTTTCACTGTGAGGGTGGCAAGGCACTGGAATAGCTTGCACAGAGAAGTTGTGGATACCTCATCCCTGGAAGTGTTCAAGGCCAGGTTGGATGGAGCTCTGGGCAACCTGATCTGGTAAAGTTGTCCTTGCCTACGGCAGGCAGGTTGGAACTATCATTCTGTGACTCTGATTCTATGAATTGCCATCCACTTTTGTTAATGAAGTTCACTAAAGGTGTGTATTGTGTCTCAAGGTATCAGCTAATGGCAGTGTGAAGCCACTGTGACTAGCGAGATGTTTAGAAAACTATGCATTCAGAACATGAAGACAAGCCTTCACAAACTTATTTCAGTTTTTGTTATTGTTATTGATGTTTTGAGTCATRCTGGTCAATCCAGTACTTTGCAAAACTTAATGATAAAAATCTAGAAGTTTCATAGGTAATGGCAAAATACCACATGCCACTGGGCAAACAATTGTTATTCCCATGATGATAAAAATCACTGAAATAATGCAGGTAGAACAATATAACAGCAATCTAAAATGCACTCCTTTGTCAGTAAGTACTGTTGAAAGATGCAAAGAAGACACTGCTGAAGATTTGAAGAAACAAGTATTAGGACAATTACTGCTCTGAATGTATCGGAGATCTATTCTCAATAGGAAATGGTTTCTTTAGTGAATCTGATGTTTAATGGAACAACTGTGCAAATGTAGTCAGATGGAGCAGCTGCTTTGACTGGAATAAAAAAGGGATTCCAGACTAAGGTTACAGAGAGACCACCACATGTGAAACTCCCTCACTGCATCACTCATAGGCGAGCTGTTGCAGCAAAGCAGTTGGAGCCAGTAGCACAAAGTGCTACAGGATGACATCGATGTTACAACTTGACAAAAACAAGCCCTTCAAACAGCAGCATCTTCACCAGACTTTGTGATGAGATGGGGAGGGGTCATGGAAATCTCTGGCACCACACAGAAGTTCTCTGGATACTTTGTGGCAAGGCACTTAASAGAGGAGTCAAATTTGACACATTTTTCTTTCACAAAAAAAGACAAGTGTTCCARATTTGCTGACATTTTCGGTGATGACAAGCGGCTGTGAGTAGTTTGCTACCTAGAAGGAATTTCCAAAAAAYAGACAGACTTAATTTGTCCCTTTGAGGTGAAGGTGATCTTTTAATGATGAATAAGCCACAGAAAAATATTTTTATTATATCTTATTTATTACTGAGATGTTGTTTGCTATTTATTAAAAATAATAACAGAGACTACAGATCTACACATCTAAAATGGAAACAATTTGAAAAGTGTGCTGAAATGTTTTCATGTTGTTTTTAGTGTGACATAATAAATCAATTACAACATCTGTATTAATATTTCAAAGGTAAGGAGTACATTTATCTTATGAATAACAAGTAGAATATAATTTATTTTGTTCATCAGATGTATTTGACTTCTGCTTGTATTGGTTTTGAAATGCTTTTTTGGCAGTAGTAGAGGATCAAACAGGTGTTAATGATGATCAAGTAAAGAGTGAGACCTCTTACAAAATTTGCCATAAAATACAAATTTGTAATGTTCTGATTAAAAATGATGATAAACAAGATATTAGGTTAATAGTTTTTACTTCTGTTACCCATGTTTTTTTCTGGTGTCAACAAATTTTAGACTTTGAGCTCTTAAAGTACTTTGAAAAAACAACTGGAAACCCCCTGTCACAACAATTCTGATATTCTTTAGGCCATAATAGAATTTAATCTTTTTCTTAAAGCATATCTAGAAGACTGTAATAATGTGTTTTAAGGTATGATAAAAGCAATTGTATTTGTAAATGCTATCTAAGTTTTGAATTTCTTTTATATTACTGGTTTTTGTTATTTTTGAATTTTTTCACATGCCCTTTTCRTGTATTATTCTATATTTTAAAAGTAGATATTTGAAGTGTACCAGTGTAGAACTGTGAGGCACAAASAAGGCATGTTTTGAGGGGGAAGAAAGCGGTATCAGGGCTAAAATCTGACGATTTGTTAGAGGGTTTTGGTTCGTTTAGACATAATTCAGGCTCATGTGGTCATTTATCAAGTGGCACGTAAAATATTTTGTTTGTGTGATTATGTCCAATGGTGTAATTCAGCTAACCCTTAAAATGTATGTCTCAATTTAATTAAATGTGTTAGAATTTCTTTAAAATGGCATGAAGACATGTTTCTAGTATCTAATAATCAGACTCTATCAAGTTGTTAGAGAGCTAATTTCCCAAGTCACTCTTTCATTGCAAAGAATGTGAAAACAAACCAGCAAAGCAAAGCATATTCATTGCTCCTAGCACAGACTCCCAAAGGAGCTGCCACAGTACAACTCATTGGTATGAAAAGCAAGAGTTACATGTATGGTTAAATATAATCCAATTGCTGCAGGTTGATAGGTTTCAAGACTCCATAGTTCGTCAACTTTCTCAWGCAATATCATGAGCTCTAACCGTGTTCAAAACTGGCATCAAAGATTTTGGAAGGTGCTTCCTTTTTTTACCCCTCTAACATTAAACTCCCATTTAACATCCATGAAAACATTAAAAAAAATTATTTTAACTAGATGTATTTATTTTTGCATACTTTGCCTTTTTGCAGCCAAACAATGGCTTTAGACATATAAACAGGTGGACAAGTTTCAAAAAACCCAAAATACTAAGTGTGAAATTCTGTTAAAAAACAGGTCACAAGTGTTGTAGTGGGTTTCAGAGTGTATAAGGCATATCTGAATGTCTCACACCATATATAGGAGGTAACTCTTTGAAAAAGCTGTTGGAGTAATTTTTGAATTTTAGAGAAATTACACCCTGTTTGAAGTTTCTTTTACCTTTACTAGTAAATACTACTATTAGTAACATTTCCAGATGTCACAGTTTGTACAAGTGATGATTTTTTTATTTAATAATTTACTAATCTTTGACTTCCTGTAAATTAATGAAAAAAAACCCAACTACACTCCAGCACAATAAAATGTATACTTATCATCAAAAATATGGAACAGTTGTTAAATATGGGATTGAAAAAGAACTTCTAAAGTGCTAGCACACAGTCAGTTGCTGTACTGTAAGAACTGGTAATGCTTTTGTCCCTTTAACTGGAACTACAATTGTACTTTTGTGACAGCTAAAAGCCTGAAGTGGTTTCTAATAGCTATATAACCATTTTTTCCAAGCTTGTGTTGTCCTTATGTTTAAACATCTATGTTACTTCTTGGTGTTTCCTTTCAACACGTGTTTACTAGCAAACAACGATCTGCACTTGCACCGTAATTTGGCATCGGGCCTTATTTTCTGTGTGCCAGCGTAGATTTACACACTCAGAAAAGAAATCCTATCGACAAACTGATGATTGAAAGCTTTTTTATTGATTACTTAGTTCCTTGACCCAGTTCACTGCATAGCTACAGGAGCATTTGGGCTGGTAGAAAGGTGCAGGTGATGCAGAAGCAAAAACAATCTATGGTGGCATTGGAGGTAAGGAAAAAAGGTAGTGTGCTATCACTTTCTTTAACTTTGTTCTTATAAAATAGGGAAATTTCCATTCTCTGATCATCCTAATAACATTTCTCCACGTGTCCCAGTTTGAATCCATTTTTCTTTAAGTTGCCAGAAGTCTGCATAGCTGTATACATAGGGGCTCATTAGTACAATRTAAAATAGCATAAAGGCTTCTCTTACTCTACTGAAATGATAATTTCTGATTTAAGGTCATGTTTGCCTGGTAGGGTTGCAACACATTGGTGGCTCAGTTGTCCTGAGATTGACTAATATATTATGATCTTCATTTCCCTAATAGGTTTTCAGTGTATTAGTTTCTGAGGAACTGTCACAGAACTAGATTTAGGCATAAATAGTTGTGTATGATGACAGACTGATGTGTCTGCAGAATCATCATGGTACAGAATTGCTCCCATATTTCATCCTCTCTTAGCAACTCAGGGTGCCAAGATCATGCAAGCATTAATTTCATGTGACTGCTGCTATGCTGGCTGTGTACTCGTCCCCTTCTGCTCACACCTCTTCCCCAACACTGTCAACTTGGCTGCTAGAGGGGATAACAAAAGAGAAAGTTCATTTCAGTATGGGAGAGTGGAAGATGGATTTAAGAGCTTAAAGCCAGTCCCTGCTTCTAACAGGGCTGGGTGGTTTAGGTCTCATAGCCACGTATTAATGGGACTGGGAAGTTTTGCTCAATTGCGACTTTTGTCCCCTGCACTTCATTTCTCCAAGCTGGAGACAACAGAGTGTTCTAGGAGGATTTGGCCTCTGACAGAGGTGAGCACAGAACAAACTGGGCTCTTGGCTATCTGATGCTGGAACTGGAAGCTCTTTTCACCTGGGATGTGTAGGTTTCACTTCTCTGCCTCTGCCGGTAGCTTTCCGTTGTCCTCCTCAGAGAGGGTGCATGGCCCCGCCCTGGATCAGAGAGGCGGTGGTGCAGAATGCACGGGGACCATGCTTTTCTCTTATTGGTAGTAGGGATGTTGCTTAGCTTAGCAACACAAACTTCTCAGGGAAGATGTTCCTGTCTTGGTTCCTGTCATCACCACAAAATATGGTTTTGAAGCTTGTTCATGCTGAGAAAATAAGTAATTTTATCCTCTCYTTGAGGGCATCAAAATCCAATTTGGTATACACTGCTAAGAAGCCTTGAGCACTGAGCCTGTGTCCCAACCTCATACTTTGTATTATTAAATGTCATGACACTTCTATTACTCCAGTCCCCGAGTCACCCAGTTTTTCCTTTATCCTAGTTCAGTTCTCTGTATTGACACATGGTTRGGAGGCATTGACATCACTCCTACTTTTTATGCCAGGCAGTTTTAAAAATATGTAATGAGATTGTTCCCAAAGATGGTCTTTGAGGRACTCCACTACTAACTTCACTCTAGGGCAGAGGTCTAGCACATAGGAGTTGACAGCTCCTCCATAGCCAGTTCCTTACTTCTTACAATTACAGCAATAACCCCGATTGTATGTAAAACTTTTTTTGTAGTTTATTACAGAGATCTGGATAAATACTATTCTGCATTTTATTTGTCCATAAAATTTTCTCTTTTATTAAAGACATCCACTCATTCTAGAAGGATTGCTTTGCTTGTCATGTCATTTTATCTCATTTTCCATTTACCCTCATATATTTAGTGATTTATTTTCTTCAGAAGTTTAGATTTTTTTTGTACTCTGAGATCAGAGTAATGTGTTCGGGTGTGTAGATCTGTAGTATTTTCTGTACTGTTTGCTGACATAAAATAGGGATAGGAATAGAGAAGTAGGATAACATTAGCTAACAGCGTAAGTTAGACTATTCCTGTAATATTATTTTCAGTTATAGTTATATTTCGAAAAGGAAAAATTATTGAAAAAAGTGTCCAGAAATAGCTATAAGAATGTTTGTGGGCTTCTTGTAATGTGAGTTATAATGAGAGGCTTAGAAAGCTCAATCTGTTCAATATGTTTGAGTGAGGATTCAGATGTAATTTGATCAGAGTCCACAAATAGGTGCATGAAAATGAGATTTCTAGTATATAATGGCCTTAAACAGTAAAGAATGTAATAAGGTCCAGAAGCTCGAAACTGAATGTAGACAAATCCAGACTAATAAATAAGGTGCATTTCTTTTAACAATGAGGGTAATTAACCTTTGGAACACATGATTTAGATTGTCATTACTCGGAATCTTTACAAAGACATTTAGTTTTGATTTAATAGCAGGAGATTCTTTGGCCTGCAGAGGAAGYGTGGTCATGCTAATTTAGTTATAGTCCCTTTTGGCCTTGATATTTTTCTGCTTCTCTGTTAAAATTCTGAAACATAAAGCAAGTCCCTTAAACATGCAAAAGAACGGAAATAACATTAACCTCTATTCTCAGTTTGCCACGTACGATGCACTTATCTTCATTTTCTATACTTAGGAGGAAAAGACCTTACAAAATGAAATCTGCTTGCYCTCCTGCCTTGATAATCTGCAAATGATAGCATTTTATAGTCATAAGGTGTTGGAAATGCCATCTTATTCTTACAATACAACAAAGTTTGTTATTTAGTCAAGATTATTTGAGCTTGAATTAATTCCTAGTCAGTCTGTTTTCAAATGAGCATTGTTTTCTTTGTTCTGTGAGAACTATGAATAAAAAAGACCTCATATGTTGAATGTCGGTAGTCACTTCTAAAGGCAAAATGTTGCACTTCTGTTGTATGTGGGAAACCAGTTTTAGACAGGGAAGTGCTGGGGGTTTTTTGAGCCAAATTTTATGGAAACAGACAAAAAATCACTAAGAAAGATATGCAGACATAGAGAATCGCAGTGGTGCTGATTTTATTAGTCAGACAAAATCTAGGAGTAGATGGGCCAGTGCTTGAAGTGACTCTGGCATGAGAATCTCTGGGGTGTTTTTAATAAAAATTGTATAAGTTCTATGCTTTATACTTAGCATTCAAAGTGAAAAAAAGGAAAATTGTTTAACCTTCCGTATTTCTCCAGACTTCATTAATCAGTAARTAATTAAGGAAGAGGTTTTTATTAAACTAATAGAGGAAATAGGAAATAAAAATGAGTCAGCTTAAAAATATTGCATCTTAAAATATTTTGTTATATCACTTTCTTCTTTTTTCCCATGTCATTTCACTTGTTTGTGTGTTATTTGAACAATTTAAAAGTTATGACCTGAGGAAAAAGAAGCATGAGCAGAGAGGTAAATATAGAGGGTTTTGTTTGTTTGTTTGTTTTAGTTTAGGAACATTTTCAGTTTGCAAGCACAGAACTACCGATTATTGTGATAACAAACCTTGACATTGTGCAGAAAGTAAAATTCAGAAGACTGAATTAACAGTGACCTTTACGAGAAATCTTAACCTAGATGGTCAAAGTGAAAATGAATGAGCAGTCTTTCACAGATGGATTAATAGATTGTCATCAAGTACACTTTCAATATAAAATTTGTTTAATTAGTACATTCTTTTGAGAAAAATCTATTGGTAGTTTCCAGAAGAAAGTTGAAACTGATGAATTGTCATGAATCTTGAAGATCTAAGGACAGGAAATCAACTGGATTTTATAGAATTGTATAAAGAGAATACAGTATTCTTGGGTGTTCAATAACAATTCCACTAATTTTTTGCTTGGCACATGATTCAAGAACACAAAAATATGTTATAGACTCTTACTGGAACAGTCTGCCTTTGCCTTCTAAGTAATGAAAGCGTAAATGGGCACTATGTTACTTAGTCTATGCCTGGAATACTGTAATTTATTTATCTGGAGTATTTTGGTCCAGGATACTTATGATCATTTATATGAACATAAAAGGGGTTTAGGAAACATTTAATTTAGAAATATGATGGTAGTTTAGAAACATAATAGTATACCATTACATAATTTCTTTCTATAAGGGCAAAATTTGAAGCAAAAGTACAAAGTACACCTGGATTTGGCTATTAGAGCAGATGTCCCATATGAATACTGAATTATTTTAGTCTTTAAACAGAAGATTTAGAAAGCTTCATGTTTCGAGTTGAAGTGGAAATAGCTATAAAAAACATTTTAATGCTGAAAATATGTGACTTTTTCTGTATAATGTACATTATATAACTTTAAAATTGTAGTACGGTTGCTGTTCTATTCACAAAAATTTTTATGTGTCCTGTTAAATCATGCCAAATTGGTGGGTTTTACAGTGATCTAGTAAAGGCTACAGGAATACTATCTACTCCATTTTCAAATGTTGAACTTGCCAAATAGTAGCATATTGCTTCAGCAGATTTTCAGTGCACCATTTTGTCCTATGGAAAAAAGTTTAGGGGAAATCTACAGCAGCCAGGACTAAATAATATAAATTTGTCTGAAGTATCTTCTCAGTATAGATGTTTTAAAAATAATTAGCATATTGCTATTATCTTTCTTAGACAACTTGTTGTTAAGAACGGTGCAATTTATTAGAACGAACCTCAATCCAAACCTGGAATTTTGTGTAGCAGTTTCTGCTACTCTTAATTAATCATGCTTGTTCTTCACACAGAATCATTTTATAAAAATTGCTTATTAAACAAGTGCAGGATTTTACATACTATTCTATGTGACTCCTTGTTCACTTGAACTTGCAAAGAGTGMAAAAAGTGTTAAAAAGGCTTAAAATTATTATCACCTTAAAGTAAGTTAAACTTAGTTGTTGAAAATATTTAAATTGCTATTTCCTAAATTACATGTGAACACAAGAGCTGAGGTTGTTGAATTACTGATAAGTAAAAGGTTTGCAGATTGGCTGCACTCACAATAGAACTTAATAGAACAATGTTGTAAGACTGAGAGAATCAGATAAATTATAATGACATATAAAGCAGACTCTTCTAACTATATAATTGTTAGTACTATATGAAGGAAAAGTAATAATTATTGTTATAACCAGTAGCATTGGTGTGACTGAAGAGTTGCAATACACAGACCTGGAGAACAGTAATGCATTTTCATTTGATAGAATTTCTAAGKGTAAATTTCAGGACTTCTTGTCCTTCTAGGCATTTGAAAAACAAGTATGGATGACTACTGAATTTCTGTTGTGAGTGTCTGCAAATGCCTGAAGACATTTCTGACAGGGTGRATAAGATCTGAAATTCATGAGAACTAGGGAATGAGAGAGAAAAGCTTGAGAAAAGAAACCTTGCTGTTTTATGTATAAGACAAGGGATAAGACACAATTAAATTGTAAGTTCTATTAAAACAGARCCTTTCTGAGAACTGCATATATTTGTGTAGGTACAGGTAAAAGTGAGAGAACTTAGGCTTTTCTTTGTTTACAGGGCTTATGTTAAGGTTCTAGGAACAGTTGCAAAGGCAAATCTTAGCTGTGCAGAGTAGTTCAAGATTTGATGTGGGCAGTAACTCCTCAAGCTGACTTTAATGCACAGGCTGACAAATCAAGAAGTTGCTTTAGATTTTAAGTGTGAGCATGTTTATTGTTTGGTTGATTTGTGCTTCTGAACTGATTGAGACCCATTAGTATTTTTTAATGATTACTTATCTACCATTTATTGGAAATATTACACTAAATTTACCTGGTTTACCTTAGTATGCACTGACTTAGAGAATATTAATAGATAATAGTAAATTTCTACTTAATGTGTTAAGTGCATCAAAAAGCCTGTTCCATGGTACACTGTAGAAATATACTGAAAGCTAACCCCTTATATGTAACCCAAATATTTCACAACACTGTTGAGAGGAAGAAGCTCATTGTGGTTGCAAGATCCCTATAATAAGGAATTTTGAAGAAGAAGACACATATAGGGTAATAGTTATAAATTTCAAGGATCCCCAAAGAGTAAACATAAAATTATTTTATTCGGAAGTTAGAAACACTCTTAAGTAAGAATTCCGCTCCTTGTTAAATTATTGCTATTTCTAATTAGTTAGGTTTTCATTGTGATTTTATCAGGTTTTAATTTCTGATCCAATGTTAATGAAAACAACAGCAGATACAATTCTTGTTGGTTAACAAGACAGACCATTTATACAGTCTCATTTATCAGCGAAATTAATTACTTAAAGGTCTACATAACTTAGAGTAGTTTGTGAGATACTCAGCAACAGAGTTCCCTAAAACAGAAAAGCTATTTTTCAGTGTGAAACTGTGGAACTRTTTCCCTGTTAAAAAATACAAGCAGAATAAGCTAAGTACTATAATTATTGCTAAATAGTGAAATGAGTCTTTTCCCACAGTCTATTTCTAGCCACCAACTATTTTATGAAATTATACGTCTGGAAATCATATTTCATTTTTGAAATGGTGAATCTTATGGATATTTAATTATATTTGACAAACTTATACAATCTTTTTAAAGGAGAGATGTGCTAAGATGCTCTGTTGAAACAGTACTTGTGGGAAGGTAAGACACATGGAAGTCCTCATTTATGAGGGCTGTCTTATCAGAAATTACTTATATAYGACACGCATATAATACAGGTGAAATCTTTAATAATTTATCTGTGAGGAGAAAAGAGTTTGTTTCTGCTATAGCAACATTTTAGCAGTCAGTTCTATACTTCAGGCCCAAGAAAAGGCTTTTCTGGTGGTGCTTTTTTTTCTCCCAGCTGTATTATTTGGCTTAAAAGAAAGGTTTTCTTCTTATAGAATTTAGTTTGTTTGGTTTTATTATTTTTTTTTAATGTTCAAATAATCACAACTGTAATGGTAGTACTAGYGCTATAATAAGTATATGTGAATAGTATAAGAAAATAAAAATTTCCAAGAYATTTGTTATTGCCACATCACCTTTTACTTCTAATAATTTCAAGATAGTATAAATTACAAAAGCAAGTAAACCCCTAATTTTTAGCAGACACATCCTTAATCTTTCAGTATAAGTAACATTTTTCATTTTGGCCCTGGAACAYACGATGGTTTTCTAGCCTGCTGTCCTACCTTATTGTTTTATTAAGTATTGTGCAACAAAAGATTACAACATTTACTTTGCCCCATATTGTTTAATTGAGACAGTTCTGTTGGACTAGCTTCAGTTTAAAATCARGTGAATCAACATATAAATAAATTGTGCCATTTGGATCTTTCACAGTAGAMAGGTTCTACTAGGTTCTGTGGTATTCCCATGCCACACGTTGTTCAGTGCAGCATCTTAGATGATCAGGTAATTTAGTTAATTCGTTTATAAACTGTGTGGTGTGAAAAGATTCCACTCAGTAAGAGCTATGAAATTTAAGAGTCTTAAATCTCAATGAGGCTAAAAAAGCCATGCTATAATTCCCAGCCAAACTCATCTTCATATAAGCTGCAGAGCATTTGGAAAGGACRGCAGTGGAAAAGCAGGAGCAGGACAGAGGGAAGAGAAGCAAGACTTGCTTTGCTCTTATCTTGTCTAGATATTTAGCTTTCTATGTTCTATATTTAGGAGGCCAAATAAGTGAAACTTAGGAAACCTGAACCTCATCTGTACCGTTAATTATAAAAGCATTTTTGAAATAAACAAGAACCACAAAAGTAATTTCAGCATCAGTACGAGGCTTTTTTCCCCCCAATTTTAGAAGAAGAAGTATTCACAAGTTGTTTTGTCATACTGATTCCAAGTGGAGTTCCAGCTGTTTCTGTGTAAACCTTCTCAATTGCTTGTATCATTTTCTTTAGCCAGTTCTGGTTTTCCTAGATATCACTGTCCTTTCCAGGGAAATAGTTGACAGGCAAACCCAGGAAATTATAGCAGGTATTTGACCAAATTCCATTCTCAACTGCACTAAAAATTCCTTAAAAATACTAGACTTCACAACCAGTTTTGGAGTATGTGGGTTTGAGGTCTAAAACCTTTATAGACAAATGCATGAAGTGACTGAGAGTTTCAGTATCTAAAAGTGTAAGAAAATAAGACTAAGTGAAATACTCTGCAGTGTAATATTAAAAATATACTAGAGGATAAATAGCAACTATTTGTTCTATTTCCCTGTTTTCTTGTCTGGAATTCCCAACCGGCTAGCTGTGCTCTGATTTGAAAAGTCCTTGAAAATACTGTATAGAATTTTGTGAAAACACGTCTACAGATGGTTTTTATGAAGATATGTACTGCTGTCAATCAGGCAAAAAGAAAATAAAGTCAGGTCCCCCAAAAGAAAGCAAAACAAAACATCCTAAAATAATTAAAACAGAATTCAAAAAACCCTCCTTTTTTGCTTTTCAGATTTCTTGCTGAGCATTCTTAGTAATGACATTRAAAATTATTAATAGTATTAACTTTTAGGATGTAGAATTGTTGAGTAAAACTGTTTCCTTAGCTACAGCTTTGAGAGACATATTTTCACAAATATTCTTAATACTTTGAAAGAGTCTAAGCTACAATATGCAAAAAAATCACTCAGCTTTTGACATTTCATGTATTTTTAAAATATTTCTCCCTGTTTCTTGGTATCTAAGTTTTCTTCTAAAAGGAATTTTTATCAATAAGGAAGAAATAAATCATACATAAAATAACCATTTGGTATTCTGGTAGCTGATTTTCTCATAAACAGCAAGAAGCTGCTGTAAATTAAATGTTTCCTGCTGATCCACTTCCTTTTAAAACACAGTAGGAGGGGCATTAGTTAACATTAAGGCAAACACAATTATCTGCTGACTACATTGTATTAAAAATAGCTAACAGCAGTAATTCTTTGGCTTCTTCCATCTTTGCAGGTATGTTATAAAATTAGTTCATGTAAACATGTTGGAAAGCAGTAAAATACTTCTTAATGGTTTCCTGTATGCCACTCTCAGCCTTGGGTAGAGAAGTAAATTTTAGTTGTGAAGAAACATATTAACCATGTATAGTATGACCAGTTTCAAATTATCTTATTTTCAGTGGGCACAATGGAAAAATATTTGTGGTAAACATGAAATAAACAATTTTTAAAAAACATATACATATATATGAATATTTTCTTTCCCTCTTATATATAATTGTTTGTTTGTTTGTTTTAGTTTAGGAACATTTTCAGTTTGCAAGCACAGAACTACTGATTATTGTGATAACAAACCTTGACATTGTGCAGAAAGTAAAATTCAGAAGACTGATACCCATGTATCAGAAGCCTTATACCCATGTATGGAAATATGTAAGATGGCTATGTATGGTCCTTTGTCCCCAGAATCCTCTTTTCTCTAAACAGAACTCCCAAGCTATCCTAATATTGTATCTGAAAGAAAAAGAAGCAAAAATCAACCAACCAACCAAGAAAATATGTAGCCCTTTCCAGTTCATCCTTAGGAACTTTACTTTCTTTTGTGCTGTTTTGTAATCACTTTTCCAGTATGTTCTGCCCAAAACAGTGAAGACCTCTATTTTGATTTCTGTGTATAAATGAAATGTTTTTCTTAAGTATTTGCTTTTAGTGATGCTTCTGCTATTGTCAGTTATAGTACTGACCCAATAATTTCATATTCAGATGCAATTATTTGAATATTATTTATTTACTTCAAATAAGTAAAAAATCTGGGCTAAATTATGTCCTAACCTAAAACACAGTTAACCTGTGCTCACATTAGTATCAAGGAGATACTAATTTGTCTGTTTTAGTTCTATATGCTTTGATAATGTGAAATCCTTTTTTCTTATGGTTAAAATAATTTTTTTTCTTACAAATAGCGCCCTTCCAAACTGCTATTTTAAATGATAAAATAACAGAAATAAGATCTGGAACTAATTCTGAGGCATGTTACAGAACTGTTGCTTTAAAACACCTTGTGAGTCATGTAAAGAGAGAAGGAAGAGATACAAGTAAAAAGGTACAAATTATACTTATTTTTGCTGATAACTCATGATTAATTCTTGCATTTTGGAAGTATATTTATCATTATAAAATGAAATTTTAAAATTAGTTTTCAATTAATAAAAATTATTTCTAAAAGCAAATAATGTTGTTGAGAATTCCAAACATTTCATATATTATGAATAATTCCTCCTATGAGGAACTCCATGTATTTTCAACACTAAAATTTGAATCTCTCCTTGTTGGCCTACAGAAATTCCAGATCTGTTAAGGGGTGCAGTTCTACTAATTCTGAAGTAACTTGCTTGAGCCATCTGTAAAAAGGAAGACCACTCTTAGCCCAGTTTAGTCCTTTAATATGTACTATATTAGTCAGAACTGCTACTCTGTCCACATGTCTAGTTAATTAGTTATATTTTATTGTAATTCACTTGAACAGTGAGAATTGATTGATTTGACCACACTGACATAGATCAAGTCCAGAGCATTGCAATTCAAAGGGCTGCATCCTATCGTCCTGTCTGTGTTCTTTTTTGAGAAAGACTTTTTACTATGTTTTGTTGCATCCAGTATATCACAAAGAGTCAGATATGGAAACTCATTGTCACATTGTACTGACATTTCTGCAGCCTTTCTCAGACAAGGTAGGATGCACAGATTGGAATGCTGGTGAGTTTGTTTTCTGTAAGCTATCAAGTGGGTCATCATAGTCTTAATAAAGGTCTTGGGTGTACYTCTAAGATCAGACCTTTAGGAAAAAAATCAGAGCTATTCCCTTCTGCCTCATCATATGCTCAAATATTACACCTGAGATCTGCCTTTCTAAGTCTCGACTGAATTCAATACAAGTTCTGTCTTGTGAATAGGAAATTAATTTATAGAACTGCAGAGAATAATGGTAACTTATATAGTCTTACTATATCTGGTGGTATGTGGAAATGATAAAGTGTAAGAATCAAGTGAGAATGACAGTCTCACAGCAAACTTTTTTGATTGCACAGACCTGGTATTTCAATGGTAGTTAGAAACATAACAATGAGTAGCACACACTGGAATTTGAACATAAATACAACGTCTGAGCTAGGAAAGATAATGCCAGAATAGATCCTCACTTCAACCTTTTGATTGCCATCAAAATTCATTATTAAATATTGGGAATTTGTAGGGATGTATAATTGGCTGCCTTTTTAATGCAATTTATTTCTAATTGATTTTGAAGAAATAAATTTCTATATCTCATAAAGATGCATCAGTGTATTGCAGTTTATTTTAAAAGACAGCATTATAACTCAGTATTTGTTATTTTTTATTCCATAACTTTCTTTTATTTGAAAAAGAAATATTTTGGATAATCTTCAAATGACAAATTTTTTTACAGAAAAATGAGGCTTGTCTCTTGGGACACATTTTAGACTCTGTTACACTCTGTTCCTTTCACAGCCCTTGAAACATTAGCGGTCTACATTGTCTTTGGACATGAGAATACGCTTCTTTTGCTGTTCCCTCCTGGGAGCATTATCCCAGGAAAGCCTAGGGTTTGTTCTATCTTATGCCAGGCTGTTTGGTTCCCATTATACTATTTATTACAGGAAAGCCCTTTAAGAGTAATGCTTTTGACATACTTGAGCTCTCTCAGCTCTCTTGCATTTCTTGTGTTTATTTTCGCATCATGATCCTTTAGGTCAGACACAGTAAGGCTATGCTTATATAATCTACATATTATTAGCATTGAAATGCATCCTCATGCACACTGCTTGTAGAGCCTCTTGGGCATGTTTTGGAAGTTATTTGTTTCACCTGTGTTGTAGGGGTTCGTTTTGAGTCAAAGTATGATCTGTTGTGAAAAGGATAGGAACTTCCCTCCCTGTCACCCTGTCCCCCAGAAACGGGTCATGAATTCATGTGCTTTTTTTTTCTACAGTAAGAAAGAATCTACATCTACTTAAAAAAGTGATTGGGAAGGGCTATATAGTGTTTAAGTATTCTACATGATCTGAAAGTTTTCTTGATTCTTTTCACAGGTTTTGTGTTTATATAAAGAGGGAGGTCAGATTGAAATTAGTATTATTTATAAGGCAATGGGTCATAACCTTTTACTTTAAGAGAAACACTAGACTTGTGCATTGTCTGCAAGTGCAGTGTGCTATGACGACAGCTATATTGGCCTAATGCATTTCTTGACTGACATTTATTATAAATCCTTTCCAAAATTTGCAAAACCAAAAGTTCTTTTCTGAAATATCAAATAACATATTTGACTAAGCTGAATGCATTAAGTATATTTTCACATAGTCGTAGCCAGTTGCCTTGAAGGCGTTTGATCCAAGATATCATCCAAAGGGATGGAAATCAGAAATTGAAGTCCAGAAGTGATCATCTTGTAGGCTTTACCTACTATTGTTGGGACAGAGTTTATCTTGAAATTCTGAGTTTATGACAGAAGAAAACTGTAACAGTGATTGACTTGTAATAAACTAAATTCATGGTAATAGCATATCCTATGTTAGTAAGGAAGAAATTTTTTTATTCCTTCATTATTTCTCAGCATAATTAAACCATTTCCAAATGTTAAAAGCAAAGCTGGATAAAATACATTATCTCCTGTAAGATAGTTGGTACCTTCCAGCATTTCCAAAAGCCTCCTAACAATTAGAAAATTCTCATCAAACTACATTTGTCTTTGGAATGACTTTGCTGCAGTGTTATGTTCTTTAGAACATTATCTCCTGATTATTTACTCTCTATTTTTAAAAATTATTCTGTACTGTAATTTCTTTTTGAAAGATTCATATATCAGTCTTGGGTCATATTTCTTAAAAGTGATCATGTATGTGCAAAACATTAGGGATAAATTATCTAAAATTTGTTGAGAAAATTGGCCTCTTCCCACAAATGCTTTTAAAGAAAATAGGAGGAGCAGCAGTACCAGAAGGGACTCTACTCCTGGTACCCGCTTGAATACAGTCCTAACATAACCTTCAAATGCAATACGTAATTATTCAGTGTAGTTTAGTGACATTCACAGGGTCTTACCTTATTTCTATGCGGTAGGAATAGTATTTTTCAATATCTCATTTATTAATATTTTACTTCAACGTATTCTTGCTGCACTTCCGCAGCATCAGATCTACAAATGCTTTGGAATGCCAGAAACACTGGACAAGAACTTTGTGCTTTTGTGCTGTTGCATTGTTTTGCCTTTCCTGGTGCAAAATGATGCCACCATGACAGGATTATCACAGAATCACAGAATGGTTGAGGTTGCAATAACCTCTCAATGTTGTCCGGTCCAACCTCTCTGCTCTAGCTGGGCCATTCAGAGCTGTTTGCTGAGAACCATGTTCAGGTGGCTTTTAAATATCTCCAGGGATAGACACTCCACAGCATTCCTGGGCAGCCTGTGCCAGTTCTCGGTCACCACCATGGTGAAAAAGGGTTTCCTGATTTTCAGGGGGAGGTGTCCAATATTTCAGTTTGTGCTTGTTGGCTCTGATCCTGTCACTGGTCACCACTGGGAAGAGCTTGGCTCTATCGTATTTGCACTCTCCCTTCAGTTATTTGTATTTGTTGGTAAGATTTTCCTGAGCCTTCTATTCTCTAGGCTGAACAGTTCCAACTCTCTGCACCATTCCTCATAGGAGAGATGCTCCAGTCCCTTCATCATTTCTGCGGCTCTTTGTACTCTTCCCAGTATGTCTCTCTGGTACTGAGGAGCCTGGAGCTGGACGCAGGTGTGACCTCACCAGTGCCCTCAGACTGGCAGTGCTTTGCCCAATGCAGCCCAGGATACCATTATCCTTCCTCGCTGGCTCATTATCAGGAAGAGGAGAGCATTTTGAAGGCAGAGATGCCCTGAGTACTGTTTCCTACCACAGTTCTCTTCAGAAGCATAGGCTATCTAAGCAGCCACTTTCATTACTCTGTTTTCTTGGTACCATCTTCAGAGGTACCATCTTCTACCTCACCTTTGAGGACTAATTTGGAATCTGGTACCGGGAAAAATGCTGTAGAGCCACCAAGTCACATGAGATAGAGGCAGGTCTTGAAAAAGCAGTTATTTTTCACAGTCCAGAATAACATTGTAGCCCTTCACGAGATACTTTTCACAGCATTCTTGGTAAATGTTGGGGGTTTTTTTTGCATGTAATTGTTTGTATGTTTAGATGGTATGGAAATAATGACAGCACATAAGAAATGTTGCCTTATTAAGTTAATTTTTCCAGAGAACCATAGAATGCTTTGGGTTGAACGGAACCTTTAAAGATCATCTAGTCCAACTCTCCAGTCGTGGGCAGATATCTTTCCCTAGGTCAGGGTGCTCAAGGCCAGATCCTTTTTTAACATACCTTGGGATTCAGCCATCAAGAATCACTTAGGCGACTTGTGTCACCACAGTCTTACTACTCCTGTGCTGAACTGTATTCACACATTGCCCACTTTCTCGCAAACTCACTGGTTCTTCATGAAGTAGAATTGCTTGAACTATTAAAAGGAATAATTATTTTAACTGATTGTTACATGACATAATACAATTTCTACGAAGCTTGATGTATGTTCAAGTTTAAGGTTGAAAACTGATGTAGTATTTTTTTTCCCTACAGAGAATATTTTTATTTAGATTTTTAAAAATTTCAGATAACTGAAATATGGCTGTTCAGATAACTGCTAAAATAAAACCAGACAAGTTTCTCTGATGCCAAATCAATTTTCAATGCATTCTAGCAAAATGCTGGATCTTTATCTATTTCGAACAGATTTGCACAAATCTTTCAGCAGTTAGACATTGCATTTCAACTGTATAGTCTTGACACACTCCTTTTTCAATATTAAACAATAATGGGGTTTAATTGTCCTTTGATCCTCATATATAATCCCTTTTGGTTAACATTAGGTTTAAGTTCAGTACGGGAAAATTCAGCTTTGCAATCTCTAAGTTGTCTCTAAGAGTTTTTTAACTTCAAAAGTAGTATGTTTGTGCAGAGGAGTATCGGCTGCTAAACAGCTTTTGGATATGTTAGAGAACATTCAAGGCATGCTCATTTCCTTGTCCTACAACAAAATTATACTTAAAAAAAGAAAAACCTACAAAACATAATAAAGATCAAAGCAAATCTCTTTCCTCCCACCCCAAGGAGTAATGAAGGAAAAGAGAAACAGAACAAAGTGGATAAAAATGGAATTAAGAAAGAGGCAGAAAGAGACAGATAAAATATTAATTTTAAATATGAAGGCCTTCCCTTCAGCATTCTACGGGATAAATGGTCATCACCCTCACATAATTTTTCAATAAAAAGCCCTTTAAAATTATTTTGTGCAATTTTTACAATAATTTAATTAATTTTGAGACTTTTTATAAAGAAAAATACTACTGAAATTATTCTCAAAACAATTCTATTTCTGAAACTGTTGTTATTGAGGTTTCTTAAAGTTGCACATAATTACATATTAATGTTAAGAAATATTTTAAGTAATAAATCACCTCATTTAGGCCAGTCATCTTTCAGTATTTTTATGGCCTCAAGCAAACATAAATTATCTTTGAAAATACTTCTTCTTTGCTACATTTTGCTTGTGACTAAAACACAAAAGAACTCGGAGCAAAAGAGAACCATAAAATGTGAATGGGAAATTTAAAAATCTCTACATCACTTAGAGTAAAAAAATTCTGTGTTTGAAAAGTGTCTAGCATTGTTCCCATCTTTTAAAAGGACTCAAGAACGACTCCAGGTATCACAGTTTGGCAAACTTCTCTTCAGTATTATAAAAGCTGATGCAGTCTAATTAAGGAGAAAGTAATGAAATG
The DNA here is from genome assembly GCA_018881555.1 of Amblyornis subalaris. Classification (NCBI taxonomy): domain Eukaryota; kingdom Metazoa; phylum Chordata; class Aves; order Passeriformes; family Ptilonorhynchidae; genus Amblyornis; species Amblyornis subalaris. The sequence continues at coordinate 5,528,901 of JACAXG010000039.1, forward strand.
CTTGGATAAATATATGCTGATACGATCAAGCCAGCCTAGCTGCCACAAGGGTAAATCACACATTCTTGACCTGCTAAATTCTTTGAGTCAACAGCACAGTATATAAAGGACATCTTGAGGAAGTGATTTACTTTGATTTTTCAAAAGGATTTCTGACAAAACCTCTCACAAGAAACTAGTAAGAAAAATAAAGTAGCCAAGAGGTAAGGCCCAACTTCTGAGAAGGATTGAAAGTAAGTAAGCCAAAATAAGCAAAGTTTTAATAAATAGTTTCTTCACAGTCTAGGGAGGAATTCTTATCAGGCAATATGAAACACTTAAGGAAAAATAGGGTTTTATGCTTTTACCCATTAGCAAATAATTTACCTTGTTTTAGTAATTATGCTGCCTAGATTGGTGATTTCCAGGAAATCTTTTCATAATGCCTTTTCATTACAGTTTGCTAGGACCACTGACGTATTTTAGGTACCATTTGATTTTAATCACACTTTTCTAGTATCATAGCTTCAAAGCATCAAATTGACATTGCTGCACTCCAGTCCTGACTTTGGTGCTTTGTTTCTCTCAGTGTCCCTCGATGCAGTGAAGTATTTGTCTCAGTGTTTATTAAATTAGATCAGAAAACCAACCAGGATCAAAATTAATCCCATATTCCCTCCAGCAAAGAGTTAGAGTTTTGCCAGGTTGCTTTGCTTATCCAGTTCACCATGTAGTCACATTAGCACATCTGTTGATTTAAGGGAGGGAATAGAGCAAGAGCAGGAATGGTGGCTGCAGGAGACTCCTTCTTTTGATGATAATACCWGTTTATTTTTGCTTCACATTATTTTTGAAGCTGTGTCTAACTCTGAATAGAACAGGTAGTGAAATCAATTATTTTCAGTTCAAACCTGATCTCTTGTAGTTGGTAGCTCAGACAGAAATGTAAATGGCAAGAGATTTTTGATAAATACAATGATAAGAGGTATCCTAAAAGGTCTGTAATAAAATATGATACATCTTTGAGCTATATATTGATTTTCACCAGAAGCTATAGTGGAATCCATTTCACTTTACTGAAGCTTAACCAACAGTCAAACTGGTAATCACTATGAAAAAAATATTAAAGATTACTTGAACTAGAAGAGCCTTGTCTTCATTATTATGAGAAATACTTAAACATGTAACTGAACATCACAAGATGCTTGAAAGTTGACAAAATTAAGTATAAGCATGCATGATGTACTGTATTAAATATACTTATTAATACAGAATTTCACATATATTAAACAAATTGATCTTCTGTCCTTTTTTCAACTGTTTAGTGGGAATAGAATCAGGAAAAGCTGATTAATTAGGTTATTGCTATTCTGAGAGTTAACTAACTTAACAAAGACCTAAGTCTTAACAAAGCAGTAAAATTTCACAATTCAAACAAATAACTGAATAAATACCTTTATGTTTTACCAAAATTAATGTAAAGTTGAGAAAGATGTAACAGAAAATTCCCTGGTTCTTTGGTATCTTGATTACACTTGAACATTTTGACCAACGATTGTTGGCAATGGACATTGGAAAGAAGTTATCTCTGAGTTTTTCACTGTTCAGGTACTCCTAGCAGATGATTGACAGACAAAATATTATGAGCAGTATGGGTGCAGTACCATTTCTGGCTCCCTTGAAGGAAGATAAACTGCAAATTATCTTGTTTCAGCTGCCTGTACTTGGACAACAATGGCATGCAGAACAGTATTTCAGCATGCATGGAAGGAGTCGAAGTTAGAGTTAATAGATGGATGTGGCTGGATAGGACAGTTTCTTCAGAGCAGTGGATTTATAAAAAATCTCTAGCTACATCTAAAATCTGTGAATATTGTACTTAAATTTAGTAAAACTTGACTTTTTGAACTCTCTGAGGGTAAGGTAGGAGTGGTTTTTGTTGAAGGATCAGAGAGGTGCCAGCTCCTCAGAACCCAGTATGCTCCCTAGGCAATCTATCCTACCATTTATTCACATTGATCTTTAGGGAAAACAGATTTCTTCAGGTTGCATGCTGCAAATAGTCATTGAGAATGCAAGAAAGGAAGCAGCACAATCTCTTAAACATGTCTTATTTAACAGTATTATTAATAATCTTAAAGAGAGGGGTGTTAAAAAGAAGATAGCAAGTTTCATAGATGATGCTAAATTAGAAGGTGTTGCAAATATTAGTGAAAACAGAGATAAAACAGAAGAGCAAAAGGAGGTTACAAACAGAGGAAGGAAATAAGTAAAACAAGGAAAGTTTGCTTAGAGAATTCGAAGTTAATTATACAGAGAAAAATAATATGAAAAAAGTTCAGCATTAGAAAYATGGAAAGTAGTAAAAATAAAGAAGCTCCAAGGACAATAATTGAACAGCAGATAGTATATGAATGTGAATTGGAACGTGGAATAAAACCAAGTAATTTTATTTCGGAGGCAAACTCCCTTCTCCAGCTCTCTGATCTGCAGAGCATGTAAATAAACTATCATATTTGAGAATGGTGCATCTTGTTCTCTCAAATTTATCTTGCAAATTTTGTGAGCTGGTTGCAAGAGAGGATGTATCACCACAATGAAGCATTTTTATCATGCACAAAGTTAATGCACGATGTGAGCTACAGTGCTATAAGCAGAAGAACTATAATACCTCACTATCTTTGAGGCCAGAGGTAGGTGCAGGACAGCTGTTCATGGCAGAGGGGAAGGCTGTGTCCCATTTCCATGGTTTCAGGTTGTTCTCTGCAGACTGGGTCATACGGTGGGGCACGCTGCCAAACGAAGAGCTGCAAAGCATATTTTCGCACTCATATTTTCAGGTCCTGCACAGCACTGCAGTTTCTCTCCATCGCTTGAGGAGCTGGAAAGAAACTGCAGTGCTTCACTCAAGTCAAGACTGAACAAGTGAGTTGCTGGTGCAATGGTGGAGAATGAGAGAGGAGGTGGAACATTGTAATAATAATCCTGCTGGTGATTAATCATCATTATTCACTGTAATCATCTTGGAGCTTTCTTTTCTCTGTAAGGAAGAGTTGAAATCAAAACACTTTTTGATACTGGAAGAGTTGGCTTGTGGAAGAGGGTAAAAGAACTAGACGTGTTCACAAATGTGATTATGTCTTCATGACACCTTAGGGGCTGGACCATAGAGCTCACTAAAGCTGCTGTGCCCCTTGATCTAAGTTTTCAGTCTGCAGCACATCCTGAATCTATCTTACTTTTAGTTTTCCAGTACACAATAACCATACCATTCATATCCAAACAGTGTGGACCTTGGACAACTATGGACCTTAAGAAATGTGCTTTAAACACACACTACAAAAACAGAGACGAAGCCTATATAATATGTCTAACAGCTAACTGAGGAGAACTTAATGAGCATTCTCCAACAAAACAGATTCTGTACAACAAAATGGAAATTGGCATGTGTACAGTACTGTGCAGTTTAACATAAGCAATAGTAAATGAGAAGACAATGTTAGGATGTTACTAAGTGCTAACTCTGAAGAGACCTTGGATATGTACCCTGCATTCCAAAGCATGCTGAATGTACTGCAAATCTCCATTGCTATTGTCACTAGAATATTCTGCAGTTGCTTGTCACTTTATTGTTCCAAACATGGAAAGTTTGCACAGCTATCGTCTTCCAGGGATGCTGCCAGGTTTGCATAGCTTTATTTTATGCCATGATCACATTCATCCTTTCTGGCTGCAGGTATCTCAGGAAATGGTGGTTCAGTCTGTCTCCTGAGGCATTGGGCATCCTTCATACCTTCTTCAGAATTGCACTTGACATTTCAATATCCCAAACTTAGTATATGTGATACGTCGTGTTGATTTCCACACTGAGTTAGGTATCAAGAAGAGTTCAATGTTCCTGCCCCAAAGAGAGAAAATATTTCAAAGAACTGAGATTTAAAAAAAATGTTGAAAACATGAGACATAAGACAAAAGAAATAATTTTAAAAACAGCACAATATACATATTCTGTAAAAGATATGCATATGCAGTGCATTATTGATAAGCTTGGTAGAAAGCAGTTCTATAATAAAATAAAAAGAGTTCTAAAAGAGCAGAACAATGTTAGCAGCTGGGCAGCTGTTAGGGAAAAATCTTATCCGAGTTCTAAACATTAAGCTGCAAATAAGCGTCCTAATGTATCTGCAGCCAGGAAGCTAAGCATGAACATGAAGCCAGTGGCAGTGGAATGTTTTGTCAGGGCAGGGCCCTGTTTTACCGTCTGAGCACTAACCTGAAGCAGTGTCAGTACAAATGTGGCAAGTGGATGTATCTATTTTTGTCAGCCTTTCTCCAGACAGGCTAAGTCAAACTCAAGACTAATTCAGTTACTCTGAGATTAATTCTGGCAGAAGTGGGAAGCACAGTGTTACTGGTCTCAGACTATTTCCATTGGCACTTCCTTTGACATTTCTTACCTACTTTAAAAGTCTTAAATTATACAGCATGGTCTCTAATGTCAAAATTTATCTTCCTATACAGTATTAATGCCTACTAATACTTATACTAATACCTGAGTGCCTATTAAAATCTACCAGCATTATTATATCCCCCCCTAGTCTTCTTTTTTATTTTTGTTCTTTGGAGTAGGAGTCATTTTTGTTCTCTCTCTTTTTTTTTTTTTTTTTTTTTTTTTGGTACAGCTCCTAGCACAATGGGACCCTGATCTGAGACTGATTTTCTTAAAGTTCTAGAGGACATGTATTGGAAGTAAAAGTTTCAAAATAGAACTGTGCCATCTGAACTTCTGTGCTTCACTGCATGACACCCATTTTAAAGACAGGGTCAGATTCAGGAGTAAAATAGTTGGAAAGATAAAGTGGGGGCTCTGTGAGACTTTTGCCAAAAATAAGGTTCCCCATCCATAGTCCTCTGAGACTGACCTGTAATGTTGTGAAATTATGTTCCTCGTGCCAGCCTTCATTGGTATATTGAGAAAACACAAGGACAGAAGGTTACAACTGCTTCCAAAAAACCTAAATGTAATACTAAAAATATAGAAGTGTCATGTGAAGATCTGATAATCGTTTTAATAATTATTTGATTGACTGAGAACCTGTATCTTGTACTCAATAACATTTCAATCAAAAAGAGTAAATTGCAAAATATGTGAATCTTGTATTATTTGTTCAGATAATATAAACTGAAAGACTGACTACGTGAGACTGAGAAATAATTAACAAGAAATAGAGTTTACCATTATTAACACAGTTCTTAAATTTCATTTTTCTTGATTGTAGAGGGAATTTTAAAGAAACCTCTACTACAGAACACAGAAGTATTATGGAGTCACATAAAGTACTTGCTGATAAGCAATCCTTTGAATCCTTCAAAATCTCTTCTCTTTAGTAATTATACCAACTGCCACTTCCAACCACAAAGCAAAGCTTAACTGGCACAGTGACTTGAGAAATGCAGCAGTTGTCTGGGGAGGCTAAACAACATATTATTCTGCATTTATTTTAATAGATATTTACACGCATGTACAATTTGAAAATGAACATACTTTCATAAATACAAGCAAAAAGAACAAAAAGACCTCAGCAAACAATACTGTTGATGATTTAAGATTCCATAATCCCCTTTATAGTCCCCTAATAGGCATTACATGTAGCAAAAACAAAAAAGGAAATTTTCTGTTTTAACCAGGCCTCTTAATCCCGAGGAGTATTTAATCTTTTGGAAATGTCTCAGTGGCACATTGCTGACGGCATGCAATAAAGGTAGTTGACCTGTCCCCTGTGGAGCAAACCCAAGGCAATCTGCCTAATCTCATCCTGGGAAACACATCCAGTATCACTGCATCTGGTGAAATCACATGGGTATTTTTTCAGATGCCTTGCAAATGCATACACAGAAATTATTAAAACAAGCTTTGTTCAGTTCACAATTTAGCCTTTTTGAAGCATCTCCCATGCCCTTGAAGAACAAAGCAGACAGCTCTAGTTAAATTCTGTTTTTAAGATTGTCTGCAAAATGACTCTCATCCCCTTGAGAGGAAATAACTCAATCCCCACAATGCCGGGTGCAGTTAAAATCTAAAATAAACACATAAGAAATCCCTCTATTAAAGACACTGTCTTTTCCCATTATTAAGTGTCTTCAGATATAATACAATTTTGCTAAATTTTAAATACTCAACTCGAAGTTTTCCACAGCAGGTGTCTGCCTCAGGCTGAAATGAATGTAGTACTTTACTTGTTATGGAAAGCTTAAGCAAGCACATCCATGCTTCACAACAAATTTCATAGGAAAATATTTTTGCCCCGGTGAAAAATGTTTGCAATTACCAAGGAAACTGTATTATCTTCATGTTCTGGGGCAGTGGCCTAAAGTTTGGCATGAGCTATCCTGTGAAAATCTGCCTACATTTGGCTTGTATTTATTACCTCCTGGGGAAGAAAAAAAAAAAAAAGAAAAAGAAAAAAAAATGAAAAAGGAAAAAAACTCCATGTTTTTAGCCACTAGGGTTTGGCAGCTACCTTCTCCAAAGCTTCATCTTCACTGGATCTGCCCCTTGCCTGGACTGAAGGGGCTGAGTGGGGCTTTGTGCAATTCCTCCTCTCTTTGACAAGCATTGTGGTTTGGAGAACAGAGCTTGTAGCAGGAGATTATCTCTCTTTTAGTGTCAAAGAACCCCTGCTGATGCCGCAGCAATAAAAGGAAAACTGCCTAAGTGGAGCATTAGGAGCTGGACCTGAGTGTTACAAGGATCGGGAAAACGATGGAGCACAGGAGAAGAGAGAGTAACTGAAATTATTAGGGAAAAGAAGTGAAGGCAGAGAAAAGTGGAGTTAAAATGTAAAGATAATAGAAAGGACTGRGAACAGTCTGGGTCTCAGAAAGAAATTATATGACCGGGAAGGCCAGCAAGGAACCTATGACTGTAATACGGATGTACCGGAAATAGCACCAGTGCAGGATTTATGTTTGGAGAATGATAGATAGGTATTACATTTGTCTCTCCCTAGAACTAGTCTTTTGCTCCTGCCAGGTAATAATTCTGTAGGCCAAATGACATGCATGTCTCACCTTCCTCTTGTGGCTGATTCACAGAAGGGGGACAGCTCTTCACAACTCAAATACTTTTCTAGATTACATGTCAGAGTTCTGTGCTGCACCTACCAACACAAACCAGTTGAGAGTGTGCACACAGGATGTAACTTATGTTAAGAATTTTTGCTTTTAAAAGGTAGACAGTGCACTGACTTTCCAAACACAGTCTTCTTGTTCTTTGGACTTTTATGCATAATATATACTTATTTCATCAAAACGGCAAATTTTTTACTGACACCTGATATGAATCAGTAATTCATAGAATACCCCGAAGAGTCTACATTGTGCTTTGTGTTTCTGTCATCACGTGCCTCCGAGGAGGAAAACTCTAAGTCAGAATATCCAAGTAAGGAGAATATTTGGGACATATTTAAGCTAATAAAGTTTAAAAGACAGGGGTATAAGCTCAAAATGCAGCTGCCTGAAAAATGTTCAGTGATGAGAAACTTGCAAGGTCCAAGGACAGAAATCCAGCAAATTTCTTTCTGGTCATTTCAGCTATGTTGTTCAATTTAGTAGAGCTCTGGAGACAGGAATTGACCCAGCTCCGTGTGGTGCTCTGCATTTAAAAACTCTGATTGTGTCAATAAGCATTTAGGAATTTCCTTTGCCTTTGTACAGGAGCACTAACTACTCTGCAACATTAATACTTTTCTTTTTTGTTGCTATTTACCATTTCTTACTTGCTGACATTCTAAATAGCACTGATATTTACTTCTACATAAAATTACAAATGAAGTTTTGTAATGAAATAGAAAAGAATATTTTGACTGTAGTTCTGCTAAGTATGCAGTACTTTGTCATGGTMAATGCTCCCTGCAGATAAAATGTCTTACAATCACTGTTGCTTAGAGTTAAGTAAAAAACCCAAATACCCAAGTGATAAAGTGTATTGCAAGATCAGTGGAACACACTGAAACTCCAATCCAGCTAGGAAAATTGAGTCATTGCCACGATTAAGAGAAATGAGATGACTTACTCATAAATTCCTAGCAATCATCATCTCTCAAATACCATAGCTAATAAATAACCATTTGTTTACAAATAGGCTGTATCATCCTCTGGTGGCTGGGACCCATGAAGCTGGATCATATTTACCTCTTTTTGAAGCCTTCCAATAAAGCTTCTAAAAGGTTTTCCTTTGATGATCTTATGTCTATAAAAACTGAATCCACCTTAATCTCTTTGGATATTGTATTAAGTACATCTTTTCTCAGACTGTGCAAAAATCTTGAAATATCACTGTGAGGATTTTTTAAAGATAGTTTAATTGTAAGTCATTTGAAGAGATATAATGCAGCTGTATTTCCTTTAGCCTTGAATTGTACTTAATGGGTTAATTATCTTTTGCAGTTACCATTACTATTTTTTCCTAAAATTCAGGCCTATCAGGCACCTGAAAAGATATTCAAGATAATAAACAATGTTGAGTGCATCCTGGTTATTACAAATGTTAAACAATGAGAAGTAAAACCAAAGTTTGATTACCAGTGAGCACCTGAACATTAAGACAAAACTGTTTTATCCAAATGATATATTTCATGAGAATTTTTAAAAATTCTCTCACCTTTGAACTATTTTGTTTTGAAATCCCTATTTTTCAGCACAGAGAAAATGTTTATTGACATAAAATTCCTTCTGCAGAAGAACAGGGATTTCACTCATCAAACCACCACCATCAGTCATAAAGGCTGTCCATATGTCAGAAAGGAATCTGCTGCCTCCTGAAAACAGAACATCTTTAGCCAAGTATTAGCAAGATAACAAGGAGCTGTATTTTTACCAGTACAGATAACTTGGTTGCTATGCCTAAAAGTCAAATTTTCATTTTTGAAAAAGAAATTACTCCAGAGAATTTTTTCCCCCCACAACTCTTAAAATATACACCAGCACTAAATCAGCAATCATGGATTCACTTGAAGACCTGAGCTGTGAAATTGCATCTCAAGCAATTAAGAACTCTTTGTACTATGACAAGTAATACATACTAAACTTGTTACACAGAAGTGGCCAAATGAGATCTTCCAATATAACAGTAACTTCTTATCTTTTTAATGAAATCAATACCTGTAATTTTAACTTTTCAGATTTTCTGAATTTCCACTTGAGAGCATGTACAGCCAATATGGTCCTACATCCTCTCAATTTATATCTCTTCTGTCTGCTACTCTTGAGTCATAAACGTGTTCTTCAGCCAGTCTGCTGCATCCATTTTGTTTAAACTTAGTCTTAGCTCTCCGAATCAGTCTGCTATTCTTTCAACACTAGTCCGTAATCAGCTACACCAATTAGCTAATTTTTGTTCAGATTAATTTCTTTTCCCAATATTTTAGAATTGTTTCAGCAATCAAGATTTTATTCTGGGTTGTTTTGTTTGTTTGCTTTTTTCTCCCCTGGAGACTGCTTTCAATTCTGCTTTGTGTTTGAAGGGAATTTTTCAATTTCCATTGATAAACACCCTTTTATTATTTTTTTTTTAGAATAGGATTTTTCCCCAATACCATAGCATTTCTTGCTTGTAAATGCTTTTCTAGTTCATCCTGAAACATGGAAAATGGGACTGAGCTGAGAAGCAGCGATGTTTTTGTTTACCATCCACCCTCTATGCCATTTCACATGTGGGGGGGTAGGTGCATCTGTATAATATGAAAATACATGCCTTATATGGGTTTGTGCTTTATATAATGATACATAACCATATGTTTAAATGCACAAATACACAAGATGGTTTAAGTGGATTTTTTAATGAAACATGGAGATTATTCTTAATATTTTCATGTCCTCTTTGTTTTTGTGGACACTGCAGATATACTTGAAACATATTAAGTATTTCCTAAATAGAGAATAAGAAAGTTCTCAACATGGCATTCTGGAAGTTAGTTTCTTCAGAAAGAATGGCCAAAAGGTAATATTATCTGCTTGTACCTGTTTGACCTGCCCATCCCTCTGAATCATGTCCCAGAATACAGCTTTTTTTAGTAGGAGGCAAATCTTAAATAAGAGCTTACATGATCTCCTTAAATAGATTTTTATGTTGTTGTGACAGGTAGAAAAAAACTAAATGAGCTATTAGATGTCACAGAACTGTAGAATCACCAGATTGTTCAGAACTTCAATCTGACTGATAGTACTGCACTGGAAGATGCAGCTGTAGAAATCAAAATGCACATCTGAACAACGCTGAGTCATTACTCATGTTTGAGAATGTAATCTCTACTGATTTGCATTTGCTTTGCTGTACCTTTTTCTGGAATTCTAAAACGGCTTTTAAATTCTTAGAGTATTAGACCTTTATATGGGTAAAGAGAACAACAGTTACTTGAGCTACAGTAAAAAATATTGTTACACTGTAGATAAAAYTTGTTATTTTTGGCATAAATTAATGACAGTGTGGTGGTAATTAAGAGGAAAGTCTAGCACTGACTAGTTATTGCATATTTATTTGATACTTTTGCCTACTTATTTTCCTTTGAAGTATATTTGACACTGGGCACTGTCAGGGTATGGGAGTGGAAGGCCTGTTGGTCTTAGATAAGATGTCAATTCCTAGTTTTCATCTAATTTGCTTTAGGAAAGACAGAAGTGCCTAATATAGTAAACACACAAATAATTATTCCAGAGCACTTAATGGAGGGCTAGCAAAACAGATAACTTGACAAGCTTACAAAAGCTGTATAAATACAGTGAAGTATGTAAACTGCAATGTTTTTCATTAGAAAGTAATAGAAATGCAAATTGATTTCATAGAAGGCACACAAAATAGTTCGGGGATTTTTTCTGCAAAATTGTTTTGTTATTGTAAGACGTCAGCGTGATAATGCCACAAGAAAAAACAGGAATCCTGCCGTTGGCTTAGAACTAAGAAAATAGGGGTTTTCCCAGGACCAGACCAGCACAGGTTATTATACAGCTCTATTGTTTCTAGCAATATCTGTTTAGTACTTTGACTATCTTCCAGACAAATTTCCAGCATTAAACCAGAAAACATTCACCAGATCTATTTCACAAAGGCCCTGTCTTCACGGACACACCCTCTGGCTCTTAAACTTGAAGTCCATTTTTAAGTATACTGCATTCTGCTATGGTGGAACACCACTTATCAGCTGTGAACCGACTTTCATGAAAACACAAGGTAATTTAAGAGCTATTGCTGCCCAGGGCTTGAATCCTGATCACTTTTGCATGTACATAGAATGATGTGAAGACTCAGGTTTTACATGCTGGCACAGTGTTCCCAGAGGGCCAGAGCTTAAACTCTGGAAGACAAATTTCAATTGAGGTAGATACAGGTAGATCCAAGGAAAGTACCTTTTGGAGGCTGAGAATAGATTGAATAGATTAAGTGGCTAATGAAGAAGTAAAAATATAATCTCTTGGGTTGCTGTTGGACTCTGACTTCAACTATTTTCTGCAGCTGTTAGTTCTTCTGGTGCTCCCATGAAATGAGATGAAGAGCTGTATAGATAAACTCACAGACTATGACTGAATGTGATCTATTGTTTGAGGAATAACATTGTCTCCTAGAGGCAAGTGCAAGTGCTAAGCTGGACAGTGAACAGCTTTATAGTCCCATTCTTCTCCTTGGCAGATGATACTTGTGTTTCAGAGTCCAAGCACTCTAAATAAGTTTTATGTAAATCTTATGTAAATCTGTCAAACACAAATAAATATAAAAAAAAATAAAAAAAAATCTTTTAATGGCAAACAGGCAAAGCCCAATGGATGCCAGTGCAGTGGGATCCATTATGTGGGGGTAGCTTGGACTGTGCTAATACGGAATTTGGTGAAGGGCCCAGCTCAGTGCTGAAGATGGCATAGGGAGAGGTTAGCTGACTAATTCAGCCTCACACCTCTCCCGATCCAGGAATTTTGATTCTGCTTACATGACTGACACCATTGTAAAGTACAGACATGCCATGAGTCTTCACGTCAGGATCAAACAAGAGTACTAAGAGTTATGAATTGTGTCTGCTTGTACCAATGCATTAGTAACTTCTCTGAAGTTAAGTGACCCCTAATGACTGTCAAAATTATGAACTACTTCACTGTCAATTAAAGGGCACAAGAAAGGAAACAGACGAACACACTCTAACATCTGCATGATGTCTGGCATCTTGTTTGTTTGATCATAAACTGTGTTATCTTATTTTGGTGTCATTGCTGGAAATAGATTAGATTCTATCTGCAGCATTGTATTGGGGTTTTTTGCTTTTTCTGAGCACTACTCAGAATGAGATTTTGAAAATATGACATCTATTTTTCAGGTACAATTTGAGCACTGCTTTTTCTGCAAGCAAATGATAAAATATACAGATATGCATACAAACCTCAGCTCTATGTGCTAACTGAATATAAACTAAGCACAAATGGGCTTTTACAGATGTAAATTCTATCATTTGCTTGTACAAGTGACAGTGATAAACAACCACACACACCAGTGATTTGCATGCACAGAGCTGAAGTTTAGCTCTGAGTGCTTTTTGAGACCTTAAGTGTCATACCCTGTTGACAGCATATTTGACCTGAGAACCTCAGCTTTTAAATCAAAACATTTCCTTGCAACTTCAGTTTATTTTCTTTATATCCATTACCATGTCTATTTATTTTTAATCTGTCATCAAAACATCTATCTTTGAATGGTTAGGCTGATTGTTGTCTTTTGCTGAGCTATTGCTAATATGCTGGCAGGCATTCCTGTTTTAAGTACATTTGCTTAATTTTGGATCTAATCCTATTCATTTTGAAATGACTGGACATTTTTCCATTGGCTTTTTTTGATTGTACACTCCTTGGGGCAGGGATGTGTCTTCCATTGTTTTTTGTGAGTGCACTACCAGTGATGGTGTCCAAGAAATATAAGTAGACAATAACCTATTCTTTCAAGGAACAAAAAGATGTTCTTTTTGATGCATTCATCTTTCATCTCTCTTGAGTCTGCCATTCAGAGTGAGAAAACTGTTTGCAGGGTTTTTAATTTTCATCAGTTTCCTAGGTTTTTGCATCTTCTAGTCTTCTAATTTCCCCCTTAGTTTGCTTCATACTCACTTGTTCAAAAGTCTGTTTTCAACTCTACAATTGTGGGTAGAAAAATTAAACAAAAATAATTTTTTCAAGTTGAATTTGGAAGATGTATGATATCACACTCAGCAAAGGTTTCTTTTAAATTTTTACTTGGTGAGGGTTTTTTTTCTCTCTAGAATCCTACAAAAGCAGAAATAATGAAAACATGGCTTTTACAATTAAGGAGACATTGCTAGCTTCAAAGTACAGATATGTTGAAATTATTTAGGGAATTTAAAATTCTTTTGGAAAGGGAAAGTTCTGGATTTTGTATTTCTCCTTCAAAGCCATGTCCTTTATTTCACCTCGTTGTTGTAATATTGGCCTCAAAACAGGTTTATCATAGGCAGGGACAGCAAAGTCAGACACTTTCCTAAATATTAATTAAAGTGGTGAAGACTATACTGTTTAAATATGTACTCCCTGTCTCACTGGATTCAACCAGTTGCAGATTAAGACCTGAATGTAGTGGACAAAATTGTAAAACCCTGAACTCAAGTCCCAGCAGTTGAATAGAAGAGTAATTGATAATGTACATGCTTGTTATCAATTTTTAGCCTTAAGGAGATGCAATGAATTGTGTTCAGTCTTATTTATGCTTAGCACTTTTTTTTTTTTTTACTTTAAGAAAGTTGATGAGTTTAAATGTATTTCCAATCTGCAGAGGGAACAAGGAGAGAATGGGGCATATCTCTGCAGGACCAGAGAGCCAGCAGAAGTTGAAAGAAGTAGTCAAATTGAGCAGTATGTGTTAATTTAAGAATTATAAGCAGAAATGTTTTAAGAAAGTGGGTTTGTGCATATTGTTTACACAGATACTACCAAATGGATTACTCATCTATTTTCATCTTCAAGAAAATTCTCCAGACTTCAGTTTTGACAGTTTTAAACAAAACCCATCGTCCCAGCTCAAAACTGTATTTGCATATGTATATATGCAGTCTGCCATGAAAAAAATAAGATGCTATTACCACATTGAGTCCTTATGCTTCTCTCTACTACAGGAGACAGAAGCAATGAAAAGAGATTGGGAGAGGGAGAAAAAGCAAGAATAAAGGGGACCAGTGGAACTAAACACGTAACTGTTTCGGGCATCCTCCTTACCCTATGGTGTTTTCCAGCTCTGATGATGTTTCCCTAAGATTCCACTGAGCATATCAGAAATAAAGGCACATAGGAACACTCCATAGCATGGAAAATCAGACAGGAGTTGGTGCTCCTAAGACCTGCACTAGCTCCTACACAAATCTCCTCTGCCCTTTACGCAGCAGGGCTGTGTGTGGGCTTCAGGTCAGCTGGTGAAGCAGAAATGCTGAAGGGCTTACCCCACACATCTTCCTGTCTCCATCTCTCCCTGTTAGTGGGACTCCAAACTTCGGTGGACCAAGTCCTTGCACATAAACCATTGGCTGCCCCTGGGGATGTTGTATCCCTTGTAGAACATTCAGAAGCCTTTGTCTGCTTCTGAAAGTTTCATCTCTACAATGAAAATTTAGCATTCATTGAGAAATTATATAGACAAATTCTCTTCCTTTGTTTTAATGCATCTCCCTTTTATATTTATTTCTAACAAATTATTATGATGACAAATTACTTTTTCTCCCATTTTCTCAGTTAAGTGAACTCAGTAGAGATCTTCCCTTCCCAAGCACTGAAAACTACATCAAATTTTTCAATTTGACACAGGTCCAGGCTTACCACAGGAACCAAGAAGACTGCAGCATCACCCAGTGAAATACACAGATGTTTTCAGATTGTGTGGAACAAATGTCTGTGTGGCTATGCTGCCCACCCATTTCCCTCAGAGCTGCCTTTCTTYCCTTTGAGTCTGCCAGGTTAGGCCTTCTGTCCCACTCAGTGATGTCTTGACCAGCTATGAGCCCAGGCCAACCCTCCGAACAGTCAGCAGGAGTAGCTGCTTCTCTTTCAAATTCGCAGAACAATTTTGAGGGAAATAAAGCCTTCCATAAACACTAAAGAACAGATACTTATGTGCTCAAATCATGACACTGCTATGGAAAGTGAGTGCATGGCCATTGCTCTCATTGCAGTGTCTTGGGCAAGGAAGGATGAAACTCTGGCCATGGCCAGAGAATAGTTTTGTTTGTCAGTTGTGTAGAACTTATTCTACAAGGAGCTATGTTCATGTTTAAAAGTCATTATCAATTCTATTTTGATGGCTTTCTAGAAATGGAGGTGCAGCAGCTCGGTAGACCTCCTAAGGGTTACAGGATTCTTTGTTCCGAAAAATGAACAGAGATAAGTCCTTAAAAGGCCCAAAAAATATCACTCAAGGCTTGAGTTGTGCAGCGGTTCTATGTGGTTTCGGTAACTGCGAGGAAAAATTTTAGAATGCAAGGGAGAACTGATATAAAAATTGTGGGTGGAAAGCTAGAAGACAATGCTTGTGAAAATGCAGCCTGTAATGTATCAATTTTCATGCTGGACTATGTAGACAATGGTGGAATTCAAACAGTATTTTCAGCTTTTACTCTCTACAAATATTCACAGCATGTCTTTATATCCCAGTGCAATGTAATTATTTTAGGATAGCATTTATTAAGCATATAAAATTATAGACTTTCTGAGACAGAAAACACCTGCATAGATAGATCTTAAAAATTACAGGAGGCCCCAGGTTACCGAATGTTTGCGTACCTGCAGTAAAGTGGCTTACAGAACAGAAGTAGAGATCGACGAGTGGGAAAATGACTCATTGGATATTTGTATTAGCCACTTCGAAAGGTATAGGATGGAGGGAATTATCAATTAAGTCAGAGTCTTCATGAGAAAGCAACTCTGCAACTTTTAAGCGAGAAACGAAATAGCCTAGAATGCAAGCTGAGATAAGAGTGTTGAGTGAGACCCCAAGGAGCTTGTGTTGACAACAGGAAACGTTTTATTTGAATTGTCTAAGGGTGCTAAAAGGTCAAAATTATTCAAATACTGAATGCAGTGGATAGATGAATTCTGAACCAACAGATTTGTGAGGCAGCAGAAAGCCAAATGCTCCGATAGCTGTGTTTTTATAAAGATTGCATAAATCTTGCTAACTTGTAATAGTCACTTTTGTACATTTTACATGCAACATCTTCAGTTTATCCACATTAATGTAAATGTAAATGTGCTTGAAAAAGACCTGAAAACATCTTCGAACATGAACTGTTATGAAAGTAAATATCAATAAATGTTTTAGTTAGTTTCTGAGCAGTTATCCTAACTACTCATAAGAAGAAGTGACAAATTGCTAAATGAAACAAATGACCAAAAGAAGAGATTGTGGAAAGGGCATAAATGTTCTGTTTAATCTGCCACTGAACTACTTTATGATGTTAGGCAACTCATTTAATTTGTGCATGTCTTCTCACCATTTCTAGCCTCATTAATTAGGACTACATAGAATCTCCCTGCCATGTTGGTTGCACAGTATGTTTCACTATCATCTGATCAAAACCAATAATAAGGTAAAAATTACACTGGATTCTAGAAGAAGAAGTCTTTGACTCTTTCCATCAAATTATTCTAATTCTTGGCCTGTAATTAAATTCATATTGTCATCACTCTCTGAGTTTAATTTTTTGAGCTATGAAGAATGCACTTGGTCATGAAAGGTTTTCCTTTTGCATTTTATAACATCGGTGTCTCTGGAATCTATTTAGTCACCTACACCTGCTTTACAGTACAACACACAAATGCAAAATATGCAAGAGCATGGAGTGTGTGTTAATGAGTTGTAGTATTGATTCCACCAGCAATATTTTAATGCTGTTTCTCTTGAAAAATGAACAATAGATCTGGGCTCAGAAATTCTTAACACAAGTTGTGTATGGCAATAGACAGTCCATATTCAGTAATGTACTTTAATATTCTATATAGAAACTAAATTATATGCTGTGTTACCACAGTGCACATAATTGAAAGACCATGCTAATTTTTTACAATCTGTCAGCACATCTGAAAAGCACTCAACACAATGCTGTTTTCTTAGGAATGCAGCCTTTTTGGTGTGGATTGGCTTGCCCTCTAGTGAGACTCCCTGCTTTCTGCTTCTCAATGCATCATCTTCCAAGACAGTTGCCATGTGGTACAGCATTCTGGCTCACCGTTCTTCCACCTCAGCTCCAAATATGATTTCATGGACTTATATTTTTAGTTCAATGTATGTACCAACTAAGTTGAAGGTTCCAAAAACTTTTCATTAGGCAATATCAATGAACTGTTCAGCTCTGTGGCTTTGTCATGACCTGTAGTCCCATTCTTCAGAATGACCACTATGGAGACTTGAAGGAGGTCATGCTTCTTATCTCCTCAGCCTGCTGGTTCAGATTACATTTTCCTGTCCAACTTGTTAGTGCTTCTAGATTTGTAGTTACTGTTTGTATCTCAAAGTGTGTTTGGCCTGAAGACCATTATTTCTCTCACTGAAATTTGCAATGATTACTCAGAACTTTACCTTAGCCTAAAAAAATATATTCTGTTTAGGATTCTCTTGAAATCCTTTGAATAACAGCAATCTGGTTTGTGCAGAGAACAACTGAGAGCACACTGTTACGATTAATTGGTTTTAATAATTTTATGTTTGCAATAGAGTTGTAAATCTCTTGGAGCACAAAAAGGAAAGATGGAAGTAAAAAACGGAAGACAAAGAAAGGGAAATTTGAAATTCAGCAGTCAAATACAAAATTTTGTACTGACTTTCATGTAGTCTAAGACTTGCCCTTCTTACATATCGTCATGTTCATTCAAGCCATCTCAGAAGTTTCTTTTGGTTTTGGGGGTTAAACTCTCTAGGATCAGGAGCAGAGCTTTCTGAGTCAAGGGCCCCCACCTTTGGAATTAGTTTTCCTTGGTTCTCTGCCAATGTCCAACTCCAGTAATCTTCAGAGTACATGGCAAAATATTTGTGTTTGGGTTAGTTTTTTCTGTATTTTTAGATGGTTTGGTTTTGCCTTGAATTTTACCTTACAGTCCTCAAGATGGGAGATTGGGAATCATTATTTTCTAACAGGATCATTTAGTATTACCTGCCACAGGAAGTTTTCTATGTAATTTATCTGTTATTTTTATAAATGTGCACTGCAGTGCCGGAATGAACAATATTTTTATTTTCACTTTTATTTTACCATTTGCCAACCTGTAATACTGGAAGTACTTTGATCCAAACTGGAAAAGATCTTGAGGACAGAATTTTGTTCCTTGCTTATCTTGTTCTGTGTGGAAAAACAGGGTGACTGTGAAAGTAGACAGATAGTGGGGTGGCTCATCATCTATGTGCGCTCATTGCTTTGTTCTGGGCAATTCTGCAGTCAAGTCCACCTTGGTACGTGTTCTGCAGCCATTGTGGCTGTGCAAATATCCCCCCAAAGCGCCTGTCTGCAGTTAGTACTGCTTTTTGTTAATGAGACCAAAACTGCAAGAGCATCAGAATGTTTAAGTCTTTCCACCCCAAAATGTAGACTGTTAATAAAGTCTATTACAATGACTACAAATGGATGATTGTAAGTAGTCTCAAGTATTTGATTATAAACCTTAATATCTATGGGTTGATTGTCTAATTATTTACCTCAATTTTAAACATTTATACCGGTATTTTCAATACAAATGCTCCCCATTTGCATCAATCTGAGAAGACAGCAGGGCCTGCAAATACTTGACATGCTTTGAGAAAAATATGAAATGATCTTTAGAGATGTATATTTTAAAAATATAGCTTTGGAGTGCGACAAAGACTTTTTTTTCTTCTATTGCAAGATTAGCTCTTGCCCCTTGTCCAAATATATTGTAGCAATAAGAACTGTTCAGATTCCCACAGTAACAATACTGCTGGGGGATAACAGAACCCAAGGCAAGGAATAAAAGGGGGTCATAAAATACCTGCTTCCCAAAATATCCTGGGACAGATTCTCTCTTGGTGTAAAACAGACCAGCTCCTGAGGATGTGTCCCGGTATCTCTGTGGAGTGGGTAGTTGTTATTGGAGAGGTCAGTACATGTATCAGCCAGATGAGGTATAGATCAGATATATATCTTTGCACTGCAGGCTCTTAGGAGATGTTTCCAGTTAACTYGCAGAGCAGCTGCTCCTCAGGACAATGTGGTGTTATATTTAGAAGTGCAGACTGGTCACCTGATGGTGTCCTGATTTAAGAACGATCAGGTCTGTGCTCACCATTCATCTCTTTGAAATGAAAAGGGGAATAGCCGAAGAGTTAGCTTGGCTCTGGCACCACTAAGGAAATTCTTGTTTTGGTATAAACCACTCTTAACGAGATTGCATTTTTCCATACCATGTCTAACTTCAGTCTGAGAAGGAAGATAACACAAAGACTAGAACAGTCGTGTGTGCACTGCAGTCACAACTGATTTAGCAGCTTACACGCGATTCCTTTCTTTTCTCTTCTTCTCTCTATGTTGATAAAATCGGAGAGCCGGCAGCTAGCACTGATTTAGATTTCCAGCCTGGATTTGTTCTTGTTTTTCTCCTTACTCCAGTTCTCCTTGTGCAGTGCTGCGTGGCGCTGGCAGCCTGAGAGAGAGGGAGCTCCAGTCACACGCATAGACTCAGACCGCGGAGAAGAGATTAACATCAAGGAGCCCACATTTGCAATAGCGGGTGGTGCTGGGGGGAGGCGAGGGGAAAATAAAATAAAAGCAACAATCGGGTAAATGCTCATCTCTTCTCGCCACCAGCACCTTGCACAGGTCTGAAATCGCTTGTTTTGCTTTGCTGTATTGCGCTTGCCTGGGCTGTGGAGAGGGGAGGGGGAGGGGAGGAAGGGGGAGGTTTAACTTTTACTTGACATTACCGGGTTATTGTCACTTCCCCCGTGTTAAACCCCGGTGGTTTCCCCTCGCCCCCACCCCCTCCCCGGGTTCGCTTCCCTCCAGTTAACTTTGTTCAAAGGGCTGCAGCCAGGAGGGCTTGTCCGGGCCTGGGACACAGATAGCGTAAAGTAAATAACCACCACAATTAGGCTGGGGCCGGGAGTTGATCTTCGTGGCGAGAGATCTGCTTAGTTAGCGTTTGCTGTTTCGGGGCGATTGAAGGCCGCCGTGCCAAGGACACGCGCGCACACACACACACACACACACACACACACACACACACAGTCACTCTTACACACGCACGCTGGATACAAAAGTCTGGAGGATCTAGGGGAGAATTGCAGCCGCCGGATCGGTGCAGCAGCGGCGGCCAGAGCCATGCGTGTCACGGCCTCCTGAGGGGGGAAAAGGAAGGAAGGGAGGAAGGAGGAAAAAAAAAAAGGAAAGAAAGAAGGAAAAAAGAAAAGAGGGAGAAAGGAAAGAAGAAGAAAGACGCGGGGTGGTGGAAAGTGTTTGCCTGCTTTTGTCTCGCAATACAGTGAACTGGAAGATGGAGATGGATGTTAAGGGAGTTTCTCCGTGCCCGGAGCCCATCCCCCCGGCGGCGGGGTCTGGCGGCTGCCCGCACCAGCGCCCGCACCACCGCGATGGGCAGCCCGCGGAGCCGGCCCCCGCCGCCGACAGCGGCCACCCGGAGCGGAGGCACGGCAGCGAGAAAGAGGACAAAAAGGTAGGTCCGCTCCGCCGCCGGCCGGCCGGCGCCGCGCCCGCCGGAGGGGCCGGCTGCCCGGGGCCGCGCTCGGCGGGGCGGGCGGGGCCGCTCCCGGTCCCGCTCCCCGCCGGCCCCGGCCGCGGGCAGCCCCGCGCCGCCCTTTGTCAGCGCGGCGGCGGGAGGCGGGGGGCCGGCGGCGGAGGTTGTCTGAGGACACGGGGGTGGCGGGGCGGGGAGCGCGGGGCCGCCGCCGCCGAACCCGGGGCGCCGGGCATTGTTCCGCCCGCCCGCCCGGCGGGAGCGGCCCAGGTGCCGCCGCCAAAGTTTAACCTCACTTCGAGGGGCCGCGGCCGGCTGGGCCGCCGCTCCCCTTCCCTCCCCTCCCCTCCCTTCGCCTCGCCTCTCCTCGACTTCCACCCGGCGGCGAGGGGCGAGTCACCTGGGGGAAGGAGCCCGGGCGCTGTGTCCCTGTAGCCCTGCTGTGTCATTGCGGACGGGGGACGGCTGCTCGCTGCCGAGTGAGAACCTGCGGGTGACGGAGTTGAGCGAGAAATGGGTCAGATCGCACCCTTTGGTGCGGATGTGTCTGCTGCCGGGAGAATCGGAAAGTAGGGAGGATGGGATGGAAAAAGGTTGCCATTAAGATAATGTCAGCGGAGTGCATTGATCAGTGCTTTTGTCTGTGGGCACTGTCTTCATTTCCATTCATTTTTCTCGGCACGGGTTTGCTAAACTGAAGCCGATGAATTCTGCTGTGTCTGTAGGTCTGTGACAGGCAGAGACTGATAAATGTGTAAGTTTCATCGTAATTTGGTGATGGTTGCAAGGTGTGATCTGTGTGTGCTAGACTGTAAAACACATCCGTTTATGTTTTATTGAAATCCGAGTAATTCTCTGAATGCACAGATACCCTCAAACAGATTATAATTCGAGAGTAATGTAAAAAAAGAAATGTTGGCATGTATGAGATTTCAGCCGTGTTTCTTCAACTAGTTTTACTATAGTTTGGTTTTGTTACAAATGTGTGAGAGAACAGTAACACAATGAAGGAATGTAAACCAGCAATGCAATAAATCAGTGCAACAACTATGTCACACCACATACTTGCATGACTAGAGCTCCAATTATCATGAGAAAAACAAGGTATTTTTTTAAAAATGTGTTTCTAACTGCAGACCCCGTGTTTTCAGCATTTGCCTCCTACACTTTTAGGTTTGTTACCGTTCGGTAAAATCTGTCCTATTGTTTTAATTAAAAGAGAGTATCAACGACGGATCATTTAAACAGGGCCTGTACAGTTTAAGAGGGTGGATACAAGGGCTTTATTTTTAAAACGGTATCTGGTGGTTTACATATTGTGTTAGATGAACACAGAATTTCATCTCCTTTGAGTTTATGAATATTTAATTGTGTCGTGACTGCATGTTACTGTACATAGCTGAATGATTGGTGTGTGTGTGATTGTTTCTAGGATCCCTTCCCTTGCATTGTGCTACTTACTGAAACTTAAAATTATTTTATTTCAAATTAATTAAAATACAGAGCCAAGGTTGCCACTTACACATGACTTCGTTGTGCCACTGCCTCGAGCATTTTAAAACCCTGCCATCAGCAGAAATCCATGCTCTGTAGTTACTTTCTGATGTGCCACATGGTCTTTCTAATGTTTTACCAATCATGGACATGAGGAAGGCAAACAAGGTGTGACTGAAGGTGAATGAACACCAAAGAAGGCCTGGTTCTCTGTGGCGTGGCTAATTAATGTGTTTAGATGACTCAGTATTGCACTATTTTATTCTGTATAAGCCAGCATTTTCTGGACATGGAAACAAAAGTACTACCTTTTTTTTTTTTTTTTTTTTTGACCTAGCTATTGCCATGCTAAAGTACTGTGATTTACTCCTCTTTTTTAAATCCACTATTAGCTTTTCCAAGCTTGCCATTGCCAAGGTTGTTGCAATGCCTAGCTTGTATTTTTGGGATGTGCTGTGATATTTCAAACCTCCCTAAATGTATGTCTTTTCTGGATGCTGTCCCAGGACAACCAGTACTTCTTATAAGTGCAGAACTATTTCAGATATCTGGTAAAATACTGGCAACAGAAATATGATGAGAAGGGGAAAACCCATTAAAGCAATAGTAAAGTCCAACACTGTTGTGAAAAAAACTCAAGTCAACTACAAAACTAAACTCAAGCATTGCTGGAAACATCATCTAAGAACTTTCTAAATTGATTGAAATAACTGTACCATTGTTTATTTGGCCCTTATAAAAACGTCAGAGGCACACTGATACATCCTAGAAGTGTAAGCACTCTACAATTGTGGAAATTGTAAAGGACATTAGATCCTGAATTCCTGCCATATGTATAAGTTATGAATAACTAAATATTGAGATCTTGGAATGTCTCACAATTTCACTGTCAGAGTTGCTTTTTGGGATCAGGCTTCAATTATAAAAAGTCTTATATTTAATCATTGAGCTCCATTTCCAGTGGAGATAAAAAGAGTTTTACTTCCATCTAAATGGAGCTGGGTCAAGTTTATGTTCTAATAAAGGTGTTTTTTGTCACTGCCTCCAAAAGGAATATTGCTGAATTAATCAAAGCAAATATTTTCCTAAGTCTGTGGAATTTCAACAGAAGCTACTACCATAGTCTCAATTATATGGATAGTGAAGGTTTTTTCCTGATGTATGTTCATTTTTTTTTGTCTTTGAACTTCAATAAAATTTTGAAATGTGTGTAACTTGAAATATATCCCACTGTCTTCAGCTGGGATGCTGACATGCCAAAGTGTGTGTTTAAGTGCTTTGTTGGAGGAAGACCTAGGTTACTTGTCATGTATCTTTCTGTTGAAACCATCTCTGACCAGTGTATGAGGAGAGAAATTATGAAGATTGACTTTATGAAGTATACGGTACTTGGTGCATTAAAGCATAGTTGCCATTTGGGTGGGAGAAAATGAAGCAGAAATAGTAGAGTGCAAGATTTAGAAAACGGCTGACTCTATAGGCATACTATTTTTTTCTCTTAAAGCAAAACACATCAGAAAATATTTTTCAACACTCCTACAATGTTTTCTGTTATTTTAGTTGAAAGCATGTAGGTCTAACCCTATATGCAGCAGCATGTTGACATTCCCCAGTATGGCAAAGTGAGTGACTGAGGAGAGAACAACCTGCAATCCTGGCTGTTCATTCCTGGCTGGAGGTGCAGCTGATGCCTGTGACAGGTTGTGTGGGTGGGTTGTCACACCATCTTGCCACTCCATGACTCTGTGCCAAGGGATGCAGGCCCTTAAATTGTACCAAGGATTCTTTCCACCTTATCTTGGAATGATTGCATCTTTGCAAGGATCAGCATAGGGAACACTTTGGGAGTAGAAGGCCGCTTTGCAATTCCTTTGCAGACTGGTGGCTATGGGTGAGGTTTGTCACAGTGATGGTATRAGTAGAGTTTTCCCGGGGTGGTACCCTGAGCCCTGAGTTAGGACTTTGAAGCCCTCAGCTACTGCCAATCTATTACAGTGTTTCCATTTTCCAAAGTACTGTGTAGCCCCCAGGTCCTCCAAAAGTTGGTCTGAGGTATCGATTTGGTAATGTAACGTTTCATGCTGAGGAGGACTTCTGTATCTCTGTGGTATGCACAAATCATTTAGCAGAAATGATCTGCAAGCACACCCAGAGCTTTTGCTTTATACCTACATTCCAGATATAAGACCATCTGTGAAATAGCTCCAGAGTGAAGAACTTTCTGTGTATTTACATGGAAATGAGCACACCAAGGTTATAGCAAAAGCAAGCCTATGTGGGCTGGGTACATTGTATTCTGGTTCAAAACCAATTTGCCAGTGTTTGATGCAGGAATTCTGAAGCGTTTTGTGGGCTTATTTGTATGTTATTTCCCAGGATGTTCACCTGTGATAGTGCTGTGTGAGAATGGTACCCATGTGTGAGCTTCTAGAGGGGAAAAACTGAGGACTTTGGGGAAAGCAACTTGGTATTAACTTGGGAATTCTGTTCTGCTGTACTCGTGATCTGATCATCAGTCTCTGAAAGCCTTCTGCTAGCGTATTTACAAGAACACTGCAATCAACAATACAATGCTTTCATCCTCCACAAACAGTAGGTCAGGAATAGTGGAAGAGACTTCGGGGGAATTATTTTTAAATAGTTTCTCTTATGTATTTAGTTTTGTTTGATTTGGAAAGCCAAATGTTACTTTGTGTTTACATTTAGAGAGAGGAGGCTTAAAAAATGCAGTTTATACTTAAAGAAGATGGTGGGGTTTCTTTCAGGGGGTAGATCACTCCAGTCTCAGATCAGGTGGGCTTATCTTACCTTAGGCAGTTTCATTGTACACAGAAGAGTAGTTGTCAACCACTGTCTGTTTCCTGGAGATTTGAGTGATTTTTTCTTTACAGATAATCTGGACCCAGCCCATTGAGCAATCTGAAGTTGAGAACCAAAAGCTGAAACTGAAATCAGTAATGGATATGAGGAACCAGTATGGGGTGTGTGGGGTGAAGAAAGCAGAAATAGACAACACTACCAGTTGCTGATAGCAGCAACTTCTCCTGATAATGGTATAAAATGCACCATCTTGTATTAGCTGGAGTTTCTAAGTACTGAAGGCTTTGTGCCGAGTGTATCGTGGGCTGTGGTTCTGCCAAGATGTAATGCAGGCATGAAGAGTCAAGGTCAGGCCATTGTCTGCCTAGATGGACAAATTCTTCACCATACAGACATGGCAGAAAATTATACTTGTGGCTGCTGCTATTCTGAGAGTTTGATGTCAGACAGAAATTCCAGTGTATGCTTAAAGTGAGGACAGAGCTGAAGAATAATATGTCTTTCTCTCAATCATTGCAAAGAAGATTTCAGAAATCATCCCCAGCCCAGCAACATCAACTCTGCCTTTTTCAGGTCGACTCTTAAGCACCTATTCTTCATTCTTAAGGTGTTCCTAACGGTGCTGTCGGCCATCATGATACTGGTATTGATCTGCATAGTTCAGTGTCTTACTGGTGAAGTGGTCTGAAAAAAAGTTAGCACCCCATTCTTCCAGAGTTCCCAGAGCCTGGTGTCTGCCTGGGTGAGCCTGTCCTAAAGCCACAGACCCAGGATGTTCTGAATCCCTCATATGCAGGTGTTTGTCCTGCACATTCCCAGGTTATAGCTCTGGAGCAAGTTAATKCATGGCAATGTGGGGAGACTCCTGGACATGTTGTCCTGGAATGGCTGCCCAAAGCCACAGCGCCTGTCAGGTGCCTCTGGAAAGGGGTTTTAGTCCTTTGTACTGCTGATGTGGGCAGCAAAGCTGTTAACTGTGCTATTAACCTGTTTTGATGAGCAAGACCCAAGAGCCATCTGCTTTGAGGAGACTAAATGAAAAATTCAGATTAAAAAAAGTCAAAAAGAGGAAATTCACTGTGAACTGAAAGCCTTGCTTTGCAGGCAGGTCTACTGCATTTCCATGCATTTCATGTACTGTGCCTCACTCTTCTCTTGCTTTCTAGTGAGAGAATGAATCCTTAGATGAACCTAGGATTGTGCATCTATTACAAAAATAAGCAGATGTGAATAATAGAGAAACTCTTAGTATCTGAAAGCAAGAATAACAAACTCATATTTTATTAGACATCAGAGAATCCAAAAGGAAGAAAGCTATTGGAAACCAGACCTCATCATTTTCATATCTCCAAAATTACTTTTTGTCTCATATTCTGGGAATTCCTTTTACTGCATGCCCAGCAGGTCAAGGAAAGTGATTCTCCCCCTCTGCTCCACTCATGGGGAGTGCACTGCATCCAGCTCTGGGCCCTCAACATATGGGGGACATGGACCTGCTGGAGTGAGTCCAGAGGAGGCCACGAAAATGATCAGAGGGCTGGAGCATGGAGACAGGCTGAGAGAGCCAGGGTTGTTCAGCCTGCAGAAGAGAAAGCTCTGGAGACCTTACAGCAGCCTTCCAATATGTAAAGGGGGCCTACAAAAGAACTGGAGAGGGACTTCATACGAGGGCATGGAATGATAGACGTGGGGGAAGGGCTTTAAACTGGAAGAGAGTAGGTTTAGATTCGATATTAGGAATAAATTCTTTACTGTGAGGGTGGTGAGGCACTGGAACAAGTTGCCCAGAGAAGTTGTGGATGGCCCATGCCTGGTTGGATGGGGCTTTCAGCAACTTAGTATGGTGGAAAGTGTCCCTATCCATGGCAAGGGGTTTGGAACTAGATGATTTTTAAGGTCCCTTCCAACACAAACCATTTTAAGATTCTATGATTTGGGAAAAAATTTTAGCTTATCAACAGTAGAACAACATTATTACCATGCTAAATCCAAAACACACCACTGTACCAGCTACTAAGAACAAAATTAACTGTATCCCAGCCAAAACCAATGTAGTATAGTTAATACACATTTAATATTTATTTATTTGCAGGTGGTATCTTGCAAGTCTGGAATGTGGAGAATGAGGTCCGGCAAGGGTTTTATGTTAAAGCATAAAGTTGGAGAGTGAGGAATCGACTTCTGTGCTTTGCCCATGTCTGTGCTGAAACAACATACATGATAGTGCATGTGAATGATTCTTTAAAATTTTACCCAATACTGAGATTTCTGACAGAAGAATATGCTATTTGAAGTAGTTGTCCCCTTAAATAAATTGTATGAGAAATGTTTTGGCAAAGTTTAACAGTTTAACAGCTGTTTAAATTTTTCATCGAGCTGATCAATAAGTGAATGAAGCTTGAAAAGGAGATCACACTGACTGGTTCCTGGGGTAAACGTAGAGATACTCATTGTAATAGAGAGATTTTGTGAAGAGTAAGTACTGCTTAGAGTTAATACAAAGTGAAATTAAGTGCATATGTAGTTGATTAGGTAACAAATTCAGGGACATAAACAATGAACATCATGGGTGGGAGCTAAACAACRCTCTTGAGTCATCGGCAGCACAACCACAAGTTTTGTATGCAGAAGACATAGAGCTGACTCTCTGGCTAAAGGCAGTTTTGTCTTGGCTGCAGAAGGGTTGTGAGGATTCCTACTTGGAGGAAGATGCAGCACTGAAAAGGGCTTTGTTATCTCCTCTTGAGCGGTTGGGACATTGCCTTGACTCAGATGTAGTGGTATGTGTTCATGCCTATGTGCTGAGACTGGAAAGCAGTCCTATTCAGGACTGCATATGACGGCTCAGAGCTTGGCCAATGCATGGCATATCCTTCCCACTTAAGCAGAGCTTGTTCTCAAAAGCCCAGTATTCACAGGAATTCCTGGCCAAGGGTTGAGTGCCAGCTTGTAACAAATCTGAGGCTTCAAACAATGGATAATCAATGAAGCTAGAGATGAACAATACCCATGTTGTTGCGTGCTATTCCCAGTGTTTTCCTAGATGCTTGCAGTGTTTTTAGACCATCTCTATCTGTGGTAAAAACTTACTGTGTCATATTGCATCCTTACAGCACAGTAATTTTTACTATACTGAGGTTTCAGTTTACTTAATTGCCTAAGCTAAGAGAGACATGTAGTTACTGATGTGTGAAGTGGTTCAGTTTTTGTTTGGCTCCATATTTGGTTGTTCTCTGCCTGGCAGTAGCCATGCTGCTCATATAGTGACTGGGATTCTTTCCCAGCACCTTGTGCTAGGTGGATTTTTGTACTGACTGGCTGCCAGTAGTAATTGTCCTGTAACGGTATAAAAAGTTGCAGAGTCTTGGTAGAGCTATTGTTTTCTGACATCTTGTCTTTGAAAATACCCAAATAGTAAAGAAAATGGGACTACAGCTGTAAATGAGAARAATGACAACAGGACCACTGATAATGGTTTCCATAAAAGTAGGGATTAGATCAGGTTTTAATGTGATGTTTAAATGTGTAGAAGAAAAAAACCCAGATCTGAAAGGTAATACAGATGTTAGCATTCTACAGTAGTTTCTTTGCTTCCTCACTCTCATCCTTCTGCATGACTCTGCTAGTAACCAGTGCATCTTAACTGGGATAAAACAAGACACAATTTGGCTCATAGTATGGACAAGGACAGTCATGTATAAAATTTGTTAGACAGCCATGATTTACTAGAAAAAGAGTAATTCTTCCATGCCTAATGGCCTCTGCCATGTGTTTAAATACAGCTGTTATTTTCATTAGACATTATATGAGGTGAAGACCAATCTTGTTACAGAAGCAGAATAGAAATAGTTTCYTTGACTGAAAAGCAAGTATTGGGTGAATAAAAATTACAGACTCAAGCCACAAAGCTTGGTTAATACACTTACTGTTCCTGGGCTTCAGAATTCATTCCATTGAACACCTTGTCCTATGGTTACAGAGCTTATGCTTTCCAAAAAGCTATTCTACACAAATTGTTCGAAGTGCTAATGTGATCAGCAAGTGCAGGGAAAATAAAATTAATATTTCCCCCTTTAGTTCTAGACCATCTGCAAAGGATTCTTATAATTGACTGGAGAATGAAAATAAAATGGTGTGGAACCCAGGCCTTTTTTATTAGCATAGAGTCTGTGTTAATTGATTTCAACAAGTGCCTCAAGCGCCCCTGACACCTCTGTTTTGCTATTACCTAATGATGGTTGTCTCACTGAGGTTATTACTGACTCTATACTCATTTTTAGGAGGCAATAGCAGAAAATCTGGTTTTGGATCCAAACCAACATGCTCAAGGTAAGTCTTTGTGGGAAGGGAGTTAAAGGGCTAGTATCTACCAAAGATAATTTTTAAGGCTATTATATTTAGCAGTAATTTTGTATTCAGTATAGCATAAATAAATAGGCATTGTGCTTTTCTGAGGATTCAAAAAGAGTATGTTATTACCTTGAGGTAGTTATTGTGTGAATCTTATTACCTTGAGGTAGTTATTGTGTGAATCATACACAGCAGAGGAAGGGTAACTACAAGTCCTCACAGATGGGCACATGAGCATGTTTCGTGGGGGTAGGTTGTAAATAACTTCTGCTCTTCAGGTGAATTAAGAGTGAGGGAGTGACATGGAGGGGCAGAGAGGGAGTAGTTGGAAAGCTAATTGAAAGCAGCAACTTTTGAGTAAGGCTAGAAGGGAGAAGTTTGTAAGGTTCATGTTCTGAGACGAAAGAACTTTATGAAGTGTGCATTGGGTCCACATGGAGTTAAGGAAGCACACAGCAGAATTTCACGGAGTTCGCAAAACACCTATCAAGGCTTCTCAGACATTATCCAGTGCTCCAGTTAGCCTTGTTAACTTTATTGAGTGTGCTTCGAGGACATGCAGACTTTCAAAGTATGTGAAAGCTACTTTTCATAATTAATTGGCTTACTCTCTTCCACCTATTGTTTCATATCTAATAAAAAGCAACAGCAAGTTCTTGCCAAAGAAAACAGATACAATAATATTTAGGTTAGTTGGGTTTGACATATGACAGGCTAAAAAGGATATCCCCAAAGGTCTTGGAACTTAAATAATCCCCATTTTTTGTCCTGTCTTATTTCTCCCATGACTATCATAGGATGTGCTCTTAAACTAAATTTTGCCAGATCTAGTAAGTGGTTTCGGGAAGATCAGTCCATTTTTAGAGTGCTTTTATATGAACTAATTTATAACTGGAAGCATGTTTCAGCTTTACTGTGTCAGGGAGACATGCTAAAGTTTCCAAGTGAAAAAATGACTCTTTCCTTAAGCAGCTATCATCCACATTATCATCTACATCCCTGCACACGTGGTGTGACGCAGGAAATGACACACCATTATCAGATGGCTGTTAAGATGGATGCAGGGAAATGGTGAGCTTGCTGGCATGGCCTCAAAGACAGACATCCACAGATGTTCTGTAGTCACTTAAGTGCATGTAGTTAAGGTGTGCCTGTTGTGCACTTGGGGAAATTTTTGTTTAAACAGAGAACACTTAAGTTTGGAGGAGGTCATGAATATGTTTCCAGAGGGAGAAGGGAGGAAAGCAGCAAGCTTAGAGGAAAGGAAAGCCATGCAGGTTTTCAAGAAACCAGGAGGAGCAAGGCAATAACAAAGGGTTAGACATCCATCCTGAACATGACTTCATCTGCTTCCCACAGTAGGGAGGTGGCTAATGCCATGTCACGTGCCATTGTGGTCTTAAGCAAAGCATAGCCTTATTAGACCTTAAAATGGCATCCAAAGATGCCACTTCTTGAACTTGTCAAGAGAACACATCCTGTGCACAAGATAAATGATTGATGAATCAATTCAAAGAGAGATCATRTGGAGATTAGAGCATCAGAGGTGATCAAGGTCAATGAGGCTCAGGGAATCTTTACAAGGAGGGTCATGCCACAGGATTGCCGTGAGATAATCAGCCGGATCTAGATCAAAACTGGGATCACCCTGTGCGGGGAAGTGCTGCTCAGGGCAGGAAAAAGGCTCTGGGTTCTCTGGTCTGCTCTCTGCTGTACATGTTCTGCCTGTTGATAAGACTCACCAATTTTCCCTCTTCAGGCAGTGTTTCACAGTCAGACTCTTTTGTATGCTGTTGCACAAAGAACAGTTACTAAGGTCTTCCTAACTGATCAAGTGATGCAGTCACACTTATAATTTAACTGCTATTGTTTTAGAGTTAGCTCCTCACGGAGAGTTACTTGTTAGGTCACACTATCCCAATGACTGTGGCATTATTTGCGGTAGTTCAGAACTATCCATACTGCCCATGTTTGTCTGCAGGTTCAAGCAAAGCCCATGGAAAGGTGTTATTCTGCAATGTCGGTTTGTATTTCACAAGCGACTGTGCATGTTACCTATGATCATATCGTGACACTTCTTAGTCATACATCCACATCTGGTGGTAATAACTGGAAGAGACTAGAGACAGTAAAATCAGAAAACCATAGATAACAAGTGCTTATGTATTATGTATTGTGTGTTATCATTAAGAACTAGGAGCAGGAAGACACAGTGACACAACACTCAACAGATGCCTAAAGCGTTACTCACTCATTTGCTGATACAGGTGACTTGTTTCTCACCTACACAAAGSAAAATTATAGATTAATCTGTCATAGGTAGAACTTTTGCCATTTTTAAGATGCAGGTCAGAGCAGTTGTACCTGTTGACACAGTTCTGTGGTATCAATAGTCTCAGCATGCAGTGTGGTCCTTGCTTTGTCATACATCTGTGGCAGAAACTGTTACAGCTACCCAGAAAACTGTGAGGGGGACAGGAGTTCAGCAGTCAGGGTCAGGACCTCTGAAAGGTGGTGTGGAGATCACAGCAGAGAATTTAAAAAGTGAGCTACCAAATGATAAGTCCACTGAAATGCACTGTGCACCAAGCTACTCTATGCACGAACAGAAGTACATGTGTTGTGCAGAGTAAAGGCAGAAGATGCTAAGTTCTTCTTCCGGTCAAGACTTGTATTATCATGGTGCATGAAATAATGGGGAAAAAGCATATGTACAGCAGTGAGGCAAGGATAATAAAACCCGTATTTAAAAGCCAAACAAATATAAAACGCATAAATGCAGCAATGGGATCTAGTGATAAATGTTCAGTGCTAAATTACAGAAAAGCACAAGGCCGTTTATGCATTTCCCTCTGTTGTTAGCAAGAGTGAGGGAATGGGCACCTGCTTCTGTGGTGGGCCACTGTTTGATCTGTAGTATCTGGAGGGACATTCACTGTACGTAAACTACTATTCCAATACTCTGTCCAGCTGGTACTGGATGCCAGTGCAGTACTGGCCACAGAGACGGACAAAGTCTTACCTCACATCTGTAGTCGGTTGCTGTCTTCTTTTCGGATTTCCTTCCAAACCAATGCGAGGGTGTGCTGACAGTGCTCCTGTGAACTCGCCAACAGAGAACAGAGACCACACCCTTGACACGAGTATTACTGTACCTCTCTGACTTCAGCATCAGCCCGGATGTGTAAAGATCAAAAGAACTAATAAATTAGTAAATTTAAAAAACACGGGGTTTGTAAAAGTGCTTCTAATATGCTAACAACATCCTTAAAGCTGAGATCTAATTTTTGACATCATAGTAGGCTAAGGACAAATTTTGTGTCCTACTAGCAAAGGAATTTAACCACGTTTTTTCGCAGGCATGTTATATTTTACCTGTTTGAAATGATTTATGACTGAGTAAAACTTGTTACAAGTAGAAACTGTGCAGGAGGGAGTGGAGRGGTACAGATTGTTACAAAATAGTCTAGATGAAGATGTACTAATAGATTCAGATGAGGTCAGATGTGCATTGTCAGTGTTCTAATAGCTTACAGAATTCTTGTATTTACACACCTAGGAGAATGACATTCTATAGTATCAATGGGAAATTGAAACTCACTTCTGTTCTTCAAAGCTGTAAGAGAACGTTTTGACCAGTATAATTTTGGGAGTAATTTTCACATTTGGAGAAAAAGGAAGGAACATGGACAGGTCTCGGTTTGAAATAAATCTGAAGGTTTTAAGTTTGCTAAAAGAACAATTTTACTGAACATGCGTAGTCTAAATCTTACTCTATTCCACACAAAAAACCCCCAGAAAGTCCCTTGATGAGATTTTGTTTGGGATTAGGAATTATCCTTCCTTGGAGCAGGAGAATGCCGTAAATCTTCCACTTGGTTCTTGCATGATTGTGTGCTGGAAAATGCTTTGATGCTTCTTAAAATGAAACTGCATCTACAGAGAATTTTCAGATGCACTCAGACTCTGAAAGTTGATATGAATTACCTGACAATTGTCTAAAATGAATGCAACTGTAAATAAAATTACTCACTGCAGTCTCACATGCTTGCATGATCAGATCTTGAAATTCTGAGTTTTTGAGTGAGAAGTACCCTCTTTATGTAGTTAAACATTGCTGCTAGAATGAAACCTGGATATTTACATGTTCATGTAGCACTAAGTATAATATTTCAACAGTATAAAATTGCATACCCTACTTTATCATAAACAATCTTAGACTCAGTAACGCCAGTGTGCTGGGGATGTGATACCTAATCTGAATCTATTTTTGGTAGTAGATAGTTGATACAAAGTGCTAGTGCAGTAACTGAACAGTGGTTTGAAGCACCTTAAAAAGAAAATATATTTTGAAGTTGAAACTGTCAGCTAACTTGCATTTTCCGAGGTTGGTATGCTTAAAGAGGTATTTSATTGTAAGACAGTATTTCACATTCTAAGTAGTCCTTTTTAGAAGGGATGCGTAACGATGTCAAATGTGGCTGTTGGTACTGTAGCCTTAGCCTGCACAACAGATTTGTAAGAGCAGAATTCTTTGTCCTCTTGCTCTTACTGGAGCATCAGTTTGAAGAGTAACACATCTGTAATAGAGTCAGGTTTTTTTATCAGCAGCTGATGGTGACACTCTTAAGAAAGGGCCGAATTCATACCTACAAATACATTTGTCAACAAAATATGAGCATGCGAGACAACAGTTCAGTCACATTTCACTTTCATTTTTTCTCTTTTGTGCTAGGGAGTAACTTTCAAGTGTCAGCTCTTTCAGCTGAGTGTCAGCCTTTTTATAATTTGCTGCAGCATGTCAACCCCCTTAGAATTACCATATGTTAGCTGTTTACCATGTCGACTGCAAGCATGCGCATTGTGCTGTTCCCCTCTGCCCTACCTGTGTTGCTCCTGGTGACAGCCAGGTGTTTGTTTTAGCTGACAATTCAGCCACCATCAGGAATGCCCCAGRTGTATTTGCTGGGCTGTGCTGAGTATGGGAAGGTCAGTCAGTCACAGAGCCAGACAGCGAAAAGAATGAGCCTGGGTGGTGGATGTGCTTGGCAGGCTGGCTGTGAGCAGGAAGACTTACAGGCCTAATCCCTTCCTTCCTTGCCTGAATATTTAGGCAACCGGGAGACAATTACACTGTAAGGTTGTGTGATCTCCGTGGGAATTTGCTTCTGAGAAGTCCTGGCTGCGGAAGCAGGAGAATCTGTTTATCCTAATGTCTTCCTGAATTTTTGACTAATGCCATCACTATAGGATGCTATCACCCAGCAAATGTTTAAAATACTGCAATAACCCTAATTTTCGTTGTCCTCAATGTCAAAAAGAAGAATGGCAAAGGGCTTTACTCATGGCAAACCATGTGTTAATAATGATAATGTGCCAGTGTGTATCTGGTTTTGGACTGTGTCCGGTGGCTGGTTCCTGCCTGTGAACCGGAGCTTTTGCTGGCATTTTTCTGTGTCTGACATTCAATTTGGACCTGTACTGCAGACAGAAACAGTAGTAAGCTAGTAACGGAGTGCCAGATAGTATGAGGATGACAAGTCTTTTCCAGTCTTGTGTGAATGCTATTGAATGAGCAGTCAGTGTGCTAAGGGCCAGTGAGCCAACAAATATGTTCAGTGTTCCCAGAAAATAGTCTTCAGAATAGTAGGAGGTGTGATTACGAAGGGGAAGCATTTGAAAGCTATAGATAGTGGAGTTAGGCAGGAGAAGTGAGCTGGCAGGAAGGCTTTTTGAAGCGACATGGGGCTCTGTGTAAGCCTTTCCCACAGCAGCTCTGCCCATCCAATGGGGGCAGGTGGCTGCCAGCATACTTCCCGGCGGGAAAAGAGGAATGAAGGTTATAGGGAGGTGTCAAGGGGGACACAAAGAAGTCTGAACAAGGGGCATCTCTGCCAGGTCTGCAGTTGGAGTGGTGACCAGGACTGACTGTGTATATTTCAGCTGCTTTCACCAATTCTCTGCATATGGTGAAAGTGAGTTCTCCGAGGCTGAATTGTCTGACAATCTCTCCTTTTATACTTAGCTGTATTATTTACCAATTTTGAAAATGATTCAGTAGGGGATAACTAGTGTTCTGAGATCATGATAGGTCTAGTCAGCTTTCCAGAGAGCACAGCAATTACCGTGTGAATAGAGGTGAACGTGACGGACAGGCCGGGTGGCTGCTCTCTCTAACCTGAGCATGAGTTTTCTCATGTTTATGTGCACACTTCTTCTCTGTGATTAGCCTCAATGGAAATGCCATCACCAGGGTCCTGCTGGCAGCAGCAACTTAATAGGCAAAATGGAGGGGCTTAGGTATTCTTCTGTCTTTTTCATTTTTCATTAAATAAGGCAAAATACACAATAAGTGAAGTCTGATTTGCATGAAAATTTGTATGCATGTATAATAGATCTGAATGTTAATGTGGGAAATTACTTTCTTTCAACTCAGTGGCCTGTATGTTTGATTTTTAGAATTATTTGCTCTTTGTAACTTTCAGTAAGTTTCTGTTGCAAAGTAGTGCATCTAAATTCCTTGTGAAATACTCAAGCACTTGTGGCCTAGTAGATAAGGACGTTGTTGCCTTCTATTGGGAAGTATTTTTTATTAAAATCCATTGGCAGCTTTTCGATAAATTCTTCTCTTCTTCCTCTCTCAAATGTATTATTACAAGTATAACAATGAATGCTGTCATTAAGAAATACCGTGCATTTAATAGCCATAATTTAAAACTTTTATTCTACAGGCAAATGTCTCTGTGTGTCTGTGTGTGTAAAAGCCAGTTTTCATTGGGTTTTGAATGTAGCTAAGTCTTGGAATGAACTAGCAAATATCCTTTGTTTAAACTTAACAATGATTGTATTTGATATTTTCAGAATTAATTTTTATAGCAGTTTTCATTATATCCCTGTTGTGTTCTGGGTACAATAGGGCAGCTTACTTGCAGCTGAATTAAAATCTGTGGTTTAATAGCACTTTGACTTGCTTAGGCAATAAACTATCTCCCATGAATGGAGGTGCTATCAAGGTAAAACATGTTAAGTTAATTCTGTAACAAATCCCTGTGTTGCTGATGGAAAATATTTCAGACGAATTACTCCCTGCTATGCGTGGAGGCTTCATGAATTTCAGGATAATGGAGATAACACTCTCTAAGGGGTCTGCTGAAATATACCCTTTCTGAAAGCACTGTCTGAATTCTTCTTGGAAGTATTTGTGGATAGAAACTGGCTGTGGCCTAACTACAGTTTCATTTACTCTGCTTTAACAAAAGGTATAATTTAAAACTGACTTTAGGAATTCGGTGAAAAATCCTGTGTGGATACACTTAATTCAGTTAAACCTAGCTAATACAAATTTAATATGCATGGCTAATTTATAGATATAAGCTAAGCTAACAGAGTAAGTTTTTAACTGTTTACATAAATCAGTTTTTAAACAGACAAAGAAAAACTTTCATATAGTACAAGATTGAGAAGATTGGGACTGTTTACCTTGGAGAGGGAATGAATCAGAAGTGAGATGATAAAAGGTTACAGACAACGAAGGAGTAGGCTCTACAGAGCAAGAAATGCTATTCTACCATCAGGGAAGAAGAAGGAGCATTCAGTGAAGGTTAAAAGTGGCAAAGTCAAAAGTAAGTCAGAAGAAATGCTCTGCCATGCCAGGAACTAGTTGCTGAATGAAGTTGAAGTCGCTGGATAACTCTGAGGGCAATAGTTTAACAGGACATGTGCAGRGTAGGCTTAGCCTTAATTTAACTCGAGAGGGAGTTTAAGTGGAGGAGGAGGAAAGAGCTCTGCATCTTGATGGTGCAAGAGACAAAACGGTTGACAAGCATTGGAACAGGCTGCCCAGTGAAGTCGTTGAGTCGCCATCTCTGGGCCTGTTTAAAAAACATACGTATGTGGTGCTTAGGGACATGGTTTAAAGGTCAATTTGGCAGTGCTAACTGTTGGACTCCATGATCTTAGGTGTCTTTTCCAACCTGAATGATTCTATGGTTTTATCCAATTGCAATGGTAGGGATTAAAAAACAATAAAAATGTTGGAGAAGGTAAACACCTGTTTGGTTGAAGCTGCTCTGATATTGATGTGGTCAAAATTACTTTTCCGCCATATCTTTCCTATATGTAGCTGCTTGTGCAATCTCTTGGTTGCAGTGTTCTGTCTGGGTAGATCTCCAGTAGCAATTTCTTTCTTCTGTACAGATTACCACAGTTGTGCCCATTTCCTTCCAAAATCTCATCATGTCTGGTTATTCCTTAAAAGCTACAGCAAACTCTTTTGTGGTCTCATTAGGAGATTGAATCACTGCATTTCAGTGTTTCTAAAGAGAAAATGCCACAGATTTGTCTATAACAGTGACTGTCTCTCCCACAGATATGGAAAATATCAAGTACCTTTGTCTGGTTACCAGAGTGTGACATAGGACAGGCCTGGAAAACTTTCAGCGTTGCATAATGGTTCTTGGGAATGGAAGTGCATCATAGGACAAGGTAGTTTGTTCATGGTTGTAGCTGCTAATCAAACAAACTGGGCTCACAGAGCTCTCCAGAGGACTCCTGGCTAATATTAGCACAGTGTAATGGAAGGGCCCCTGTAAAGTAGCCATGGGGAAGCAATGCAGACAGAGCAGGAAAATGAAGATGACCTGTTCTCACCCTGGTGACTCTGGTCACTTAGACATATCATGACACCTCTTGAAGAGAGTTTCTAGACCTTACAGGAGACTGTATTTTGCTGAGCAAGCAGAAGAGCCTAGAATCAGGCTTCTCCGTTGGATTGTGCAGACCATGTGAAAGATTGCAGTGCAGAGTTAACTAGCACTTCTGGATTGGTCCCAGTTCAGCCTGGCRAGCTGTGTGCCACACGGATGAGAGGCCTGGAAAGCAACATCTTTTTCACGTGCATGCCAGTCTTTTTGTTGCTTGCTGCTCTGCAGCAGACACTGAGAGTGTCTCTGCTGCCTCTTGGCTCTCCTTAATCAGCAGCTGCTGCTTTTTATCTGTGGAAGAAGCCTAATCATCTCCCCTGGTAGGCAGCTAGGTTGTTCTGGGACCCAGATGCTACCTGAGTCTTCTCTGTTGCTGGTGCAGACTGAGCATTGTGGCAGCCCAAGAATGTGGGTGATGTGCTATTTCTTTTGCCTCACGTGCTCAGCTAACACTGCCAGGTTTTTTTGATCCACACACAAGTTCTCTCACTGTTTGCTGTTTATGATAGAATGAGGTCACAAGTTAGGTCTAAGGCCATTTAATCATTCACTTTGTCTCTATCACTTACCCTCATATCCCGCCATCCTTAGTCATGCATACAGTGTCAGTAGACTAATTGTACTATGGTGGAAAGACCTGACATGCAAATCTGCCATTGCTCATTATTGTGGCCTGCTTCGTGTGCCAAGTCTTCTGACTGTCTCTCATAAACTGTGCACTCCACAGAGTCACAGGCTGATAATGACCCAGTTATACTCAAAGTCTGAGAAGTACCCTCTATGTACAGAAGATGTATTTTTCTCTTTTTTCCTTTTGTTTGGTTTTGTGTTTGTTTTGTTATTATTCTATTTTCCTTCATTAATGTAAATGAGAGCCAGGCATTGGACAAGAGAAAGTCAAGATTAACTTCTTTCCTACTACTTTATTCTCTTCCTCTCCACTTCTAGTCCCTCTTTGTGGATCTCTGAGGACTTAGCTTCATCAGATCCAGCAAACTGGAGGGAGAGTTGATGAGTCGGTGGGGAAGGTGAGCTGGTCAAAAATTTTTCAGAAATATTTAATTAGAAGAATTTCAGATTTGGTCTGATTTCAGTAACTCAGAGACAGGTTCTCGCAGTTGCATCTGGATTCATGGCAGGCTGAACAGGAGCCTGTTACTTGAAGATATTCCTTGCAGAGGAGTCTGACACCTTGCTCTTTGGCACTTGGTGTGGAGCCAAGACTTTGAGAACTGTGTAAGTCCTGGCAGTAAATGGTGCTTACCTGCCAGGTCCTCAGGAAAAAGCCTAGAGATTTCAAAAGGTCAGCCAGCTCTGGAGGGACAACCAAACCAAAGGTGTGAAAGCTCTGGTTTCACAGTCCATGGCAGTGTAGCTGTCAGGAGGGTGCTCAGCCCTCCTGGAGCCCTGGCCCTGGGAGGCGTGACACCTGCTCGGAGAAAATGGCATGTTCCTCAGGCTCATGGCTACTGCTAACATCAATAACAGTTTCCCTCAGGCTCGGAGAAGTGGTGGGGATCACCTCCCTCCCAAAGCAGCAGCCTGCAGACTGTCCCAGCCATATGGCAGTGGCAGGTTTTAAAATTTTATTCCCTTTGTTAAAATACTGCTTCAATCTAACGGAAGATGAAAGCAAATAGAAAGTAATTCCTGGTGAACATGAACTGCTGTCTTCTTGCTGGCTCCAAAGGGGAGCCTGAGAACAGCTTGCCAGCTGCACTGGGGAGCAACTTCTCCCATTAAAGAGATACAGCAATGCATTTCTCTTCCCAGCTGGCTTTCACTGCAGCTCATGTTTATGGCACTTCCCGGTGGAAGCAGAGCTCTCCAGAGGACTCCTGGCTAATAACACGGTCTAATGGAAGCACCCCTGTGCTGAGTGATGCTGAGGATGGAAGCACGAGCCTTACAGCTTGCATTGAAAAGTCAGGCCCTGTAAGTAAAAGCTGTAATGATTCATTTCCTTCGTGGATGGACTGTAGAGAGGCAAGTGTAACACACAGTTACAGCTAGGACGACAGTAAAACCAATATAAAACAAAACCGTACCGGTAAAAGGAACAGTAAAAAAATTTCAGTGAAGAAATAAAGCAAAGGTGATACATGGCTCATTCTACAACCGGGAAATGTTTGTCAGTCTTTCTTACGGGAATATCAGGTTGTAATTCTGAGATAAGTAACATTAATACTAAAATAGAATTTTGTGCCCGTTTACAAATACAGGGTTTAGGAAGGTGATAGTTTTAGAAAAGCCTTTTTCTGATGCTTACCTATTGCACTTTTTGAAATATTGTTTGCATACTAAAATATACTGCAAGTATGAGTCTGTGTCTTGTATTTAGATCTAATATTACGATGACTGTAAAATAACCCATTTAGAATAATATGCAATCGAACTCCATTAATATTGTGTTGTAGCCTAAAATTTCTGCTGTGGCGAGGTTATTTTTATGTAAATAGAGAAGTTTGGATTGTAAAGTAAACAATTTCCATTCTGTATTCAGCAACTGAACTATATTTCTTTTTGACACTTTTGTAAAACATGTTACACAGGATTAGTAAAAAAATCACTCACTGCAGCTTTTATATTTAATTTCACACGGCTGTGCTAACTGAAAGAGCCACGACTATGTTAGAAATACAATATTTTCTTTGTTTGGAGAGAGGGATGTTACCTATGATTTGCTTACTTGTGGTTATTGGTTGTTACTGGGAACGCCAACATATTGGAGCTGAAATTAATAAAGTTGAGATACATTAAACAGAAAAAAAACAAAAGAGAAAAATGTGTGTTCCTATGAAAATCCTGTTGTAGGTCACAGTATAGCTATGTGTCATTTTTTAGCTACTGAAATGTAAAGTAGGTAATTGGAAAATGTCTAGGTGTTCTGACTCCCTAGGATACTAATAATTATACTTCTGGTGCAAACACTGCGTGTAATGGTTTTACCAGCTCAGTCTGTTGCCAATGTGATACTGGTACCATCAAATCCGAGGCCATATCCAACGTGGTTAGGTGCTGTCGCAGTAAATTTAACCCTCATCCATTAGGGAAACAGTCCAGGTGAAAGGTCACTTCCAACATCAAAGTGGCCTTTTAATGCTTTTATTTTGTCTAATTGAGGAAATGATAATCAATGAGAATCATTTATAAAACCTGTCCAGAGTAGTGATTCTCTACTTAAAATGACATCTTCTGCCTAAGGCACTGTAATTCCAATCAGGTTGATGCCATATGATCATAATGGGATTCAGAACTTAATGATGTATATGGTTAACCTGTTTGCAGTACTTGGCAAATAGACCTAAGCAGGTTATTTCTCTGATAGGAACTTCATTGTGTTTGACCTTTTGTCATCCAAGGATTTGAGTAAGGTATTCCCTTCTCTGGAATTAGGTGCTTGAGTGAAACATTTCATGGGCCTGCTTAACTATTCATCTGTGCTACAATAGCAATTAATGTCTGTGTAAGCAAACCTTCTATTTTAAAGGTCATTAATTTTCTTTACACGATACAGCTCAGAGATCCTGCTACTAAAATAATTGGCAGCTAAAGGTATTGATTTATGGGGGAGGATTAAAAATACTAAAAATCTAAAGATTAGCGAAGTCATGACTAGGAAAGGTTGTGATATGAGTCTTGCTTTCGGTGCTTTTGTTTGTATTGTATATTTGGGTGAAGGCTTTTGGCTTTTGTTTCAAGAAAGTCAAACTAGATGTTCTAGTCATCCTTTCTGGTCTTAGAGTCCATACATCCTACTTGCCTACTTCTTTAAAACTTGAGGAGACATGCAGTTTTTCTTTACATGGAGAAATATTTTACCCTACGGACAAACCAATGGGGCCAGTTGTGCTGTTAGATTTGATGGTGTTAAGAACTTCAGGGCGGTGATGCAACTCCAGGATGACAGCTGTGCCACTACATTGTTGTTCCGGGTCAGAGTGGAATCTGTGCCAGGCGGTGCTTGTTCCACGCAGAGGCTGCTTTGCAGTGGTGTCACATCACTCTGTTAAGAGATCACTTTTTGCTCTGATAGAAAATATTCTTAGTCCTGGCTCTCTTTTACACCAGTTCTGACTCACCTATATGGGAGTTACTTTGGCTTTATAGCTGTAAGAGGGGCAGGCTGCATTTCATTAACTTTATGAAGATTATGCTAAGGTGAAAAAGGGTTTGTATGGCTGAAGCTTTTCTCACTGATGAGATTGATTCAACAGTAATTCCTCATACGGATCTGTTTTGGATTTGGCTCTTTCAGTTGGCAGCACAATTAGTTCTGTAGCATCTGGAAAATGGCCGTGCATCATACATTCCCATTATAAGAATACTTATTGCAGTATATTATTTATCTGTAGCAGTGCCCACTCTTTACTGGGGCTTTCCAAAATGTAAGAATATATTTACTCTGAAGTAATGACAACCTAAATAATCAGTAACTTACCAAAATTTAGAAATTAACCATTATTGCCAACTAGATCCATAGAGAATATTTGATGGCATGGCTCCGA
Source organism: Amblyornis subalaris (assembly GCA_018881555.1). Classification (NCBI taxonomy): domain Eukaryota; kingdom Metazoa; phylum Chordata; class Aves; order Passeriformes; family Ptilonorhynchidae; genus Amblyornis; species Amblyornis subalaris. The sequence continues at coordinate 5,571,484 of JACAXG010000039.1, forward strand.
GTACATCAATTAAGAATTGCTGATGAGAATCCAACACAGTAAGTAACAAATTACTGGAAGGGCAAGCAGTGGAGCTTCTTGCAGTATTTCAGTGTTATAAAGCTCCATTTCTAAATTAGGAGAGTACATATTACCAGACTTTCAACTTGTTACTGATCCAAAACTGAATGCTGCCTGTTAAACGCTATGGGACAGTGTCATCTTTGTGAGGAAATCACGTGATGAACTGTGCAGGAGAAAGCAATGTTTTTTTTGGCAATTAAAAAATAGGTGTCTGTTTGAACCTGTGCGGAAGCTGAAGTGTGAGGAAAGCAGAGCAAAACTGGTCAAAAGCAAAGGAGAATAAATGGAGCTGAGCCTCAGTGCAAATGGGGTGAGGACTTCAATGCCTGGCTTCTATGCCACAATAGGTAATAATATTTTTCAAAAAACTGATCTGAATTGTGATAAATTCACAAAGAAAATGGAGCTGAAGAATTTTGTTACTTAACCAATATTCTGCAGTTTACAAACTCTTTTTTTTTTAGCAAAGAGGAGTTTAAAGCATCATGTGAAGCACATCTCCTGTTGGATTTGTTTTAGTTTTCTGTTGGATATTTCTGTGAATGAATATGAGTCCTCTTCCCCTTAAGACTTCTGTTGACTGGCAGAAACCATCTGGTTAGATATTTTTATGCCTGTTTAATTGATGATCAAGACTGAATCCTGTTGAGAAAATCTGACTTGCCTGTTAGTAAACTCTATTTCCCCATTAAACTCTGAAGTCTAGAGTACAGAGAGAAACACATTCCTGACCTGTAATAAAACTGACAACCTTTACCTTCTGCTGGTATCTGTAAGTATATCCTCTTTAATCATGGTCTAATTGAGGCTTTGGTATTAGAAGGGAAGAGGAGGCTGTTAGAGCCTGAAGGGACAGTTTATCTTAAAATGCCAAGAAAAATTCCAGGGCTTCCTAGCACGCAGAGTAAAATGAGTTATGTTCACCTGTCAGGAAGGGAAATTCAGCAGTTATGATAGACTTTGCAGTTCAAATCATGAAACAGGATCCCAGTGATGAGTATGGCTTAGGACTTATGAATGATTTATGAATGACTTTTGCTTTTTAGCTTCTGGAGGAATCTTCTCTTCAAGACTTTTCTTATGCTCTGCCCACCACCTTTCTTTAAAGGGAAATTTGCAAGTATGACAAAATACCTTGATTATTAGAACTGAAGGTTTAGGGAAAAAAAAACCCTAAATACTGTAAAAGTAGGAATTTAATCATGTGAGTTAGCAGGAATGTGCCTAAGGCTTCCCCCCCCCTTACATCTGCATATCTCTGAAGGGTGTGTGTAGTGGAAAACTTACTGCTCTCTCATATATGCCTTCAGTTCTTGTCGTCTTCCCAGTGTGCTCCAGGTCTAACTGAGGATAGCAGTAGTGCTTTCTACTGGATGAAAATACCGCTTTCCAAATCTTGTTCATAGTATGTTGGGCAGTAATCAAATTCAGAATGAAAAGTAGGGGAAACACAAGTTTTTCTTCTGCAGTGGACGGGCCCCAGGAGTTGTAGATTGTGAGGCAACAGGAATTTGAACACAGCAGTGGCTGGTCACAGCTGTCTCTTGCTGTCGTTTTAATAAAGCAGTAACTTTCCATGTAGCCTGAAGACTCCCAGGTTTTTGTTGAGAGCTTTTGCAGATGGCCATTGCCTTCTCTCTAGCATGAAAAGTAACTAAATCCCATAAAAGGCCATGAAGTTACAAGGAGCCTGCATCTAACCTGGAAAAAATGTAGGAATCTGAAAGAGGGGGAAGGATAGGTGGTGGCTGGGCAGTTGAGTAAACTTCACCCAAGAAATTGCAAGTAATTAAAAGAAGGATCTATGATCTAGTCCACAGTCAGTGCGGTTGCCCTGGAAATGCATCTGTACACAGACGTGTGCATGAGGAAATCCTTGCAGCTGTAAGCAAAATCCAAGTGATTCCCAGAGTTATTTTCCTTGAGACATGGGGTTCCTTATACCTAGATGTGAGCTACGTGGCAGGTTTCCCTCTCCCAAACTGGGAGCTGCGATAAGTAATCACACAGCTTCTACTTGTTCTGCTGCAATCACCAAGGTTTAGATTGCAGCTAAGCGTTATCCTCGCCAGGCGTAATGTTGAAAGACAGGTATTTCCAACCGCTGCAGCATAAGTACCAACATTCCGGCTTGAAATGGATTATGTTTGTGCGTGTAAGAATTTTATTTATGGCTGTTGTCCGAAGCGTTGCATCTTCTGCTCTGTCTTCACAAACGTGGCGCATGTGTTTGTTTCAGGGCTGAGGGATATATTTGTAAGGGCTYGTAATGGCTTCAGTGGTTCATGAGCGCCCTGTGTGGGGCTTGCTTGTATGGAAGTTTTTGCGATGCACAGCTAAGGTTTGAATTTAGAGTGCAATAGCACTGTGCCAAATGGGTGATTCTGTCCCCAGAGTCACTCTGTAGTTCAGATTAGGTGGAAAAGGTCTTAGTGCAGAGTAAAAAGGCCTGGCAAAAATTAATGTAGAATACCTATAACTTGCTCCTTTGCCGACTAGACAAACCCAAGAAAAATTTACTTTTTACTCATCCGGCAAACAGACACTTTCTTTCCTTGGATTCCTCCCTATATTACAAATCCTTTGTAAATATTTCCTTTGGCTTTAAATGCAACATTTCATAGTCTTAGAATTTTTTTTTTATAATGTAAATGGACACCTTCTTGTAGCTTAAATGGAACCAGTGATGATGCTGGCTTGTTGCTTTCTTTWTATAGGGAATTTGGTATGAGACTTTTTCCTCATTTTGGTTTCTTTCTTTCTTTAGCATTGGAATTTATTTTCTTTTATTTTAAAGTCAGTGAGCATGGAATAGAATATGTTCTCTTGAAACCCTGCTGGACTTGATGAGCAGTTTTTCTAGTTAATCCTCAAAACTCTAGTGCCACTTTTCCCCTGCSCTCATGATTTCAGTCCCAGTTTGGCCCACTGCATAACAAAAACAAGCTCGAAGGATGTTGTAAATTATATTGGCATGTGTGCTCCCTTGAGAGAGAATGTGCTGCTTCATCCAAGTCCCAGGGTACCCTGACACCCATCTGCCAGGGAACTCCTCATCYGCCTAATGTGGGATTAGATGCTGTATGGAGCACTTGCTTTTTTTGCCTTTTAAATACATTTTCTGAATACTAAATATCCCCTTCTACACCCACATAGCTTACCTCTTTCATGTTGTTTTATAATAAGTATCCATTATTAGCATAATAGCTGCTCAAAGTGACATCTTACATTGTATTGTCAAAGATCCATGTATTAATATTTCCATAGTTCTGATGCTATGATACACTGTAGTACTGTAATTTTACCAGAGATTATTATTTTTATGTCAAAGATCTGCCTATTCCATTTACATACCATGCAGTGACACCAAAGCTACTGGTAGTGGGCTGTTGTGAAGGTTCTGTAAAGCAATATGTCAAAAAAAGTATGTAAAAGCATACCAAACCTCGGAGTGCTTTGATTGCGTCTTGAATTGCTTGAAAAAGGAGAATGAGGAAATTTGTTCATGCAACATTCTCCTGTTGTGTATGTATTTGTTTATCTTAAAATTGTTTAGGCCTGTCTTATATCCTTTCTTCTAAGCAATGCGAGTTGGCAAAGGCCAGCACGCCACTCTTAACTCTATTTTATTACTTATCAAAAAGCCTTTGTGCAAAGATTAACTGTGTTTGCTGTCTATTTGCTATTATTGTCCCCCCACTGTTCAGTAAGTACCCCAAGCAGTTTGATAAGATGAYAGAAAGGTTGTCTGGTTTCATTGTTGCTCCTCTCAGAATCTCTTGTATCCTCTGGCGAAATGTTATCTTGTACTTTGTTACAGTAATAGTCCTCAGTGATTCAAAACAGGTATTCTTTTGTCTCCTGCCCTAACAATGCACGTAGGGGAGAGCGTTTGTTCTCTTTCACCAGCTCTGCTGCTGCTAACAAAAGCCACGCTGGATCAGAAGAGCAGCTGTCTTTACACCCTGTATCAATAGATCGCCCTCCTCCTCCTGCATGATGATAAGGGCGGGGGGGGGGGGGGGGGGGGGGGGAGCGGCGAATAAGCAAAATCATTTTGACTCTTTCCTTGCTCTGTAGGCTACAAATTCCCTTTTCCCTCTCTGCTGCAAGGCATGTTTTGGTGAGTGGTTAGAGAAGATAACACTGGTACTCGCGCATCCGCCTGCTGTTATGAGGTGTCCTTCTTCAGTGGCCCCAGTTCTCAGGCAGAGTATGTAAAATAATTTAAAAGATATTCACTTGAGGTGATGATTTCCTTGGACAATAGCATACTTACAAGGTTTCAGTGGGCAGAACTGCTAGATTTATACTCTCCGTTTACACATAAAATTTGGAATCTAAGAAAAGTTTTTCATCAAGTCACTCCTTTTTTTACCGTTGACTGCTTTTTAAAAATGATCTGAATGCCATTTTTCAACGTATAATGAATGCTGAATCAGTGGATAATGCTGATTTAGCCTTCTGCCGCTTTTGGGGTAGCAGAAAGGGGAGTTTGGTAGAGGAGTTTGTTCTGTGGGGTTTTTTTTGTGTTTTTTTTTTTTTTTTTTCCTGGGAAACTTGGAAGAAAGCATTTTACAGATATTATTTATGGGTAACAGATGATCTCATCCCGAGGGAACCCCACTTCATCTTGAGGTTTTCTAAAGCAAACCAAAGGTTTGAAATCACAGATGGGAGGAGAGAGAAGAAAGAAGGAAACTGCTTGTTCAAACCCCACCACTGGATATCCCAGAGACCTGGTCTGGGTTGTGTTTGGCATTGACTCAGATGTTCACTTTGTGCAAAACCATCTCTCACCCTGCTTTGGGAATGCTCTCACTACAGAGCTATAGGTTCTGCTGGCATGCTCTGTTATCCTGAAGCTCTTCTGTCATGAAAACAATAATGTTAATCATCATAAAACCAGAAAGATAGTGAGAGTGACTTGGAAGGTTTCTCGTTTTGGCTCCCATGATTGTTCTGTATAAAGTGATGCAAGCCCAGATAAAATACTGAAGAAAAATCTACCTCAGAATAGCTTTCAATGTARTGATTGCATCTGTCTCCTCAGACGTGAAAGCCCTTGGTTAATGTTCCTTCCCTACCTAAGAGCTTAAAATGAGGACTCTCTCTCTGTTGTAAGTACTAACACCCCATAAACATGTGATTGCCACTGTAGAAATAACTTATGAAGAGTGTGTTTCAAGGTCATTCAATATTTGAGTCAGTGTTGGTTGTTTCGCTAAGCCATAGTTATTTGCCAAATATTACTTGAATTTCTTGTGAGCAATATTAGGATCACGGTGAATCCAATAGGCATGCAGTAAAACCAGTGTTCCCATCCCCTAAGCAGATTTTGACCCAGTCCTGATTGCAGTCTTTGCTAAAAGACAAAAAAGTTTGAAATGGTATTTTGATGCACTGCGGCACCTATACAAGAGTTTGTCTTTCCCTCCTCTGATCCGCCAGGGATGGGAGGTTCTTAGTTTAAGGAGTACACAATTCAAAGGAATGAAACCCTAAATAAAAGAGAGGAATTATAACTACATTTATAACTACAATTATAACTACTAACTTCCAATAACTACATTCTGTAGTTTACAGAATTATTTACAGCTTTAGATATTTGGTGTGATTTCTGTTTGTGTGGTGTTATTCATTTCAAAGGGTCAGTGAAAAGTACAATATTTTCTGTAGGTATTTCCATTTGACGAATGAGACTTCTTGTGATATTTAGCTGTGCAACAGCACACTACAAGATAGGAAGAGACTGTGTTCATGAAGATCTGGAGGGACCTCYCAGACAGGCAGTTTCTCTAATAGGCCTATTGGTCCTTTCGTTCCTCTGATGAGAACATTATGTGCATTTATGATGAAAATTATAACTTCTGTACATCTGCACTAGCTCTAGCAAACTGCCCTGCTGAGAGTGGCTTGTTCCACAGAATTAAAATGTAAATGAGATCATTTATTTCTAATAGAATAGGTGTTGTGTGCTGTAATTCTCACAGTACCTGGCTGAACTCTTTCCAACACAGACACGACTCTTAACTGATTTCTGCAGAAAGTTTGCTGGAACCTCATGGAGGAGGACCATGCGTGGAAGTGCTCTTGTCCTGACTTACCTGTTGGTGAATACTGACTCACCAATTAATTTCAAAGACAAACAAACAAACAGCTTCATATTTTGTTTCCCTGCTCGATAACGAATTCAAAGGAGTAGGCTGGACCAGTGGTAGGTAGGCTAGGACTGTGATACTGATGCTGGTTGTGTTTATTAAGACGACATTATAGTGTCAATTTATGTTTTGCCTTTAACATTCTAAAGTGGTTGGAAACAGTAGGTTACTGTGTTCTGTTGATGTAAATCTGAGTGGCTTCGGGGAAAACTGCTTCCCTCTTTCTCGTCTGTTTAGGTAACCGATTTATTTGTTTGGGATTCTGGACTTGGAATTGATTTTGTTTATGTGCTTTAAGCTCCTGCGAGGCAGTGACAAACATTGCTGATGTCTCAGTAACTCTGCAGATGTGATTATCTGAAGTAATTGCGTTATGTGACCTCTCACTTTCCAAATCTTGAATGTTGTTACCTGTTCTATGGTGGGCTCTAAGAGCAGCTCTGAAAGAAGGCTGAGTTGCCCCCAAAGTGAAGCTCTGTAAGAATTTGAGGAAGGGAGAAAAATCCTAGTTTACTTTTCCCCTAAATGTTTCTATGTCCATTTTCATTATACTAGCTAAAATGAGAATGAGGTAAAAAGGCTCTGCAAACTCTTTCCAACCAGCTTTGTGGAACACCGTGTTTGGTGTGCTGCTTAAGACTGTACCAGAACAAGCTAAAAAGCTGTGGAGATCAGTTAGTCCCAGGTTTGCTGAAAAATACAGTTTAATGAGAATTTTTGCTTTAATAATAAATAAGGCTCTTCTCCTTGAGTCACAGACTAATCAAGTGGCATTTCCAATAGTACTGCTCCTTTGGGCTTCTGATTAGTAGGAGCTTCAGTTAATGTGAAAGGGTGCGCTGCATCTTCAGATGCTCAAGTGCTGTGAAGAACAGAAGTGGTACGTCTGGTTTTTGGCAGTGTTAATCACCTGTGCTTGAAGGCCATTTGTGCATGGATTAATGCAGCAAGAGCCAGGGTGGAATTGGATCATGAAAATACTTAGATCTAATTATCTATTTATTAATTCATGCCTTTATTGACTATCACAGGACTTCATTACACATACGGGCAGCTAGGATCAGAACCTAAACTTGCTGGGGGACTGCATTTGGGGGTAGAGGAGAGTGAACAGTATGGAGGAATGGAGCTAAGTATTCTTCTTGAGATTGTTTCTTAGAAAAAGTGAGTAATGTTGAAAGCTACCTCTAGTGAGTTACTGCTGTCTTGCCTCCTCCTGCCCCCTCTGGAAGCATCACAATTGTCACAGCCAGTTGTCCAGCGACTCTGGAACAACACTGTTAGAGGGCTTTTTGCTAATGTTTAACACATTGGTTTTTTCTATAGCTTATTATAGCTAATATTTAATATTTTGTAAAGCCAATTTTATTTTAAGAAAAAATACTATGACAGGCTGTAAAATCAGATATTTTCAACTATTCTTCCAGAATTTTTCCTATCTCATTAACTCCTTATAATTATTGGGCAAAACTTGAAGGGGAAATAACCCCAGCTAGGTTAATTCAGTGCCTTAACCCTTGAAGTTTAGAGACATGGGGGTTTTCTTTGGGTGTGTTGTTTTTTCTCTTTTCAGTATTTTACTCACAGTCTGCTCAGATTGTGCTAGAATTTGGGCTGAAGGAAGCCCAAGGAGGATGACTAGCAACACTTCTGCAAATGCTTGCTCACACCTGAATATGCTCTTTGCGGAGAGGTGTAGGTTGAAAAATGGGAGGCGCTAAGATGAAATGGGAAAGCATTGACCTCTGTCTAGTAAGTTCCCGTGCCTTTCCCTGTGAGGACTGAGCCCAACCCAGTCTAATGCTGTTTGCTTGGGAACGTGACTGTAATGCTTTTCAACAGTCTCTGATACTGGCTCATGGCAGTAGACAGCTCTATTCCAGCCAGGATTCAAGCCCCTTTTCCTTTCTCTCTACTCCTACGTAGTCAGCACATCTTCCATATGTTCCCCACCTCGCAGGTGTTTTCAGTTTTGCACAATCATTTTACTTGACCTGCTCTATATTCTGAACCTTTTTTCTTCTCTGGTAAATACTAGTTATATTGAATTTGGAGTAAACTCCTTGTCTCAATACCGTCTGTATCTCAGGCCGAAATCTTGAGCTTGCTGCTTTTAAAACAGAGCCTCTAACATGGCTTGCCTAAGGTGAAGATGATTTTCTAGTTTGGGGTTTACATTTTTTTCCTTTTTTTTTTGGCTAGGTTGGTTGGTTGGTTTGTTTGTTTTCACGGTTCCTYGAGGTGTTGGTGATCTTGAGTAACTTGTAGCTGCATAAAAGATGCTGTATTCCAATATGGATTATTTGCAGCAATAAACTTCAGCTGCTGGCTAATAGATGTGAAAGGGGTGCTTTTAAAATCCAGTGGAAATCTTTGGAGTGGTTGTGGCACCCAGCAGACAAAACCCAAGCACAAATTCCTGTAATCTCAACAGACAGCAGCACAGAATCACTTCCAGCAGTCCTTTGCCAGAGTAGTGCTGTGTTTTTTAGAGGCAGGGGTATCTGCAACCCCACAAATCCTCGCAGCACTGGGCCTTGCTGAGTAGCTTGGCATCACGTGAGCAATGCCCCCAGCCCCTCAGTCCTGAGGGAGCCAGAAGCTGGGGGTGAATCTTGATGGTGGCTGCTCGGTGTGTCCTTAGCAGAAAAGAAGAGGAAATGAAAAGGCCTGGGACTGGAAGAGGTAACCCCAGCATCGGGATCACAAGTGACAGTTTAGCCAAGAAGCCCGATCTTTGTTGACCTGGACTTTTGTAATGATCTCTGAGAACCGAGTGAGCCTATTTTATGCCCATGCTGCTGTAAAATAGCAGGATAAAAGGCACAGACCAGAAATTCTCTGTCTTTCCACTGGCAGCATTTTTCTGTCCGTTTTAGGGAGGTACATGGCTGCAAAGGAAGGGAAAAAATTGACTGTACCACACATCATTGTAAATGTCTTCTGTCTCTGCCCAAGTCGTAGAAGGAGGGAGAAGGAGAGGACTTTAAATTTGATCTTTTTTGTGCCCCAGAAAGCCCCAAAAAATAAATGTTTTTTACTGTTTATATTTAGACTAAGAAAACTTCTCACACTCTAGTTGGTTATTTTAAAAACCTTTCTGATTTTCAGTACCAATCAGTGCAGAACTTGCAGCTGTTTTTTAATAGGTGTTTTATTTTAGTTTGTTCCTGTTTGGGAACTGAATGCCACATGTTTGAAGGTGATTCCTGTATGAACGTCTGCCTACCATAAACATGGGATTAGTYGTTCAACTAGTGTTCAGTGTATTGAAGAATTCAGTTTGTACTCCTTTGCATATCTCTTAACTAATAGGTACCCCAAATTTTCATATTCTGTTACTTGCTATGTGGAGATGTCAGGTTTCAAGTGAGTTTCAAGCAGGCAATAATAACTGGATTCATGTGTTTAAGACCTGATGGAGTGGAAATCTTGGTGGTTTCTGTGTAGTGATTTGGTAGTATTGAATATTATACTAGAGATGCTTTCTTTTTGCTGGTTCTGAACTTCTATTTCAAAGATGGGAGTCAGCAAGTAATATCTTCTAGTACTGTATCCARTGGACTTTTGCATGCTGAAGGCACTCCCTTAGATGTTGCTGGGGTTGAGCTGGGGTTGCTGGGCCCTCCTGAGAAGTAGGCTACTCTTCCTTCCTTATTTGAAAAAGACATGGTAGAAGAAAAAGTGTATATTAAGGTGATTTCAGGAAAAAATAAATAATATTTCAAATTACCTCACTGCTCTTTATATTCCTCAAACCCTAGGAGAGAACTAGCTGTGGGAGGCAGGCAGTCCTTGAATCTCCTTCTGCAGAGGGTTAGGTGCTGGTTGGTTGAACCCGTCTGCCCTGGCTTTCCAGTAACGCTCCTGGACATCAGTTTCATGCTCTGTGTGCGTCAGAAGCAATCCAAGGAAAACGGTTTGTCCTTGTGGCAGAAAGCGTTCTCGAGAGGCTCTTCACCGCATAGGCCTTCACACTTATGTTTTGACAGTATCTCTTCTCACACTGTCATGTTCTCAAGTCTTTCTCGCTTCAAGACTCTTATGTAAGGAGTATGGAACTGAAATAAATGCTGAGGGCCAAACAGGTCCCGGCTTGATCAGTCACACAAACACATCATCTTGCTTGTCTGGGTGTCTTGCTTGCCTCTTGGGCCTGGGTGACTTGCCACTGTACTTTCCTTGGTGATGTGGTGAAATGCCATAGTCTAGCCCACATGCCTCTGCTTGGAAATCTGAACCTCTAGGCATGAATAACTTACTGGAATTAATCTTCGACTGTTGTCATCCAGTATTCAAATATTAATATGGCTGATCAGAGTGAGGCAGTGCAACCATAGTGGTCTTGCAAAATAGCGCATCGCACAAGTGACATTTCCTAACATGAGTCAATGTTTGTTCTTCTGTAAAAGGCATTCTAACATTTTTCTTCAAACTGCCAGTCTAAATGGCTTGTGCTGGCCCAAGCCCTGCACAAAAAACGGTGCATCTGTGCTGAACAGCAAATACCAAGAAGCAGCAGTTGAAGGGGGAAGGAGTAGTAATAGAATCGCAAGAAGATCCCCTAGAGGTGATGAAACTTCTGAGATGCTGCAAGTTTAGCAGTAACTGTCCTTTTCTTTGTCATTCATGCATCCAGTGCAGCACTGGTAAGGAAACGGCACCAGGATCTGAATGAAGCGATCCTTTCAGGAAACAAATGACCTGGTAGTTCTCAGAGTGGCAGGTGAGACAGGCCATATGCCAGATTTATTTTGTGCTTTGAACTGGAAAGTTTTGTGTAAGTTCATGAACTATGGCAGTGATCAAGATTTTTTTCAACCTTTTTACTGAAAGACAAGTGTCACCATGAGCTAAATAATCTTGGATGTGGGKTTTTTTTCGGGTTTCCATAGAGGAGGCTTGTGCTGTAGGAGGTTATGTCTTGTCTTCCAAATCACCTCCTGGGTTGCATGGGGAGTTGGGGCAAATACTCTTCTCTTGGGGCTCTGTTTTTCCCATCTGTAGTGATGCTTACAGATTTTATTTAGCAAGGTTTCTTTAAGTAACTGACAGAAAGTGGCATGCAAAACTTGAAATCATCCTGTTTTAAATAAATTCATGAACAAATCCCAGAACAATACTGTCTGTGCTTGTTCATGAGAAGGAATGCTGTCCTAAGTCAATGAGGCTGCTCAGATCAGCTTTTACCTTAGTGCAAAAGTGATCATCTTGTATGATATTAGGATTAAAACACTCTTTGAGCGGAAGAAGACTGTACTGTTCAATATGGCTGTAACTATTTCTCAAGCATGGAAAATATTCCTTTTCTCATCTCCTCCACAGTGCAAAGTCTTTATGCAATGACAACGTGCACATTTCAAAACACAATTCCCTAAGAGCTTYAAGAGATAGAGATGTGTAGATGAGTACAGGCTGAGGCACCACAGAAATGGATTCAGCTATAGGTAACAGAATCAAGTATTTTAAAATAAACCTACATGAATGGACCAGGGGTATGAGAGGCACAGGGGAAGAAGTTGCTCCCTGCCAACTCACTTTTTGCAAAAACCAAATTAATGATATGGTGTGAAATGTGCACCTCTGCGAGTTGTTAGACACAGCAGAGCTTTTCCTGTCCTCCACATCAAGCAGGGCCACTACTAGAATAATTGGTGGGCACCAAGCACCTTTTCCACAGGCTGGCATGAAGCAGCATCAGTCCCCTTAATGATTAATTTCACAGATATTTGACAGAACTCTCAATTTTTGGCTCAGCCACAAAAATTACTCTGATCATGGATTTTCTTCTCATCTGACTCTGCTTGGACTTCGGTATTTTCTACCATGTTGGTTTGTTCCCACTGAACCTCAGGCCTGAACTCCTTTCCAAAGGTACTTCAGCGAATTGGTACCCCTTGGATGTAGTCTCAGCATTTCTTCTGCATCCAAGATCATCAGAGTTGAGACTTTCACCCGCTTTCCCACACTGTATTGCCTCCTTGCCATGGTTTTTTTTTTTGCCAGATTTCAGTGCCAGACTTGTGAATGGACTTGGTTTCCAGATCCCATTTCTCATCTATTCCAATTTCAGCCTCTCCAGGCCAGTCATTAGGGGTTTAGGGAGAGAGATTTCCCTGCTTACGTACTTTGTCCGCCTCTATTTCTCCCTAAACGTTGCAAGCCTGACACTTCCATTCCTACTATGTTTGGTTCTGAAATCTTTCTCTTCCATGTTCACTGGAGCAAATGGRGTGTTGGCTGGGAAAAGAGTGATGGGGGAAGAGTGTATCCATGCTTTTGTATAGAGGTCTGGATCTGGTGGCATTCAGCACACCGGCATTGCAGTTTCATGGAAAGTCCCCCTCAGCCCCAGCTTGGAGCAAACCTGCTGGCTTGGGAGCCTGGAGGGAATGGCTGAAATTGCCTAAGCAGCTTATTGGCTAAAGCAGCTAAAAATTGAATATATCTTTATTGACTGTGTTTTAACTGGCATTTTTCTTTTCCATTCTGTTTGAGGACTTACACCTTGTCCAAATTCAGGTAGGTTTTTGTTTTGACACATTTCTGACACAAACAGTAAGTTTTTGATGTGTCATACTTATTGTCAGACCCAAAGCAGGGACACAGTGGTGAGTCTTTATTGGAATAGAGCTTTCCCTCTCCACACCTTTCCCTGTAACCTTTTTCTCAAAAACTGCCTACAATGTTATGTCTGGAAACCTTTTCCTCCCCTCCAAATCAGGCTGYGGCACATATTCAATGCATTTGTACCCTAGTTTCCCACTCAAGGGGGTCAAACTTTTGCAGATTTATAGGTGAGTGAAAATGAAATCTTAGGTGGGGAGGTATCAAGTAACGTTGGTAACAAGCAGAGCTGTGCCCCACAGCACTCTGAGCCAACACCCCCCACCTCCCTCTTGTGCCTTTTCTTGCTGCTTTATTTAGCTCAAGGTTTCTTATGATTGAGCCGGTTCCTGTTCTCAGCTGAAGTCTGTGACAAACTTCTTGCTGGCTTTGGGGCTGGAGTGTTCATTGCTTGATAAAATGGGAACACACTCAAGGGATCACTTAGAGGGTCACAGAGCCCAGCTGGCTGTGGCCACCGCAGGATATTCTGCTGCTGAAAAATACAGAACGGAGTCGGGTTTGCTGTTCTGTTTTGTTTTAACTTCATAAACATCAGTCCGTTTTAAATAGTCTGCCTTTTTTTTTTTAACTTTGGAAAGAGAGCTATTGCTGGAGGTGTTGTAAGCAGGAAGAAGATAAGTTGTTTGATGCTGCACATGACACAAAGCTTGGGGTAATGAAGGAATGGGTATGTTTCAGGTCAGCATGAGTTCAGGCAGTGAGGTCTAAATAGCTGCTGGAATGGCACAATTTATCATTGTGTGAGAGAGAAGATTTTGGTTGCTAGACCAGTTTATCTATGATCTATGTGCCTTTTGAAATCACAGTGCTTTATTTACCATAACAGAAGTTCAGATATAAACTTAAATATATTTTTTAACATAGTAAGAATTTGGTAGCATCCAGATATTATGATAACATTATCTTGAAATGTGAAGGATTGGAAACACTGTAAACCAAGGTAAAGTATCTGAGACTGAAGTAATGCTTTAATGTGTAAATCTCATCTCTGGCAATTTCCTTGTGGTGTGGAAGTGGGATAGGACCATATGGCCATATTTTTTAAGCTAATGTGAATTATCCTGCATTTACCGTAAGCCAGAGAAAAACATACATGTGACTGGTTGATGTGAATCAACAGATGGGCAGCAACTATTTGTAAGTCTAAGCCTGTACTAAAGTCACATGCCATGTCACTGGCTGCTGGTCATGGGCTAATATGTAGGGTTTTGATTAAAACAGCTGAAGACTGTAATTCATTGAATGTCCAAAAATATGGTGAGTTGGTATACTTTAAGATACTGACTAGGTGAACCTTTTGAAATATTTAACTATTGATGTAATTCTGCGTCTGCAAAGAAAAAGGAGGGAAAGTATAGTTATGGAGCTAGACTCTAGGCTTCTTTTTTGATAATGGTTTGTGTCATGTGAAGTCATCATAAAGTAAAATTGAAGCACTTTCAATATCACATTTTTTAGCAGAGAAATGAAACATAGAGGTGGTGGGGGGTGTTATTTATTAACACAGCAGAATAAAGGAGGATTAAACATACAGAATAGTTAACAGAAGAGAATATACTTGTGTGAACAATGATGAAAGAGGTGCTGTGCAGGGCARAAGGCAGGAGTTAGAGTTGCATGGCTACAGACAGCTGGTCATGAAGAAAAGGTAGAGGAGAATGCCACTGGCATTCCTGAGTGGTTCTCAGGTTTGGTCTTGTTTTTAAAATGTGCTTTCAAAATAAGCTTTTAGCAATGCCACAGGATTATCTTATTGCTGTCATTTGTACGCACTATTCAACTGCAGCTTTCCCTATGTGTTGGAACTGTGAGCTGGGACTGGGGCTGGCACACAGGAGATTCCTGTGGCATTTAAAAGGAGAGGAGACTAGAGGCTTGAGTGACTACTGTGGCTGAGAAGAAGCAAAATGTATCAGTACATTTGGGAAGTATTCCAGAGGGGGAGAAAAACTTTTTCCGGTGTATCAGTATCTGCCTGGCTCGAGGCTGGAAGAGGGGAGAGGGTACGCTGACATATAACTGTGGGTGTTTCTTTGAGAAATTTCTGGAAAGTGTAGGGGGTATGCTAGGTTTATTTACTAAAAAAGACATGAATAATGTGGGAGGAGCCCTGCAACACAAAATTTTTCAAAAAGTCTATAGTTTTGATTACTGAGTGCCTGCCCTGAAATCCTACCAGCAGCAATATTTTGTATTGGATAAGGAAGTGTGTCAAAGTTTTTGGTGGAGAAAAGATATTCTTCCACTACTGTAAAAGGTAAATCACTAAAACTACACGACATAGCAGAATTTCTAAGTTAAATCAATAACTCTACACACTAAAGTAGTGCTTTGTAAGCTAAAACTGCTCTACACATCATACTAATCCATTGAGAGGGTTGAGAGTTTAGGAGATTGGTTATACCATCTGCAATATCAGTAAAATACACTATTAGGTTACATATGCCTGCTARGGCAGGCGTCAGTAAATAAGTATGCAATATTAAAAATTTGATACTTCTAAGTCATTCTTTGATAGAAGAATGTGTGTATTGGCATGTTACATTTACTTTTCTGTGTATGTGATCCTAGTGAAAATCAGTCCTTTGCTGGATGAACCTTAAGATTAATGCTGTAATAAGAACAGGAGTTGGAGGGCTGACACTGGTTTTCAGAGGTCTCTGGGGTGACTTATCTGCAGCTACAGAGGCTGCATTTGCCATTAATTTTTAAATGGTGAATGAGCTGGGCTGAATCCACTCTCTGCTCCCTGCTGCACTAGATCTTACGGAAGCAACGTGTGCTGCAGGAGGTGCATCCTGGCCAGGCTGGCAGGGGCTGACTGCTCTGTTCCCACAGTGTTTATTTCCTTGAAAAGGGTAGACTGGGGTTTCCACTGGTTACCTTGGAGAAATCTAGAGGGTCTCTGTAATGAATAAGTGCATCCTTTAACTGCAGTGTTGACTAGTCTCTGGAGTAGTCTCCTCTGAAAAGAAAGTACCAGCTGCGTCTGTGCTTTAAAGTTGCAATGAGCAGAGCTCTGCTGGAGAAGGCAGAATCAAAATAATACCAGTATCTATTTTCTTCAAGTTTTTTTTTTTTTTTTTTGACTGTTCATTGCTTAGGAGCAATTATTTACTGCTTCTGGTGCAGTAAAGGGCCATGCAGGGCGTGAGCAGACACACTTCCATCCACAACACTGCTCTGTGAGGACCACCTGCCACATGAGAGCCATGTGCGCCATGTGCCTATACTTACCGTGGTGGAGGTCCTGTTCCTAAAGAAGCTGCATGTTGTAGCATGGCATTCACCCCATTGTCTGAGCAGTCCTGGAGTTGTGCTTAGCTCAGGTTGGATTGCTGTCTGAAAGTTGCAGTTCTTTTAGTTTTGTACTTCACCATACTCGTTGTGCTTTGCTTGCTGATTCAGGGCAGTCAGCTTTAGCCAAATCATTGGAATTAAAATTCTCATACTGTGTTTTTGTTCTTAAAGCGTGTGCACGCAGTAAGAACTGCCTCCTTTATTATCCTCAATGGTACTCACCAGCTCAAGTCCCTGGAGGGTTATTGGCATTATATTTGAGCCAATTATTTTTATTTAGAAAATTATACTTATTCATCTGCTGTAATATTAAGTAACCAGGGTTGATGTTTTTCTCTTCCTCTAGCCTACATTTGCTGAGCTAGGGCTGGGAACATATGCATCACATTCCTTTTTATTTGGTGGGCCTCAGAGTCTAAATTGGGACTTCTGAACTGCTCTTGAATGCTGGGAAACCATATGTGGCACTGTGTTGTTTGAATGACATTCAAAACTGGAGGGTTTGTGTAAACATGGAACATGCACCATTGTTCAACCTATGCATGTGTACAAGAAGGCTGAGAATGGGAGAGAAGAGCTACAGCTTTTCTGAAATACGAAAGAACAGGAAACAAAGTCTTTCCAAATGGACTATACAGAGAAAAAATCTCCAGAGCTGGTGTCTCTTACTACATACCTTGGCTTAATGGTCGTGGAAGGAACAGGGCACTTGCAGCCCACAACTGGGTTTGGAACAGGCCCTCCTGTTAGTTCACTGTGATTCGAGAGAGCACAGTGAGAAAAGCTCTCTTCAAAGGCAAATGACACATTCTCCACAGATGGGGTAACTCCTGTGGCTGGGGAGAAGTTGTTCCAGGCTGTAGATAATGTGTGCTGTCATTTTAAGAAGAAGCTAAAAGCTTGGTATATGAAGGATAAGAGTCGCTTTAAAGAAGGGTTGGACAGTAGCAGAGATTTTTGAGCTTCAGCATGTTTGTGCTTTTGTTATAATCACATAAATGAATTTTCTAAGTTTTGTTTGTTTGTTTTTGTTATTTATACCTCTTCAAAAACTTTCAGTGAAATCAAACTGCCATGGGATAAGGGGCAAAGTTCTTAAGTCAGTTAATAATAATTTGTTTTAGAGAAGGGATAGAAAGACTGGTGAGGTCATGCTGCTGAGTCTGGTGCTATTCAGCATAGTCCTGAAAGAGGTGGAGAATGAGACAAAAAAGCCTCCTGATGATACCAGATCAGGCAGGATAGCTGAGGTGAAGATGTACTGGGGACTGCAGAACAGCCTCAGAATAGAGAGTGACCGAAGGATGACCTGACAGTTGAAATTCAATGTTGATGAATATAGAATAGTGCAGAGGAAGATAAACAATCCTAAATTGAAATACACAGTGATGGAATCTAAATTATCATTTGGAAAGAAACCTTGGTTTATAATAATGGTATAAAAATGTCTGCTGAATGTGCAGTAGGAATGAGAAAAAAAAAAGAACTGAATACTGGAACTGATTGTTAAAGAAATTGTAAACAAAAAGAAAGGTCTTTATGCTATGGTATAAATGCATGGCACACCTGAATATTGCATCCTTGCTCCCTCATTTTAGAAAGGATGCAGGAGAAGGGGAGAAGATACAGGAAATGTGGATAAAAATGTGAAGTGACTCCCATATAGAAAACAGCACTTGGGCATCTATCTGAGCAGGAAGAAACAAAGGTCTGTGAGCTTTCAAGTGGCATGGAGAAAGCAAATAGAAAATGTCCGTTTCTCTCCCATACCATGGGAGCCAAGCAGCCTCAAGAGAATGGTTAGGTGACAGTTTTAAAACTAGCAAAAAAGACTTCCTATAGCTGTGAAATTGCCCTGGGATATTGTAGACGCCAGAAGTTCCCATGCCGACAGGGTTGTTTGGACATACCCCTTAAAGAAAACTCTCCCGGGGGCTATTGTACACAAAAATGCAGTTCTGGTTCAGGGAATCACCTCACCAGAGATTGCTGGGAGCTGGGGAGGCCCAGAGGTTGGGGAGGCTGGGACTGGGGGAGCAGCTGTTTKCACTTGCCTGAGGAGGGAAAAGTGTAAGTTGTGACTGTGATAGGATGCTGGACTTCCTCAGTCTCTGAGCTGATCCCATCTGGCTCTTCCTGTTCAATTACACCCACCCTGTGCCAGGGTATTGTTTAAATATATGACAAGCAAGCTCCTGCCCTTAAAAATTAATTTGAGCTTTTGTGGAAGGATTTCAGGGAGTGTCCTTGCAGAAGAGAAAGGCAGAAGGATTTTAAAAAAGAAAAGTCTGAGATCGACAAAACCAGGTACTTGGTGAAGTCCTGATTTGCAAAGATATTTTAATAATTTTGAAGAGTCTTTTTGTCTTAATAGCTCTGTACACAATACATTAGTGTGTCACCCACATGTGAATAACAGTGACGTTGATCTGTGGCAATAATCTCTAAATTGTGAACATCTTTCTATCCAGACACTTGCTGTAGCTTTTCAGAGAGACTGAAATGCAGCTCACCTGAATAAAACCTGTGTACTGAAACACCTGATTTTCTTTTCTTTGAGGCTATTGTGATGTGTGCAGTGTATGTGCTAAATACGTTGCTTTCTAGTTGGCTCTCCATGTAATGTTGGATTGCAACAGACTGCTCTCTGTCACACCTGATGACTAAACCTGTCTCACCCACGCCTTGGGAAAGTACTGGTGCATTGAGCCTTCTTAGAATCAAGCTTTAGGTTGTCCTCAGATTTCAAATCTCCTGTGCAGTTTTTTAATATGGCCTCTAACTCAAGAGATACAAGCACAAATGGATTCCAGGCAACAATTAATCAGATAAGTATTTATTTATTTAACTCAACCTATAGAATTATGCTGGCAATAGTTTTTTTTGGAGTTAGACTTTCTTTGAGCAAAAGACTGTCTTTTAAACACTCTTCTCTCTTTTTCAGGCATCTGCACTGAAGCATTCTGGATTTCATTTGGCATGGTAAGAAACTCCTACTTAATTACAGAAAAAAGAATCAGTTAAGAGCTGGCTGCTTTGTTTACCTCCTGATATGTCCAAAGTGGAAATATGGCTGAGGAAACTAGATGCATTTCATTTATGTTGTGCATTTTAAAGCAGGATAGAGACACAACTAAAGCAAACATACATTTCAACTGTGTGGTACAGCATTTACTACCACAATACTGAGAAATGGGTCAGAGTTGGCTGTAAGCTGGGGCTGAGGGTCCATCAGAAATTGTGGAATGTCTGTCTGCATGATGGAGGGAATTTTTTTTAAACAATCAAAAATAAACTCGTTTTAAATGGTCCTAAGTGAGCATACAGTTGCATACTTGATACTGTAAATGTTGTCTAGCAGATCCATGGTTAGCAGATCCATAGTTACCAGAGTATGGGCAGCAACAAAACAAAGCCAGACAACTGGGGAGGATGAACTGTGCTGTGAGGGGAAAGCTTGT
The DNA here is from genome assembly GCA_018881555.1 of Amblyornis subalaris. Taxonomy (NCBI): domain Eukaryota; kingdom Metazoa; phylum Chordata; class Aves; order Passeriformes; family Ptilonorhynchidae; genus Amblyornis; species Amblyornis subalaris. Next base: position 5,591,099 of record JACAXG010000039.1, read on the forward strand.
AATATAAATCTTGCTGAAATATGAAGTAGTTCAACCTAATTGAGATGAAGGCTTTAGTCTTGCTGGCATAGCTGTGTCAGGGAGGGACTTAGTATATTTTTGTCATCATTTCTATGCTAGCAACAGCCCTAGAATGTATGAAGTTAGACCGGGGRGAAAAAAAAAAGGATTTTGTTTCTTGGACAACTTAATTTGCTCATGGAAATGTTGTAAAACTGTACCCGCAAAAGGCTTTACTGTAAGTGTAAATTGTCTATGCTTGTATAACTAACTATACCAGTACACCATTACAAGAGTCTACAAGGACTTGTTGAAAAGAAATAATCTGTACGAAACTAAAGACAACAAATAATCCTTAGTATAAATTGACTGATTCATACAACTGGACATGCTATACAAAAAGGAAATCCAGTGATACTGCAAGTTTTCTGGGGGTTGTTTTTGGTTGGGTTTGGTTGGTTTTTAACCATTCCTCTTGACATGCGGTCATTTTTTTCCTGAAGTTCAAGCTGAGAAAAATTCATGACAGCATCATGCAGATGTTTTTAGCTCCTTGGGCATTTATTGCCTCTGAGGGACGAGGTAATACTGGTGGGGCTTGAGCCAGTGAGTCCCAGAAAGCCTCCCTTGCGGACCGTGAGAAGTACGGCTTTCTTGGGCAGCGCTGAGGGAGTCTCTCTTTGAAGACTCCCTCCCACATATGTATACTGGGCTTGAAGCCAAGCCTCTCTTCTGTAAAGAAACCTTGCTAAAATTTCTCATTTCATGCCCCTTTATGGAGAGAGAGGGAGTGTGAGGGGGAGAGAGAAGGAGGTACGTGCCAAGCGTATTGAGAGAGCATAGCAGAGTAGACTCTTCGTTTTGTGTGTTTGGGGACAACGGGGCAGCAAGGAAGGAGAAGGCTTTATATTAATTAGCACCATATTTGCCATCCCTTCCTCCCACCTCAAAAGTGATAAATTGTCCTCCTTCTCCTCTCCAAACCACATCTATGTTTTTTTTTCAGACAACTGTTTTTGTTTGAGTCCTTTGAACTAGCAGAGACACTTCAAATAAATGCACTTATAAATGTGCCTCCTGCCAGCCTCTGTCTAGTCTGCATACGGACACTTAAAAGAGTTGAAGAATATGTCTTATGTATCTTAGAAAAATGCTAAGTTCACAGTGGTGGCACCTGAAATGGCTTTATTCTTCCCTCGCTCTTAGAGCACAGTGGAATTGCTAGTGTATTATTTGATAAACAATCACCAATTAGTTGTTCCAATCCTCACTAATTCAGCAACTGCTCTCCAGGGCCTCCAGGCAGCTTGTATGCCAGTTCATGTGCTCGCCCCAGGTAGCTCTGAACTGAAGGAGTTTCCTTAATTGCTTTTGCTGTTATGTCTGTTTTAAAGGTTTTACTGCTCCTGTTGATGAGCTGGATGGTGTATTACAAATGCGTGTTCGCTGTCTTACCTTTCCCCAGCGTGCTGTTAACAACACAAGTAACATAAACCGTAGTGCTGTGTGGTGGGTAGAAATACCCACTTTGTGCAAATGGAGGGTGGTCTTGCTGATTGTGAGCGACAAGTGTGATACTGCTTCACTTCCTCCATCTTTTATAGGTTTGGGTACTGCTGGATGTCCCCATGGATAGCCCTACTGCCCCTGCTGTACACCTAGGTCACAGATAAATCAGATATCAGTCATCTGCTGATCACAGAGTGGTGCAGGACAGGAAGATGAATTAGTCACCCTTGATGTTAAAGGTTCTTGGAAATTCTCTTGAGCAACAAGCTGTAGATGGGAGAAGTGTCTCTCTGCTAACACTTGTACCTTAATCTTTTGTCTTACAGGTGCCTGTTATTGATTACAAAACCTGCTGCTGAAGCAATGTCTAGAGGTGGTGGCAGACCTGTGGTTGTGGATCCTTTGCGCATATAAATGTTATTGTGTGTGTCTGTTTGACCATGGTAGGGTATTTAATGTATCATAGAACAAGTTTTGTGTCTCCAGTCTCAGTGTCACTCTCACCATTCCTTTCAAACATATTTTCCCTCATTTGAGACTTTAAAAAAGGAAGAAAAAAAAAATCTTGAAAAATTGTAACTCTCTATGAAAAACATACACTATTGTCATCTTCTGGGAAAAAGGGGAACTTTACTGGGTCCACTGTTGTTGTAAGTGAAATACGGTGTACAGCATGCTAAGTAACTGATAAGCCAAATGTCAGTATGAATCCAGAAATCCTCAGTAGAGGAAAAAAATAAATATTTTTATTTTCTCTAAAAGCTTCCCTGTAAAATTCTTCTAAAGATTTTCTTCATGAGACAACACAAAACAAGCATTTGGGTGCCCTTGCACTTCTCAGCCTGGTGTCAGGCTTGTTGGGACTTCTGGCCAAGTGCTCTGAAGATATCGTAAGCCTCCACAAAGATGAAGCCCACGTTGTTAAGCAGGGATATGCCTCATCTGTGATGAGCAGGAGACTTGAGTGTTAGATGTTTCTATATTAAGTGACACTTAGCCCTTTATCAGTACCTCCAAAGACACTGCAGGCAACTGATGTGAAACTCTGCTCACAAGGTCTGGGCAGAAAGTTGGACAAAGCTGTTCAGCTAAAGTTGTTCAGCTAAAGACTTGTTGTCTTTCCTTTCATGTGCAGTGACATCCTGCCTTTTGAAGTGTATGTAATTTTTTTCACATTACACTGTCTATGCTTCCACATTTTTATTCCGATTGGTATAATTTTTTTTAAAGTCTTAATTATCAAACATATTTGCTTTCTTTCAATTCTTCAAATGGGTTCTTTGGCTTCCACTTACATAGTCTTCCAGACTTGTATTAAAGATTGTAGAGAAAAGCTAATACCACAGCATAGTATTTGCAGTATGGTGCATCTGTAACCAGACTAAATATCAAGGCATTATTCACAAGGAGGTGAGGTTATATTTGCTGCTGCTGAGCTCTTAGCTGTTCAGTTTTAACACTGGATGCCTGGGTTTCTTTTTCTGGAGTGCCTGTTTACTCTTGTATATTTTTATAGAGTGAAAGGGTGGTGGGGAGAATGAGGGTGTTATGTGCCGTAAAGTTATAAATAATGTTGGCTCTCAGGTTATTTGCATTATATCTACTTGCCTGAATGTGTAAAGTTAAACAAAAAAGTCTTAAAAAAGACAAAAAAAAAAGGCAGAACAATGTCATGGATAAGAGGTCTAAAGGCAATGCTACAGAATGTATTTACTGGGGAGTATTCCCTACCAGGCTAATGAGCCAGACAGAAAATTACTTACTCCTCCCACAGCCTCAAACAGATCAAACAGAATATTAAAGCCTTAAAGATGCTGATGTAAGGAAGAAGGAGGGTTACTCAGCACCCACCACACTAAACTGACAGGCAAATGGGGAGCATGCTGGGAACAGAGCTATATTCCCAAGCCAGAGACAGTGATTCTAGGGTGGCTGACATGATGAAATGCAGCTGTCATGGAACAGGCAAGCACACACATAGGGTTTTTTGTTGTTCGTGTCTTTTTGCTTTGTGTGCTGCAGACTTTGGGGCGAATAGACAAGAAGTGCCTACTTTKGGGCTGTGTTTCACTCACTGTGGTGGCATTTGGTTCGACAATGAGACATTCGATAATGTTGCAGACTCCTGAACAAACAAGGTGTGAGACAGGGATCCAGGGGAGAGAGGCTGCAGTTTCTTCACACTGACCTGTGTGGATGCTCACATGGAATAAAGGTGCCAAGGTCCTAGTCTTGCAGTGCTGAAACTGGAAAGGAGGCAGACTCCAATATCAGGCAAGGCAGGACTGAGCCCCAAGGAAGCAATGCTGTCATTGTGAGGGCTGTCTGAAAGATTTCAGAATATGTCTATGCCTGTGAGTTTTTCAGTGCTGGAATTTAATTTCTGAAGTGTAATAACACCAGTGCATCCTTGTAATTTTATTGCATTTTTTATTACGGATATCGTTTACAATAACCCTGCTGTCATATTGGCCTCTGGTACGGTTTCAGCAGTCTTTGTCTCTCCATCTAAGATGATGAAAGTAAAGTTGGACTGCATCATATGTGCTAGGTTTTCTTTCTTCCTTTGTCTCCTTTTTCCAAAATGCTGGTGGAGTCAGTGGAATTCTTCTGGCTTGTTCTTTCCTAGCATTCATCCTGAAAAGTACACAGCATCCAGCTGACCTTTTTTTGGAGCAGAAGGATTAAAAAAACGTCCTTGGTAGACCTGCCCCCTTGATGCAGCAGAGATCGTGGAAGACACTGTTTCCTACTCATTTTTCCTGTCCCTCCTGGATTGCTGATTAGAGTCCCATATCAAAGTCTTGAATTCTTGCATGGGAGATGGGCCTTTGGAGCTGAGAATTCAAATTCTATAGGGCTTTGAGGCAAGAAGAACCGTTGACAGGCCTCTAGAATAGCAGGCTCTTACTTTCCAGAAGTAAGTCTGCATGGGTGCATGGCAAATCTGCCAAGGAGAGCAGTGCAGTATTGAAGATAACAAAGCCCTGTGGGCAGAAATGGTGTGGCCAAGGGCTGGGGCTCAAGCACGAACTGCAGGGTGCTCCAGCAGCAAACCTCTGCTAGACCGATTGGTCCCATATGCCAGAGGACTTTGATTGTGGTTGGGTTTAGCAGTGATTTGAGGCTTGTCTCTCTTCTGTAATTTTTGCTGGAAACAGAGCTTCGGCTGTGAATCAGTTACAGGCAGAGTTAGTTAATTCAATGATATATTTAAGTAACACGTTACATCTGGACTTGGCAACCAGCTTGAAATCCTCATTTAAAAACAATAGTAAAGTACCAGAGAGGCATGATATAGTCCACCAGCATTTTTTTTTTTTTTGCAATGAGAGCCAATGTTTCAGTGATCTTCTAGCATGGAGAATGTATTAGAAAAGTAATGAGTAATTGGAAACAAAATGCTGCGAGTGACAGAGCTCTGGACAAAAAACTACAAAAACTCCAATGTTGTGGAGTAACAGACAAAATACAGTTATGACTGAAAGCTGGGGAGGAGAGGAAAAGCAGAGGGTTAGGCTAATATTTTGGGGTACAAAGAGATAAAAGTTGGGCTTTGGACATCTGCAAATTAACAAAGATTTCTATTGTTAACTTATTAATTGAGAGAGGGTTGGAGCCATCATGTTGCAAAATCTGTAGTGGAAATACTTACACAGTCTGTTCAGAAGTAGCAAGAACTATTAATTCTAAAGTTTTCCACCAAGTGGGCAGAACAGTGCTGGATAAAGATCACTGATGAATAAAGAAACACTGAGTGTGAACAGTCAGTCCTGACAGATCCAGAAGAGACGAGTATGAGAGATCAGTGGGGACACTTGCTCAAATTACAAGCGTCAAAACCCAACTGTGATATTAGGTTTCACATCATTCAAGACTCCTAAGAAGTTGAGTAACTGAGAGGGTATTGTACAGCCTTTTGTACAAAGCTGTGCCAGTGGGTCTCAGCTAGGATACAGTGCACAATTTTGGCCTCCCAAGCTCAAAAAGGACATGACTGAAATAGGGGGATTGGAAAAAGGGTGACAAGAACATTCAAGAGCCTGAAAAACTCCTGCCTGAAGAAGAACTGAAAATTTAGCCTTAGGAGATAAAGGAGAAATGATACAAGTATGGAGGATACTGCTTATGTTGGAGGCGAGAGGTCAGGATCTTAGTCTCTTCTCATCCCATAGCATAGGCCCACAGGGATTTGGGATGAAACCTCACAATGGTTCAAAAAGATACTAGTTACGACTAATTTGGGAGGTAATATTAACAGTTCAGTCTTAATGTCATGAACTAAACTGTAAGATTTTAAGAGTGGTAAAGGGTAGGTGACAGCCGTAGTCATACAAAAGCCTAACTCCCAACAAATGTGCCTCTTCAGAGAGTTTGTTACTTAGTTACTTCATGCTCCAGTTTTCCTACTGTTACTTGAATTTTTTGTGATTAATTCCTCCTCTGAAATCCTGTTTACATTCTGTAAGGGAAGTTAATAATACAGTGTACTGTGCTCACTTAAAAAAACCCAAACCTTTGATAGAGATGTCTAGTGCTTGTGCTGATACAGTGTAATTCAGCTACTGTGCAACTTTAAAGTATCTTTTATAACATGTAATATCTTTAATATCTTTAATATCTTTAATATCTCATTATTCTGGTTTGTGTGCTTTGGAAAAAAACAGTGGCCTAAAGCCACTTACTCAGGTGCACATGAAAAGAATGTGTGTGTATGGGTGTATGTATGAATGGGTGTATGTAAGAATGGGTGTGTGCAGGCACAAATGAATTTATAGTGCAATGTGATAGGGGATCGCTCAATGGGATGCAAATAAGAGTAACATGGTTTGATTTTTTTTGTAGTGGCTTTCATTACTTCCTTCTTTCAGGGTTGTACACAGCCATGGCTCTTTCACAGTGGGTCTTGGTTCCCTTCACAGGGTCAGAAAGTTGTCTGTTGCTTTGGGAGATTGTTCCTTGAAGCAGAGTCGTCATTTTTAACTTCCTTTCACTTTCTCAAATATTCTGTTGCTGCTCGGGGTCCACACGTTCCTTGTGCCATAGCAGTGTATGAGTTAAATTTTCCTAGAGGCATGATGCAGCTCTAAAGTAATGTGTCTGTTGATGATAAAGTTGCTCGTGAGCATAGAAGCTAACGTATGGCCTTAGATATTTTTGCACTTCTTGGAGCACAGATATTAATCTAAACAGCCATGTGCTCTTTGTATTGATTTGAAGCATATGGAGACATTGAACAGCTGATCTCCAAAAAGATATGTCATGCGAAGCCATACCTTTGTTTAGCTTGCCCTGAACAGCTTCAAAAAATTAGGTTCTTTTTTAAAATAAGGCAAGCAAATATTCTGAAGCCCGAGTCTTCCCTCTGACAGAAAGATTTTTCTTTTTTTTTTCTTTAAAGAAACATGAATAAAATGGTTAGATTTTTTTAATATAAATATTGTTAAAGACTCTCTCAGGCTTGTAAAGAGAGAAGTGTTTATTTTAGAATGGTATATTTTTCCAGATAGAGATCAAGTACTAAATTATTAATTTTTCCCCTTTCTCCATTTTATTGCAGCTTTCATTTCTAGGTGGCTGGAATGATTAATGGGATGTGCTAGGCTAATGCCTTGTGTTTGGGTACTCAAATGATAGAAGGAGCTTCGAGCAAAGCTTTTAGTGTGGATGCAAGATTGGAAGATATTTTGAATGCAGTGGATGGGCCATGGCACTTCCACTTGCCTCAATTTAGCCATAAATCAATTGTGAATTATTTACCCACAGTAATTTTTCATACAGTTTAAACCTGGGTAATGAACATCCCTGTCCTGGAGTGAAATTGTGATTTTTCTGGGTCTTGTTGAAGACACAATCAAGATTTATGAAAGGTGACCATGTAAACCCGTTACATTTGCCTCTCTCTCATTTGCCTTTCCACCTTGCCTCTCCACCTTGCCTGCCTTCCTTCCTTCCTTCCTTCCTTCCTTCCTTCCTTGCTTCCCTGCATCTGGCAACCCAAGGGGCTTTAAAATGTCCATTAGAGCACAGCTGTTGCATAGCAGTGGCTCTTACTGCATGAACAGTCATTTATCTGTGACAGATAGAGGAAGCAGCAGTAACCTACATGGATGTGAGATGGTTCAGTTCAAGTAACAGGAGGATGTGAACAATTTCCTCAGTTCTGAATACTCTTTTCCCTCTGAATCTATTGCATTATCTTTTAATGTTGCTTGATATAAAAGTACAGTTCTGCTTAAAAAGGAACTTTGCAGAAATTACATTGTCTCTTCCTCAGTTTCTGTATCAAATGCTTGTTTGTTTGTTTTCCTGGCAGTCCCCTAATCTTCTCTGAACTCTGAAGCTTAAGGTATAGTAATTTCTTCCCTTTCTCCTCCTCTCTCTCCATCTTTGCCGTTACCTGATTTGAAGCTGCCAGCACTTAGTAGTCTCACTAATGCCTTGCTAATGGTGCCCTTTGCACCAGCGTGGCAAACCTATGTGACAATCACATTGGAATACTGAATTTATGTGTTGTGGAATAATCTGCAATATTATGTTTCTCTGTTGCTTGATTGGTAGCTGTAATGCTGAGTTCCAGYTTATTAGCCCTATAGTAGAGGTCCTTTCCTTGAGAAGGACCAGCTAGGTCTCTGAGAGGCATTTGGCAAGTCATACGTCAATAAGCACTTTTGTTTTTCAGCCAGTAATAAATACACACACATGCAAACTCATTTGGCTGCAGTCTGCCTGAAATTAAGTTGCAGATTGTATCTGGCCCCTGGGCCAGGAATTCCTTGTTCCTGTATTAGGCAGTGTCTAATAGTAGTTGAAAGAGAAATTTTTAGAAATAATTTCGCAAGTGACTCAGGAGAGACAATGAATGTAAATCCTTGCAGACTTACAAAGACTGCAGTCAGAATACTGAGTGAAACTCAAAGTGCAACATAGCGGTTCCTCCCTCATCACAGGCTTCAAAGATTTAGTATTCAAAAGAATGTGGGAAATTGGGTCATTTCTGTACAGTTTAGAAGAGATCTGAGGTTACCAACTTTCTTGCTTTAGTCGTGCAGAAACTCTTGAGTCTGGATTAGCAGGAATCCTGAACACGATTTTCCTCTGCATTTAACATGAAAATCTAATAAATGTCATTTAACTCAGTGAGTGAAATTCTGTCACCATTGAAATGGATGTCAAAATTTCCATTGGCTTTTGTAGGAATAGGATATCATCCTATAAACATAAAACCAAAGTAGAATCTCTAGGTCTTTGATGCAGTTATTTCTGTCAGGACACCCTTGTAAGACTTTTTGAATATGTTGTTTTAAGAAAAGCAATTTAGATTTCTTACTCAGAAGTAATTTTTCTGCCTTTTAGAAATGGCTAAAAGTTACTTTTCATGAAGAGCATCAGTTAGAGTGACACCTTAAAAGATCTGAAGGTAGCAAGAAGGTGGCATTAATTACTGTAAAATAAAAACATATTCACTATCCTTCCTTCAAGAAGTTTGAATTTCTATTACTCTCCCCCCCAACCCTTGTTTTTGGTGAGCAATACAAAAGAAAGTTTATGTAACGATTTTATGGTCCCTGAATAGTTTTGAGAGTTTATGGGGTAGTATTTTATAACTACATTCTGTAAGCAGTGGTGTCTTTTGGAATGGCCATGAAATGTTATAGTAGAGATTTCAAAAAGACAGGGTCTTGGCATAGGTTTCTGCAGGCAGAAAAAATGACTTTGGACTGGTTTTGAGTATGTCTCATGTCCAGGATGGCCCCAGAGCTGCCCGTCTTTGTGGGCTGATGGATCTGTTTCATCAGGTGGGAATTAATAAATGTAAGAACCTCCAGAAACAGGCGCAGTGTGAAATTCCAGGTAGTATCTCCAGCACAAGGAAGTAGCAGATGTCTCAGTGAGCTTATGTTGATACCATTTTGTTATACTTTCCTAGATTTGGGAACTTCCTCAGCCAAAAAGTACAATAATAGAGTAGCGGGGGGGCTGGGGAGGGGAAGCAGCATCTGGTTTCTCTTTCTCTGTGACAAGGCTCTGAAGGAAGTCTTCCTTTATCTATTTTTTCACAACACCTGTGTCTCAGTAATTGCCCTGCTAGAAACTAGAACAACCTGACAMTATTTTTACATGGAGCATAGAAGTAGTTAATATGTAAGTTATATGCAAGAAGATCTGACTGGGACGAAGCTGAAGGAAAAGCAGAAAGTTAAAGAGGGTGTAAGATGAAAGGGATACRTGGCTTTTTCCTGTATTTTATTCTTAATTACTCTTTCAGATACTTCTCCCTTCCAGCATCTCTACGTGCAAGCTAAATCTATTTTACCCTGTGTGAATGCCCACTAAGTTTGATGTACATTTCTTTTCTATATACACCTGTTTCTCCAAACAACCCCAGGCCAACATTTTGTGTTAGTGTAGAATTTGCCCAAGAAAATAAAGTACAATTTGGCAAGGAAAAAAGAGGAATTTAATGGTCTAATTGCAGTATAAGTTTAAAGGCATAAATTGATGGTTCACATAAAGATTATAAGACATTTTGGTTGCAGGCTGTTAACCATGCTACCAGTACATTAGAGAAGCCTAGCTTGCAGTTGTCAGCATTCCAGGGTTTCACCCACTAAGTCATTAATTTGTTCTCATGTCTGGAAGATTTAGCATGCCACTGTAGTTTCTTGCATAATCATTTTATTATGTTTAAAAAAATTGTAGCTAAAATGGGTTTTGATAATAGAATCCCCAAATACRTGAGACTCTACTTCTGTTGAATGCCAAAATCAATTATAGTTGTGTTTGTATGTTCAGCTGGTTTAAAAGCAAAAATTGCACGCAGATTTGAAAGCCCAAGGAAAAATCAAAGTGAAAAATCCCATACACTGAAAAATACGGGCACCTTGTTTTCTATACCTGTCTGAAACTGAACATAAAATATTGCTGATTCTCATATGAAAAGATGGACTCTGCTGTATTATCTCATAAAATGTATTTTTCCAGTTTGCAGGAGGAACAGATTAAGACATTTGAACACCTCAGCTAGACTTCTTAGAGGTTGGCTTGAAGTTACTGAACATATGGCGTTTTGGGTAAACAGAGAGCCACTAAAAAGATATTTGAAATCTTTTGGAATATATATGCCAATCAAATTCCCACTGGGATCTGACACTGTTGCATGGAGTTTGAGTCGTGTAACCACTGCTAAACCAGATCTAAAAAAGGAAAGAACTAGCCAGAGCTAATTCTCTGTGTCCCTTCCACAGTCAAGGAGTTCAGGAGGTAAATTCATTGCACTTAATTTAGAAGCCTGTGTTGGAATTAAATGAATCTTCGGCTGCCTGACGATTCTGATTATGATGGGAACTAGCTGGCTAGCCTAGGATATATGCTCAAAATCTGAAATAAAGTGAGTTAGGTGAGATGAATCCTGTCCCAAAGATGTTACTTTCCTTCTGTATGGTCTGGGTGCAATTTGCAGTATTTGTGATGACTGACAATTGTGACCCAGTGTAAACTGCGTAGAAAAATCTTCAGGACAAGTGGTGTCCAAAGTACAGACAGGGAATGGATTCTGATGGTTTTCCAGGAAGCTATGTGATTGAAGCATCTGAAAACTGCTGGAGAAGTTTGTGTGTTGGAACTGCCAGACAGCAATTAAGCCCAGCAGCACGGGCTGTTTGCTTTGAGACTGAAGCATATGAGTTGAGTACACCCTGTTCTAGAGGGAGTTCATGGGCTGGCTGTTTTGCTTTTGTTGAAAAAAAATCCCAAGTTGAAGAAAATACCCAGAGTTTGTGCTTTCCTTTCTCCTTTGTGATTGTCTGTAAGGGTTCAGAGGAACTGGGATTCCACTCAAAGTGGTTTAAGGGCAGGCTGATCATTGCTATAAGGCTGCACTGGCAGCAGTGACTGACATTAGTCCTATTAAAGAGGCGTTCTCACCAACTGCAGGGGCAGCAGATTTAGGCCTTTATTGAAGTTCACTGTTGACAGAAATTACGACAACAGTAATGGATGTTCTGTTTGTCCAGAGTGTTCAGAAAGACATGATTTGGAGAGGAGAAGGAAACCCAAAGTATGCTGGACAATCCAAAATTAGCAATATTTATCATATCTTGCCCTTTTTCCCTTTCAAAACTAGCTGTTTCTAGCAGTGACCTACACGTAGGAGTTCTTCAGGTAGAGGGATGAATGCTCGTGGGTTTTAAAACCCTCTCTTATCAGCAGGCTTACAGAAAACACATTCTCATTTAAGACAATTCCTGTGCTCTGCATCCATACAGGCACAATGGCAATGTATCAAATTAGATTATTTTTCTATGCCCCTCTCTTTCAAGTCTTCAGATTTTGATGCATATCAGCACTTTGGAGAGGATTTATGAGAGAAGAAGAACCTGAGGAAAAAATAGTTGATATGCCTGAGATTATGAAGAGTGTCTAAAAAGTATTTCCATGACGTACACGATGTAAAATATTTTTTCTTTGTATTTGTCACCTTCCTTGAAAATGCAATAATCCAATCAGGACAAATAGTTTCTTTGATGTCATTGGTTTGGCAGACTAACACACTGTCTAATTCCTTGTTTCTTTCTGGGATGAAAATGGCAAAGAGCCAAACTCAGAAGCAAACGATCTCGGCTGGTGTGTTAGACCCTCTCAACTGGACTTTGGACTAGAATACAGCAGCGATTACTTTTGTGTTGCTGATGGGTGATTTCTTAGTAATAGCTCGTAGACAGATTTATTTCTGGCCTGTCTAGAATATTTGACATTGTGAATAACGCATTGCAGCTGATATGCCTTGAAGGTCTTGCGGAGATGTAAGCAAATGATATGGATTGTATCCAGCTGCAGTGACTGAACTGTGAGGCGTAACTACAACTCTTCTCCTGGTGTTCTTTGCACAAAGCCTGCAAAATGCTATCCTCACTCCTGTCTTGGTATGGGCACTAAGAGAAAATTCACTGTCTCTTAGCACGTATAAGCATCTGTCCTTTGCATTCAACTCAGAAAATATAAAACTTCTGACTAAGTTGAAAAAAAAAGACTTCACTGAAAAGCTTCAGGCTAAGACCAGACTGGCAAAATAAAAGGAACAGAGAGGAAAAGCTAACTTTTTGAAAACTAGATAAGACATAACATCATCAGTTACCCATGAAACTATTCCAAATATCATGTACTCTTCAAATGGGGTCTTCACTTCTTTCCCTTAGATCATGGGTTATCAACTAGGCATGACTTCTAAAATGTTTCCTGCCTCCTCTTAGCAGATATTCCGTAGACAAACAATGTTTCGATAGTGTTCCAATGTATCTTTTGCTCAGGTTATATTTTGTTTTCAAATTGGGAATGTGGATTTCCAGAATGTCAAACTACCTGTTTAAGTTCTCTGAGTAAAGCCATCACTATTGTGCTCTGCTCACCTTCTTGGTTTCTGGTAAGTGCGAGATTAGGTGATGAATCAAGCTTTATAGGGTTTAAGGGAAGAAATCTTTCAATCTTTTTATTACCAAAACCTACCATGGCATCAAGCATTAACCCATGGGGAGAAATGAATTTGGAGACAAAATATTCATATGTCCGACTCCTGGTTTCATAATTGTCTCTTAGAGATCACGCTTACCGTAAATTGTGTTAAACTGATTTGAATAATCCACCTATCCATAACAATGATTCCCCTAGGAAGAGGCCAAAGTTGTCCTTAGCCAAGGAATAGAGAAAGAACTGCATGAAACTGCAAGTGTGGGCTGATATGCAGATTTATGGTACAGGTGATAAAGGTTACTCTGGCAGATATACTGCCCAGACTCTGGGTGGCATCACTTCGTTACCCTGTGTGGGCTGTAAGGCTTATTGTCCTGTGCTCATCCTCCTCTTTCAGAACTAGCTGCTTAGCTGCATGCTATTGATTGTCTTCAGAGAAAAAGTCTGGATAACAGTATCTGGATAGGTCATAAGAATGTAGATAACAGGATCTGGATAGGGTGAAATCTCCCAAACATCAACAAAATTCCTGTTGGCTTCGGGAACTAAGACTGCACATGAAATTACAGTTTTACCCAATGCATCACTCTTTTTCCATTCCTTCATAATATTTCAGAAGATGATATACTCCAAGGAACTTTGTTTTAGCTGTTGCCTAAATACATTTTTCACGGTAAAGATCAGATGATCATGTAAAGGTATGGTTGTAGTTTACAATGATAATTTATTAGTGTTATCATTCATATTACATTTCCCTGCCATACCCTTATGGCATGGAGTGATGCTATCAAAGCATAACAGATTCAGCTAAGCAAACATTTTAAATATATTTGGGTAATTTTAAAGCTAACTGCATGGTTATACTGTGAATCCTAAGTGAGTCTGAGACGGCAACCCTTGCCTGAGATTAATGAAGGTGCTTGCATTCCTCATTTGRCCCCCAGTTATGGCCCCTGTAGTTTAGAGTTGGGTCTAGTATAAAAAGACAAATTTTGAAGAGCATGAAAAGCCAATACACTAGGTTATGTTAATTCTAAACTGTAATGGAATAAAAGCAAACAAGGGATGGTTCAAAACTGTGTTGATTTTATGAATGGGTTTAACTTGAAGGTAGCTTATTTTTTTGCCCCTCTGGCATGAATTCACTGTAAAAAAAGAAGGGATTTAATAGGGGACTAAAATGAGATGTCCCTCATGTAGCAATGTAGCAGCTATATTTTTTTTCACTCTTGCATGATCTTTGCCCTCCATTGTTCCTCTTGTTGCAACATAGATTTCCCAGGAGCAATGTGCGAAGTTTCCCTCCTCTTGCACAAAACCTAAGCCTTTTTTCAATAATCTTGAGGTTTTATCCAGTGATATATAAGGAATGATTTCTATTACTACCAAATCCTCGAAGAGATCCATTGTGAAAAACTGTTCAAAGCCCAGGGTGAACTTTTCAAAGGTATGTGCTTTTATAGGGAGTTGGATTCATATAATCTCATGATGCGTCTTTGATACTCTCCCCCATATGACTAAGACCATGTGTGAGACTGTGTGCCTAATTTGTGAGTAGTCATAATGATGGTACAGTAATAGGCATGCAACTGAGCCTGCGTTTTGTTCATAACTCCAAGTGCCTTTAGCTGGATTTTCAAAGAGGCTGAATTCTCACATCTCCTACTACTTCAGTGGAGCTGTAGGTGCTCTGGGACTGAAAATCAAGCTACCGACATACTGAAAAATTAAAGCTGAGGTATGAATGAGTCAATCAAATATCTACTGTTCATCCATAAGTCAGACTTACAAACTGAGTCTTTCTGAATTTAATGTAGGCTGCTGCTTTCGTCTTTCAGGAGATTTTCAGATCAAGAATTTCCTGGTTTTGTCACCTTACCACCCAAACTTTAGCCTTCCATAACTGGTATTTTCTATTCACAGGCCACTGCCCTATTTTATTTATTGGTTTGGGTATCTTATAACTACAGAGCTTGGTTGATGTTCTCGTTTTTTGTCTTCATACTGTATGTCTACATGCAACACTTCTGATCTAGGCCTTTTTTTGGATGCTCTGTTGACTGAGCCATGGTCACATTCTCAAGGCTGATACTCACTTTTAATATGTAGAAACAAAAATGAATAAAACTTTGTATCTAGCCTGAGTAGGCAAAAGGTGCGTCTTCCACCAATGTTTGTCACATACTGTGAATACTGATACATGTTAACACATACGCATGTGAATAACTCCATTCGCCTTTATTGGGCATACTGGTATGTATGGTTAAATAGGTGTTTTCATGCTTGCAGGGAACGGCATTTTCTTTGTTTGTTGTTTGTTTTTTTTCTCCAGTTCCAACCTTTGTAAATCATGTTATACTTCAAAAACATCATGATGTTGGCTCAAAAAAAATGGGACTTTAAAAAAATGTGCATTCTTTTTACTTGCCTTCTGGTTTTTGATCTTTTATCTTCAGCTTGGTGATGTTTTCAAAACTCCTCTTTTCAACAATGAAGGCTAAGAGCATCTGGGTTTTTATTTTAAAGGAAAAATGAAATCCTTACATAAACGTATCATTGAAGGAGCTGGACTTTAAGAAAAACAGCAAATCAAAAGACACAAAATAAAATTATGAGCTAGGGGTAGAGGAGCCTTAGAGAGAGCAACCTATAAACATAAAAGAGTATCTTTTTATCAGTTCAAAGCTTAGAGGCACTGAAGTAAAGACCCTTGAAAGCATGTGAGTTTTTGAGACAATGGAGTTTCAGGAGTCTCTCTGCCTTGCAATGCTTAATTTAGACCCACAGTTGAACAAGTCTGAACTTCTCTTGGCCAAGAACTTAATGTCTGGATTCTTGCAGGCGCTAAAGGGTTATTGATGAGTAGGTGGAGAAATTTTGTGTTACTTGATTATATACGTTGGCATTTTTCACTGCAAAAGCTGTAGTTGTTTGCAACACTGTCTGTAACCACCTTGCTTGAGGATGAATTTTCCTGCCCTGCCATTGCCTTTGATTCTAGTAAAGCACCCATTGACTGTGAAGAAAACAGCAGTGCTTAAGCGTAGTCTATTCAAGTATATTCAAAGTACGTTATTTTTAGCATTTATTGTTAATATGAAATGTTCCACCAACCAGCTGGAATTATGCAAATCCTAGCACATGCGTTCCTCACTAATCTGCACTCTTGGATGTACTCTTTACATTCATTTCATTTTATGAATGTCTTTCCAGCATACTTCCCTACAATAGAGATTGAAAAGCCTGCAATTTTCTTCTTGCCTGATTCTCCCATAGGGTTTTGTTAGTATTCGAAAAAATAAATTGATGTCTTTTTTTTTTTTTTTTTTAGTCCAGATTGAGGAGAAAATCAACCTGCCAGCACAGATGAGTGAGGAGAAAGGGGAAGGCTCACAGACTGCAAAATCTGAGTTCTTTAGGCAATTCTTTGGTGAATTACTGTTTGCAGTAGAGACACCAATTAGGGCAGTCATAGCAGGAACTCTGAAGTTTTTCAATAATTTGATCTCAAGTCAAAAGCTTGTAACCTCTGTCACCTTCACTGGTATCACCAAAATACCATGTGTTTTGTGACAATTTCTGGATGGGACGGAAAGGAAGAAGTGATTAGTGTTGCCTTGTGTTATATGTGTCTGTTTGTGGATCAGGAGGACATGGCCATGGCCTTTGCCTTCCTCATCATCCCAGCATCTCCTTCCCACCTGGGGCACATGACCTGTTTTAGGAAGCTTGTGTGCGTGTCCTGGTCCTCATGTGCCTTTGCATCCCTGGTGATGTATGGCAGTGCCTTCAGTGCCTTCTCGTCTTCATAAGCACAGCTGTGGGAAAGGCTTCTGTGGGGCCCTGGTCCACCTGCTGCTGGAACAGTTCTCAGTTCCTTGCACTCTAGCAGATTTCCTGGGGAGCTGGAGGATTTGTCCCAGAGGTGAGCAACCTTGTTCTCTGGTTCCCATGGTTAAATGACATTCTAAATCTCTGTGATATCCTCACCTTGTAAGTTGTCTGTTTTAAAGCTTTCTTAGAAAACTCATTCAATTTTAAAAACTTATTTACACCTCTAGTTCACCTTGTCTTCCTATAAAGGTCTTTTCAAACCTAGTAACTTCAATAATTTGTTGTGTCTCTTCATTTTTGCTGAACTTGTGATTTCCAAATTGAATTGGTACAAGGTTTATTTGCTGCTGCTGTTTTAGTTTTCCACAATGGAAGATAAAACACAGAGCAAAATAGGATTTTTCAGGCTTTTTCTGACTAAAATAATAAACCCTCTCAAATTGCTCCTAATCAAAAGGTGGTGATGCATTTCATATTAGCCCTTCTGGGGCAGAAGTGCTCTACCCTGTGTGCTTGCACACTGCCTAGCACCTCTGGGTGCTACACAAACATTCTGATGGACACTGGCATTTTTCATTGCAAGATTCTTATCTTGCCTGAGGTCATCTCTTTCCTTAAGCAAGAAGGGACATTCAGAGTTGTTATCACTGTTACCACTGCACAAGAGGTTTCCCATTTCTCTAACAAAAAGAAAATTGCAGATCTGATGGCCTAGACACACAATCTTCCATATTGACCTAGAGCTCCAAGGAGCGATAGGGGTTTGTTTCTTAATTGCTTCAGTCAGTCCTACTTCCTAGCTGCTCTAGTTTCTGCTATTTTTGTCCGTTTAGGGCCTGATTCTCATCTATGCTTACTAATACTGTTTTCTTAAACAAATGGAACATTTGTTGAGCTACTGTTCAAAGAAGGCAAAAGGGAAGGGAAGATCACTCTGTTACTAGTTTGAAAACTTCCCTAAAACTGACCTTTATTTTGCTAGTTCAGTATTTATCAGTCTTTTGTAAACATTATGTATTGGCAGCTCAGTCTTACCTAATTCAAATGAGATTGTTTAACTGAGACCTGCTGATAAGTTGACCAGAGCACATTTGAATTCTGATTTTAAGTATTCTGGCACTGGAACTATTTCCTCTGGTGTAATGGTTAACTCTAACTGCTAACCCCATAGGCTAATAATATAATACCCTGATTGCTTTACAACCACAACTGTTTTTTTTTATTCATTCCTACTACCCAGGAGTTTGCATTGTAACACAATCTGTCCTCTTAATTTGATATGATTTCTGGTTTCCTAAAGTTTTGATAAAGTTGCAGAATGTTGTTTAGAATTTTGGCTGTCCACATGACCTCTGTTTTGTACTGAATAGCTCTTGATTTAGGTGATCTTGCTCTGAATAGCTTTCAGACTTTCCTAGACCCAGAGTTTAACTAACTATGCCATAATTAGGAGTATCATATGAGCATAATTAGGTGCATCAAACTCAAAATGAGTTGTGTGAAACAAAAAGGTGTATCAGATGATTTTTGAACTGTAGGAACTTAAGCATTTAGAACATAGTCAAGTGAATGAATGAATGAACGAATGAATGACAATTGAGTTTAGATAGATTTCTAAAACATTTCTGTCTCCCTTAGGTCAATCTTCTGCTTTGGATCCCTTCATCAAATTCTGTAGGAAAGAGGTAATTTTTTGCCTGTATCCATTTAATAGCTGGTACCGTGGAGGCCAGATCATTGATTAGAGCTTCTGTGTGGTATTGCTGTGCAAATGATAAATACTTCCCACAAGGCGTGGACAAGATTAATTGGAAATAGTGTAAGACTGGCAGCACTACCTCTTTGCTGGCACTGATGTAGTATTATATATTGTTTTTCACAAAGACACCTCCTGATAGCTGTTTTAGATAAATTTAATAGACAGCTCAAAAATCTGCAAGATTAATACTTTAGCATTTACCAATCAAGGCTTTAACTTCTCACTCAACTGGTATGGGATTTCTGGTTTTTCTGGGTGCATTCCAATTGTAGTGATTTCCTCTGCGAGGTTTATATCGTCCTTGTGGTAAATGCTGAGTGGCCAAAAGCATACACTTTTCAAAACAGGAGTACAGCTTGTCCAGCATAAGGCAAGATTCAGCAAGATTCCTACCTGGTATAATTTTTCTATATGGAGAAAATTCCTCCGTGCGGGAAAAGCTTTCCTCATAGGCATCTGTTCTACAAAGTAATTTTCTTTTTTTTATTGAATGGGTGGAATAGGGGCATATCTCTTTTAGGAAACTTCCTAATTCAAGGACCTGAGTTGCCACGGGCTAATTATATATGATATGAAAAAATGTTTCCTGTTGTCTTATTCCATCTATAAAATGTAAGCACAGTCTTAAAAAGAATCAGCAGCATATGATACTCTTTAGAAGTCAAAACAGTTTCAGCAAATCTGACAACAGGACTGGAGAAATTAAATAAGTTTCTAAAACAGAATTTTGTGATGGTTGAGAGAGTGTGAGAAAATGGGGAGAAGTGGCTAAGGGTAAAATGATGAAAAGAAAAAGAGAGAAGGAAAGAAGGAGACTAAGAAGGGATCTTCTTTGAAACATCCCGCATTTCACTTTGCATAGTGAAACACATCAGTTTTCCTAATCCTCTTTTCAGTGTCTGGACTCTGAAGCAGAGGAGACGCCCTAGAACAGGAAGCAATGGCTTTACCCCTATAGGATCTAAGGGGCCGAATTACCTCTGCACTCCTCTGGCCTGCACCCTTTCCCCTGAAGAGCTGGCCTATGCTCCAGGTCCAGGTCTTGTGCTGGTAGGGAGCTGGAGGGCACTGGGGAACTCGGGCTCTGGATCTCTCCACTGCATGCACGCCTTTCTGAAGGACTTGCTCTTTTCCCACAGTGTTTTTGTTGCTGCTGTTGTTCATAGCACAAGTATCAAAGGCTTTAGATGCTGTTAAAATGCAATTCAAATACTCTGAAAGAAAGTCTGGTACAGTCGTGGATTAGAATGTAAATCCCTTTCAATAGACAAGACTCCAGGCAATTACCAATTCGGTTTCAATACGAAGCAAATGGATGCTGAGACATGTAAAGGCAGTGAAGGAAAGCAATACCATTTTGCCACGGGGTCAAGTAGAAATAAAACTCTTTGCCTCTGTCTTAAGAAATGTTGACAGATTTCAACACCCCGAGGGAAGGAGTGGTAGACGATGGATATAGCAGAGAGAAACTTGTCTTGAGCAATAAGTTGGAGCCCACCAAAAAGTGGTTGCCTAGTGATGGTGCTTTGTGAGATCCAACAAAATTATGCTGGGAACTTTAGAAGTGAATCGATGCAGTCTCCAAAGAGAGGAGGTTTTCAGTTGCAGGCAGCCTTTTACAAATGTGTCTGTCTGTGACTGGACTAATGTTTGGAGATGGAGGGCCAGCTTTGTACCATCAGATACTCATACAAATCCAGACAGTGCCAGAAGATGCGAATAACGTTGTTTTTAAGTGGGTCTACTTTTCTATAGAAGGTTGTTTTGACACTCATGTTTTTGATKGATCCCTGCTCCCTAGCATTTATCATCCTCTACCTGTACAATTTATTCTATCTTTTCATTGCCACAGCTGTGCTGGTTGGCACCGTTTTTTATTTAGAAAGTGGGAAAATGGCAGGGTCCATGGCTCAACCCGCTCCTTCTGTTCCTTTATTCCCCCACGTGGAAGCAGAGACAAAATTAAATTGCAGAGCATCAGAATTGCTGAAGAGCAAAGTGCTAAGGCAAGATTATAATTGATACAGAACAAAGTTACCGTATGGTGGAGTGATGTTATGCCAAATATTTTTGCAGCCTTTTTAGAAGTGGGAGCATAACTTTGCAAACAACTAGGAAGTGCCTGCAAATTGCCTGATGTGAATTGCTTTTCTTCATTTAGCAATTTTTAGGAGAACAGAATGGTTTTGCTCGATTATAGCAGTTAATTTGATATAATGCAATTGATGTAAATCATGTAGTTAGCTTGATTTATGTCATTTGTACCAGCAAAAATTTGTTTATAAACCAAGCCCAAAGTGTCTTTCTTAACACCAAAAGTACTTTTCTGACAACTGCTGCTGTGAAGTAGAATACATATTGCCAGGCAAACAACATTTCAATTGTATTTTTGATTTCTTTATGGGTTGGGGTAGGGAAAAGACTGAATTATTAATTACAGAACTGTGACATTTTGTGGTGATTTCTTAGCAGATTTGGGAATTTCATTTTCAGAATAAAAAAAAAGCTATTATGTTCAAAGGACATTTGAAGAAATAGAATGGTGTTTTCTCACTAATATATTTCCAGTAAACATGGAGATTTAATGATTTTCAGCGATCTATAATTGTATGCTGACAGTTCCTCCACTGAGGGAAGACCACTCTACTAAGGAACAATTGTCCCACATGTGGATGATTCAGAATTCCTTTTGCAAGGGATTTTGTGGCTTCTGTGGGCATTTCATATGGCATTTTGAAATATCATGTACCAGTCTTAAGGCAGTGACATTCACTGGATGGTTCTTTTCTCTCAGGATTCTCTTCCATTCACTCTGTAGCAATTTCTCAGGGATCAATTAAATTACACTGGTATAAAACTACTGTAAGAGGAAAACCAGTTTAGATGCATGCAGTTATGTTTACATTATGCCTCTCTATTGTCACCAGCAAAGGCACACTATATATTTAAATGTTTTGAGTATTTAAAAAATAATGGCTGGTTTTTTTGGTCCCAAAAGCTTTTAATAACACATCTAGTAAGTGTTAGTTTAAGGATCTTTGAAAACCAGTGTATGAAAAAACAGCTTAGGTTTCCTGTTACCTACTGAATGTATATAGGTCTTTTGAGAGGCTCCAATAGCAACAACAGGCAGTGTGCTCCCAGTCACACCTCTCCTTTCAGTATGCACAAAGCTGCCATATGTTTCTTCAGCTTCTCTGTCAGCTTCAGTGTTCTTGTTCCTGTTAAATGCAGAGCCTGCAAGCTAGATGTGATTTGCCTCTGGAGCACGGCAGAAGTAGTAAATGTGACCCTCTGAGAGGGAAACTCATTATGTGCAAAGGCTGCCCAGTGGCATAAATCAGACCCCATGGAGTTTGGGAGGAGTGTTTCACACTCTTGAATCTCTGCCAATGGTAGTTAAACTGAGTGTCAGTTATAAGCATGTTGCATACATGCTCTTCCTAAAGAAATGTTTTGGGTTTTTTTCCCCCAAGATTACTGTGTCCCTTCCCATTGAATAGACCAAATCCCATTCCACTATATGGACAAATTGAGTAATTTGGTTTCATGCGTTCTTGAGACACTGTCTTCTTGCTGTGATGCCTCAGCGCCGTTCTCTGGGGAGCTGTCACGAAACTCCAGCTAATGCAAGTTAGGAAAGCAAAGTTGCTGTCAGAGCTAGTTCCTAGGGTTGTTATTGTCCCCAAACTCTGACTCCCTCCAAAATCCTGATGATGCAGTTCATTTGACTCAGGGCAAATACACACTTTGTTATACATAACACAGACATGATTACATTTTCCATTTGGTAAAGTCATAGTGTAGCTCCAAGTCCGCTAAAAATAGAGACATGATTCAAGTTGCAAACAAGATGGAAGGATTTCAAATGGCTGCATTGCACATAGAAATTAATAGGAAAAAGCTTGTTTGGGGACAAGGGCTATGCTCTGTTTTTCTAGGCAATGCATGGTCATGAAGCTGTGCAAATCAAGAGTTCCACTGTTGCAAGTAGAAAGAGTCTGATTTACTTAAAATGCAGACTGTTGCAGGCTTTACACTCCTGAAATGACAGAGCAAAGAAACAATTTTTCTTAGCTCACTGACCCATTTGTTTATCTGCTGAGTTGCCAAATATGCATTTACAACAGATGTTTGCATGCATAGTATGTCTATCTACAGTATGCTCCTGCATTTTTTCTTAGGAGAGACTGAGGCTTAATTGGTAGTTTTGCACTCTCTGTCCCATTACTTACAGCAGCCTCACTGACCTCTGCAAAAGCCAATGCGAAATTTAATTGCAATTTTTACTGTTTAGGCTAGCAGCATGTGAATAGGGTGTTCCTCTCGTTCCTTGGTGCGAGGGTCCAATATGCCAAATAGCATTTAATGGATGAATAGGAACTGCRTTTGTCAGATCAGGATATGAAAGCCTTTTAAGGTGATGCCAACATTCGTTTTACAGGGAGAAATATAGGAGGAGAGACATTGCAGTTTGTTCAAAACTGCAAAACAAGGCCTAAAGAAGAACCATGAGGGGCAAATCCCAAGCTCCTTAAAAAAGAAGAGATACTCCTTAAAAGACACTCCTGGTTTGTATGTTCAGGAGTAAGGGCAATAGATTCTTGAGTCTCTGAAATTCCAAATCCCACCCAGGAATCTGCCTGGGCTATTTGTGTGGTCTCAGCTGAATGAATCATTCTGGGCCTCACATCTCTAAAACAAAGACATTAGCTATTCCCTAGTTGACAGGTCTGAGGAGGTTAACTTCACCTAGGGAAGGGAAAGGAGATGTTTAGGTGTTGTTACAGACATGAATCTAGAATACAGGTTTGGTGGGCTGTTTGTACCAGAAAAGTCATAGAATCATAGAATTATTTGTGTTGGAAGAGACCTTAAAGATCATCTCATTCCACCCCCCTTGCTGTGGGCAGGGACACCTTCTGCTAGATCAGATTGCTCAAAGCCCCGTTCAACCTGGCCTTGAACACTTCCAGGGATGGACCACCCACAACTTTTATAGGCATGATTTCAGTGCATTTCTAGGCATTAGATTTCAGTGTCTCACCACCCTCATAGTGAACAATTGCTTTCTAATCTAAATGTAGTCTCAGTTTAAAGCTTGTCCTATTGCTGCATGCCCTTGGTAAAAAGTCCCTTTCCAGCTCTCTTGTAAGGCCCCTTTAGGTACTGGAAGGTGCTCTAAGGTCTCCCTTGGAGCATTCTCTTCTCCACACTGACATGTAGCCTTTACTATCTTCATAAGTGTTTGGAAGTTGTAGAATGAACTGGCCAGAGACATGGAATTTTCAGGATGAGAGGACATAACCTCAAGTTGCACCAGGGGAGATTTAGGTAGACATCAGATGGAATTTTTTCATGGAAAGAGTTGTTAAGCATTGGCATGAACTGCTCAGGGAGGTGGTAGAGTTACCATCCCTGGAGTGTTCAAGAAACAACTGGGTGTAGCACTTGGTCTAGCTGTGTGCCATAGTCTAGTTGACATGGTGGTGATCAGTCAAAGGTTGGAGTAGATGATATCAGAGGTCTTTTCCAACTTCAATGATTCTGTGATTCTGTGATTTTTCAAGGACTGAGAAGGAGAAAATTCCCTCTTCCTCGCACTGTCTCCAGTGTGTTGGTCTGCATTGCTGTTGTCATTTCTCTTTAGGAACTGCAGAGCCTGGTGAGGGAAATGATTCACTTAAAGTAAAATGCACCTTAGGTAAAGAGTAGTTTGTAAAATAGTGTATTTATATAGAGGTAATTATTGTGTCCTATAATTAATAGCAAACATTATGCTCTCTGCATAATAAATACTTTAAAGTATTTCTATAGTAGCAAACATTTGATTTTTCAGAAAGACAAAGTCCTGTGCAAAGATTTTGATACATCAAAATAATATTCATAGATGCTGCTCTACATAAGCATTCAAGTATAATCAGTGTGCTTTTAGGAGGTGTTAGGTATGTTAATTTCTTCACTCAGTTCACAGTGGCTTTGACATTAAAAGGAAACAATAAGAAAAGCAAAAATGTAAATATTCCAATTTATATATCCATTTCCTCACTGATGCACATGAATCGAAACTATATGAAGGGAAAAAGAGAAAAAAACCCCTGAAAACATGGAGCACTGTTCTGCAGCACACACAGGGTTTCTCACTGGAACTTTAATGAGGTTTATTGGTTTCTGATTTGTGCCAAGGCTCAGGTTATGACCAAGCCTGACTCCTTGCTGTTCCTGTGGACCAGCAGTGCCTCACTCTGCCCATCCAATTATTCACTTTTTTTCTGACCTGCTCATGCTTGTGGCAACTCGGCTCCTGAGAGCCTCTGATCTACTTGGAGTACAATGCCTTGTTCTTTCAGTCTCACCTGCTTGCACAGAGGATTTCCTGAGCACAGCTGACACAGCAGACACCACCAGACATCCCTGCACACTTGTAAAACACAAACTGGTGTCAAAGTAATCAACTTGCTCGGAGGTTAGACCTGGGTGTTAGTTGGTGGGAGCACAAGGACACCAACTAGAGCATGTTAGTGTGGGTAGTCACACCAGTTTGAARCTGGACTTAAATGGATGGGTGCCAAAAGTTTGGTGTTTTGCAGGGCTGCACATCTTCATTCTCAAAGATCCTGCAGGAAAGCACAGTCTGTCTGCTCTGGTACCACAGAGCCTTTGCTTTACTGCATGCTGCCTTTGGGGTTTGAATTGTTCGTTGACTCACAGGGACATTGCAAAATCCAGATTAAAATAAACACCAAGTGTTGCTCCATTTGATCTTGTCATTTCCTGTTGCTAGCAGTAGATAATGATGGAATAATTGTTACTATGTTAGAACTCTGCAGTATTGTGAATTCTCCTAATCTAGTTTAGCCCACAGGTTGTTCATGGGAAAAGAACAAGGAATTTTCCAATAACTCTCTCGTTTCTCTTTTAAAGAATGTTGAACCTGGTTCTGTGCTTGAAAGCAATTAGTATTGAGGCTGTTAAGAATGAATTGCTGATACCCTAGAATCCTCTTAATTGCTATGCTGATCAATGACACGCCTGCTTAATTGGGATGATTGGCAGGCAACTAATCCTGTGCAATGCATTTCAATTACTCTAAACAATATATTAATGGCCTACCTGTGTTTAAATGACACATCTCCCGTTGTCTTCTGCTGCTGTAAGCTTTTCATAAGAGCTATATAGAGAGACATGGAAGCTTGAGAGGAGACATGTCCTAGTTATGCAGCCCCTTGTTTTCTTCCTGTTGTTCTTCCACTTCTACCTCACTCAACTTTATCCCAAATATTTAATACAGAATTATTGCATGTACTTTAAGCACAATTCACAAACTACAGTGAAGTATTTTCCCTCATCTCTGATACCCAGAAGAACTACTTAATTGGTTGTTTTCTGTTTACACTGGGTTCTTTGTGCTAACCAGGGTGTGCCATTACATGTAGCTTCTCACTTTGTTTTCTAATGGTATAAAAATGTGTAATTGGACTAGCCAAGGTCTTAACTATTAGAAAAGAATACTAATAAGGTATATTAATGTTCTCTTGTTATTAGGGGAGCTCATTTAAAAAATGTCAGTGTTTTAATGATGAAAGAGAAAGTTGTCTAGAAAAAAAAGTAAGAATGCATTTCATTTTAATTAGCTCTAATTAGAAGATTAATAGATTTTAAGGACTGAAGGAGTCATTGTGGTCTTTACAGCTAGCTCCACAGGACACAGTGACATAAAAGAAACCAGACCCAGCCTCTGAGGGAACATCAGTGTGCATGCAGCAGATATCTACTGCTTACTGGTCATCTAGACCCGCACTTCTGTCAAGAGGGAGGATGTGATTTTCACGCTTTAAGTAAGATAGCTAAACCTGTTTAAACTGGCTGCGTCCTAAAGGCACCTAGACTAAAAAGACCCATAGACTAAAAAGGGAATTGAGAATGACTAGGTCAGTATGGTGGATATTAAGTTATGGATTAGATGAATCCCACTGTGTCTCATATATCCTACAAATAGTGAAATAAGTGAAATAAGTGTTGAATGCTTCAACAGCCACTGCCTTAGCTTGGAGGTGTCTGAAGTTACTTACAGAGTATTTTGTCCCTGAGAGTCCCCATGCTGCTCTTCTCTCTAGTGCATGTGGCCAGGGCTGCTTTTGTCTGACCAAGCATCTTCATACTGAGACAGTGGGCAAGTACTGATTCAGTGAGGGAAAGCCCCCTGACTGTGTGCAGATCCCATGCCTGGCTGCTGTGGATCCTTTGAAGGGAAGCTGAATGACTTGGTGACGTGGGAGTACACACTGGTAGCTCCTCTGCTTGGGTGCACAGGAACTGGSATTGTATGGAGACAGCTCCTTGACTTTTAGTTTATGCCTAAGCCATATGCTCCTAAACCTGTTGTTGGCCACCACCCTGTAGGTGTGCTGACTTCCCCCTGACACATGCTGGTAAGACCAGGTCCGTCACAGAATCTTAGAATAGTTTGGTTCAGAAGGGACCTTTCAGGATCATCTCGTCCAAACTCCTTGCAATGAGCAGGGACATCTTCAACTACATTAGATTGCTCAGAGTCCTGCCCAACTTGACCTTGAATGTTTCCAAGGATGAGGCATCCACCATACCTCTGGGAAAGTTCTTTCTTGTATCTAGTTCATCAAGAGGCGGAAATGGCCATTATCTTTTTAACTCACTGAAGAAAGAAAGGGAGCTATTTTCCATAATAAAACATAATGATCAGGAACACATTCAAACATCAGTAGGAAAACTGAAGTCAGTTGCTGCCCCAGACTGGGTTAATTCAAATCTCACTGCCCTGCGTCCGAGAAGACTTCTTGAACCCCAAAACTGTTGTAATGAAGGTTGCTGTGCAACTCGTATTTGAAAATTGATCCCTGCTTTTCTCTCTCTCTAGTGTTACAAATCCTGAACCACACAGTAGATGTGTTCGTGTGAGAGAGGAAAGGTGCCCTTTCTGTCTCCTGTGCCATTCCCCCCGCTCAGCAGGGAAACCTGTCTCTGGTTCTCTCCATTCTCGGGAAGGACAGTGCAGTGTCTCATCTTTCTTTTTAGTGTTGCCTAGTTGTTTGCTTTAGATGTGTGATGAGGATATGGATTGTTTTGGACTGCCTCGTTGAAGTGTCCTGGTTCCAGCCAGGACAGTGTTAGATTTTGCAGCAGCCCGGAGGGGGCATGGCTAGGGCATGTCATTGCCAGGGAAAGGGGAAGGGCCTGCTTCTGGGTCAGCGTGGTGTGGTGGAAGGAGTAGTTGGGTATTGTCAGTTGTTGGGGGATTTCTCAGTTGTTCACCTCTTGTACCCTCTGTCATGAGTATTCTTGCTGTTACTCTTTGTTTTCTTATCTCATTGCTATTTCCAGTAAATTGTTCTTATCTCAATCCTTGATCTTCACCTTTGTGCCTCCAAGTCTCCTTTCCAGCCCGCTGCAGGAGGAGGGGAGAGGGGAGCAAGTGAGTGGCAAATGGTTTGGGAGAGTCTCAGTGGGAGCACTAAATTGGGCAGTACCATTCCTAATTCGTGACAAGTGTGTATTTCTTCCCATGAACAGGGATCCTGTGCATAAATCTGGTGTTTGGATTCAGCCTGGCAGAAGGAAAGGACATCAGGTTTGGGATTTGAAGATTCTAATAGGAGGTCTTCATGTCTTTGGGTTTTTTTGGTTGCATCCTCAGTCTAATATTCCATCATGAGTCTTGATAAACTTGTAGCTAAATTATCTGTGCCACACTTTCAGGTTTCACTTACCTAACTCTGTCTTTGTTGTACAGCAATGAATTTGACATAAACCAATTTGACTCAATTAAATTCTGCTTTTAGAAGTCTTTATGCTGCCTGAGTATCTACTGATGTACTATGTTAAGTATATAAAGCAATGATCAGGTGACTATTTAGCTTTGCTTTGGTAAGTCATAGACCACATACCTTACATCTTCAGCTTTACAGTAATAGCTCTGGTATAAATTGTTAAGAAATACGATTAAAAAAATTTGCAAATCGAAAAAAATGGGTTGATTCTTTATTAGAGATGTTAATTTCTGAGCATCCTTTTCATATACATTTTATATGCCTATTTGTTTCTGTTTATCCTCTTACTGATGCATTTCTTGAGATGTATTATAGTGTAATTTGTGATGAACAGGCAAATGCATTGTTTGCACAGCACTTACATACGTGTAAAATAAGATCTTTTATGCTATAGATTAAGCCTCTGGAGAATTGTAAAGACAGACTTTAAGATTTCTACCTTTGCTACACAGCTTTGCAGCCCTCAGTCTTATTACTGTCTTTATATGTATAATCACTACCCCAGGGACAAGCTTCCTTCCAACTAAGAGTGTGTAGTTGCTGAATCTGTATTTTTAAAGAAATCTTTCTTTTCCTGACAGTTACTCCAGAGAGCAAAGAGAAAAGGACAAGTGTTTTCTCAGATGCTGGTTTGGTGACAAGGGCAGGAGATTGAGTAGGCTGGAGTATTAATGTGCTCTTTTACGGAAACAGAGGAGAAAAGGCAATAGTGATATTAAAGAGGAATCAAAAAACCCCAAAGGATAGCGTGTAGATGTGTAGAAGGTAGGACAAAATGAACAGGGATGAAGATGAGTTTGCAGTGACACTGCAGGGAAGTTGACAATGGGAGCCAGTGGTGGTTTGATTGGGAGAAACATTGAGGCACAACGAGTGCTGGGATCTGGGAGCAGGCAGGACTTCTTGGGGTATTAGGGCAGGACATGGCAGCCAGGGCCCATCCCGCCTGCCCCGGCCAGGAGCTGGGCCGTCAGGGAGCACTGGGAGCAGCCCCAGCCCTGGTCACTGGGCTGCTCCCTGGGGACAGGGAAGGGACAAGGCTGAGACAATGGGCCATTCCCTGGGATATGCGTGCCACACCCATAGGACAGCAGAGCAGTCTGTGGGAAAATGAGTCTTTCTTTGCCTGTCCATCCTGATGAGCATGATAGCAGGAAAGGTGCAGTGTGCACATTGGCCAAAAACTGTGCTACACCAGGGGATGCACGGGAACTGCAGAGCAGGCTGCTCCTGAGGGGAACATTCACCACTGCTGGGACAAAATRTGGGCGCTGAGACAAACTTCTATGCCATAGAGGAAGAGGGTGATCAGCTACAAAGTTTTTTGATTCAGCTTTTTTTTCTCTGTGATGTTGCAGTCACAAAAGTAGCCATTTCTTTTGCTTGAACTGCTTCTCTGTATGCACAGCATTAGGTTGCATGGGCTGGGTATGAGTAGTGAGTGTAAGCCGTCAGGATTGGAATTTATTTGCAACAGAAGATGGCCCGAGTAGGAAAGACAAGTGAATATATGTGGGGAGAAGGAATGAGGGCCTGTGGAGTCCTTGCATGTGTGTGTGAATGCGTTGTGTCTATCTAATGCACAGGGAGGGCAATCTTCAGCCATGTCTTTCAATACTCTTCCCTCTGAGGGATGGGATGGTGCTTCAAGCAGACTTTTGATGGCTGTCTTCATGAATAATGCTAATTTCGTCATAATACAAAAAGTTTAAAACTTTAGCTTTTGTACAGTATGAAATGAATGAACAGTGCATCAGAAACATCTGTCAGGTTATAGAATAAAGGCTTAATTAGCATTTTTRTGTGGTGTGGAATAATTCATGCTGGGACATCAAAATTTGTCTTCTCAAATGTATGGGAAAAACACATTTTCTGGTCTTTCTTGTTGTTCTCAGGCTGGAG
Source organism: Amblyornis subalaris (assembly GCA_018881555.1). Classification (NCBI taxonomy): domain Eukaryota; kingdom Metazoa; phylum Chordata; class Aves; order Passeriformes; family Ptilonorhynchidae; genus Amblyornis; species Amblyornis subalaris. The sequence continues at coordinate 5,621,378 of JACAXG010000039.1, forward strand.
GAAGGGAGAAAACAGAGTTGTACCATGTTAACACCAGTGAAAGTCTGCAGGGTGCAATGCAGTAGTATGTGCATCTTCAAAGCACTTTACAAACAGGAGTTAACACATTGATGTTGCACTGGGGTTCTGTGGCAAGGATAATGCTGCAGTCCTATCAAGAGTTCAAGGGTGTGATTTTCAAAAGCATTTAAATAACCTTATAGCACAAATCAATTCAGTGACATGATTCTGTTGCCTAAACCCCGTGTTGAGTTGCAGCACATGTTGGCACTGAAATAAAGATAGCAGCAGAAATGGAAGAGAGAAAGACCTCTATGAATGATCTGAGTGCTGGAAAATCTGTCTCACTGTCACATTGCAAATTCCCTGTGGTTTAGTTATTACAGAATTGTGTGTATGGCTATAGAGAAAGTGGCTGCCTATTCAGTCTGGCAAATGAAGTGTATTGCCAAAGACAATAGTTGGAAGGAACAGCTATCAGTCAGAGGAGGATCTCGAGCAATTCAGAACAGAAGTCAGTGTAGGTATCTATTCTCCTAGTCTGCTTTTAGCTCTTTCAGCCATCTCTGACTCAGTATGCTGAAGCTGACTGACTGACTCTTCATTGACTAGGCAGGGAACTCCAGTCCTTCACTTTGATCTGTTGAATCATTCCTAGGCTAGATACCTAACGTAGGCATGCATATATGATGTGAAAACCTGCCAGAATGTATATTTTTATCAGCAAAGCTATGCTGCAAAATTGGAACAAATAGATGGAAATTCGTAAATGAAGGTTGGATACTTGAAAAAAACTCCAACTCTTCCAGAAACCATTAGCTTTATGAAAGAATCGCTGAGTGAAATCCTATGGCTTGTGTCATGCAAATAATCATATTAGAAGGACAAAATGGTCCCTTTGGCCATAAAATGAATATGAAAATCATTGTAAGTTGCTCTCAAGTCTCTTATGTTCCTTATGTTACATCCTGGGCTAGAGGGTCTAAGGAGCAGAATGTAGAATATTCATGCTGAGTCTTGTCTCCACTGTGGCAGAGAAGTTTAAGAAAATATAAATAGTCAAGAATTTATTAACCCCTTGGTCTCAGGTTTATTTTCCCTCYCCTTTATATACTGTAGACACACACAACATTTTAATTGAATCAATTATAACTATGATGGGCTAGTTAATAGGATTTATATGCTTTGTATATACTTCATAAATTCTGAAGCACTATAATGCATTAGAGTTATAGATAAACTATATGAAGAAGCTGGTGAATTGAATAATAGAAAGAATAATAGGAAAACAGTAATTGAAAAACCTATAAAGTCCATTAATGCGTGCCCTTCCTTTATTAATTTGTAATAATAATGTAGTGGTTAAATCAATCAAGGATATTACAACAATAGCTGACTTAAAGTGTTCTCTTCTAAAGAGATTTCTTGCTATTTTATTCTAATTCCACACACTGAGTGAATTAAGGATGGAGTCAGCCAGATATTGTTCTGTGTTACACCAAACTGATTTTGAGTGGAGCCATATTAGTGTAATTGAGAGCAGAATTTGGCCCTGTACTCTCACTTCCCATGCGAGGAAGTAGAGGGGAGAGACACTCCCCAGATTTGCCTGTAGTTTTCTAATTTGAGACTTGCGCAGAATGAAACCCTGAACCCAAGTACCTCTGTACCCACGGCAGCATACATAATGCATAAGCTATTAAGTGTTGTGAAGAGTGCTCTGCTTGTTGGATGGCTGCAGAATAACATGGCTAACAGATGTTGTGCTTCTAAAGCAGTTGAACTCCTGAGTGTGTTTTTATCTTCTGATCTGCGGCGTACTGTGGCTCCCTCGCTGGTGCGTACACAAGGCAGACAGATTAGCGTTAATTAGAGATAGGCTTTGCTCATTTTTCCTTGCCAGTTTCAGTTTTTGGGAAAGTAAATGTTTTTCTCCTTTACAATTTAAAATCAAGGCATTTTAGAATGTATGTACAAGGGGAGGGGGATTAGGCATTAATCACTGATGCTTATACTTAAACTGGCTGGTCCAGGTCTGGAAGTCAACTGTTGAAGTGCCAAAGTGGACGAAGGCTGGCAGGGAGGATGGGGAGGGCAGAGCTGGGCTTAGTGCTGACTGTAGTACAGGGCTCCGAAGAGGGAAGACAGAAGTGCCAAGGAGACGTGCCATTTTGCAGCATGGCTTCGTGAGGAGAAGCATTAGCTGATTATTCCTTCTAGGACATTACTGAGCTTTATTAAAGCATCTTGCATTGCTGCTTATAATGAGAAAGGAAAGGGAGCTCTCTCCACCTTCTGACCCCCCTCCCTCCAGCACCAATGCAAGGGAGGATTTATTGCTTCATTAGCAGCATGATCACACTTCACAGTGAGTATTAAAGTATTGGCTTACTGGGTTATTTAGGGAATGAGTCTTCCCCCAGCTATTCCTCTCTCCCACTGCCACTGCACCCCCACTTTATTTCATGTGCTTTTGCCACTTACATATCACGATCAACATATCACTGTTTCCCTTTCARTAGTGATAGGACACTGGCAATAGAACAAATATTTTTGGGTTGACAGTATGTTGCAGAATTGTAATGTTGGCAGGGGAAATGAAATCAAAGCAAAACCAGATTCCACTCATTCTTCAGATTCCCAGGCAGACTGAGACATCTTTTGCAGTTCATTGATCTTTTAACATGGGCTTAGAGATCATTCCCAGACGAGGGGTGTAAGTTCTCAGATGGTGAATGCTATGCTCTCTGTTCCAGTGGTACTTGTTCTTTGTTTTTTTTCTCATCTCCACAACTCTGTATTTCCTGTTGTGAGAATATGCCTGCGTTTACCTATCCCCCTTTTTAATGACTCCTATACAGTGGTATTTTATCAAATGGCATAGGCTCAGTCTATCTAATATCTTCATGAATGTATCAGTGATAGAAAAGAACTTCTGCTTTTGCAAAGCAGTTATTGTGGTAGGCTTGTGAGTGTTGCTTTCTTCTCTCATTAATTTCAATTATGTCCCGTTAGATTTCTGCAGCACGTGTCCAGGGGTGAGACTCTGTAGGCCACCATGCCCTGGCGCTTCAAATTGTGGTTATGTTTAGAAAAGTGAATTCTTATTCAGCCTGTCTGTTGCCTGTGTGCTTTGAGTCATATTTGCTTACTTTACTGACACAAACACGTATTTATTACCGCTACCATCACAGTGCCAATATACCTTCAAGCTGCAGGATGACCTGTAATTTGCTCTGTCTCATGTAGCCTCAATAACATTGTCAGCAATACTTTAATTGTAGATGGTATTTTGGCCCTGATGCTTGGAACAGATGCAGCTTGGCCTCCATCCACAAAAAAAATTCGTGACAATGTATTTTTTTCTTTATCTGTTAGGAGGCAATTCACTACTTGGTACTTGTTGGTTTTGTCACAAATGAGCAGTCTTTGATATCACCAGAGCGGCAGTCAGAGAAGCGAGGGTTCAAGTCACTTCTTTGGTGAACCTCAGGGGTGTTCAGCAGATGCATATGCTCGCTCTCTGAAGTCTCTTCAGAGGCAACGTCCTTGTCGGACTTGCTGCATTTGTATGAACTGAATATTCTGAGCTGCCTACCTGTTTCCCTGTTTTTTTCTCTTGGACTTGTAGGACTGTTCTGTGCGCAGAATTTTACTATCAAAGGGTACGATGCTTGTTTTGGCTTTGCAGTTGATACTTTTTTTGGCTCTTCAGTAATGAATGGATTTATTTTTAACTTTAAGCCAGGCTAATTTGACAGTGCTGTTGCAGTTTAACAAATTAACACTTCAATTTGTTATTCCTACCATGTATGTCTTAGCGGAGGGGTTGTTCTGAAGGTTAGTGCAGTTAGCAGTGGCAGCAGGCACCACTGTCACTGTCCGGAAAATTTCCTGACTCCTTGCAATTTTGAAAAGGTGAAAGCATCAGTACTGACATGTTTTTCAGGGTATGGGGACACCTGCATTACAAGCACTCATGCCAGGATGCTTCCTTGTTATGGACTAAGGAATAACCAGGGCAGTGCAGAACTTTTCTGCTAGTAATACTCCTACTGAAGATGAGTACTGTTCTTGTCTCTATTTCAGTATTTCACCACTGGTGACACTGTGGCTGCCTCTCCCTTTGATTTTTTAGGATGCACCCAAGTTGTAACACTAAGTTGTGCCAAAGATCCTTTGATGTCCCTGAAGCAAAGGGGTGTGGCACAATGTGTGTGCACACTGCTAAAATCTCTTGCCCCTCAAAACTTGGAGATCCAACTCAAGCACCCTGTGGGAAACATGGGGACAGGGACTAACTATTGTGGGACATTACTATTTTAGTAGCACAGATGTGGTCCTTGAGGCTAAATAATATGCTTGTCTCTAGTACATTCACCTRTGTCTGGTATATATCAACACTGCCCTTTCTCTGAACACTAAACAGAAAACTTCAGGACCAACGTGGCTGTTGCGGTGGTCTTTATTATGTTTCTTCACTGAGTCTTGATGATGTTTCTCCGACATGTGTCCCTGTTTCTTGTCCTTGGTATGGTGTCCCTTGATTCAGTGCTTTTGGGAAGGTCCAAAAAGGTCCTCTAAAACCTGTGTACACAAACAGAAAATCCAAGAGTGAGTTTTTCCATTTCTCTCTTCCTTTCCCACACCAAAGCTGTCTCCAAGGGGAAGGCATCCAAATCCCGCTGTATCCTCTTGAGAAATGGTGAAAAGATCTGACGGGGCATGCCAGAGAGTCCTGGTCTGCTGGTCATGTTACAGAGGTGTYGAGTCCTGTTCCATGGAGGTACGCACGTGATTGAGCTTGTAGGTGCTGTCTGATGCTTTGTCTGCTCCAGGGGAACAAATACAGGCAAGGCCCTGGCGAAATGGTGGTCCTCAGGCTACATTAGCCCACCCACTCATCACTTTTTTGTCACTTTTTCAATGTCAAAATTGTGAAAGTTGGAGGGTCTGTGGCTGGCGTGGTTTGCCGTGGGACGGCAGATGAGCTGGGCCTGGGTTAAAGGCTAGGAGGATTTGTGGGAGGCTGTAGGATGCATATAATCACAACACATGTGATTATCATGCAATCATATTTTTTTGTTGTTTCTGTGGTTGAGAACACTTGGCTTTGATTTAGCTAGGCCTCGAGCACAAGCTTATCATTAATAATCAGGAAACTCTTTTACTTTTTGTGTTTAGTTAAAAGGAAATTTTTTCACTATTCACYACATAACCACATCCTTTAGCATCACAGTTTTATTTTCTGGCAAGCCAAAACTTTGAAAGGTTAATACCTCAGAGTTCAGGCATTGGATGGGATAAATACTCCATTTTTAGTKTTGGTGGTTGTCATAGATACTCATAATTAATATTTAGTGTCTAGAACAGGCCTCAGAATAACTTGAACATAAAGGATGCTGTGAGATTTTGGCAAACCAGAAAGTAAGTACCTGTCCAGGAGTGAAAACAAATCGATTTCAACACATTGTCACTGACAATGTTTATTTTATTGTCTTTGTTCCATAACCTACTTTCATGGATTTTCGGTTTCTGACATTTTTCCTCACAGTGTAAATGGTATGTTGGGATTAAGGCATTAACTCTAAGACAAGGCTTTCCAGTTTCTACATTACCTCACTTGATGGTTACTATACATCAGGTTTCACATTACAGCTCTTTAATTTCCACAGTCTCCTAACTTGATCCTCTTACAGAAGAGGGTTTTCCAGAGCGTTACAGCTATATTCAACTCTGCTTTCTTTTTGTGCCTGTAACAAATATTTGACAAACTAAGGCATGACTCTTACAGGAAAAACCAGCTGTTAAAAGTGATCACGATCATGTCCTTGTAACACATCTTCCTAAATGCCAGTTTATTTTGTAGTTTGCTGGTTAGTTTCTCAGATTGAAAAATATTTTTGAAGTATGTTAGGATAGTAATCTGTCAGCATGTGGTAGGTGTTGTCTGACCTTTGACAAATTACAATTTTGTATATGTAAATTTCTTTTCATTGGCACTCTATGGTAAGGATCATGATTTCTTCAAATTTTCTAGGCAGAACACCTGAGATACTTTACTTTTCACTGGATAAAGCAGAACTCGGAGTTTTCACAGGGTCTTTAAGTGATTTGTCAAGTTTTGTGTTGGCCAGAGATCAATGGCAAACCTCTGTTTTGATGTAAGGTGAACCTCAGCTGTTCCACCGCAGTTGGGGTTTGACTGCACAGCCCAGTGCCATTCCTCCAGTATCTTTCCTCTCTTGTGTCCAGGTGAGAAGGTGACAGAGTTATCGGCAATACCAGCAGGTAAGAGGCTCTTTGGGCAACAGAAAACTTTATTATTCCCACGATCTCTGATAGGAAAGGCAAAAAATAGAAGCTGTGTTCTCAGTGAAGGATTTTGATTTTCCTTGCTAAGCATTCAGCAGGAAGGCTGACTCTGGATTTGCCACTTAGTTAGCACCCATGTTAACACCGTTGCAGAAAACTATCCCTGATTCTTCGGGCAGAAAACTATATCATCAAATCAGTTTTTTTCATTAATATGAAACTACTCTCTTTTTGTAAAGTTCAGCAAACTGCAATCCAGTAATGTACTTCTATAGGCAGACAAATTTATGTTGTCCTTTTTCTTTCTTCCTTTTAAGTAGCCTTAAGAGCATGGATTAATTAATTAATTTTTTTTTTGCATAGAAACAATCCACAGTAATCATCTGGTTCTTGCAATCTTTGTGCCCTTTCCTGAGCCGTTCCCTGATTACTACAGTGTAATTTCATTTGCTTTTATTAATTACTTCTTTTTGCTTGTACTGTCAGATTAGTTCTGAAATATTTCCATTGTAGGAGCTATTTAAACCTTCCTTCTTTAGATCCATACCAGATAATCAGGGCAATTTGATTAAAATGGGAGGCTGACTTTTGATTCATGTTTCTTCTTTCTACGATGAGGGAAGAAAGTTCAGGTCATCTTTGAACCACACATAAGACTAGTCAAAAAACAATATGATAATCCTGACTCCAGTGGTCTTCATCTCAGTAGGAAGTTAATTCTCTTTATCTACGTGTAATTTCTATTTAAAATATGAATTAAAACAGTGCAATTAAAAAAAAATTACCACTGTTCACACAAAATGCAGAGACAATTATGCTGAAGAATCTGTAGAGACATAAATCTTCTGCCAGTACAGCAGAAATAAAATGTGTCCGTAGTTCTCATAAAGAAGAAAGAATGAAAAGTGAGACAGCAAAATGTGTAGAGGACATAGCACTGTTTTGATGTGAGATTTTTAGAGGGTACTTAAAAATTCTGGTTGCGTGATCAGCATAGCAGCCAAGAATTTTTTGTCCTGAAAAATGCAGATTAAGGCATGGTCAAAAGTAGACTTCTTTCTAAGCACTTGGGAAGCAGAGCTGGACAGCACTGCAGGGAGTTCTGTGTGCAGAAATGGTCAAAAGGCAAACAAAAGACTTGCTTCAGTAACTTTCTTACTGTCCCTGGAACTTGGATGTTTTTTTCTCAAACTATATTGAAGCTTTTGATTTTTACATTTTCATGAAACTGAAGTTATTTTAAAGGACAGTCAGTTCCTGCAGGTAGTAACTAGACTGATTCTTTTAATCTTCCTTGATTTTCTTCAACACATTACCAAAGCAACTGATAGATGCCTGAAAATAAGACTGACTTCTGCCTCTTAATTTCCATGCATTTCAAAAATATGTTTCTTTGTTATTCATTTTAATTGTGCATGGTTCTGTATAACCAAGAGAAATGATAGTAGCAAGAAATACAAGTCAGCTTTTCAGAATTATGTTTGTATATTTGTTTTAGCTATAGTACAATTCAGAAGAGGACTACTGAGATGTTGTTTCTCTTCAGTTTCTGTTTGGGAAAGATCTGCTAGCTTACCAATGTAAGTTGAATGTCTGCCTTCACAGAAAAGGATAGAAKATTGTTGGGGTTGTTGGAGTGCAGTATCAGATGCTGTCAGAGACTGCKGAAGGGACATTTTCCGAATTTCCATCTATTGAAGAGAGAAGGACTTAGGGGTGTTGGTTGATGAGAGACTCAACCTGACCCAGCAATGTGTGCTTGCAGCCCAGAAAGCCAATTGTATCCTGGGCTGCATCAATAGAAGTATGGCCAGCAGGATGAGGGAGRGGATTCTGCCCCTCTACTCCACTCTCATGAGACCCCACCTGGAACACTGGATCCAGGTCTCGGGCTCCCAGCATAAGAAGGATGTGGAGCTGCTGGGGCGAGTCCAGAGGAGGCTCACTAAGGTGATCAGAGGGCTGGAGCACGTCTCCTAGGAAGATAGACTGAGGGAGTTGGGGTTGTTCAGCCTGCAGAAAAGGAGGCTTTAGGGAGATCTTAAAGTACCTTCCACTACCTAAAGTGGACCTACAAGAGAGCTGGAGAGGGACTTTTTAGAAGGGCATATGGTGATAGGATGAGGGGAAATGGCTTTAAACTGAAAGAGGGTAGGTTTCAATTAGATATTAGAAAGAAATTCTTTACTGTGACGGTGGTGAGGCACTGGAACAGGTTGTCCAGAGGAAGTTGTGGATGCTCCATCCATGAAACTGTTCAAGGTCAGGTTGGATGGGGCTTTGAGCAACCTGGTCTAGTAGAAGGTGTCCCCTGCTCATGGCAAGAGGGTTGGAACCAGGTGATTTCTAAGGTCCCTTCCAACCCAAACCATTCTATGAGGCTGTGATTTTATGACACTGGAGTAGTTACATGATAAATAAGATTTCTTATATTTCCCATTTCCAGGAGTTTCTGAGAATATTTCAAAAACTTCAGTGCTCTTAAGAGTGACTTACCCTATGTTGCCAGTGCATCATGGCATGTGTTTGTGCCTGCCCATGTTCAGCGAAGCAGTTAAGTGCATTCTTCAGTTAAAATATGTGAGTAAAATTAAGTATGTGCTTCAGTGCTTTATAAAAGGTTATGGCTCTCTCAATCTTGGCCAGTAAAGACTAGTTTTCTGACATCTGGGCAAGCTGCAAAGGCCTGTCCAGCTGGGAGTTGCCTTTCTGCTCTGATTCAGAGGCRTCTACAAGAGGTCAATGTGGCTGAGGGACTGCAGATTGCAGCTTTTCTAGCAATGCCTGCATTTTCTCCATTATACCTGGCACAAACAATCAAATAAATGCAAACCAGAGAAGCAAAATAAATCAGACAGAAGTCTCAGAGGTAAATGAAGAACCTTTGTTTTCCATTTGAAACGGCTGGAAGCAGTAGTCTGTATGCCAGACCCTGGATCTCTTGAAAATGACTTATTCCCAGCATAATTTGCCACCTACATTAGACTGAATGAAAATCCATCAGCAAAAAGCTTCCAGATAGAGACTCTGCAACACTTGGATTTAGTTCCAAATTTCAAAGGTCATTTAGAAAATCCAGGTCAGGATACAGAGTTGAATTTCAAATGTCCCTGAAGTTCATGTTTGTTCAGACCTAAGCCTAAAGATCTGAACCAACATGATAATGCAGATTTAAAACCTGAGCTTGTAGGTTTATGCAGAATCATTTATACAAACCCTGGGTTACTTTTTTTCTCTATGGTATTATTTACCACACACAAGGGCATAAAATAACTACTTAATAATTATGAACTGCTAAAATCCCTCATTATACATTGAAAATGTGTGAGTGGAAATTCTCTAAACGATGTGGAAGTTGGACTGTTGGGAACATTCAGCTTGTACATTATCAAAGTGCAGGCTACTCTCTACTACATTTGTCTGGTATACAAGACAATTTCATCTCAGCTTGGATGAGATACAGAAGCGTAGGCTCTGTGGAATATGAAGTGGGCTTGGTGGAGCAGAGGGAAATTCGTGTTCAATGTGCCTAGTAAATAATGAGATATTAAATTATAATGTGTTCCCGGAGTTTTCAACTGTATTTTCTCTTTAATCATTTCATTACTCAGAGTCCTTTGTTTCTGACTTTTGTCTTCCATTGGAATTTTCGGACGCGAGTATGTGTGTGGGGAGCTCTGGGTCCCTGTGGCACCTTTGCTGCATTAATTCTTCAAATAAGAAGGAGATTTGTCTTCAGCAGAATCACTTTTTTTTCCTGAGCTACAGATTTCTGCTATGGGCATGAGCTCTTGGACAAGCCCATGAAGACAGGCTTCATCCGCAGCAGCCACCATGTGTAGCCGAAGCTCCCTTGGACCATATCCCACTTCCATGGCCCCGTACTTCGAGTGAGCAGATGTGAGGCCTTTTTCAGTGAGACTTCCAGCAGAAGTGACAAAGTGTGACTGCAGGGGTGGAAGCAACGGAARGGACTCTTGTAGCCTTATGCGAGTAGTCTCCCGCTCTGTTCCTGTCCCTTGGCATCGCTGTCTGAGCACTGGACCAGCAAAACAGGATCGGTGCTTTCAAACAGATGGGCCTGAGCACAGTCTGAGCCAGGGGAAGCATATATGTGAATCACTTGTGGGTGTTAAGGGCAGGATTCCCATTCGATGTTCTCAGCATTGTAACAGGTATTAGGGTTCAAACATTTAACAGTAGAAGTGACTTGAACATATTAAAAACGCATGCTGGATAGTTAAATTCCTGTTAGTGGGAAGGGGAAGGAAACTTCTGTAGGTAGGCTCGCTAAGCAGCAGAGGATTTAGGATTGTGCACTCTTGTTTGTACCAATGAGTCAAAGAAGCCCTGGCATGTGAATTTGTGACCAAATTTGCCACAGGAAGGCAAAGAGGCTTCTTATGCATGGTCACAGTGAAACCCAAGGACAGACTTTTCAGGTAGTTCCCTTTGATTACCAGGTGCTAAAGTGTCTATTACAGGAAAGCAAGGAAAGTGCTTTAATTATGTTTCCATAAACAAGGTCCTGATTTCCTGGACTGAAGCCTCAGGGAGCATTATAATGTGGCAATTGGTATGGGCCGGTGTACTGGTTGTTTTGTTTGACCTTGTGCTGTTTAGAGGAGCCTAAAGGTGTTTGATCCCTGATCGCTCATGACTTTCTTATGTTTCTTTGAAAATCTCCTCTTTAATGCTTGCTGTAAAATAAACCCTGTTGACATTGGCTATGTTTATGGTACCAGTCTGCAAGAGCTCTCCTTTCTGTGCTTCACAGTCTGGGCACACAAATAATTTATCCAAATATGGTATTTACTGAATTAGCTGCCATATTATTTGTGAGAACATTTACTTGGTGGCACAGTTATTTCGCTTGCATGCACGTGCTGCTTTTTTTTTTTCAATGCGAGTGAATGGACTGGCATACAGGTATAGTTGTCAAGGCCACAACTGGAACAATTTAATCTAGTGTAAATAAAAAGCCAGAAAATCTTTTCAGTCTGTATTTCGGTGTGGGTCCAGGGTTGATGCCAAATAAACTTATATAATGGCARTGAGAGTACAGTAAGGTTGCAAAGATCCCACTCCAGAACTGGAAATTTTGGAGTGTGAGCTGGCTGAATTCTGACGTGCATAGTGGTGTTGTCTTGAACAATAATACATAGGCATACATACACTGTCATAAGGAAAATGTGCCCATGGAAGGCACTCAGAAAAATGTAACTGTGTTTATGACTTATGTAGGATCAATAAAGTTCATTGTTGTGCAGTCTAAATGGTTCCCTTTGGGGCAGCTCTCTTTACAGCAGCTTTGAACAATAAAGCCCTTGTTGGAGGATTCTGAGAAATGATAATGTATTTTCAAAAATGCTCATATTATATATATTTTTATGTATATGTATGTGTGTATGTACATATATATATATGGATATATATATATATAACACTAAATTGAAGCATTTGATAAATGAAACAAAGCCAGCACAGGAAATATTAAATGCATTTTAATTTGGCTGCTGTAATGCAGGGTGCTGTCAAATAAATATGCACTTTTATTTCAGAAGATCTGTATTGCTTTGCCTTGGTAAGAAAATATGCAGTTCTGATCCGAAAAGTAACTTGACACTTGAAAATATAACCTAGAACTAGCAAAAAGAGTAAAAGAAAATGTGTTGGCCTGCCAACCTCTTAGCTTAGCACCTGACTTAACGATGCCCTACATTTAAAACATTTATTTTTTTTAATGCAGACTTATGGATTTATTTATAACATGATTATCTCCATGTCTTCCTCCACATTTTGTTCCTTTTGTGAACAACTGCTAACTGTGCTCTTGCATACTATAAGCTGGCTTGAATCTTTCGTAAGAAGTGCACTCAAAACCTAATTGTATGAAGTTAGCTGGGAGCACTGAAACCTTCAGAAAGGCAGTGGTATCAGTCTTCTAGGGGTAAAGACTTCTCTGCTTCGCAGAGGTTCTTTAATACATTGGTTGGCCCCATACATCCCCCAGATCTGCAAGCCAGATGGTGTCAGACATAGTGTGCTGTGTTCAACCAGGTAGATGGCCCATATTATCCAGATTCGGGATCCTGCTTGCATGACCCTGAATCTTTTGCAGAGAATAGAGAGGGAGTTTCCTGAAGAACTGATGCTGATGGATGGGCTGGACAAATGTTAGTACCTTTTCCTTGGCACAGCATAGCTGGGCTGTGAGTGCTAAGGGGCGGTGTTACAGTCACCCTTGCCCGTTTCAGATGGATGACAAATTCTCTCTGAACACTTCATGCTGTAATACTCCATCCTGTTTTTTTTTGGCAGGAAGTCAAATTTGTATGTGCTCACATCTAAATAAAAATGAATATAAATAATAGGTGAATATTTTCATTTGATACTCTGTTCAGTGAAAGAATCAGTCAATTGATTAACCTATTATTCAGTCCATTATTCAGGGTTGTATCACCATGAAGTCACAATTATTTATGAAACTTTGATTAATTTTAAGTTTGTTCTTGGCTTTAGGCCATCAATTAAACTATATAAAAAGAGGACAGGAAGTTATATAACAGGATATATTAGTCACTTTACCTTTTAAGAATTTTTTATTTAAGTTCACACAAAAATCTATTTCTCTTTTGAAAAGACTATAGCCATGTGCCACTGTGTTTGTCTCTCTTAGGTCTATTATTTCACCTACTGTTTTAATTTAATTTTATAAAATTGCTGAAAGCTGTGAGTACTCAGCACCTTCCCAAACCAGGCTACTTCAGTTTCATCACCTAAGTATGCATTCAGGCATTTTCTTTAGGTCGAAGTGTTTTGACATGCTGGGCAGTGGTTTCTTGCAGGAATGTTAATCTTTACGAGTGCCACCACTGAGATTTCAGTCTTTCAGGGCTGCCCCTTGCGCTAATGAAAGAGCCTGTGTTTCAAGGATCCTATCATCTCTGCTGGCTGGTGTTTTAACTCCTYGTAGGGCCACTTAAGTCTTAACAGGTCAAAGAGGCCAGATGAAATGAATTTCACTGTTTTGCTAGACTGGCAGATGATTGATAGTTCTCTAACTTATTAGCGAAATAAAGTCAAGCATCAAAAGTACTCTAAGGTAGTCACACAAGCAAGTTAATGCACTCAGCAGTTTTTGCAAGTCTTTACCTGAGCCATTGGTAAAGCCGGGTCTCTGCAACAGACTTTTCTGAAGTTGAGTATGTACGTGAATTTCTAGAGCATTAGAACGATAGTTGCAATAATGAAAGTTGATAGCGGCAATGAAAGAAAGGGACAAACACAGGCCCTAAATCCTTGTAGTGCGCAAATATCATTGCTGACAAAAAGCATTTTAAAAATGAGGAAATCTGTAATATATCCAAGGATGCAAGATAGTTACTATTCAGTGAGCATAACATTAATGCAGAAACGGCATCATCACTCATAGGCTCAGAGCCAGTTATGACTGGTGGAGTCACTCATCAGTGTGCTCCGACTGACAACATTGCTAGGCCAGGATCTTTGCAGTGATGGCAACAACAAAAGTTGAAGCAGTCAAAATATACTGGGGAATGCAATGAGCAAGCGCCATCCCTGTATTTTAGATCAGCGTGAGGAAAAAATAATAATCTGTGCCCAGTGTCAGAGTTCAGAGTGAGTGGAAATCGTTGTTAAATCTGGCTGTCTACAAGTCATAGGAGTCATCCAAATAGAGTCACTGGGAATTGCTTCAATTGGTTTAACTTTTACAAAAAGGAAATTTAGGTCAGCTCTTGAAGACATGAGGTGGTGTAGATGAGCTGATAATAGAAGTTACCAGATTTTTTTTGTAAGAATAAATTCATTAAAAAAGCACACCCCTTTTGTGATGATGATGCAAAAACATGAGAACGAGGCTTTGGGATATTTTAGCTTCTTTTTCAGCGGCAGAAAATGTGCTCTGCTCCTCCTGAAACTGTTGTAACTGCAGTTGAAATATGGTTTTGGGAGACAGGCTTAAGAGTAGACAGAGTGGATTGACCCCAAAGGAGAGTAACAGGAAAAAAGGATTAGAAAATGTGCTTATGGAAATCAGGTGAAGGAACTGATTCGTCTGATTTAGCAAAAAGAGGCCTGAGGGGAAACTTCATCTTCCAAAACATATATGAATGATGGGAAGGAACAGTGAACTATTGTTGCAGCACTGGGACAGTCATTCAAGGCTCCTCATTAGAAGTTTTTAAAAAAGTGGTTAAAGGAAACTCTGGCGGGGATAGTCTACAACTGCTTGATCCCACCTTAGAATRCAAAGAGTGGGGCCTAAATAGCCTTGCAAGTCGTTTCGAAGTCTTTTTACGATCCTGAAAAGTATAAGGAAAAGGCTGTTTGAGACACAAACCCCACATTTCACGTTGTACCAATGAAAGGAGTCTACATGTGTCGAGGCTCAGGCCCTGCGCAAGCCAGCCCCGATGTGCCATTGTCTTTTCTGAATGACGGTATCGTGGGTGCTGCAACAGCTGTTACTGATTTTCAGAAAAGTGTCGCTGAAGTCTGCGTAACTGAGGGACGGAAAAGAAACAAGACAAGAAAAGCATTAACTCCTCAAAAATACCTTTGAAAAATGGGACAGCAAAAAGTTTTAAAATAAAGGACTTTGTGGTAGAAGGCAGTGTGAGTAGAAATGAAGGGAATAACATAGATAATTTAATTAAGAAGGCCAAACTGTTGCTTAAGTTGCAGTGAAGGATTCTACCAGGTCAACTATTGAAATTGATTAAGACTTTGACCATTCTGAAATTACTATTATTGCACTTGCTTTACAGGTGCAGTAGAAAGATATGATAAACATTCAGAAACTGAGAAAACTTCAGATGAAGCTCATACCACTAGGGAAATGCTTGTGAGAATGAGATGGCTGATAAATTACTCATCTCTTCTGCAAAGCAAGGAAATAGGAAAATCCCACAGAATAATGGGGAATGCAGCATTATAGCCAAAATATCAAAGAACAGAGATGTAAAAACTAACAGCAGTTAACAAACCAAGCAAGTGTGACTGTTACGCTTCTTCTACTGACAGGCAAACTCTTCCATTGACAAGCAAACTCTTCCACRCTGACAAATAAAACAAAATGAAAGAACTGGCTGTGCTGCAGCCTGCACTTTGACATGGAAAATTAACCTGTCAACTCATTTTTCACACAAGGTTTAATCATTCAAGAGAACATCAAACGGCTTCAAAAAAACCTTCATACTTTTTCTGAAATCACGTGACAGATTTCTTTACAAATTACTCTGAAACATCTCGATGTGTCACAGTGTGCCTGTAAAAACAGTTTTATCAAGGTGCTGCGTGCATAGCTAGATCAATGTAAATTTGAGCGAATGATTTGATAATAGGTAAATGTCAAGCATCGTTGTATTACCTCTGGTATTTGACTGGCCATTAAAAGAAAAAGTAGGTGGATACAGCACAAGCACCATATGACTCAGAAGCCATACACTGGAATTAGATTTTGCTGGTTGCAGAAATCTTCGAAATGGCAAAAAAAAATCCTCCCTACAGTTTAGCATTGTAAATATGACCTGGTTATCAATTGGATGTGAGTAGGCAACAGATAATGCAGCARGAACCCCCCAGGTCCCAGCTTACATGTTATTTTAGGAGGCAGAGCATACAAGTGGTAATGCACATCCTTTCCAACAGATTATGGGTCAGTGCAGATGTATAAAAAGATCTGCTGTCAAATAGCCAAAATGTGCCTCCACTTGAAAGAGACTTGATTTTCAAGGGTCTTCAACTGGAAGGCTAACTGAAAAATCTTCAACCCAGAAGTTACTTCTGATAGAGTGCCTTAAAAAGACTAGGCATTAAGTGGAATTAATTTATAACAAATACTAAAATTCATCAGAGTTTTCAGATAATTATGCTTTATCGTTAATGCGATTCAGCAAGGAAAATGGGAAATATTTGCTGGGAGTGGTGAATCAAAGCAGAGCATCAGCTGTGACAGCTCTGCCATGGGGCAGTTGGAGGAGCACAAGAAAAAGGCCCACAGAAAGAATGTTTCTAATTGAACTTTATGCAGTGTGGGGAATAGTGCAATATTTAACAATTCTGGGAATATGTAGAAAGCTATCCAAATTAAAAAAACCCAAACCTGTCAAGGCCTCATTCTGGCCCGAAGCTACTTTAGATGGCAGAGGAAAGAATCATGCAGGAGTTTAAGAATCTCTTGTGTTTCTACAGTCCTTGCAGCTATAAAAGGTTTGTGTATGGAATATAACTATTTCATCACTGAGTAATATATTACAGAGGGTAACTAGCTGTTACTAGTTCATTTAAGAAAATACTTTGAAAAGGCACTGTGCGCCAAAATTGCAAGACTAAATATATTGTATTGTAAAAAAAGACATTAATGATTGCTTCCTGGCGATGAGCATTATAGGTTTCAATTTGTAGCTACAAAGCAATGACATTTTCAGTGCACTCAGAAGATTGTACATTGTCTATTAAGTGACTTGAAGACTTTGAAAACGGATATGGGTGTGCAATTTTTATCTCCACACAACTGTTGAAGAACTAGGTAAAACCACTTGCTTTGACATGACTCCTGAAGGAAAACGCTGATCCAAAATGGTTACTTACAAGCAAAACAAAAGTCACACACATTCCCCCAACTTGTTCAAATGTGTGCAGCACAGTCTTTCTATAAGCTAGCAGAATCACTCAAATACTTGTAAGAAGGAATAGAAAACTCAACAGAAGCTTTAAATCAGTACAGTCTGGGCAATCACAGCTTCCCTTATCACTTCCAAAAATGACTTGCTTAGAGTAAATTGAAGAGCTTTGATAGTTTAGATAGCTGTACAATTCACATGTTCAGAGTGATGATCACCTTCAAATTTAAGCACTTAATTTAAGAGCTTCGGTAATTTTAAATTGCTGTATTTCACTGAGTGGCAGGTAGAGACTCAAGTGCTACAGTATTTTAAAAACTTTGGGTGTTCTGCTTCATATTTTTCTTTCATGAACTCCAGAGAGGGTTTCTATAGTCAAGCGTGGAAAATGGAACAGATTTCAAGATTGCTGTAGAAAAGTAGGAGACTTTATGCTTTTCAAAAACCAGAGCAGAGGAAGTCTTCTCTGGGGAACGTACAACTCCTAAGCCTGCGCTTGCCCTTTTGTCTGAACTGTTTGACCAACGTCCTTGTGTGGGCTATGGCAGAAGGTGGAAAGAGAGGTAATGACGTTTACATGGGCATCAAGAGACTTCTCTGTCTATTTGCTCTCCCGAAAGAGCCTGCCCAGGTTAGGTTTGTTTCCATTAGGCATTTCTGCTTAACACTGCTTCCACAGAAGCGGGTAGGAAAGAGAGTTTACTGATATTTGAACACTTCCCACTTGTGGATTCAGACATTTTTACCTGGCTGCAGGTTTCGCTTGTTATTTTGGTTTTACTAAGATTCAATTTGATGTCAGGATAAATACTTCCTSTGTGTTTTTGACTAGCCCAGTACAACATTTACTGGTTAAATAACTTTGCTGAAGACTGAGCTGAACACTGTAAGTGGTTGCCATGAACTTGGTCTTAGCAGGTAGGAGAGGTGCAGAGCATACCACGAAGATCTCACAGCCCTGTACCTCTGTCGGGCTGCAGATGTGAGGAGCAGGATTTTTGAGTGTTATGGGAAAGTCAGACTTCAGAGATAGTTATTCACACCTGCTTGGTAGGAGGTGCAATTCTTTGGAGCAAGAGTGTACCACTACAGCCTCCTGCAGTCTGACTGACAACACGTACTGCTCTTCAGGCTAGAAGGGAACAGCGGCATGGAGCCACAAGCTACAGTCTCCAGAAAGCTTGCAAATGAAATGTCAAGAATTAAATATTACCTGAAGAGCCTAGGAGAGATTCATTGATACCTTGTGACCTCTCATTTAGCGGGACGACACCAAAATTAGGCTTCTGTTAGGTAAATGTAAAGAGTGTCTTTCACTTCCAGAAAATTAGAATCTGGCTCAAAGAGATTTTATTATTGAGGGTGCCACTTTAAATGCTAGTCACTATTTGCAGGCTCGTTGCAGCTTCAGACTGGCTTCTTCAAAGTAATGAAGGGGTATTTCATGTTCATCTACCAGTGAAATTTGAAAATCCCAGCGTCAAGGTACAAGGGCACAGACCAAATGTGACTTCAGTGATTGGTTTGCCAGTGCCTCTTTCAGTCTCCATGTCTATGAGTAGTCCTAGCCTAGACAGTGATCTTGTGTTGGCGTGCCTAAGTTGGACCTAAGGGATGTTACAAAATCCGACATCAGACCAATGTCACGCAGCTGGAAGAGAAGAGGCACTTTCTCTGAGGTAGCTGCACTGAGCTGTGTTGGCCGATGACAGAATGATCCCCCGGTGCAGTGTGCCAAAACACCCACTGGTTAAAACAGGAATTTAGAAGTCCTGATGTTAAACCTATTAATGCAGCCAGTGTATACACATTGTACTGGATACAACTTTTATGGTATAAGGAAACCTGGCCTGCTTCAACAGTAGACTATATTTCTACTAGCCAAGTACACAGAACTCGCCTTAACATACCACTGGTATTATGCACCTGAAACTTTTCTGTACACCTGGTGGAAGACTTGTTGGGGCTCACTGGGTCTCTGCCCATGTTTGATGGTTTTTTTGGGTGAACTTAAGCAGGTTGTGTTGGTTGAATTGTGGCTTTTCTGTGTGCAATCTGAATAGCCAGATTAAATTTTGAATTAATCTCTCCCTGCCCTACCCCGATGACTTATGTTGTTAAAGTATGGTAAAACTGTGCTGATTTATACTGTGTTTAAATATGGCAATACTGTGTTGAGCCAATTGCTTCCATTTTTAATGAGTGTTTTCTCACTTTCATCCTTGTTTTTTTTCCAAGAGCATACTTTTTTTTTTTTGGTGACCCATCACAGGAAGAACTTTTTTTTTCTATACTTCACCTCCTACTGTGATATTCCAGACAATTTGTAGTTTGAGTCTATGAGAGTGAGGTTTTCCACATACCTGACTTCCTGAAATCCAGTGGTAGATCTACTGGTCTTACTCAAGAGTTGCATCTGCTGACTGAATCTTACGTTTAAGGTTGTGAAAAATTTCATACTCCACCTTCCAAAGTCTTCAGGTGTCAAAAGCAGACTGTGAACATTTTGTGAATGGCCCTGCTGATGCTTGCAGAGAGGTCAAGCAACGCGAAAACTTTACCTGGCCTTTGCACGTGGGTGAGCCTGGTGGTCATCCTCGGTTTGTCACTTGTCTTTGATGTGACAAGGTGTTAGAAATCACCTAGGGCACACCTAGGAGGTTTCTGCCCAGAATAATTGCAGAGACCTGGAGATATGCTCTGAAGAACCTAGTTTTGGATATTTCTATTTTTGGAGGGGCAAAATCCAAAGTAATTCTGAACATTGGTAATGAGGTTACATCAAAGTAATTTTTGAGAGGTTTGAGTATTTAGAGAGGGTTGTTGTTCATTTCTCCCCGTTTGCTGGTTAGAAGTTTGAAGGCGAGTATCTGAGAGGACTGTGAAACTTGCAGATATTGGAATAATGGTGTTTCTAAGTTGATGGAGTTTTGGCTAGAAAAAGACACTGTATTTTCTTTGAGTGAATTTATCAGGCAATATTTGGGACACAGATTGCTTTCTTGTTTTTATTTAAGGGAAATCAGTGAACTTTGCCTTGTCTTACACTGTCTTCCTCTAATTTTTCAATGTGAATTTCTATCTCACTGCAAATTTTCATTTCTTGGGTTCTTTTTCTGTTAATAAATTTGCATGTGTTCATTTACCTTCAAGAGATGTGTACCTTGAATGTGTACATTCAAATTCTTTTTACTTATAATTGCTGTCTGTAGAAGAGTTCTTACTGCTCAAGTTATTTACTTTATGAGTCTTGAAAGGGCTCAGTAGGCTGTGATTACAGATTGTCACTGAATTAAGTAAATTGTGTAAGAATATGACATTAACTTTTGTAACTGGTATCAGACAGTTATGTCACAGTTCACTTTTGATGCCACCTCAAAATACTGGACAGTGGGCATACCTGACTAGCCCTCTCACAAGCCTGGACTTGAAAGACTTGGATAGGAGAAAAGATCAGTATTTTTATAAAGGAGGCTTATAATCCATTCCACAAAAACTATTTCTTACATTTTTTTCAAGTCCATTAGCCTTGTCTTTTACAAGAAGTATGCCATGGCTATCTTGTCGAGCAGCCTTTTAATTTTAGGATCCTTGTTTGAGTTTCTCAATAAGTCACAACAGGTGCACAGCTGTCAGGTCAGGATTGTACCTCTGTACACCCACCGCTGGAAGGAATACTTGGGGTTTTCCCGGGGATGTGACTTTGTCATGGAAACTGCACTCCTTACCAGTAAAATTGTGAACGTTTTCAATTTTCTCATGGGAAAAAGTAAAATAAAATTAATTCCAAAGCTGAAAATGTTGAATGTCATTCCCAGACTCACCAGTGGCTTATATAACGGAATCTGTCACTTCAGAAAATTCATAACCCAATCTCTCTGCATAGTACAGGCAGCCTTATAATTTAACGGCCTAAGAAAATTCAAGAATGCCAATGTGGACACCCCTGTGTTTCACTGCAGGAAAGAATTACAGCACAGTTCTTAGGAATTCTATTGTGCAAGGACTAGCAATAGCATAAAAAATGCTGGTATTCAACTAATATGCCTTTCCTTTACACTATGTCTCAACTGAATGAAGGAAAAATACCCAAACAAAACTGTACTGCATTTTGATTATTACAAAATCATGGTTATGTTTGACATTGAAATAATTTCTATTGAAGTCATTTTAGTAAGTGTATACCACAAAAATGACAGAAAATACTGTTCCTATAAATAAAGATAGCAGCATGAGAGGTGGCTGAGTCAGTGTGAAGAATAATAGGGGTTTACTGGCAAAAAGGTGGTATTTTGAATACTCATAATTTATTTACTCAGTCTATCTTAAAATTTCAAGCCATCAATTATACATGAAACTGAATACCATAGTATAGGAGAGGACTAAAAGACAAGTGTTCATTTCCAGCTCTAACATCTCAGTCTTTAAACAAGACCTACTCCTTAGCATACTGGTAAGACAGATGGATAAGTGTTGGTAGATAGGAGATTTATAGTTTGGCATTATTTAATTGCTCCATAATTTGCTTGTACTAGCACCCTTGAGACACACTTTTTCAGAAAGTCTGATTTTTCTGCTTTTATTCTAGTAATGGTGTATTGAGAGTTGTTAAGGAAATTAAAGTCCCATTTCAGGCCCCAGTTCAACAAAGCRTTTAAGTAATTCTTAACTTAAAGTACGTCTTAAACTGAATCCTATTTAACAAAGCGAAAAAAAAAAAAGGAGAAGTCTTCAGAGAGACTTCCTCACATGGTTAAATTTAAGAGTGTGGGGTGTTTGTTAAAGTGAACTTAGAAATGCTGCCTGTATCAGAGGCCGAAGAGACTGTCTATGGAAAAGGACTTGGTGGATGAAATTACCGATTATCCAGAAAGCCTGTATGATGTGGTGAAGGAGGCGGGAAACTTGATTCAAATTTTGGAGCAGAATATAGAATGAATTGGATTTATCATGCTTTGAGCATTCCCGCCCCCCCCCCCCCCCCCAAGAAAAAAAAAAGGTGTTTTGCAAGGAAAAGAGCCATCTTTCAGTCACCGACTTACTGGGCAGTTAGGTGTGTTCTCCTGAGACATTATGACATTGGAGGTTTTGCTGGAAAGCTAGAAAAAAGACCTGTCTAAGGATGAATGGAGACACTTCTATCAAACTGGCAGCTAAATCCCTTGTATCTTTCTGTCACTAGGAGCATCTTTTAGTAGCATCATCTGTGCTCCCTGTTCTGGAGAACTTTTGGGGGCTATATTGACAGTTAATGGCTGCTTTGTCTAGTACAGTTCCAGGTCCTGGTAAAGGACTTGAAAAATGTGGATAGGTAAGTATCAGGTTTGGTATTGTGGAGCATAATATGTATTTCTAGGTCTCCTAGGAAGATTCTATCATACAGCTTTCACTTTTTAAAGTAAAACACCACTAAAAATATTTCTGTCCACCTCACCTCCCCAGTAAATTGGAAGCTGTTATTTACAGTTGTTAAGCCAGAGACAGTTACTTCATACGGGTAGTCTCCCTTATGGAAATTCTATGATATTCACCTAGTGGCCTTGTGTTTTGCCACCTGGTGTGATGCAAGATAAAAATCCGCAATTTCACCTGTGAAGACAGATGACAAATAGTGAGGAAAAGAAAAAATTACTTTCTGTCTAAGTAAGCTGCTTCCTAGTTGTTCATGAATAAAATTAAAAATAGCCATCAAGTATAAAACACCAGTCATGATGACAAAGACATTTTTCCGCTCACCAGTTTGGATCATTAGGGAGATCAAAATATATTTAAACCCCAAGTTTTGCTAGAGGAAAAAAGGCAATTTTATCATGTTTAATAACAATTCCCATGATGGAAATTCAGCACTGCAGAATGTGTTATTCTTCCATATGACAGCACAAAACATGACATAGGGAAAGCTCAGACACAATAGATTTCTTAATTAATTATGTCTATATATTTCAGCATGTGATTGAAAGTTATAGCCGCCTTACAGAAACTGTATAAATGTATCTGTAGTGAGTCTAAACAAACACACGTTAATAAGTAGCTAATGACAAGAAATGCTTTTCTTTATGTGGTAGCAAATTGTTACTAATCAGAAGAAATTTGGTATTATGCTAATATTGCGCTACACAGTTAAGTTTACCGCATTCTTATTTTGACTTCAAGACACTTAGAACTTCTTCTGTGTACCTTTTATTAAGTTTGTCTGAAGAGGGCAGCCTTTCCTAATACACTTGGACTTTTCTTAATTTGACAAGGTTACTGTATACTGAAAAAATTGACAAAGGACAAGCTCACGATCTGAAGTTTGCCTCTCGTTATTGCCTATGTTTTCCTTGAAGTTTCTTTCCATGTATATTTATCAACCAACTGCAAAGAATATTATTATTTTAAATATTTGACCTCTCTGGTAAAATACAGTCCAATTTCGCTTACTCTCTCTGCGAAATGAATGAAGACTTGCTGTGATATTTCTAGAAAGAAATTTAAAGAGAATGYTATTAGGAAATTTCTGGAAATATGGGTGTTGTTTATTTTTTCTGCACTTAGAAATAAGTGTTATTCACGTGCATTTTTCAATGCTAAGACTGCATGTGAATAGAGGAGGAAAATATCTGTCCCTTTGTGTTGACAGTCCTCCTAATCTTTTATGATTTTCATGCTGAACTCCTCTCCAGGCTTCAAAAAGAAGCGTTAGTCTGAAAGTAGACTGTGATGTTACATTTTCTTTTATTTTATAGTTTAATCATAAGGAAACATGGAAAAAAAATCTTACACCAAATTCATGCATTGCCACGTTACCAGGAAAGATGAATGGCTACTCTGCATTTGGCAATTAGTGTGATAGATTTAAGGGCTCTTAGAAGAATTTATTGCTCTGGTGTGCCTCGATCACGGAGCAGGGAGGGGCATTTGGAGAAGCTGGGATGATAAATTTTCACAGTTATTGCTGCTCTAGCCACTATGTCGCATCTCTCCTCTTGCAGTGGCAGCCAGATTTGAATGCCTGTCTCACCTTCTGTGGTGTTGGGATTTAGATTGCATGATAGACCTGGGGAAAAGGAATGCACGCTGAACACAGGGAGCGAGCACAGGGGTTTGGAACAAGGAGAACCTAAAAGCTGCTACTGGTAGAAGAGCAAGGTAGGTGGAGACAATAGGTGTAGGATTTCACAGCATTTACATAAGCAAGCATACTGTTTGCAAAAGGGTATCACCTGGATTACTAGAAGCCCTCTATAAAATCCATGTCCAACACATTGCTTGGGCAATAACAGTGGTGGTGTGGATCCTCTGCTAAACAGTCAGCTAACTGTATTCTCAGTAATTCTCTCTAGAAATGTCTGCAACAAAATGAGATCACTTTATGTACCCAGTAAGTCTGCTGTGGTGGTTGACAGCTAGCAAACCTTGTACCACATTTCGGTCACAGCAGCTGTCACCCATGCTAGTTATATTGTGCTTGCACCGACTACAGTCAAGCTCCAGTACAATGTCACCCCTTCAGTTTGTCAGCTTCTTTCCTCAGCTATGATTAGACAATACCAGTGCTAATCTAGTCAAATGATCTCTTTTTTTAATTTGATGACTTTTCAGGGTCTTTTGTACAAAGAAAATTTCCCTACTGTCATTAGGTTCAAAGTATCAAATAATTGAATTTATTCCTCCCACAAACTTCTACTATTATTTAAAGGTAGCACCTGTTTAAGCTACCAAACTTTTTGCAACCTCATTGCCTGACAGAAAGCTCAAAATCTTTTCATTACACAGCCATTTACCTGGTTTTACAATCCTTGAATTTCATTCATGTTCATTTATCCAAAATCACCTTTTTTTCTGACCTTGTCTTTCCTACAGAAGCCACTTAATCAGAAGTCAAGGCAGATTGCTTCAGTTTCTTCCAACCAATGACTGGACTAATCTGAAAAGTGTGGGGCTTCTTCTTCCCACTTTAGCATTGGATTCCTGTAAAACAGAACAGAAATTTCATTGTCTCCCTACTTAGAAAGCACTCAACTTTCTACATAACAAATAGTTGCATACTTGTGCTGTGGTGTTCCAAGATGTCAGATCATCTCCTTGGAGGCCAAGGACCCATTAGATTATTCTAAGGCATTTCTAAGCATTTTCCCTTGAGACAATACCTAACTAAAACTGAGTGCTTGTTTTCATTTTTTGTGACTCATCTTGAGAGGGAACTCTTTGCCAGACACCAATACTTGCTGTCTCTCACTGTTTCCTCTGTTTAAAGAGTATGTGTCTGTAAAAGGTATGGAAGCTGGGTTTTTGAGGTTGAAGTGGGAAGAAACTTAAAAATAACTCCTATATTTCCAATACATCCTTATTTTGAAACTGTAAAAGTGACTTTCTCTTTCTGCTCTTAGGGAATGTTTTCAAAATTAGGTTGTAAAAAAATTGACTAAGCTTATTGCATCCAGGTCTTAATAATTTAGCAGGAATTGCCTTTTGAATACTTTAAAAATTTGATTCTTCTGAGCATGACTCCTTTATCTAGAAAATAACCTTTTGTTGTTCATTTTTATCTCTCACTGTTAAAGAGATCATTACAGTACCTCCTCCACCTTTCTATGATTGCACGGTTTGCAAATAAAGATTTTTATTTTTGTACTTTACTGAACCTTCATGATTAATGCTGTTGCCTCCCAGTACTGAAACACATGTAAAATATTCTGATTATTACATCTACTGTATGCTATATTTTACTTTAATTTCTGCAGTGTTGTCTTTTGCATCGTCTTATCAAGGCTCTTCTCTGTTCTGGCTTTATTGTAATCTTCAATGTAAGCATAAATCTGAATTCTTATTTTCTTTGGTGAACATTAATAAAAAAAGGAAAGATCCCCCACGCCTTTATGAGAGCATTCATTGTCTTTAGATTTGCATTTGTTCCTCTAATGTTTTTTGATACTCTCTCTGGTGCATCTCTGAAGGCTTCCTACACAGTGTCAGTTTTCAATGTGGTCACTTTGTTATCTGTTAATACCGGGGACCCGATGTTACTCAAAGATTCTGGGTCACTTCATATTCCTTGTCTGCTGTTATAATGGAACAGATAATCTTTCTCAGAATAGCTGCTCAAAGAAAACAGCTCTCGTTACAATTAATTTATTTTACATTCTTTGTGTTATTCCTCTGTCTCAAATCAACATAGATTTGTTAATTCCATTTTTGCAGACTTATGCAAACTTCTGAAGAAAGCCACACCTTTTGGTCCCGTTTCACTGTCTGCCATAGCCAAGACTGTCTATGTCATAGAATCATAAAACCATAGAATATCCCGAGTTGGAAGGGACTCACAAGGGTCATCAAAGTCCGACTCCTGGCCCTGCACAGCACCATCCCCAAGAGTCACACCACGGGCCTGAGAGCATTGTCCAAACACTTCTTGAACTCTGTCAGGCTTGGTGCTGTGATCACTTCCCCTACACCTCCTTGTGCCCCAGTGTTTCATTTACTCAGGAAAATGGTGAGAGTCCAAAGGACATAAAAGATGTCATATGTTCCATGTTCTTCTGATAATGCATCTTAAACTTCCTTGTGCATTCTTCAATAGGAATAGGCGTCCTGGTGATATCAGTACTGTGGTATTCTCTAACTGGTTGTTTACATTACTGATTGCAGATAATAGAACATTGATCAACATAATACTATACTTACTTCCTRGCTTGTAGTCTATTTTTCACAGAAGCAGCTGGTAACTTTTAGAAAGCCACTTTCTGACTAAATTATCTCTCGTATGACTGTGTTGTGCTCCCCTACTTTTTCTGTAGTACTTGGGAGAGTTCTTGACTTCAAGGGATTGAATGTTTCCACATTTTTATTCTTCAGCTGAGATCCTTTCTCCTCCTTATCTAATTGTGTGTTTMCAAATCTTGTGACTTTCTTACAAAACCTTAATTGAATAATTTGTGGGGTAAGGATGCCAACTTTGTGTCAACTCCATCTGGAAGACTTGAAGGTTGTTCCTTGATCTCTTTGCAGCTTATCTTCTAACTCTCCAGCTTTAGAATGAAGTGCTGGCTGCAGAGCAAATCGTGGTGTATGTAGCATCTCCACAGAGAAGTTCTTTCACCATATAAAATTCCTAAGAAAGATGTTATTGCTTCTCACCAACAGTACCAGTTGTTCAGCTTGTTTGTCATTCAAGGATGCTGCACTTTGGTTGATCAATACAAATCAGAATGGAGAAGGAATTAATGGCTACAGTATTGTTGGCTCGAGCTTGACAAGTCAGTTCTGCTGAGTTAGATGTGGTTTGAGATGGATAGTACAACTTCTAATATCAGTTCTTATTTGATTTGWGAGATATAGAAGGCCTGTGGACTTACACCATTTAAATATACACTTTGAAACTTCAAATACATTAATTATTAGTTTTAACAATCAAGTAGGATATTGGAGGTCATATACTGAAAGGCTAGGGTTTTTTTAGCACAAAACTCCTGGCTGCTAAGTGTAAGGAGAGTTCCTGAAGAGAGGATATTTTCATCCCTGGCTTTGTCTAGAGCTTTTTTTCCTTTATGTCTATATTAAATAGGTGAGCAGGAGTGGACAAAGAGAAAAAAGAGAGGGAATCACAGTGTCGTGACAACCCCTACACCATGGTTCAGAGCCCACGTCAAATTGTTATGTGTCACGAATCCACGGATGGGGTGAACGATAGATGACTTACACTACTTTTGGCAATTTCACCTCAAAAATTATGAGTCACTATGTTGATGATCAAGAGCAGACAGTGGATATAAAATGTGAGTACTTTGAGTGGATGCCTGAGATCCTATAAAAGCGTCTACTGAATGCATTTGCTTCATCAAAGCCCAAACCCACAGGTTCAGAGAGATGTACCTCTATGGTTGACAGCTCAGTCAATATCTCTCCTGCTCTGTCTCTTCCTGTCATAACATTGATTTCTGTAAGCTAGAGGAAGTAATCCCTAATGACATTGTGTAACAGTGTTAAGGAAAGATTGTTTTCCCATTACACACTTTTTCATACACAACTTATAAATGCATTTCATTACTTACAAACTTTACCTCTTGTAACTCTGTTACATTTCATGTCCTGCCATTATATCCAGACCAGCCGCTTTTTTAATGTTTTCCTCTTGATTTTACACTTCTATGGAACAACATTCTTCGTGATTCCCCTGCACCGTCTCCTCGCTGCAAAACAATGATATCACTCTGACATGTGCTGTTCTCTCAGCTGCCAAGCAATCTGAAGAATGCGTCATGCACCCTTTGCATGGAGGAGAAGGCCATATTGTCACGTCACGTACCATCGTTCCACTGCTGTCAACATCACTGCACTGCACTCTGTGTCCTAACCCCATGATCAGCAGTGTTTGCCATTGAGTGGTAAAAACTGCTGCATAGCTGTAATGAAATTACATTCCTGTTAATAATCTAATTACCTAACTTTTTCTGTCGTCATTTTTTCTARCAAAAAAAAAAAAAAAATTCAAAATCCATCTCTCTGTAATTTTGTAGAGCTAGCATCACTAGAAAGCAGACAGTTTTCCAGGAAGTTTTGGAGGATCTTTAACTTGTACAGTTTTGAAGAAACCATGGACATTTGAAGTATTTGGAGTTTGTTTTGTCTTATGTCCAGAGAGCTAGCTATGAATTTCCAGCATAGTCTTGGTATTGTGGAAAAATGGGATGAGGTTTTGAAGGGAGCAAGGAATCGTGTATATTTATGGTACTGGAGTGAAAATGACTTCATGGGTGAGCAGCACATTTGTAATGAACAGGCTTTACTGGGGTTTGTCTCCCCATGGAGCCAGGTGTGATACCAGATTGAAAGCACAGAGATACCCTTTCCACTGAGCTGACTTCTCTGATCCCTTGAGATGATGTTTGTGAGGAAGACGCTGTAAAGGATTTAGTATTATTAAGTGTGTGAGGTAAGACTTCACACAGAGAATCAGCTTGGCTTAAGGGTGTCTGAAGCCAGACCAGAGGCAGGTATGGATTGATATGTAGGCATGAAGTCTATGTTGTTTCATGAGATATCACTGGTTCAAATTTCAGACTCTGTAATTCCTCTAAGCACCATTTTTGATCAGATAGAATCAGATAAGTGGTCAACATTTCTATTTACCTTGTACGTAGAAATTAATAACTTGTCATTTTCTGTACTGCATTGTTGTGGAATAAGCTCAATAAGTAAAAAGAAATAAAACTCAATACTTCAAAAACCAGCTCCCGCTGCTCCGGTCTGCTGTGGTTAGTGTCAAAAGGACTTTGCCCATTATTCGTTCCTGGAGAGTCATAAAGGACGTTATAGCCCTTTATAGTACGAGAAGTTGAAACTTTATTTTTCACTCGTGTTTCTCTTCATAAATTCCTGCTGTGAAAAAAATAATATAAACAAGTAAACCTAAAGGCCTGTGTCTCACAAGAAGCATCCACTGAATATTGTTTCTTTCTAACATAACATTACTGGTTCCTCTTTGCAAAAGTCAAGTAGGATATACAGAACTCCATAAAAAAAAGAAAGCAAACTTCAGAGAAAGAACTTCAGTGCCTTAACATCTTACAGAGTTGTCAGCTGTCTCTATGACTTTGTTCAGTAAATGAATTTTTTAATTTAAGAGAAAATCAGGGAAATTCTATAGCAAATATTAGGAAAAAAAGTGATCTGGAGTTTGGACAGTGCAAAATATATCCTCAGTATCATATGCTCCTTTACATAAACAACTGAACTCTATACTCTTTAAACAAGCAGCATCTCTCTCGTAAACCTGAACAAGAGACCAGCTGAATGCCAAGCAAGGTTTTAGGCCAGAAAATCAAAGAGCCCAAGAATTGGTGGCATATCAGGTATACCATGTATATATATAACTGTATTCTCAGAGTACTACAGGTAGAAGTCTAAATAGTTTTTCTTCGAAAAAAATGGTTTTGATATGACTAAATGTTTAGTATATGTTCCATTTATTTTCATATTTTATTTTCTTTGTTTATAAAGAGAATTCTTTTCTCTCCTTCTTACCCAGATAAAAAATGCTAAGTCCTGAAAGTCAAGACAGTACTTCATGTCTTTACCAATGAGCTGCATTTTAAAGATGAACACAGGTTGTAGGAGTTCACAAGGCAGTTCACAAGTACCCTGATTGCATAACAAATTTGCTACCATAATAACCCTTTGAAACGTAGAAGAGGACAAA
This sequence comes from Amblyornis subalaris, assembly GCA_018881555.1. Classification (NCBI taxonomy): domain Eukaryota; kingdom Metazoa; phylum Chordata; class Aves; order Passeriformes; family Ptilonorhynchidae; genus Amblyornis; species Amblyornis subalaris. Next base: position 5,651,522 of record JACAXG010000039.1, read on the forward strand.
TTGCTTAGGTCCCTTGGTAGCAAGGAGAACAGRGACTATGGGTAGATTTGATTTCACCTAACATTAGCCATCCCCAGTTAGATGTCTCAATTAAATTGCCTGCTTAGCCTTTCTCTCCAGTGAGTGGATGGAAAGAGACAGGTACTTCCAGACAGTAAATCATCCCATCTCAAGATACTTTTCCAGACTAATGGGGTGAATTGCCATGCCTCTCAGAAGACTTTATAAGTTTATTTGGGTGTAGAACAAGTTATAAACTTTGGTTTTGTTAAGAATATATACTCTTTTTTTTGATTTTAGGAATATTGTCAGAGTAATGACACTCGTAACTTCTGCACTCTGCTTTTCTTTCATAATTTTGAAGTGTGGCCTTGTGTTGAAGCTCTCTTTGACTGACTGAAGAATTATTTAAGGACTGTATATATTCCTGGCTTGTATTGCATACAATCACTAGTAGCCTTATCTCAAGAATGAAATAGTAACACATCTTCCCATGAATTCTCTTGTTGAGCCATACTCCATTGTATTGATTTCCATGTATTCTTCTAAAAGGTTTTTTTCTGTCTTCTTGCTATGTTATATACTGTGTTCAATAGTAGGAATCTTCTGAGAAAACAGTTTTCCTGTGAGCTGCATATAAAGCATCTTTCCACATATACTGCATCATTTGCTCTTCTTTTATCTGTGCCACTTTACTGCTATGAGGAGTACTTTTTTTCCTGGTCTCACTGGGATTTGGAGGCACTCTTATGATTCATCAGCATTCCTCACATTCAGGCTTGGGTCTGGCTGTGTTGTTGAAACATTGCACCTGAATCTACATCAGATTTTCTCCTCTCATATTGACTGCTGTCTGGGCAGCAGTGTGCAGACCACCAGCTTTCCTCTCCATTTTTTCCATAACTTCCATCTCAGATACAAACTTCACACATCCAGTTTCCAGTTTATTGCCTTTAGAAGTACAGTCTGCTGGGATTCTTATACCTTTCTAAAATTTTCAGCAGAACTTACTGGTCTTTTAAAACAACCAAGGTGGTCACCTGCAGCTAAGTGAGTTTGACCTCTCTTCACAGGTGGGGGGAATGAGGAGAAGGGGCAAGGACATAAGGAACAGCTTGAACGAGCAGGTAATTAGAGCAGCGAGTCTTAATTAGTCTTTAAYAGTTGGGGAGGGGGTTTTGTATCTGCATATGGCTTAGGGAGCTGGGAAAGCAGAATGGCTGACTATAGAGTTAGCGGAGAGGGGAGGAGTTGATAGCTGTTTGGTTTAGGTGGTTTCAATGATGCTGTTGGGGAGCTCTGCAAGACCAGGGAGGAATTTTATGTCCAGGGCTTGTGCTAAAGTGCTAATTGTGCCAGAGGGAGAGTTCTTAAATGTTCTGTGTTTGTGCTACTTCTTTCTCAAAAGGAGGAGGGATGTGGGAGGTGATTTTAACTGAAGAAAGGGATGTGGCTTAAAGTGCTAAGTGCAGCCTGTGTTCTCCCTGGTAAAATACCGTGTGAAAATGCAACACCTTGGGGTCTTTGTGGTCCAAGCCGTATGCAAAAGCCACTTATCCAGCAGAAAATGTGGTGTAGCCTGTGACCTTGGCTGCCAGGTGTGAAGATACTATTCTTAGAGGTAGGTGGTTGTCTAATTTCTACTGATTGCAGCAAAATAGGGGTGACAGTGTGTGCGTGTGTGTTTAGAGCTTCCTCATGCATAATGTCTTAAGTCACTTGCTTCAAATATTTTAGCTGATGAGATGAACAGGGATCGTGGTCTGGCCTTCAGGTTTTTTCCTATTGCCCCTTAGAACCTGGAGAGAAGCTTGGATGAAAGCTTCCAGATATTTCAGAATCTGCTCCAAATGGTCTGATACAGAAATTTCTTTGTGGGAGTAGTGTAAGCCTTTGCCTTATAACCAAGTAGTTTGGTTGCCTTGGAACATGCAAGTGAGCCTACTTTCTGATTTGTGAGTGGAGGAAAAACAAGCCTAGAAGAATAGGGGAAATAAAAGCTGATCTTGGGTCTTTTATACTATGATTTTAACTTTTTTTTTTCCCCTAAGTGCTTCTTAATCAAATTGGAAGATGAAGGTCATCTTATAAATACTTCTAAAGTGCTAGTATTCTCTTGTTTGTAAAGTGAAAAATAAAAAAGTTCTGCCTTTGTCTTTGGAGGTATTTTTCTGTTAGGTGTTTGTCCTGGAAAGGATTTGCCTGTTTCTCTGTAATATTGCAGTATTGTTTCTCTGTGGGGTATTTATCTTTTGGATGTCCTTGAATTGGAGACAGAAAAGTTCAAAAGAGTGATTGCTGTAAAGGTAATGTACCTACTAAAGGTATTGGAGTAAGTAATGAAACCCAATACTGGTATTTATGCGTTTAGACAGGAGAAATATGCAATTTTATTGGACGATACTAAAGGCAGACATACATTACATATATATTAATTAAGAAAGGTGTGTGGTGCTTGTAGGAAGGCATCTTGCTGGAAAACAACTTCCAGATGCTTCTAGAGAAAACTCCAGTTATCTCATTATTCAACTTGTTGTTTATGGATTGACCAGCCATTCTTCTGAAGCAGATGGAGATAATTTTTATAAAACTGAAATCAGCATTGTGTGCACTTTCTTTTCTGAAGTTTTTATCAAAAGAGTTACTCTGTTGTATGGTGTATCTGTATATTAAAAGATGCCTGTCCTTCTAAGGGTGTTTAGGAGAAGATAAATACACTATGCAGTAATGCTAATAATTAAATTTGTAAAATAACTGGTTTTTGATAGACTAACACACAAGCACAATTCCAGCAGTGGCTGTTTCTCATTAGTGGGAATGACATGCTAGCTTTAGAATATGTAATGATGTATACGCCCTGGTGGTTATAATTGGCATAGAAATGTACTATATCCTTGGGTGTTAAAAGCCATAAGCTATTTATTTTCATACTTACAAAGAATGTACTACATTGTGGTATAAATCTCATATGGATTGTCATAATTGCATTTTTTTAGTAATTTATGTCCATATGGTTCAAATATGAATCTGTCCCCCTTATTAGCATCCTGCTGGTGACATAATGTACTGATAAATTAGTATCTCATGTCTGGAAAGCCTTTTTGAATTCAGATCTCATGCGAAAGAAACTCAAACCCACCTGGTCTTCCTGATACAAATAGCCTTGTTGTCATGAAGTTTTTGTAATACATGACCTTACACAGGATAGTAGTGATATGCTTGCAAGAAACTTAGTTTTTAGCCGTGGTGTCTGATGGGGGTTTTTTTCTTGTTGTTGTTGTTTGGTTGTTTTTGTTTTTTTAKAAGCACCAAATTTACATAAGTAAGTGGTGGATTTGAAGGTGCTGTGTTATGCTAGGCTCTAGCCTAAACTTCCTAGTGTTGAATGTAAATGGTGTTGAAGTTATTGGTATAAAATAATTTTGAAACCAGAGATAATGTGTATTAGAATAATTGAGGGAGTTCTATTAGATGCCATCTTGCATTGATCTGCAATGTCAAAGGCAGCTTGATTATAAGGTCTGTGTGTGACACACATGATCGGGAAATATTATATGGATGTGAAAGTACATGATATCATCTTTTTTCTTAGTGCTTTAGGAAAAGAAGTAGAGAAATAGGTGAAAGAAATACAGGGGAAAATCACAAAGGCTGGGGTTTTTTTTGTTTTTTTTAAAGTTGGTATATAATCTATGACTGATTCCAAAAATACACAAAAATGAAAATTAGATAAGGTGAAGTGATTTTGAAAGAACAATTTTGCTTTATTTTCTCTCGACACCCTCCCCCCAATCTTCCCAACCCATGAGAAACACCACTTGCCACTCATCTCCTCTTGGACATTGAGCCATTGACCACAACTCTGACTATGACCTTGTAGCCAATTCTTTATTGGCTGAGTGGTCCATCTGTCAAATCCATGTCTCTCCGATTTAGAGACAAGGGTGTTGTGAGGGACAGTCTCAAAGGCTTTGCACAAGTCCAGGTAGATGAAGTCAGTTGCTCTTCCCTTTGGAGCATGTTTGCTTTGTCTCAGTAAATTACCTGGCCCATGGGGAGTGCTTTACAGCCCCAGTTTAGGTAGGGGTTTAGCATTTAAATTTGCAGTCTAGGGAACTTTTATAAATTGAAGTGAATATTGAGGTTCTGAGGCTCAAGGCTGAACAGAGTGTTGGTTGCAAATTCAACAAACTTTCATCTCTGTGATTTTAATGCTACTGTATCATATTTGTGGTTTCTGGAGGTTTTTGTTTCGGGATTTTTTTTTTTTTTACTATAGGCATTTATATGGTTGAGACTGGCGAACTTGACTGCGTGTGTGACGGACATGTTGGTGAATATTTGACACATCCTTCTTTTATTTTGCAGAGACCTACAGCCAACAAGACTTCTGGTGCTCCTTCCTACAGCAGATGGTCCAGTTCACAGCCCCATCAGGTAATATGCCCTTGTCAAAAAGGATATGAAGCTCAGGTTGACACATGCTTCCTTTTAAAATGAATCTGTGAGGGCATCTGAGTGTGTTATCTATCTGCACTAGCCCAACTAGGTCATGCTGATCTCTGAGGTTGCTGCAGGATATCCTATGGCAAACTGTTAGATTCAGTGGCTGCTCCTGGAGGAGCTTGTACAGCTGTGCCTCCTCTAATGCAGTGGTGCCTCAGGAAYGGTGGTTGTGGCTGGATCCCCCTATCCTTTGCATCTTGCCACTTAAGTTAGAAGTGTGCCGTGTTCGCCTTCCGCCTACCACCCACCACCCCAGTGTTTGTGAAGTGGTTACAATGGTCAAAACTGTAAGGAAAACTTGTTGTAAACCCAAACTGAAGCCGGAAAGCCATTCAGTGACAGCCAGGAAGCAATATTATTGTTAATGATTCTTTATAAGAATTCGAATGGTATTCAGGGTTTCTCTTACTTTATCAAAACAAAAAGCTTTTTTTCACTATAGATAAGGACATGGCTTGCTTGTGTTATTAAAGAGCAATGTATTTCAACTAAAGCAACTTTGTCTTTAAAAAATCTTCAGGCGTCTTTTCAATAATGATTGTATTGACATTGCTTTCTTTCAACCTCTACTTTCGCTTTTTTYCCTACCTCTTTCTGCTTTCACTTTAAAAAAAACCAAAAACACCAAAACCCAAACAGCCGACAAAACCCAAAAACACCACTTGCCCTTGACACTATGAATAATTTAAATTATCCTGGTGAGAAAACTCTTGATCTGACATACTGGATTTTCCTTTTGACGGACATGTATACACTAAGAAAGGAAACTTCCAGTAAGTTGAGATTTGGCCTCAAAAACTAAAGCAAAAGAAACCATTAATTTAATTTGTATTCAAATTAGGATGGGAAAAAGGTGGCTAAATCCTTCATGGGCTGCTAGCTACCAATTTCACTATCCTTTCAGTCTTAATAGTTGTGTTTTCACAAAAAATTGTGAGAGTTTTGTACCTTCTCTTCATATAAAAGTATGTTGTTTATGCTTTTGCAAAGGTTTCCATGTTTTCTTTCTTTTGCTTTTTGGACACTGRATTTTTACTGTTGGGGGTAAAACTGAAGAATTTGTTGACAAAAGGTTAACTCTTTTCAGTGGTTGTTGCTTGCTCCATCCTAGGGCATTAGATGATGAGCAAGGAAAAGTTCATGGAGTATCACTAATATGTACGAGCACTGTTCCCCTCTTCCTGTGTGTCTGCAGTTGCCCCTTAATGGGAGATGAATCCCTATGTCAGGAGGGGATCATCCTAACAAATCATATGAAATGCACCTTCTTCTCTACACGCTTGATTTCCTTTTTGAGGAGGGAGGGATAGATAAGTGCATAATAAAGACTGTTTGTAGTGTTACAACCCTGTCAAACCACTAGCAGAGTTGAGGGATTAACTACCAGGAATGTTGCTTGAAAGTATGTCTACTCTATCCRGCATCTGCAGGAAAAAAATTTGTTCTAATATATTAAAGCATGCCCGTGGTAATTTTCCTCCACATATGTTGTACCCCTCACGTTTGACTCTCATCTTCCTTTGTCCTTTACGCTCTAATCTTTTCTTTTTCATCCTTGTTTATTGTAAGCTTTTGTCTTCCATGTTTTGGGTTTAATAAGCTTATAAACTTGCCTCATGGATATTATAAATGCCAGTACCAACTGTGAGGATGTATAGCTATGCCGGGGTTCCATTTGGGAGACTGGAATACTGCTGTGCGCTCTCATGAGCTGAGTGGCAAAATATTTGTATTGGATCGGAGATTTGTATTCAGCCTTGCAACTTCCCAGCGTCTATATACAGTTTATTTAAACTTTTTTTTTTTTAAGATGGCTTTCCAGGAAGGAAAAATATTAAAGTTCAAAATTCATAGTCTGCGTTTTCTTCAGTCTCATGCGGTGAATGCAGTGAAGGCTTTTCCACATGCATCTTACAAGAATCTGCACAGAAACCGAATAGAGCTACATAGCTGAGACCTTTGATGCATCTAAGAAATGTTAAAAGTTAAATTGATTTCTTCCTTCCTTCCCCCAAGTTTTCTTTTTTCATTTCCTTTATCTATGTGATGTTGGAAGGTCCAGTGGGTGAGAGATTTGAAAGGGGCTCTGTAGGTGGGGTCAATGAGTCACAGAAAATAACACATTTTTCCCTGACTTGTTTTGCTTTGTGCTACCCAGACATGCTTATACTTTGTATAGGATAAACTGAAGCATGTTTATCTATCTCAAATATGCTATCTGGGGAGGGTTTTTAGTAAGTTTCTATTAACTCATCGCTCTCATGGGCACGTGGAATTTGTATGCTCAGGGTTTTTTTTTTTAATATGAAGCAGTTCAGAGAATGATGGTTTTTTGTTGTGGGTTTTTTTCCCCCCCCCTTGAGCCTGGGAAAGCGTCTTATTGCAGGGGAGGCATCTTTAAAACTTGATTTAGACGTTCCTTCTGACTGCCCTCGGAAAGAGGCATCAGTACCTGCTTCAAGCTAGGTTTCTTCAAGCATTCCACTTTCTTGATGTCAGAATAAGACTCCAATAGTCTAAGAGGTTGATCTTTTTTGAAGTTGAGGAATTAATCTATTGAATTAAGGGATTTGGGGGCTGGGCAGGAAAGCCAAACCAAATCTCAGCATCTGAACTGGCATCCATAGAGCTGTGGTGGATCTTACTACCTCCAGATGCACTAAACTGGATTGAGGGATGGAATCAAGGAGAAGATACAGACACTAATGAGACAAAATTGCCTATACTCTGTTCTTGGCTAGTGGCATTGCTTGATACGTGAAGAAGTCTGCAGCAATTTTGTGAGAAGCTCTGAAGTGAACTTAGGCCTTCTGAAGGCTGCGTGTGCTTCCTGAAGTGCAACTGGCTCTTACTACTGATGAAAATGAATGAGGAAGTGGCACTTTATCAAGCATGATGATATAGCTATTTCTAACATGATGCTGCTTTTGCTGACTGGGACGACAGCCAAGGCAGAGCTTCTTACAGTGATGGCGTATCCTTGTGTGGGACAGCCTGTCTGACATTAGGAATCATAGGTACACAGGCAGGCTGGGACACAAGGCATTCAGCTGTCCCTGGAAGCAGTTTTAACATTAACAATTCACTCATTACTGGTAATGACTTGAGAACTATGTGCTAGGAACTATGTTCTAGTAAAAATRAAGGAAATGAATAAAAAAATCTTATTTGTTCCTTAGAAAAAAACAGAAGAAACCAAATGTTTCAGATGCCAGGTTGAGGTTGAGGCATTGCAAGAAAACATGGGGGAAGTGTTCTAAAAGGAAGAATAACATGACAATGATCCTCCTAATTTGCTATGTCCTAACTGTTGATGAGAGGAAAAAGTCAGTAGCACCTACTCAGATCTCACAAATAAATCCACCTTGCATGCAGGCAGAAGACAGTGATAGGCTGTCTTTTCTTGCTCGTGAGCACACTAGGGAGCTGGTGAAATCTGACAATTCATTTGGTCTCCAGTGTTGGCTGGCATCTTAATGGCAATATGCCAGGTCTCTTGCACAAAGGTTGTTAGCAAGAGTATCTTTAGAAAAGCTTAGATTATATTACTTTCTAGAAATATATGAATGCATCTTCAGTATTAGGTGCTAAATGAGCCTGCAGAGTAATTGGTGTGTATTAAATGGCATTAAAAATAATATAGAACATTTCGGCATCTTTCTCCTCTTTGTATCTATTAGCCAGACATTAGCTTATGAGCTAATGAAGTAAAACATGCAGAAAGCGAAAATATGTCCAATGGGCCACAGGACATGAGGGCTCTCAGCTGTGATTCCATAATGTTCCTCTGTCTGGCTCCACTGCTGCTTTGTTACAGAGTTATTGCTCTGACTTTCTGGTAGTGGCAACACAAACTCTTTGCTTTCTTGCTGGTACTCAAAGCTTTGTCCATTGCTAAACTTGGCATCACTGCCTTAAGGCCAGGGTGTGCTTTCTCTTCAATATCCTGCTCTTTAAACATAGGGATAAGTGTTTTAGTACACAGTGTTTAGCAGTTTCTTAGAGGAATCTGGACAGACAGTGGGTTGATAAACATTCAGTGTTGTATCTGTATTTTAAACAGGCCACATCTTCTAGATCTCCATGTGATAGTTTGTAATGAGGCTTTTTTGTGATTGAAATGATGGAAATACCAGTATACCAGTCAGGAAGACAGAAGCTAGGAAATGTGATATTCCATCTTTACTGTGGCAGCTGCTTCATTGAATTCCAGGTCAGAGATTTCAGTATATGGAACTTATCTTTCTTGCTTCATAGCACATAACCCCTGTTATGTGCGTGTCCCTGCTTTCCCCTTGCTTTGTTTTTGCCTTTGTATTCTTCCTGTATATGTGTTGGAGCAGTAATATGTTGATAAGAAGATAATTAGACAGGTGTCAGTGCAGTAGTCTCTTTCACAGTGCATAAGGTCAAAATGAACCTTGTGATTAATTGCGCAGCGTGAGAGTAGAACATTTATTTAGTTTTTAGAAGCCATTCCAGGTATGGCTGCTGGTAGCAGTTGAGATTATTGTAGCCTGCTTGTATCTGAAATAAGACACAAGTGGAATTCATCACTACTTAGAGCAGGGAGATGGGTGATAGTGAGTTTCCTTGATGGGTTCTGTCATGTTACCTGAACATAAAGATAATTGGAGAATGGCTCAAAAGATCCATTCCTGTGAAGTGACTTTTTTCTTTTAAACTGAGAGAAGATAGCTAGTTCTAAATACTAAATTAAGAGTAATAAATAGTCGTGTATTCAGCTGCTTTGAATCTTATTTGTTTGTTTTCCTTTAGTGCCTCAAGTCTGATCTGGAAAAAGTCAGTATTGAGAAAGTCAGTCTCCCTGTTGACTGAGCAGTTTGCTTTTTTGCTGAGCACTGCACACTGAGGCAGTAAACTTTAGGTTGTGTGCCTGTCCACTAGAACTGAGAACACCAACAATTTTCCCAGAAGCCACAGAACAGCTGTCAAGTGGCGACAACATTCCTTCACTGTTGACCTAGGTTTAAGCTGCACCAGTGTGCTCATCCAAATGAGAGTGACTTAGTCCAGCTACTAGGGTTAAAGCTTAGTTTTAAGGGTCAGCTGAGATCTGGCAACTTTCCAAAGGCAAACCAGACAACCAAAGCCACAGAGACAGGTTCCTTCTTCCTGGCACTTGGTGTTTACCTGAAAAACCTACCAAAACTAATGAGCTTAATTAGAGTTAATAAGGGAAATTTGCCAGTTTTGCAAAAAACAGTAAAAAAATCCCTAAATACCTCCTTTCCATAATATATCTGTTAAGAACTATGCATACATCATCATAGTTTTGCAACATTTGAGCTTGGTTCTCATTGCATTTTGATCTTAGTTATATTTTGATAAACACATGGAAAAATCAAATATGCAATGAAAGAAACTGAATTTTTTTGACATGTTGTCAAACATGCTCACTGAATTTCAACAAGCCTATGTTGTGCTTACCTTAGATCACTTGTTAAATCTGGAATTTGAGGTGGAGCCAGTGCCTTGTGAAAGCCAATATAACTACTTAAACACTTAGTGCAAGGTATGATATATAAAAGAATAATTAAACTTTATGTATGAAAATTTGGAAAATTCATATATCTGTGGTCAGCATGCCGAGTCTGCTGCCCTTATTACATCCACAGTATATGCCATGTCATGCACATTAGAGCCTTGTGGGATTTTGTCTACTATTAATAAAGACTGATTCATGTAGAAAAAATACTAGACATTCTTCTTCTTGTGTGTCTCACCTCTCATAGCACTTGTTCATCTCTTCTGCTACAGCTTGGTGGGTTCTTCCAGTCAACTGAAAACCTGGTGTTAAAGGCTCTGCTTGGCTCCAGAGTTGGATGCGTCCTCAATAAAATCTGTGGGGCGCTGCTTCTAGCATGATGCTTTTGGTAGGCCAGCGTAAGGGAAGGTTGAACCTGGTGTATGTGTTTTAAAGCAAGAGGAATCTGCGCTGGCAACCCCAGCTTCAGCAAGGTCATCGGCAAGGGCAGAGCAGACCTGTTAATCTCAGTGACTGCTCTGCAAGTAACAGGAGAGGAGGGCACACTGAGTTGGCTGCTCAGCTAAATGCATCAGTACACCAGGATGTGTAAGCTATTTTTATTGTATGAAGATAACTCAGCCAAATGAGATTCGGGAGCAGTTGTGCCTGTTACCAACCAAAGTACAACATAAATGTAACTTTTAAAAGTTAAGACTTTTATAAACAAGAAGGGAGCTAAAAAAGGAAAGTGTTTTTTTTTCTGGTCGGTGGCAGAGTATCAGTAAATGTAAATGTATGCAGTGTTATTCAAGGGTTGCTTGTCCAAGTATGCTACCTGTTGCCTTGGCAAAATCACCAAGCATCTGACTGAACTGAACATAAACCTGTTGTGGAAACTCCAAGAAGGGTGAGACCCTGTGCCTGGAGGGAAGCAATTCAGTTGATAAGGTCCAACTCTGTGCTTTCTCTTAACTACTTGTGGAGAAACGCTTTGTATCTGATACCATCAGTCTTCATCCTGCTATGTTATTAGATATGCATCCTTAGAAAGAACCCAAAACTTACATTTAAAAGCAAGTCAGTGTAAATGACAAAATGCAGGTTAACTGTCTTCTGCAATCTATGAATATGGTCTCTCTAGGTCACTCTGTGAGTTGGATAAATATATTCCTCACCAAGCATGGGATTTGGACATTAGTTCCCAATAGACAACAATTGCATGAGTCTAGTATTACAATACTTACACGTCTGGAGAATGCATGCTTTCCAGAAGGTATGGTGACCTAAGTCTTGGTAAACTAATTATGTTAAATTTCCCCTGATTATGGTATATAAATGTTAAACTTTGGGTGTACTGGTTATGAAAACATAAGAGGACTCTTCCAAGACACAGTATGGTGTTTTTCTCTTCTACAGGTGTGAGGAAAGGAAACCTCTTGTATTTTTCTCATCATTACTCAGTCAGATACCATTGGTATTGTGTTGCAGTTTCAAGTTGATGTTTAGAAGATTTCATCTATAGCTTGGCTAATTTTAAAATCAGCATGCAGGGAAAAAAAACCCTATTGTTCAACATGATGTTTCTAAACATATAGATTTTTTTTTCTAGGCCAGAAAACTTTTTATTTCCTTCACTTGTTTTGTAATTACTTTTGACGACAAACACCAAATGTTTGTGTTATGCCAAGTGTCTGCTGAGTGTGCTCAGGTTTGTCTAGAGAAATGTGTGTGCTGGGGATGAGGGAAATTAGCAGCCTTTGTAATGACTTCCATAGATGTAAAACATTTCCAGAAGCTATCTGCCAGTTACACTTCTGTTGTCTCTCAGAACTAATTTTTTCTAGAAGGAGAATTTTTATAAGGTTTAAAAAGACTGAAAACTGTATAGTTCTACAAATTTTTTAACCACTAAAGGCAAAACTCTCTCTGTCACATATTGTATCACCACTGAAAGATGCCCTACCCTTTTTGGAAACCTCACTTCAAAACCGCAGAGTAAACTTGAGAACTCCCAGGAATGTTCCTCCCGTAAGTCTTTTTTGCCTGTTTTGCTTAGCAAATTAAGCTTATTGGTACTCTATCTGTGAATGCTGACTGCTCCCTGTAACGTAACCGATTTGACTGAATTTGGTGAAGAAAAGGAAGGATGCAAGTTTCCTCGACTTTCCAGCGATGTGATGCTTCTGTGGGAATTGTAAGAGCACAACAGAGGAGCACTGTTGGTAATGCCATACCAAGGGAAAGCATGAGACCACCCCCTTCACTAGCCATCATCAGGTAGTTCATGGGGGAGAATCCTAGAATGGCCTGGGTTGGAAGGGATCTTAAAGTTCATCTAGTTCCAAGCCCCTACCATGGGCAGGGACACCTCTGACTAGACCAGGTTACTCAAAGCCCCATCCAAGCTGGCTTTGAACACTTCCAGGGATTGGGCATCCACAACTTCCTTGGGCAACCTCTTGCAGTGCCTTACCACTCTCCCATGAAAGAATTTCTTCSTAATATCCGACCTAAACATACTCTCTTTCACTTTAAACCTGTTTCGTCTTGTACTATCACTACATGCCTTTGCAAAAAGTCTCTTCTCAATCTCTTGTACGCTCCCTTCAGGTAATGGAAAATCATAATTTCCTCACCCCAAAACTTCTCCAGGCTGCCCAATCCCACTTTTCTCAGCCTTTCCTCATAGGAGAGGTGCTCCATCCCTCTAATCATGACGGTGACCCTCCTCTGGACTCACTCCAACAGGCTGATGGCCTCCCTGTGCTGGGGATCCCAGAGCTGGATGCAGCACTCCAGTTTGGATCTCACAAGAGTAGAGGGGCGGGGTCCCCTCCCTCACCCTGCTAGCCACGCTGCTTTGGATGCAGCCCAGGACACATTTGGCTTTCTGGGCTGTGAGTGCACATTCTAGGTCATGTCCAGCCTCTCATGCACCAGCACCCCCAAGTTCTTCTCCCTGGGGCTGCTCTTGATCTGTTCATCCCCCAGCCTGTGTTGATACCGGGGTTGCCCCAACCCAGGTGCAGCACCTTGCACATGGTCTTGTTAAACTGCATGAGATTCCCACTTGATTGCTATTTCTTGAACTTGTCCAAGTCCCTCTGGATGGCATCCCATACTTCAGGTGTGTCATCTGCCAATTTGGTCAAGGTGCACCCTTTGTCTATATCATTAAGAGAGCTATTAAATAACACTGGTCCTGGTATGAGCCTCCAAGGGGCGCCACTTGTGACTGATGTCCATTAGGACTTGGAGCCATTGACCACTACCCTCTGGATGCAACCATCCAACCGATTCCTTATCCACCCAACAGTCCAGCCATTGAATCCATGTCTCTACAATGTCCATGATTAGCTCGCTTATGTTAGCCATGTTATGGATTTCCTAATACTGGGGCAAAAGACTCACTTGTTGGTGACTATGTTTTTTCAAGAATGAGACTAAACTTTCCTGTGCAGATTTTCTGGCTAAGGGATGAGCTTACCCCAGAGCTCATGGAATAATTCAGTTAAAGTCAATCAGCTGCAAGATGTGTGTACATTCACTATCAGGCTTAATTAGTTTTGTTGTTCACACAGCTACACAGTAGAATTCTAACAAAATTCTATAGTGGATTGATTGAATTCAGAACTCTTTAAATCTGTGAGTCTTTTAAGGAAACTATCTCATTGCTGTGTCTAGCAACATTATTCTTGACTCTTCCCAAGGTTCAGATCTTGTCAGATAAACTTCAGATAATATTGTTTGAAGCTGCACATAATCTTACAATAGGGTCTTTTCATTATGTTTTCTGTAGTATCCCTGATGTGTTGACTAATAGCAAAGATTGACAAAGTGTGTTACACACAAACATCTTGCCTCATGTTCTATTAAATGTGTCATTTGATATCTTCTCTTGTCGACTTCTTCGTTTTGACTTTGCTATGACATCTTAAAAGAAAAAGAAGCTGCCAAGAGATGATGTTTTAACACTTGTCAGCAATTCGTCATGATTCTTCTTACTTTAGATTTAATTGTTCTTGGAATGAACAGTTCAYAGGGGTTTTTTTTTTTAATTCTGCTTTCTGGTTAATGCAATCAATTTGATGCAAAAGATAATTAGTATGATAATTGCAGCCTACATGCATACTACTGTGTGTCCCCCCCCCACCGCTTCCTTCAGTWTTCCAGTGTTTTTAAAGATTGGAAGGTAGGTGGGAGCAGAATAGTTTAAGTTATTTTTAGGGGCCTTTTGCCCCCTTGTTCTAGTATTTAGAAGTAACAGATGGACTCTGCTCTTTGTGCCTCTCATCTTTCATACTCCTGAAGCTTTACACCTGGAAAGGAAATGCAACCAAGACACACGGCTGGATCCACCATCAGCTGCACTAACAAAGCAATTGATGGTTTTCCAGAGCAAACATTAGCTGAGGGAGAGGGCTAACCTTTGGAGGAGAAACAGCTAGCATTGGGCTGCATCCAGGGGCAGGTCTGGGGCTGGGGGCATGTCTGGGGAAGACGGTCAAATTAGGGCTGGTGGCATAGAACTGTTTCCCTGCCTTTCTAAATAAGGTATGGCCAAAAACTTCTTTAAAAGCCTTTCCCCTTTCCTATCTTTCACATGAAAAAGAACAAAGCTGGCTGATGAATTGTTTTAATAATCTAAGTGATGATCATTCTCTTTGATAATTAACCATGCAAATCTGAAAGAAACAATTGGTGGATCAACAAAAATAAATCTGCAGGCTACATTTGAGGGAATAGCTGAAAAAGCTAATTTGGTTATAAAGATAGGTTTTGCTTTGTAATGAGAAACGACAAGGCGTTTTGCTGCAACTGTCATGGCAACTTTAGAGCTTCTTTATATAGTCTAATTTAAAATGTATTTACCCCGTAGCAATGAAATTGCAATCTATGTATGAATCATAAAAGCTGGAGATGGAAAATACCTCTTGAACATATGGACCAGTTCCTCAACAGATACAATTCAGTTTAACTTAAAATCAGAGAAACAGATATTCTGTGTCTTCAGAGTCAATCTGTTTGTCCCAGGTTTTCTGAATGTGCACTCTTTCTAAAGTCCCTTTGTCTAATCTTGGAGCTGGTCTTGGCTAAGAAGATTTTGTTAACTAGAGATCTCAGTATTTCACTTTTGCTTCAAGAGCTTGGGACCTCTACTGTCTACTATCTGGCTCTACATAGGCTTTAATAGTCATTGAACACTGGTAAAATTCATTTATATCAGTATGCTTGCTAGTCCTTATGTTTCAGGGCACAGATTAGTTGCCTACTGAGTTAAGATCTTAATTGTGTGAGTGCTCCATTTTTGTTCCATCAAGCTGTGTTGGTATTTGAAATCACACCGTAATCAGGAAATGACAGCTTTTTTTTTTTTCTTTCCCATTCTGTATTAACAGTGACTCAGTTCCTTGTTAATGCTAAGCACTGGTGGAAGTTATCTGAAACACAAGAACATGGTGATAGAAAGAAAATGAGACTTTTATATTGATGTTTTAATTCAATGTAAGGTTCAGGGTGCTGATTCCCCCAGCATGTTTAGAGATCCTGTTTCATTCTGATGACCAGCTTTTAGACTTAGAGGGAAATTCTTTGAGAATTTCTTGATGTCTTCCTAGCAGAAACTAGTTAACTAGTCACCAAAGCTTGCATTACTCTATCTTATCTGTAGTTTGGTACTCTACCTGAGAGTTCTGTTTTCAAGGTCCATGATGAATATCTTTATTACTCTGCAGTTCTGCCAGTGTCTTGGAACATTTTGTAGAGTGACCATCACTCTGCCTGTGAAGTGGGCTATCAGCTTTGACTGGGATTATTTTAATAAACATCAGTGTTTCGCACATGCGGGGGATGGGATTGTTAAAAAAGCCAAGGGTCCACAAGTAACTCACAGTAATACCTCAAATTTCACTGATGTGGAAGGCCAGGACCTTAATTCCATTCTAAATGAAATATTCAGATTTTCTAAGAAAGAAACTGAAATAGAGATAATGTAGGCAAAGAACTGGATAAACCAATTCTGTATAAACTTGACTTAGATATTGTCACAAATCCACTGTATTCCTTGCTTCAGCGGTAGTGGATGTGCAAGATAATTAATGTACCAGGGCAAAATTTGCATAGGTGTACAAACATGAATTGAAGCTTCAAAAATAAAGGAAAAGACACTAAGAAGTTGTTGAACAGGCTGAAGTAGTGTAAACAGAAATACTACAGGCTTTGATGGAAAAATAAAGTTGTGATCAACAGTGCAAGGAAAACTTGACTCTGGCAAACTGAGTAGTTTTATTGGTTTCTTTTTCTATTAAGTGTGAATGGTGCTCAAAGGGGAAAAGAATCTGAGCTCCCAAGAATGAGTGACAGTGCCTCGATGGCTGAGATTGACTTGAATCCCTCCTCATGCACAGGTTAAAATGCGAATGTTAATTGCATAGTTGCAAAATTAAGGAGGGAAGACTAGAGTACTGTTCAGGTTGCAAACATACCCATCAAAAACTTGTGGAGGGAGATGATAATCTGGCAGAGTATGCTAATGTGTCTTAGACTTTACATTTGTGGGAAGCAGAAGTGGTAAGTGAAATCATGCTGTGTGCCTCCATGACCATGGCTGACTGTAAGGAGCAGCAGGGAAAATTGTTAATACTCCCAGTGACTTTTAGATGAGCCTCCAAAGACTAGACAAAATTCTAAGCTGCTTAGAACAACTGAGCTCTATTGTCTCCTGCAGTACAGGGCTTGCTTATCCTGCTGAAGATCAAGCTCTGCTTGTACCCATCTAATAGGAATATATTGAATCTTGCATGGAGCACGAGCAGGACTTTGATCAATATTGCACACACTTTATTTGAGGACCTACAGCAGAGGCSCTACACTTAGAAAAACAATTGAAGTAGGTCTTGGGAACACTTGACAGGATATATAAACAGATGATGTTATGGTCTCAGTGGAAATCTAGCTGTACTGAACTGAAAATAGACCATACAAGGAGAAAATTGTAGAATACTTAGTCCTTGTAGTAGGACACTATATGCAGTAGGCCAGCAAGCTGTTTGGATTCCTTTGGAAAATAAAACTACAATGAAACTACCTCCCTCAAAGAATGTAGTACATCTCTCCATACTACCCTGTGAACTTCTGAAGGAGTTCTGTGAGTGAAACATACTAGAGGTATTTGATAATAAAAATTAAAAGTGTGAATTGTCCAGAGGAGGACATTGCAATGAGTTGTTCATGAGATCCTGCACTTCTATAAGAGGAAATGTGAATCCCAGGGTCAAGTTACAGTTTGGCAAAATGAATATATTACCCCTGAGCTTCAATCACTTGTGTTCCCTGTTCTCCAGGGCAATAGGACAATGCACATACGAGATGACTACGTATTGACAAACTTCAAGTTGTGAAGCATTATCTGAGCTAGTGTCATCTGTATGTTTGTGTAAGTTTCTACATGTTGATTTTTATCTAGGAATGTTCTGCCTAACGCTTATTTTGAAAAGTAACTAAGGAAATCTAAATGAAAGTAGCATTAAGTTCTGATTTCCATGCCCTTTGGCTATTTGTTTTCAGTTCTAGTCATCAGGCTTGAGTTTTTTATCTCAGGGTGGTGGTCTGGTATCCTTTCATTTCASTCTGTTATTTAACTAACTAAATTGCATTGTGAAGTAGAAACTTATTTTATCTTAAGCTTAGTTGTTTTTTTGTTTTGTTTTTTGTTTTAAGTCCAGTCGTCTAACTTCTCCTTAGTCTTGTTTCTTCTAGGATGTTATTTCCCAAATGTAGTATATTAGAAGTTTTATAGTTACTAAGCAGTAGTGGCTGTACCAGCCTTTGCAGTACAAATATTAATGTGAAATCTTTCCTATAACAATGGGTGTAAAGCTGTTGATATATCTGCTTTAAGAAATATGAGGAAAAAAGTCATAAAAGGCCGTGTGTTTTGACTGGTATGGGAAGTGTCCATGAACTAGAATGTTCTCATATCACAGTTAAGTGGCTTCTCTTGTGCCAGAACTGTTTCAGAATTCCTCATGTTTAAGGTTGCAGTGATTATTTTTTGTCTTCATTGAGAAAGCTTTCATTTAGGGACTTAGTCTGTAGTATTTTTTTAACTCCTTGTGTACTTTGCCTCGTTACAGTATAGAAGCATCTGCAGAATGAATTTTGAGTATTTCAGTCTTTCTCCCTGCCCTTAATATGATCTTTCTCAAGAACTACTCCATTTTGGTTCCTGAATACAATAAAATGATCACTATTGGTTGGGCTTGATGAAGAGCCACAAGTAAATTAAACTGAAACCACCAAACTTTCAACTCTGGCTTATACCTTGTCACTCAGAGTTATGGGGCATGATGCCAGTTTCCCAAAGAGATGCTTAGGTGTTATATATTTTTATATACATATATATTAATAAATATATATATTTAATATATATTCACTGGTATTTATTTATTGAACTTGAACTTGCAACCAGCAAGGAAACTGATTAAAACCTCTTCTGTATTTTGGAAGTGACATGAGGAAGGAAATCTGCCTGAACTCTTATCAAGGAACTTGAAAATTCTTAGGTAGAAGTGTTATGGATCATGCAACGTACTTGGGTTTCAACATTAAAAGTCTGACTGAATTCCTTCGCTGAAGGTGCCTAAAACAAACGGAAAAGCTCATTAAATCCTTAGGAAAAAAAATGTCTAGTGAGGTGTGTTCAGCACAATGA
The DNA here is from genome assembly GCA_018881555.1 of Amblyornis subalaris. Lineage (NCBI taxonomy): Eukaryota > Metazoa > Chordata > Aves > Passeriformes > Ptilonorhynchidae > Amblyornis > Amblyornis subalaris. The sequence continues at coordinate 5,670,232 of JACAXG010000039.1, forward strand.
TGTATATCTAACCCTTGGCTCTGAATGCCGTCGCTTTAGTAGGGCTCAGATGAACAGGATTGGTCACTCTGGAGCAGTACAGCTCCTTTCTTGACTCTTGTACCTTTTCCTAGAGCAGTTGCTAATCTCAGGACTGGAGGAGTACAGGACCTACTTGGACATTTACTCTGAATTGCTACAGCTGTTCTGTTGTTACTTAAATGTGTGTTATGTGATGCTTGGTTAGAGAGAATAGTTTTCACATGTGGAGCAGGTCAGCTCTTCCAGCTTTTGCTGCAGTGGGACAATAATCCATCATCGTGGCATTTTGTATTTTTGTCAGCATACCAAAAAGAGAAGTAAGCATCACACAGACCGAGTCTCAAGCTGCTAAGGACTTTCCATATCGAAGCCACTGACTCCTGTTGGCTCAGCTTGCTAAGGCCTCTGGATCAGTACTGGGACACAGCTCAGCTGTGCTTTCCACCGAGCTGGTGCCTGCAGAGGTTTGCTGAATAGCCACTAACTCAGGAAGAGAGGGGAACACTGCAAACTTTCCAGTGCATTTTTTTCTTGTTTCTTTTTGTCCTGCAACTTCTTGTAGTTTCTCACTCAGTTAAAAAATTATCTGTAATCTGCTTTTTGATGATTTTCTAGGAGAGCCAATGCTCCTGTATGTTTCAGAGCTGACAGATGCGTTTGCAGCTGAACTGGCTGTGCCAGTGTCTGCCACAAGGAGGCAGAAGCATTAAATCTTAAAATACTTTAAAACCAGGTCCTTGATATGTATCTCAGTTTATTAAAACCATGCTTTGGAGTATCTGTAGCTGCCTCTGATGTATAGAGATGCTTTGGGAGAGGGAAATTTTGCAGGGGAGAATCCAGAACATCAAACAGTTTTGCACATAGTAGGGCTTTATTTGGTGTTTTGATAAGGTGGAAAAAATTGTTATAAAAACATGTAAGCAGCAATTAAAGCAAAGACACCCCCACCTCTGACAACAGTTACATGACAGTTTCCCGTTGCATTTCATAGTTATCACTCTTGGTCACTTTCCCTTTGTGAAGTCCGGATCAGTGACAGTGACACATTAACATTGCAGTAATTGTATTTTCAAGCATGCCTGGCTTCCTGTTCAGCTAATAAGTTGCTTGCTCAGCTGCTTGCAGTAATTCAGAAACGCAGCATGGCATATTCATGTTTCTGGACTACCTTTTTGGTGAGGATGTGGTCTGATTGCACTGCGATAATTCTCTCAGAGGTTAGCTATAGAGAATTCTAAAAAGCGTGAGTGGTTTAATTGAGTCTGATCCCTTCACAGCGCTACTGAATGCGAATGAAATCCCACTCGCATCCTGATGAACAGAGTATTGAAAGCTTGGTGGTGGTTTGCTGTTAATGCTTTTTATACCTGGTAATGCACGTGAAAGAAATTGAGAAGGGGAGGTGAAATTCAAAGTGAAAGCTTGTATTTTGTCCTTAATTTGTCCTCCTTTACTTAAGTATCAAAGCACATATGGAAGAAAGGTCACTCTGTTATCTGAAACTACTGCAGCTCGATACGTACCTGGGCATAATGGAATTTGTTTAAGGACATGGTATCATCTGTGATGTCAGATGTCCTACCTGTTACCATCTGTGTCAGACTTCATCTAACTGACTGTAAGTACAGATCCTGTGCTGTGTGCCTTAGACCACTGTCTCTGTTAATGTCAGTTAGTTTGTGTGTTGAAATCCACTTAAAAGAGAAATTTCTTCCTGGCTAAAAAATGTTTGTGTAAGGAAAACCTCATGTGCCTGTGAAGGGATATTGCAGTCTGTTAAGATGTATTACAGGTTTAAATTACAGATTATGACACTTCAAAGGTGCTTTCTGGTGCTCTTGCAGCAATCAGACATACAGTCATGATGTTCCTGTGGCTTAGTGGCTTACAGCCGAAAAGGAAGGAAAAATTCGATACCAGAGATGAATTTCTGAAGAACAGCCTATTGTTCTGCTCTCATCCTGTATGCAACCACAAATGCACATTGCCGAGGGCAGGCATGTGCTCTCCCACTTCTGCTGCAGTGGAAGTCCCGGAGTGCAGTGAGCTCTGCAACTGTGGGGCTTGTAACCTTCATCTGCTACAAGCACTGTCTTTCTGTTTCAATAGCCTATTGAGTGCATGTCTTTCCACAGCCCAGGGCTTGAATTTGGGATCACATTGTCTAGCTTCCACTCTAATTAGTTATTAGATACACTGGACATTTTCATGTGTTAATTAGTATCCGGTGAGACTGTATACAAGGTGATGAGTAAATAAAGCATTGATATATTTACATTCTTTCTTGGGTACTATATATATCAAGGAGTGGTTATGCCTACTTTTAAATGGGAGAAATTTTGATTTTGTTTCAAAACTTGTGGAAACTTTAGATTGTAATTAATGACACTGTTTTAGTAAAATAGCTTCAGTAAGGTCCAGTTTCTGATCTAAAATTTTTTTCCTTCTCTTACCTTTTCAGCTTAAGTGTAGCTTTTTAAATGGTTATTTTCATTTTATTCATTATTAAGAGTTAAAAGGGAGAGAATGAAAGCACTTTAATATCCGGGTTCTCTCCTTTGTTTTGCACTTTCTTGTGCTTTCCTAATGTGCTGGCAGGAAAAAATAATCTGTGCTGTGTGTTGTTATGCCACAGGCCTTACATATTGGTTAAATCTTCTCCTGTGAGAGATGTGCCAAAACCACTATGAGAAGCATAAAATAAATGTTTTATATACGTATGCTGTTTAATGTCCTGTTACAACCAGTAAGATCTATGTTGTCCTACTAATGCAAGTAATCACTTAATCTTTCTGGTGACTGAATTTTCTTCTGCTGTGTTTAGGAGGATTGTTTTTGTAGATCTCAAGACTGCATAAACCACTGTGTGTGATTGTCATGTGGCAGAGTGCATGTCTTTCTGTCACATAGGAGCTGCCTGAAACTCGCTTCTTCTGTTGTTTCAATATTTTATCAGTTTCTTCAGTTAAGAATGGCCCAACACACATTTTTTTTTCATCTTAACTAGCTGTAACAATTTTAACTGCTATTGAGTTTTGCCATTTGATTGACTTCTCTGTTATGGAAATGGTGTGTGACATGCCTGACTTCCCATTTCCAGGTAAATCACACAAAGACAAGGGAGCCCAGTTTACTGTAATGATACTTCACATTTTCAGATATCATGGCTGAGCAAATGGTCCATTGCTTTGATTACAGTGGTCACTGAGGTAATGTCTGACAGGTTTTTTTAGTTCCCAGGTATCTAGATAATAGTCTGTGATAATGATGTTATTGTATGTGCTTTTTTTTTTTTGTGGCGATGTTGGTGATTGCTTGCAAATCTGCTGTGCATTTCAGCACAACTGCAGCCTATTGCTTAAGCTGGATGTCCTAATGTGAACCACAGCTCTGCACTGGGAACAGTCATGGCCCTGATGGGGAATGCAGTGTATCTTTAGAGCCTCCAGAGAAATGTTTCTATTTCAGAGTGACTCCCACATACTTCTGAGAGACTTTTAAAAAGAATTTTATAGTATACAGCCAAAGTGTTTTCTCTCGCTGTGTGTAACACTGAAGTATTTTTCAAAACACCTTGACAGTTAAAATGTGCTTGAGTATCAAGTTTTTTTCCTGTGGTGTCTGATTATGCAGGTGCAGTTGATATAAATTTTTCCTTTTTAATTCCCCCTCCCCTGCCCCCAGCTGCTACCTTGAAGTGGTCTGAAACGAGTTTGGTTTAACAGTTCATGTTCTTACTCAGGTGCTATGCCTTTCTGCTACAAGACTATCTTACAAAAGTCAGTGATATATCCCTTGATCACTTTTTTAACTTGTAGTTGTACTAGCAGTGACCTTACTATAAAGTCTTCTCTGTTGGTATCCTGTGCATAACTTTCTACTCTTTAGTATTATTACAATGGTATGGTGCAAGTTTAACTATTTGTCAGACTTGGTAAAATTTTTTTTCCACATTTAGGTGATAGTTTGTTCCCTCAGCAGAAGTGAACGTGGCACAAAAGCTCTGGGCACTGGGAGCTTCTGGATTGGGTGCTGAAAGGTCCCTTTTGCCTCATTGAAAAATTTCAGAACTTGGATTTTTTTAGCACAGTTTCAGTGAGACCCAACTCTTTCTGACTACTTGATAACTGTAGCGCAGTTTGTGAGTTGAAAACTTCAGAAGACACTTTTACAGCTTACAAAGCTAAATAACCTTTGACTTTCCCTAAAGAGATTAAGTAAAGATTTGTGGTGTAATGCTCATACCTCTTTAGGTAGCAGTGTGATCTTTGGGTGAACAACAGGCACATGGTCTGTGTGTAGTTCTACTCTGAGATTCATATTGCTTTTCTTTTATCTTGTATTTTACCTACCTGTCTGTTTCTAGCAAAGATGTGAAGATACAATTCTGATCTTGGTTGCTGTCTCTGGAGCCATTTAGTTGCGTTATCTATTTTGTGCCTGCTACGCACAAATATGTCCTTGGTGTTGATACTAGTCTCTGATTTAAAACTGCTCTTATTCTTTTTAGTTTTGTCACATGCATACAATATTTCATCTTTTGAGACTGCCTGCACTCTTGCTGCTTGTGCTTTCCCTTTGTTTGCAAGGATAGGTATAATTTTCTTGTCATAGTCATTAGCACTGATTCCATATGCAGTCTCATAAACTTTGTCATGGCTTTTCTTTGTTGCACTTTAAATGTTGCCTTTCTGTTTAACTTTATTACCTTATGTCTCATGCAAAATAATTTTTTCCTTCTTTTTCTACACTTTTCCATTTCTACTCAGTTAATTACTTCTTTGTCTGCTTCCCCAGATTTTTGGAGTTCAGTCTGAACTTGTTTGCTTACATTTCCCATGTCTTGGTGGAATTACTGTTTTCTCCTCTGACTTCTGTCTTTGCAACTATGTCTTGTCCTTTTCCTGAAGTGTTTGTCATGATATGTTTTTACTGTGCTGTGGCTTTGCAGGGCACATCTTTGGAAAGCCAAAAGATGCTCCTATTAGCCACTCTGTGGCTAATCCCCTCCTGTGTATATTACAGGCAGTGCCTTTCTCTTATCAGTTCCTTTCAGCCTGTGGTGTAAGTCATTTAGCTGTGCTTCCTTTTTTTGACCTGGGTACAGCTTTGCGTCTTCTAGTACCTTCCTCTATTTGCTTCTCTAGGGGGGTTCCCTCTCCAGAGTCCCCTCCTATCACTCCTGGAAACAAAGCTCTAAGTCTTTGCTTTTTAAGTAGGCCTTCATCATATGGCTTTGAAATTCCTGGTAGGTCTCTAACTTGGTGTCACATGTTGCAGTTGCTTCTCAAATTCACATGCATGCACTCATTGCCTCCATTGCTTGTGAGGAGAGTGCAATTCCTAGTAGGCATTTAAATCTTGCACTGAATAAGGTTGGTAGCATCACTTCCAGGATTATTTCAGGAAAACCTTTAAAACATCTGCTAAAGGATCATTATTCCAAGGATGACGGCCACCTTCTGTTTCCTACTCACTATTTGGAGGTAACCTGTCTCATCATGACTTCAAGCAAGAGACGAGACCATTGTGATGCCAGTTTTGGTGCTAGTTGTAGCTCTGCTACTTGACCAAGATGATCAGTGGGCAAGTGAAATAATATTCTAAAGCTTTGTGGAACTCCTGATTCTTGAACTCTTCGTGCAAGGAGATGACTTCTCTAATTTTTTTCAGACCTGCTCCTTTTGGTCACTAGAAGAGAACTAAGTTTAAAATGGAAGCCAAGAGATCATAAATTCTTTTGATGCCCTTCGTTGTCTCTTCTCCTGCCAATCCTTAATTTCCTCCTTTAGACATGCTGAAATGAAACCTCAAATTTTGACACTCAGAAACCCACTTACTTGGTCTAATCCATGGGATAGGGTGAACAAAATTGTTTCTTTCTGGAGACATTTTTGGTTTTTGTCAGGTCTACTATATCCAAGTGGAATTACATAAATAATTTGTCTTAACAGTCTAATATTTTTTTTTCCCACACTTTCCTAGCAGTAGGCTTGAAAGCTCCTGCCTGCCTTGCTGTCCTCATTGGGAATTACCCATTAATAATTTTTCAGCATGCACAAGGATTTTATGCCTGTAAGAGCTTGTTTCTTCCTCATATCTCAGTTCACTGTTAGGCACCTGCTACTGATGATCTTGCTAACGGGCCTGAGGACTCTTCCCCTCTTCCTCTTTCATCATTTTTCGCTACTGGCAAGTCTTGCTCATGGTATGAGCTGAGCCTGGAACACCCCAGGAACAAACTGTACAAAGTTCTTAGTGACCTGAACAGAAGCTGAGACTTGGAGAAAACAAAGGCTGTTACCTGTGCTCAGATATACTTCCATCTGCCTCAACTTCATTAAGGTGCTGCTGCTAAGCTGTGTTCCTGCCATTTGGTGGAATCTGGCTGCAGCAGCTCATCTGTGGGAAGCAGTCAAGGAATAGGAGATTATTTGAGGTGATACTATTTTTCCTTTGATCTCTTGGGCCTTTATGATCTAATGGTAGTTTGAACTGCAGAGTGGAGGAATCAGCCAAAAAGAGCCTTTGCCGGGAAACTGGGAGCATCAGACACCTTCTGATGAGAAATTCAATTCTTTTCTGCTCATAAAACTTGAGAAATTGTAGGACCAATCCTATTTGAAGTCCCACAAATACAGCTACCCACCTATCATTTGAGGAGGGAGGAGGGAAGGGCTCTTCCAGTTCCACTGCAATAAGCACTGTTAGCAGATACCAGCTGACACTGGAGTTTCAAGGTTCCTTGCGTGATAGTGTATGATGTTTGTAGGCAAATACTGTTGTAGTCTTTCACCTTTCCCAATAAGTTCTTGTCCAAAAATAAGAGATTCTTTTGGGAAGAAATATCTTCAGCATAGATACTGACGAAGGACTTGCAGGGAATACCTGGGCAGACCTTGTTTTAGTTGCAAGTGAAGATGTATCTAGAGAGGAAAAGCAGCTCTTGGCCTTATTTCTCTCCAGGTAAAGATTGTGTTTCAGTTGGATTTGCAGAGATTTAATTTTTTTTCAATTTCTTAGCTAATACTTGCATATGATSCTGTCATCATGTGCACTTTGGAAGCATGATTCACCTGAATATCTGTGAAGGCATATATGCTGAGTGATATACTTGCACAGGTTTTCTAGGAATTACGGGTACTTTTCTGTCCTGCTGAACTGTGCAGGTGGTTTTGACAATTTCTGACAAGCTCCTGTTATGACTAAGAGTAGGGCTACTCTTATTGTCCTTTTTATCCATCCCTTTAAAAGATTTGAAGGGATTTTTTTCCTTTTCTGATCAAAAATTATTCTGATGAAAATATCTGCACATACATCAATCTGCTCTAGAACAGATTTTGTGTGACATCAGTTGTTGTCTTTTGTTGAATGTTTGCAGCTTTTTCAGAAATCTAAATTTCTAATTTTGAGCATGCCTGTAGGAGCTGCCTTGGATTTCCCTTCCATTTTATGTTTAACATGTGTTAGAGAAAAGAGAGATAAATGTTCATTTTTATCTCTTCCCGTATGTTTTGTGGTCCCTTTTAAAATACCCTCTGAAAGTACAGTTCCTGGAAAACTGCAGTTTCCCCTGTTCAAAATCTGTATGTTGAATCTGTTATTTTCATTCATGTGATTCTGGTGATTGTAAACATAGGTCTTGGTTTTATTCCTTTTTTTTCCTGGGTTTCATGCTACATACATGAAAGAGTGGATGTGTCTGTTCTGTTTTTTTTCTGTTGTCTGATGCACAACTTGGTTGGTTTTTGTTTCTTATATGTGAAATGTCAGCATAACATCCCAACAATATGTGCACATGTGTTATATTGACCTCTCTGTGGCTGAGCTATGGAAGTCTGATCTTGCAAATATTTATATACTTAACCTCAGGGTCCTGAGCAAATGTACAGGCTTGATTTATATTACTAGCAGACGTTAAAATCAAGGCTCTTCTCTACATATGTTCCTGTTGAACACAACCTGTTTTAGGTGGTGGTTGTTGTTGCTGCTGTTTTTTCTTCCCGTGCTTACTTTACTGCTATTTCTAAGAATATGCAGAGCACTCACTAGTTAAACAGTCTAGCTTTTTAAAGTAGACCGATTTCACTTGAGGACTGAAATCATGACTCTTCCATATGATCTAATTAAGAGTTTGCTGACTTGGAAGACAGTATTTGCCACATAATTTGTTATTTGTCATATGGTAACCTTGAAGTTAGTGGGGTTGTATTGGTAGCTGTATCATCAAGAAGCAAGCAGTCACAGTACCCTACACTGTTCTTTTGATATGATGATAAGTTGCATTAGTCATAAATGCTGATACTTAGAAAATAGTATTTATTCCCAAGCCTCTCAGTTGTTCTTAAGTATTTACTTTTTGGGTATTATTGGCTTCAAGGAGCATTAACAAAATGATGATTATATGTTGGTTTAAAGGCTATGACTGTTTAGTGCTTCAAGCAGAAAGACTTTGATTTATTCTTGAAATCACTGGTAGTAATTGGGAACACCACACTTAAACACATGCTCTAACTGATCCTTCCCTTGGTAGCTGAGTCAGGGGTGGAATTTTGTTTGCAGTTATGCATTTCTAGGGATCTAAAGTGTGAACTAGTTGCAAGTCTCCACCCATACTTCATGTGTGCACACACCAGACAGATATAATGTTTTACCTTTTTTCTGTATTGAAGATGGGTCATAATATGAATTGGCACAAGTGTGTTGAATTTGGACTATTATGTGAAGAACAGAGCAGTGTGAATATCTTAAATAGTGCCTGACTTCTGTTCTTAGCACCTGCTGGCCTCCTCCATTGGAGAACTATTGTGTGTTGAATCAATACAGTAAAAGAAAAAAATGTTTTTAGATCTATTTTACAGCTGAATGACACATTTCTGGACAGATTAAAGAAAAAGTGTGAGTGGGGAAACAGCGTGGATTTACCAAGAGTAAAGCATCTGACCAATCTTTTGTGGTAAAACAACTAGGCCTGTGGACAAGGGAGGAGCAGTGGGTATCATTTGCCTTGTCTTTAGCAACACTTCTGATGTGATCTTCTGCCATATTCATGTGTCCATGTTAGGGGCAGATGGTTAAATAGATGCATAAATAAAATCTGATATTATGAGCAGGCCTAGGAGCAAGATGAGGTAGGGCTGTACTCTGCCTAAGATGACTCTGAGCAGAGTGGTACTGCTGAATTTTCCTGCGATTCCTATGACTTTTTGCAATGAAATCAAGGTCCACATGAAATATTGCTTTCCTGTGTAATATTTGAAAAAATGCTTTTGTTTATTTAGGAGCCTGATGTATTTTGTTTTAAGATTCAGGAAGAGTTATTTAATCTCTCCAAAGAACTTAATAGGTATACATTTCAAATCCAGGAAGACTGAAGTTTAGTATATTTATAAGTACAAAAAACAGAAAAGTGAATTCAATAACCTGCTAGTAATCTGACCAGTAACACAGTAAGATGAGCATTATAATTCAGTCGGGTTCTTTCACAACAGTCGTCATCACACTGCAAACTGGACTTAAAGACTGCCTATGGGCTCAGAAAGAGTTTTCAAGGTTACACAATTCCTTATGAGTTTAGAAGTTGACGACTGCTTTTGTGACTTTTTTTATATCTGCCATTTATCACATTTTGCAAAATACTCCTTGCTGTTAAGGTTAGGTTGCTGATGGAGTGTCACAACTGTTAACCAAGAGTGTGCATTGTCTTGGTTAATGCACTTACCCTGCCACAGATCTAGTCTGTCATGGTTTAGGTCAACTCTGTTGCGTATTACACTAGAGAAAATTAGAGACATATCAATTAATCGGATGTGAAATAAGTCAGAAAGTTGCCATTTTTAGTAAAAAGCTCCTAATATGTTTTCTTAGGTGATGAAAGGCAAGAACCTCATTGTCAAAAAAATCTGTGTTGTATGAATCATAGAATGGCCTGGGTCAGAAGGAACCTTAAAGATCATGTAGTTCCAAGCCCCCTGCCATGGGCAGGGACACCTCTCACTAGCCCAGGTTTCTCAGAGCCCCATCCAACCTGGTCTTGAACACTTCCAGGGCTGGGGCATCCACAACTTCTCTGGGCAACCTGTTCCAGTGCCTCACCACCCGCACAGTTAAGAATTTCTTCCTGGTATCTAATCTAAACCTACTGTCTTTCAGCCTGAAGCTGCTCCACCTTACCCTATCACTACATGCCTTTGCAAAAAGTCTCTCTCCATCTTTCTTGTAGGCTCCCTTCAGGTCCTCAAAGGCCACAATATGGTTACCCCAAGCCTTCTCTTCTCCAGACTTGAACCTGCTTTTTAAAAGTGCAAGTTTAGTGACAGCACAATGACAAAAGCTTTAACCCCAGTACCCCCTTGCAGCTTCCCTCAGAAGCATCAACACTTGCTATCTTAGTAGTAGACTTGCTGCTAACTATCTCTGCCTGCAGTGGCCTGGTGTATGAGCCTAACTGAGGTTCTGATGTCTAAATCTGAGTTTACTCTCAACGATGAGCACATTTTCGGGACATTGGTAATTATCCAGCATGAGCTAATTTGGTCTTAAGGGCATGAGAGCAGTGAAGATGATATTCATCAGAAAGGCATCATTCAGCTGCTCATAGCTACCTTCTGTCTCTGCAGGTGATCACACTAGTCTTATATGGCAACATTATATGGGAAATTTCCTGTAAGCCTTAATCCTGTTCTGCATATATTTACAAGGGTGTTCTGTCCCCAGCATTTCTGCATGTCTGGTTTGGGTTAGAAATTCTACCTCTGTCATGAGAAGATGCTTGCTTCTTACCCAATAACAATGTTATTTTGGCTCCATCTTTTTGGCTGCCCATGCACCCCAGAAAGTGCTGTTCAGTATAGGGATGGCAACTTACTACAGCAAGAGCCCGAGATTTTTAGGGGAAATAGCATTAAAATATCTCAATATTGAAAGCGAGTTGATTCTCTCTCTTAGCCATTGCAATACCATTTCTGCAAAATATTGACAGTCTGTAGCACTAACTCATAAATTTAGAAGCAGCTATTTTTTTGTTTTGATTTGCTCACTGCATAAATCAAACAGAGCCTTTAAGGAAGTATAACAAATAATGATGCTCCCATTGTTATAAATTTTCTGCTGCTGAATAAAAGGAGAGAAACTCAATAGGAAACCTATGAAAACACAAAATGATAAAAGCAGGTATTTGACTCTGGAAATTGTTCCCAGTTATTCCCAGCACTGGGGATTTATTCCTAGGTTGTATTTCGCCTTTAAGTGTGTGACTGCTATTTTTCTTGAAACTGAGATCTGCCCACTGTCATCTGAGGGCTGATTTTGTCYCTCTTGGATTTTAGTAAGTATGTGATGCTCTGGTAGCTGAATTTTACATGGCTTCCTGTGATGAGCATTACAGGCTCCTGTGAGAAGAGACTTGAGCAGCTGAAGCTTGGCAAGCCCCAATGGGTCCTGTTAGAGATCAGAGGAGAAACCCACAAGCAAGGACATGGAGTAAACAGCGATACATCTGTCAGCAGGCAGCTGATCAAATCCTTGTTCTCAGTACAGTTGGGGATGATAGAAAATACTCAAATTGCTATTTCACCTGCCTTGTGCCTTGCAGCCTCTAGTAAAAGAATGGCCATACTGTTGGATTTAGGCTGCCTTGTTAATGAGAGGTCGCACTATGAGTGAATGTGTGGTATGGACATTAGCACACTGGGTTGCAGTGTGACTTCTTTGACAGTCTGTGGATGAAATGGGACCAACATTTTTGTCATTCAGTTGGGTCTTCTGTACTAGAATAAAGCCAAAGTCAAGAAACAGAATTGCTCAATGAGAAGTTCAGTAAAGGAACTCAGTTTTTACTGTTAAGACCTTGAAACTTTTTTTTTTAAATGAGAAGTATATACACTCTTCTGAGAGGAATGAAAATTCCTGATCAGTATTTATTTTCTGAACTAGTCTTGCTTATTCTTTTTTATTTAGGAAATCGGAATTATGTCTGATTTTTTAATTCTGAGCAGTGAAAATAGGAAAAGAGACCTGAGAGGTTTTATGCTTATATAATTCTTGACTTTTTTTACAGTAATATTTAGTAAATGACCATATAGTAAATGAAAAAAACTTAAGAATTGGCATTTCATTCTAGGCATTGCATTATGTGTAAATGTAATATCTCTTTATGATGATTTCCTTGGAGTCTAACTATCAGTGCTCCAAAGAGAACAGGACAAAACATGGAAAACAAGTAATGGGTCCTACTGGTCCTCATGCCAGCTGCAGGAATGGAGCAGAGATCCTGGCACACGGGTGCCTCTTGGTAGGCTGTACTGCTGAAAGAGCGTAGGATGCTGCTCAGTTTCACTCCTGCGGCCAAAAGTACCTTTTTTCTGCTGAGCTGAGCAGACATCAAATGCATGCTAATTTGGTGCTTGATAATTGTTCCAGGGCTAGTTTGAACCTTTGGAAATGGGGAAGCTCCTCAGATTGGACCTAGAAGCATTTCTGGTGGAAGTTGCATTTCCTTCTGACATTAGTCTTAGGTCTGAACTGCTTGGCAAAAAAAAATTCTTCCAACTTCTGTTGAGTGCAGAGTGTATCCCAGGCTGCACCTATGTTAGAAGTTTTGTTCAGAGCAGCACTGCAGCTCTGAAGCAAGTCTGCTAAACCTGCCTGCTTACAAGGCACTGACTTGATTCACAGTGTGACTCTGGAGCACACAGATTATGTCTTGGATGGACAGCAGACTTGGAGGCTAAGCAAATGAAGTTATGAAACGGATATTGCCACACCAGAAGGTGGACAAAGCAAGACCCCAGCACTGATTGTCTTTATGTGAATACTGAAGTATAACTCAGTAGCTGCCTGCCTGTGCCACCCAAGGAATAGCATTCCACTGCAGCTTTAAGGCATTTCAGTTGCAGTATTTGCTGCATAAATATGTACATGCAAAATGTTCATCATAGAACAGATGGATGAATGACACTGTTGGTGTTTTCCTATTTAGTATCTGTGTATTTAGATTATTTTACAGATGATCTAGTCCTTTAGCAAGAGTCCCTAAGGGTGTTGAAGGATCAGAAGGATGAGGAAAAGCATTCAGTTGTATGACTGTTGTGAGAAGCTCAGAAGAGCCTTGCAGAGATGTGCAATGGGCTGTGGATAGAAATAGCACAAAGACAGTATGACCCTCCTCCCCCTGGCTCCAGCAGGTTTTTGGCCATCTACTTTGGTGGTGGTTCATAAAACCCCCCTTTGGCTGTGATTATGCTTAGCGTAGCTGATGGGGTTTGAGAACTTGTGCTTTTCACTGTCTGAAGAAAGTTATTTACTTCTGGGAGAGTGTTTGGGTTCACGTGGTGCCACAATTCAGCCATCCAGAGCTGGAGGTGCGATATAGGGAAGTGCTTAAACCCGAGGCTTGGCTAATCTGTTATGGAGAGCAGAAGTCAGCAGAGCTGGGTTTTATTGTGGCTCTTTGTTCGTGTCTTTCTGGATCTTCGGAACATACCGAATTTAGCTGAGTTACTCTGGCCAGTGTACTTTGATTGGGTAAGGAAAACCTTAAAAAACAAATTGAAACATCAATCTATGTGAGGTAAGGTTGAAGAGATAAGTACAAAGTGTGCGTAGTTAGAGCTGTAAACAAGATTATATTGCTCTTACTCCCAAATATTAATGCCTGAAAAATTTCTACAGAGACTAATGTTCTGCAGGATATTATACGTGAGATCTAAAAGTAATAACAATGAAGAAATTACTGAATTTTCCTGTAATGGGAAGCAAAGCTATAAAGATGATGTTTTTATGTTGAGTTACATTTGCACAGCTTCTATCTTTAAATGGAGAGGCGGCTTGTGCAAGTGCTTGAATACAGTGTGTGGTCTTGGAGGTAGTTGTGGATGTGACCTCAGTCATAGCTTCTTACACACTGGCAAATAAAATACTTACGGTAACTTTTTTTTTAACATAAAATGCATTTTCAGTTTTTGGTTCTGGCCTTCCTTGCTCATGATGCAGATCTTTCATTTGAGGTTTTGATCCTCTCTGCCTACTGCTTTTCTCAGTTTAATCAGGAGCAGCAACAGATATGCATTACCTTATTGAGATGTAGTTTTCCTTGCCATGAAGTCAAGATTATGATGTGGACATTTCTTAAAGGACGTTTTTCTGCAATCTACATTCAAAAGACCTGGCCATGCATTTCACTGCTTCATACACTTTATGTCATCCAAGCATGAAGGGTAGAGCTTGAGAGTTACCATAATGAGGCTTTCTCCCATCAGGAGCCTGCTGGAGTCCAGCTCCATTTAGCCGTGGCCGGCACATGCAGCCTTCCACCGGTCAGCTGAGCAATGGATGCACCTTGGTAGTGGGCTCTGAACAACAAGCTGATGGTGTCAGTCTAAGCCCTGTCAAAATGAGTACCTGCCTCCTAGGAAAGAAAATAACTACAGCTGGCATTAACTGAGGTTCCATTTTGGAAGTTTCCATGGGGAAAGTGCCAAATCAACCCAGATACTGAAAAAGCCACAAGAGATGAAATGCTGGTGGGTCAGTGTGATGCAGTTAGTGGCCCTGCTGTCTCTGAGAATATGCTTTACTCACCTCTCTGTGGGGATATGCTTTACTCTCCAGCAGTGTGAATAAAAGTTGCTGAGTTTTTAAAGCAATTCTTCAAGAATATGGTTAAGAAGCTTGTTGCTGATAATGCTGATGTGGATAAGGATTTGACTGGCCAGGTGTCCATCTGACACTAAAAGACAAGAGCCTCTCTGTAAGACTTTCCACACACCTGTAAGATAACTGCAAAGCAGGACTGAAGACTTTTCTATGTGCCCATGTGAAACAACCTGACAATGTCAGTGTGATGTTATTTGGATAGAACATTTTAATTAATAAAAGAAACCATGGAAAGCAATCTTTTGGCACTCACATAATAATTAGTTTGCAAAACTGTTGCAGTGGGTGCATAAAGCTGCCAGACTATGTCTGTTCTGTTAAAGAACCTTAATATTTTGATGCAAGCTCAGTGTTCCAAACACAGATCTGATAGACCAGCAGCCAGAATAAGTCTTGAGATGAATTTGCTTACCATGAGTGCCCCCTGTCCAGAGGGCTTTCAGGAAAAAGACAGTCTTTAAGTAGCAAGGATTTCAAGTGACGTGGGATTTATGAGCTAAAGCCTATATGTTGAGTTATGCTTGAAAACAAACTGATAGCCACTGTATTTTAAGACTCTGCTTTCTTCTCTGCAAAGGGCTATACGATGCTGACATAGCACATCCTGAAACAATTAGCTGTAACTGTACTAATTGCATTCTTGTACTGTGAGGGAACAGAGTACAGGAATATAATCCCATAAATTGTGCCCCACAATTTTAAAAGGGTGTTAAGATATTTGAATAACTCTAGAGAAGGGTAGCAATGCTGGTGAAGGAGCTGGAAGGAATGTCCTCCAAGGAGCCGCTTAGGATACTGGGTTAGTCTAGTTTAAAGGGAAGCAGGTTTAGAAGCCACCTCACTGCTCTTTACAGCTTCCTGAGAAGAAATGGAGAAGGGAATACTGGCTGCTTTTTTCTTCCTAGAATCCGGTGCCAGGATGGGTGTGAATGGCTCAAAGCTGCATTTGTCAGGAGAGGTTTGGATTTAACATGAGGAAACATTTCTTCACCAAGAGGGTGGTCAAATCATGGAACAGGCTTCTTGGAGAGGTGGTTGATGCCCCATGCCTGTCGATGTTTAAGAGACATTGGGACAATGCCATTAATACCATGCTTTTAGTTGTGGTAGGCCCCAAAGTTGTCAGGCAGTTGGACTAGATGATTGATTGTTGTAGCTCCCTTCCAGAAGAATTGTTCTGTTCTTCTTCCCCTTTTCCTAGCAGTACATGCAGAGGAAATCTCTGATGACATTTCTTCACAGCCCTGCAATAACAGAAGGCATTGAATGGGTAATCATGCTGTGTTCTAGGAATAGGCTCTGTCACTTAGTGGAGGAAAAAGGCATGTGCCTTCTGGTGGGAGTGAGAGCTGTGGATTTTGTTTAGATAATTTGACCACTTGAATTTGAAAAAAAGTATGTGTGAAGTGCAGGTTTTGTAAATCTTCCATGTTCATCCAGTTCAGCTGTGATTCCACAGGGTGGCTCAGGGCAAATGTCTCAGCTCAGCCTGGGGCCTTCAGCCCCTGCCTGAGCTACGTTGTAGGTGAGCACATCTCTGTCTCACGGAGGGGCCTGGGACCTGCAATGAAGAGCTGCTCTCCTGGATGGACCCCTCAGGCCTAGGGCACAGTGTGTCATGCATAACTTTAGAGGTAACACGGCATAATTATAATACCCTATTCCATTCCCTGTATTCCTCATGAGTCAAATAATGATGAGACTGTTATTTGCCTGAAATGCCAGGAATTTTTCAGCTCCAAAACCACTTTCAAGGACACATATCACAAAGGTTAGAAGTGGCAACAGTGTTTTATTGTCTTTCTCAATCTGCTTCAGAGCTGATGCTCACAAATTAACAAAATGCACATGTGTAGCCAGGAGCAGGGTGCATTCTCCAGTTTAGCTCGGAAGAATCTTCGTTTCTTTTGATAAATGAATGGCAAGTGCTCAGCTGTTGTGTCCGGTGATGTCTCCCATGATCGTGTGTGCACACATCTGTACCTTCTAGCACCAGGAGAGATTATGAAACCATGGAATCTTGTAGGAGATGGGTTCTTCCAGTTGATACCATGTGTTGGGACAAATATAAAATTCTCTTTCAAGCAGACTAAGAACAAAACTTCAAAATCTCATATGAAAGATCTGTCTTTTTCTTTCCCCTTCAGAAAAAAATAAACCATTTTATTTCAATTGTCTATTTTTTACTTCATATAAGACAACACAAAAGCTACAAATTGCTTTCTAAAAAGGTCAAAATTGTTCAGCTTTACAGGAATATTTTGGTTTTATTTTTCATTAATGAAATAGTGTTTTCTGAAGTGCTGTTTCCCATGGAAATGTTATTTTGGAAAATGCTGGATTTATCAACAACACTAGTTCTTGCTCTCTGCCTTAAATAGTTGGACTTTTCTCCCAAGTTCTGTTACAAAAGTCTTGTATAACCTGGAAGTTTTACTCATTAGCAAGAGAAAAATTAAATGCAAATCACAGGAGAAAAGTAATCCATTATCTTTATTTTGGCTAAAAAAAATCCTTTCAACTAAGTCTAACATTTTTTTGCTGTTGTTGCACTCTTGGGAATGATCTTTCCTTGCTGTTGTTTGTTTTATGCTGCTGGTTTAGATAATATCAGGATAATATACCATATAAGTCAAGGAAACAATCTTAATCTTCTGTCTGGAATACGACAAGTGTTTCTAATTGTAATTAATAACTCATATATTAAACACTCAAATTAGCTGCGGTTGTTTAGGTAGGTAGAAACTGGTTTCATATCAATGACCTGAAATTGTTAGGCAGCCTTTCTGAGAATCAGATCATCAGATCTGCCATTAGACTCTCATTTCTTTGGTCAGATTATTTTCACAAAATTTCTCCCTGTATGCATCATTAAATCCTACTGAATTTCTTGTCATCTTGAATTTGGTTTCTTAGGTGACATTAGAATTTTAGCAAGGTTTTAATGTCTAGCTAAAATAGTTTGAAGTAGTGTTTTAATCCATTATTTGAAAATACTTTCAATTGTATAGCCTTAACCACACTTATTGCAGTTTCAAATATGTGTGACTGGTCCAGAATCTTAAAAGCCCTGGCTTTGCAAGCACCTGCACATTCTCAGCTAGCATAGATTTACATCTTTGCCTACAAGTTCTTTGGTTTAAGAGAAAGCAACACCTCTGCCTTGCCTCGCACCCCTCCCAGGGGCTGCATCACGTAGCTGTGGTGCAGGCTGTGTCTGCAGGTAATGCGAGTTAAATGGAACTTAGTAGCATCTCACCTTTCTGGGTTTTTTGAGGTGGTTTAGCACAAGACTTGCTCTTCAGCAGAAGCCTGTTTGTGTCTAAAATGTTGAACTGATGTCCGTGTCATTTATGTGAAAATACAGCTACTGACTAGCACCCACCCTTCCAGTGAGATGCTGTAAAGATTAAATTATGGAGCAGACGGGCAGCCTCATCTATTTCTCATTTCCTTTGTTGTGGTATGGGGGTTAGCAGCTCTTGTGGAAATATTTCCCTTTCTTTCTCAGATTGCAGAACCTTGGGGGGTTTTTTGTTTGTGTTTTTTTTTTTTTTTTTTGTTCCCTAGAATATGTTTATATAAGTCTCTTTCTCTTCTGACCAGCTGTAGAGATGTTACTGGGAAATTTCTGAGCATCAGCTCAGTGCATTTCCAGTTGTATTCGACATAATGAGATCTCCTTTACTTCCAAACTGTGATGCTGCTGTGGATAGGCTTGTTGGATTGCCCCAGAACTAAATTTATAAATGGAGATGCTCCTCTATGTGCTATGATAGATTCTGCTAATGAAGGGCTTGGGTGAGGTGCCTTCTCCATGGCTTGAGGCAAGCACTGTATGAGAAGGGGAAGCAGGAGAAAATGAGGAAAAGCTTGCTGCAACTAATGTTTTGCTGTGAGCATGTTTGCAGTATTAAAGCAAATTTATTTTTATAGCCTTGTTAGTTTTAACTTTATGGCCTCCAATTCAATTCATAAACTTAGAATGTCTTATGTAAATGCAAACCTAAAAATGCCAGTAGTGAAGAATTGGCAAAATAGAGTGTTATCCATGTAATTTATTGAAAGAATGTAAACAGAGATGAACGAATAGACAGACTGCTCTCATGGGGACAAGGGGAAAGCAATGTCAAAAAATGTACACTGCATGAAGCCATGAAAAGTTAATACAGCATAATGCAACTAGGTCTGCAGAATATCAAGTGAAGCCAATTACTGCTTTTAGCCCAACATGCTTAATAGATTCAGTGTTTTGTCCCTGTCCTCTCAAGTAATTCCCTTGGGACAACGCAGGCAGTCTTAAAGTAGCTACAAGATGTGACTTTCCTCAAACAATTTCTCCATGCTATTATCAGTTAAAATGCTTGCATTAAGATCTGTGAAACTTGGAACTAATGTTTAGGAAAATTCACAGAACAGATTTACTAGAGGTTGTAACTAGAGCAGAGAGAGCCCAATGCTTCAGTAGATGCCTTGGCTGAGTTTGTTTCACTTACACTTGTTTGATCCTTTGAAGTTGTGTCCGCAAAAGCTATGGCGTAGAGAGATGGGGGGGATTTAATCAGTAATTTTTAATTTATTGCCTGGCACTTTTCCAACTTGTTTTGAGCACACTTTTTCCCCTTGACTTGCACAAAGCTGAAGCATCACTGCAGTTACTTTTCTGTATCTCCTCTGCTGTTAGTCCTAACACGACTGTAATTAATGATGGAAGACCGTGCTCAGAACTGAGGGTCAGTGCTGGTGTGAAAAAAGTGCCAGTCCGTGTGGTTGTAAGTTGACAAAGCTGATCTTGTCAAGTCCCTCACTAGCCCCAGATAAGCCGGTTGTAGGGTGGAAGTAGTTTTACTGCACAAATGTGATGCTGTGCTATAAAATCTGCCTCTTGCTTCTGTGAGGGTTCTGCCAAGTGACCTGCTCTCTCAGCTTTGGGTGGTGGTCATGGGATATGAATAGCAGGAAAGAAACTAAAACTTTTATGCAAGTCTCTCAATGCCAAGCTTTTAATGAAATCCATTTCATGTGGTCTTTAATCCATTTTATATATTTTGGCTGTAATTTTCATGGCTACCTAGATAAGGTAGCATGGTGATAGCATGGAAGGAATAGTTCCTTTTTTCACAGAAAAATCGTTAGAAGTTGGAGGAGATGAACTCTGTCCCATAAGTTAGGGAAAAAAATATAGCCAGTCAGCAGCTGTGGTTTCAGTTTACAGGCTTTATCCACTGGACTAATATAAAGACCGTGTCCTTACTCTGCTTTGGTTCCCTTTGTCTGTAACATTGGTATAGGGCACAACTGTACCAGCTTCTCCTGCTCTGAAAATGAACTTGGAAATAGTCTACATGGGGCTGGACACACACTTTCAGATTGTGTGGGTTTAAAGTGTTTTGCTGGAATGAGTCAAGTGCTTAGTGGTTTGTAATGCTGGGGGCATTTATGGCTAAGTGCAGGACATCTCCAATATTCATGAGAGAACAGCAGCCCCATCATGGGACAGCGTAGCAATAAAATGGTTTTTATTACAGCTTTATAGCTCTCTTGAGATAAAGACCCGGTTACAGAATTTGTGACTGTTCCCTCAAGCGTGTGTAAGAGGACATTTTGTTTCTGCTGTTTAATTCCAAGCACCCCTGTGAATCTTCAGTTTAGAGAATGTAAAGATTTTCATAGACACGGGTAAATAAACAAACACCTCTGTGTTCAGTAAAGTGGGCGGCAAGCCCTATCCTTTTAACACAGATGTGTTAGAGTTTCATGTCTGCCCTAACTTTGGTAGTCAACCTGAGGACAAATTTCCCACCAGCTTCAGCATAAACTGGTTCCATAGGTGCTTTCCCTAAGAGAAAGCTCATCCTGGAAGGGGATCTTTTACTACTAGAACCACAGATGTGGTGAGGTGTACAGAAACAGGATGTGTTATAGCGAGTTGGAGGAAAACATATCTGCATTTTAATATTTTCAGTGTATGCATTATATGTAGCTCAGAATTTATAACCATAAAGCTATAACTTTGTAAAGATTGAAGCTCACCTTTTAAAATGTGGTACTTTATTAATATCTGAATGAGCAATACAGCACAAGAGCTTTTGCCATAATGTAATAAAACTTCTAGTAAAAACAGAAAAATCAGAAGTCAAGGACAATTTTAAAACAATGCAGACTAAAAAAAGAAAAAAAAAATTGGGGTGTGTGGGAGAGGAACTTGAATTTCAGAAGTGATAGTGGAAATATTTGTGAAGTGTCGTTGGAATCCTGCCAAGGATACCTATCACATGTCCTAGTTGACATAGAAGTTGCCTACTAGGAAAATTTTGGGAAGTAGAAGCAAAAAAATGGACAAGGAGGACATGCAACTACATGCATAGTGTTACCTCCCACTTCTCTAAAAAACCATAGAAAAATACTGGAGCCACTGGCCTTGATGTTCTTATGCAGTTCAAGTTTTTTAGTATGCACAGGTGCTGTGGGAGTATTCTTGCAAGATAGCATGTTCTGTATTATCCCCGGCAGTTGCTTAGCATGAAAATTAAGAGCATCTACTTATTCAGCAAACCTGCCACAGTGGTACAAAATGGAAATCTTGATCCTGGTGTTTCTCTTGGATGCAGAATCAAGTCCTTCAGCAGCCTGAATGAATGCTGCTTGTACTGTCACGGTAATGCAGATGAACATGTGAGAAGGTTGTGTTCTGTGTAGCATGTTGTCATGATCATATAAAAAGGATGATGTGGTAAGTAGCAGATGATGGATGATTTAGCAATAAAAAACAATAAATAAATAAAAAGAAGATGCTGTATAGTTTATTGCAATTTTCTCAAACAAGAAAGGATATTGAATTCCTTTCAAGAAGGATCTCGAGAGCCTTCCTTAATGTACAACCAATGCCAAGCTCTTGAAAGCCCCATGTATTGTATAATATGGCTAACAAAGAAAAAACTGTGCAACAAAGCAGGGGAGGGGCTCGTATTGACTGAATGTGGACAGACTGTGATTGATAGTGTTGCCTTTTTTCCCCTTTGTGCTCTGTGCACAATAATTACTGTAGGCAGAACCTCATGTTTTAATATATTGTACAATAGCCTCTCTTTTGATTGAAATTCATGTTCATTTGATCTTGACAGCAATGCAAAGTTAGTTTTTTCCGGTAACATTTTTAATAATTAAACAACCTATTTAAAGCTTGGCATTTTCATTATATTTGCACCAGTGCTATCCATTATTCTGATGATCCAGTGATTCTTTATTAAAACGAAAAATATTACATTCAAATATAAATGTCAGGCATAATTCATAAATGTAATGAAAGTCATATCTGGCTTGGAGATGCAGTCCCCTCATGCATCTCAGTGGTCAGAGATTGCAGCATCCTTTTTTGCTGGGCCACCTGGGTGACAATGGATATGCTCCTAAACCTGGTGTCTGTTAACCCTGGCATTCTCTCTCTGGAGAATATTCTCTATTGCTTTCAAAAGTATTATTTCTCTGGATGGAAACTAAAGAGCAATGCTGTCTCACAGTTTTGTTAAGTTGAAATATCTCAATTGTGACAGTCTGGGCCGGTTATCCTGGAGGGGCAAAAATGAAAACTGAAAAACCCATTTAATCACACTGTGATTTAGGTGAGACTACGATAAACCTTCTGTAAAATGCCATCATTCCGAGGGTTATATGATATAGAAATATCACAGTTTAAGTTCAGAGCTTACACTTAGATTAAGTCTACCCACTTCATGTCCTTTCCTTTGGAAAACACTTATAAATATTTTCTACCACGAAAGTAAAAAGTCAGAGAATATTAATTTCTTATTGAGAAGGGAATATTGGTAAAATAGGCCTGTCTGATTCTTTTCTGAGCCGTATATGCTTTTTGTAGAAAATCTCCTTCTGCCTGGGCTCCTGGTACAGTTCAGGAAATGCTACACCATCTTGTGCTTCTGTCCCTATGTGGCACAGTCTTACTGACACCCTGGCAGCTCTTGAGTTAGCAACATGGATGAGCCATGAGCCTCTTCATCATCCTGATGTGGCTGTAAAGGGGTTTGTCCAGCTGATTCACTTCAGTGACACAATCCCGATTCGGTATGCTTGTGGCTGTTTGCCATCTTTATCCTCTGTCAGTAAGGGGATGGCATACTAATTACAGCTGATCAGGGTGATGTCACTACTCCAGCCAAATCTCCCCCTGTGCATTCTGATTACTTGTCCAGAGGTAGGAACTGGTTGAGGGCAATATAGCATTTTCCACCATTCACTTTTCACAAATACACTGCTTTTGACGGAGTTGAACCAGTTGGAAAGAAAATGCTAAACCTTGGCTTCTTTCTGAAGAAAGCCATTCCAGATGGAAGCTCACCTGGGAACAGGGCAAGAGGTGACCTCATGGGAAAGTAATGCTAGCATTGCCAGCAGTGGAGGTGTCATTGCTCCATCCTTGCCCTGTTTTTCTCCCAAGAGGAAGGAAGGGTTGAAATTGATGTGGTTTCAACTTATGTGGAGTCTCAAAAGACTGGAATCAGAGTGGCGGTATCATGTGATATTATTTACAAAGGGCAGCAGCTCTTGGGCCATTTCCTCATCTCCCCTAAGTTATTTAACCTCTTCTGGTCTATAGAAATGACATGAAATGGCAGCTGTCTAAAATTCCAGAGCCAAACTTGAAGTAGAGAGTAGGTACTATTAAATACTGTAACAGCCCAGCAGTATTTTTAGCTTATTTAAATGATTTTTGAGAACTTTTTTGAAAATTTTTTTTCAGACAGCAATTTGTGGACCTCTTTTCCAGCCTGTTTTTCTGCAGACAGATGGCTATATCTGGAGAGAAATGTGGAGAGAATTGTGTCTAAATGCTCCATCTGAGACACGGTTCTTCCCAGGATTTCCCAACTCTGGTCTGGTTTTACACTCAACTGTTTGCTCAGAGCACTGCCCACAGTGAGAGCCKTCCCCTTAGTATCTGGCATGCCGGTTTGGAAACTGTGTGTGGATGTCTATGCCTGTGGATCAGACAGAATTCTTTAGAGTCACAGGAAAACTAAAACTCACAAATATTTCCAGAGAGGGTTTAAAGAGGCGACAAGATTTTCTTTAGTACATGGTTCGTTTTGTTGCTTTTTATTCTCATTCTGTTATTTCATTTGAAAGGACCCCCAAAGTTTTGTTATGTTTTTGTTTAATAAGGGTAAAGCCATTAAGACAGTATTCTGGGATATTATTTCAGTATCAATGTTGTTGAAGCGCATTTTTCAATTTACTCTGACTTTGAAGCCATGGGAGCAACTTTGCATTTGAATCCAATCAAGGAACTCTTGATGTAATAAATGAAACACCAGGGAAAAATCAAGGGTAACAATTGTATTTCCCCCTTTGACTTTGGATTTTTAATGGGAAGAATAATTTCTGAACATTTTGAGAAATATTAAGTCTTTCCAGGCAAGCGTGCTTTTGCGTATTTGTTTTTTATGTATTCTTGCCACATAACAGTGGGAGATTTTTAACATACAGCTGAGGCTGAAATATAAGCTCCCCTAATGAGTAAGATATATTGTCAGTGTCAAGTCAAATACAATAAAAGAGTGAATAATATGTGTACAAAAATGTACCATATGCCATTTTGTGATGATTTTTATTATCATATTTACTCTTAAACTGATGCCACAGGCAGACAAGCACTTTTTACCTTGTGAGATTTTTCTTTGAAATCTGTGTGTGTACTTTTATTAATCTGCTTCTCGGTGAATAACATGTATATATATATATATATATGTGCATGTCTACAATAGTATGAACACACTTCTGTGTGTGTGTTGTGAAATTCACGTGACAATGTAATATTGCTTGGTGACAGCAAGTGTCTCTTTGTTGCCTTTTTTTTTCGCCTTCCAATCCACATGCTGGGGTTGAAATGCAGTCCACAACCCAGGCCAAAGGCTCAGTGCCTTACTGGGTGCCTATGGCATGCTCCAAGTTTGCTTACTCACTACAGACACTTCATGTCCCTGTACTAAGAACTGAGAATTAGCAAAAGCAGCATCTGACCCTGTATTTGGTTTTATTGGCAAAGCTTTTGTCATCATTGATGGGAACTGTATCATGTGTTTAAAAAAGAAATAAATTCTAATTTTGACCAAGTTTTGTGATTTCTGGTGCTCAGAATCTCATTGCAATCATAGGCAGCTTTTAGCTCTTCAGCTAAAATCTACTGATCTTTGCTGGTTGAGCAGGGCTGTGATTTATTATCCACTTTTCCCACCCCATTCACTTCTTCCCTCTGCTCTTCTACCCTTCCCACATATGTTTCTTCTCTTCAGGTCTTTATTTTTTCCCCTCAGTTTGTTTATTTTCTTTCTAACATGCTTACACTATTGGCTGATGTAGAAATCTAACTGAGGAGCTTTATTTGGGTGTCAGATGCAAGATGCTTTAAGCAGCTTCAGTTTTGAGAAGGTTATCTTTATCTTTGGAAAGGAGATTTGTAATGACATTGCAAAAAGGGTACCTCAGACTTCACTTTAACAACACTTTTTCAATTTAGTCAGTTTTGAATTAAGTTCATCCAGATACCAGGGCCAAAATAATTTCAAGTGCTTTTTACTCAAGTTGGGTTAAAAATATTGACAAACCTTGCTCGAATACTTCCTGTGTTTGCAACTACTCTGTAAGATGCAGATGGGGAAAAACTTCCCTCTGATGAGAACTCCAAGATTCAAGAATATATGAAAATCTGATGGGGGCAGCAGGAAAGAATGTTAATTTGACCAGATATTTCTGAAATGCTTTAAAATCACTATTGAGTGGAGTGATAGGTTTTTTTTTTTAACCTTGTTCTGTGTTAGGCACACATAAGAAACTGAAATGGATTTTCTCTTTCTGAATAGTGGCTCTTCAAAAAATACAAAATGAGTCCTAAGTTGAAAAAGTGGTTAGGGTGTAGTGGGTCTGGTTCCCTGTCCTGGGTTCAAATCATAATCGTATCATATTGTATTCTAGACTTCTTCAAGGTTGTGTTATCAGCCATGGATTTCTCTCTAAATGAAGGGATGCCTCTATTCTAATGATCCTGGATCCTAATGAAACTCTGTTTTCTAACTCAGTTACCCAAATGACACACTGAGGGTAGTTTTGGTGTGTTTAACTAAACCTAAGGCACAGGGGATATCAGAAAATTCTGTCATATGGGCTTGAATTAAGCAGTAAAAAGTCATATGATATGCATCCTCTGTCTACATATAAATAAATAATGCATTCTGTTACCAGGCTGTGAGGCTTCATTGTCTGCAGTTATGGACTTTTCCTGGCCAGGGGGGAAATAAAAAGGATGTGGCTATAGAAAAAAAAAATTATGGGAACATGTGTGAATTATGTATTGAGGTTTCTAAGAGTTCTGCACTGTCCTGGGTTAGTGTAGCTGTTCCTTCCCTTCTTGTGGAAATGATGATTCATGCAGGCACTGCAAGATGAGAAACTAAATCATTTTAAGTATGTTAATGGAATATTTCTAAGAGTTGTGAAATATGGGGGGTAGGTGCAAGAACGAAACAGCTAAAAATTATTAAATAAAAGTGTAAAAATATGTAATTATCTGCCACTTTTACAGCATTCCCAGGGATTCTGCTCGTCACTTGCAATGAGAGAGAAACTGTTATGACCTTAGGGCCTGGTTCTGTAAATGTAATATTGCTGGCATAATCCCACTGACTGCACTGGCATAACTTTGTGGAAATCTTTCCAATACCTGGTGCTTAATATCCCAATTCTGAAATGTTAAAGTAATATTAAAAAATGACTGTAAATGCTATTTAGAATGTGTTCGTGTGCATATGCCTATATATATATGAAATAAGTGACACAGGATGCACGAATTATTTTRCGTCCTAGGTGAGCAAGTATTTGGTTCACCAGCTCCCTCCATTGTTCTTTGCATTCATCCCAAAAATCTTGGGCCCTGCATCTGCAGTTGTGTAAAAATATTTCTATTGTTCAAAACTTGTGATATGGCTTGCTGTCTGCTCACTGTCTCATGTCCTTGCTCAGTATTTTGCGCATGTTCATATTCAGGAAAACACTTCCAGCTCCTAGGAGATGAGATTGATTCAAAACTCCTAAAAACTGTAAAGCATAAACTTTTCTGATCTGGATTTCAGACCTTTAGGTTCACGATTTTACATGATTCTTTACAATCTTGAGGGCTAGAAACTTAAATCTGCTTATATGGTGTTTATGTCAAATGCTGTGAAACTTGCTGGAGTTAAAACCCCAGACCAACTAACCAAAGGAAAAAACCCAACTCACAATAGATTCACACATTCATAATGTTAGAAAAGGACTGGTTCAAACACAGAAAATCCTTTCTGTAGAAATGTTAACACCTGAACTATKTATTTCCAAACTGGAAATGTCTTGGGCTTTTGTGTTGTCAACTGCTGCACTGCAGTTTTATTTCAGTATTTAATATGGTGCCTGCTTGATCTTCTTCTTAATGGAATTTCTGGGAGTGAGAGCATTTCTGCAGAGAATCTTCATCTTTTTATTTCTAGAAAATGGTGTTTCTCAAAAGGAGAAAAGTTCAGTAAGATTATGTAGAAATAAAATTAACTTGCTCAAGTGCCAGGACTTTGAGGGGGTCTGGTCAACAAGCTGATTGACACATCTCAGGAAGGTGAAGCTTTGTGAATTTATTTTAGGAAAGAAAAGCGAGATTCAGYAGCCTTTAAAAAAATAAACTAACTGGGGGAAGCTGAGAATGTCGGCTTAGAAGAATAACATAGCTGTTCCGGGATTTTTGATGRTAAAGGCTGCATTAGAATTCAACCTGCTGTTGCAATATGTCACATATCAGAAACAATGAAAATTTCACAATATGCTTACTGTGATGTAGAGGA
The DNA here is from genome assembly GCA_018881555.1 of Amblyornis subalaris. Classification (NCBI taxonomy): domain Eukaryota; kingdom Metazoa; phylum Chordata; class Aves; order Passeriformes; family Ptilonorhynchidae; genus Amblyornis; species Amblyornis subalaris. The sequence continues at coordinate 5,697,792 of JACAXG010000039.1, forward strand.
TAAACTGTCCTTTGTATTGCAGATGAGGTCTGTGCATACCTCTGACCTTTCAAGTCTTCCTAATCAATTCTCATCCATCAGGGTATCCACAAATTGTTCTATGACTTGCTAGAGAGGGGAAATTCTGCTCTCATTATACACAGTACAAAAGGTTTGTCTCCCCCTGAAGCACGAAGGTACTGCTGGAGGCGGGTTACTGAACTAGATGTGCAAGTGGACTTGATCTGTTTTGGCACATCCTGTAGTGCCAGCACGAAGGCACCAAGAGAGTCAACGCTGGGTTCCAGCATCACGTTAGGCCACTACAGTGAGCGGTGCCTAACCTGACAATTCTATAACTCTTGCTGTCAGAGCGGTTCTCTGCTGGGAAAAATTTGTGGAAGTCAGGGGAGCTATACCAGAAAAAAGCTAGAAAAAGCCAACGGTGAATTATATCCATTGAAGAGTATTTTATTTGGCAGGGGATGAATGTCTGTCTCTAAGTGCAGGATATCTCTTGGCACCCATGGGAGTGGTGGAAGTCCAGGAACTGCAATAATCTGGCTGTGGGAATCTGACTCTGCGAACTGCTGTGTGTCCCTGTTAGGGAAGAAGGCACCTACATAATAGTAATGGGATGTGATATTAGGATAAATTCAGGACCTTAGAAGAATCTGCTTTTAATACGATGTCCATTGCATGATATTCAGAGCTTTGACTTCAATGGCTCATGTTGCTCTTGCATGTGACATGTTTGGGAGGGAAAAACCCTCATCCCTGAAACAAAATAACCCCCTAATCCTACAAGTTCTTAGTGCATGATCGATCTGAATACAGCAGCTTTTTCCTCATGAAGAATTCCTAGATCTGTTTGTTCACAATTTTTGCAGATGTTTATTTGAGTGCAAGCAACACAGTGTAATGAAACAAATGAGTTGGAAGTGTCAGAATGCCCAATTATCCAACTCACTGCCTGTCTATGGGGCTGAACAATGGGAACTACTAGGCATGCTTTACTCATTTAACTTCGTTTAAACTATTCTTGGCATCAGAGTTGCATTAATGTGATAACTTCTGTGTGGCAATTAACAAACTGTAGCAACCGGAGACATTCATACAGCCTGCTGGGGAAAGGTTGCGGGGTGGGCAGTTTAGCTGTTTGGCTAATTTCCTGTTGAATCTGAAAGGAGGAAGGAAAAGATTCAATTCTGGTTTCCTTCTCACAAATCTGAAAAGGAAGAAAAAAATCTGCATGAAATCTGAATAGGAGGTGCTGTAGCTCCTCCCAAAAGGACTTAAATTCTTCTGTTTGCCGATTTATCCCTTTAGCCACCATCGCAACTTCCTCTCCTTACTTGCTCTCAAGTTCCCTGTCTTCAAAAAGGATGGGCAAGGGGAGGAGGATACCATTGTCAGGAAAAGGTGGAAGTCAACAGAAAGCAGGTGAGAATCAATTAGAAAAAGGCAGAAAAAACTCATTATATTCAGGAAAAGGACAGCTGGAGTAGTAACTGCAGGTGGATCATCAGGGGAATGGAGAACCTGAAGATGAAAGAGCTATTCCTGAGTCCTGCACACTAAGGAATTTTTGAAAGAATAAACTTGATCTTATGCTCTGAAAGCAGCCAGGCAGGCCCTGCTTTCACAGACATTGTTCTCATTGACTTATATTTAAGTTTTCTTTGAACAGAGACCACAGATTTGAACTCACCTTGTTCAAATAGATGTATCTTTTATGCATGCAAAATGTCACTTGACTGTAAATTATTTCAGTCTGTGCTTTCTGTGCTAAGTGGTAGAATATAAAATGGACTGAGACACACATTATGTGGAATTCTGTRTGATTGTTAATAATAGCTGCCCAGCTATTCTCCTACAATTTTATGGCTTAAAAATAACGCTCAGCTGTTCTGGAACAAGAGGCCATTGGAAAGGGGTGAGGGCAGAATCTTTCGTAACCTCCGAGTGGAAACAGTAGCCGCTGATCTGTTGGCACAGGAATTACCCAAGCCTATTATTATTCTATAAAAAGTAAATTGTTATTACCATACGTACAGACCTCCATTTGCTGGTGCAGAATCAGAATAGCTATTTCCTGACAGCCAGTGCTTCTTAGAGCTGTGTTATGTGTGTCATACAAAGGAGTTTCTTGGGGATGGAAGGTAGCAAAAACCACTCATSAAAGGATGACCACCTACTGCGCAAAGCTAGAAGAGCTCTTCCAGGGGGTGTGACCTCCAAAATTCCTGTTGGCACTAAAACAATACAGCATCTTTCTCACCTTTTTGTAGTGGAGAACAATACATAACCACACTTGGTGGAAGCACGTTTAGCAACATGTGTTTACATAGGAAACAAGAGGAAATGAAGGAGTTTGAAGAGCTGAGCTCTCTCTAGACAGTAGGGGCATTTGACTTTTCTAGCTTCAGGAGAATGTTAAATGTCCTTTTCATAAGAAAGCTTTGTAAGAGTGTGCTTTTGGTTAACGTCAGGCTGAAAACCAAACCCAGGTCTATGCTAAAGCAACAGTGGTTATCTTCATGTAGACTAGTAGTGTGACTTGGATTTTTGTGTCAGATCAGTGAATATTTGGGGTTTTTTTAGTCAAACTGACTTCCAGAGGACAGTTTGCGGGAGTAATTACTAGTAATGAGTAAGGCTTACTAAATTGTCACCGGTCAAATTCTGACTGTTTCCTCTTTGTAAAACCAGCTCAGATTTTCTAGAGCTGTTCTTGTGGAAGATGCAAAGTGTAAGATGTGCATGGCAACCCAGGGGTAAAAGCATGCAGTGCAGTCTGCTCTTGAATAACATTGCAGGAATATTGGTTTGTACAAGGGTGTCACAGCTTTCCTCTAGAATTTGTATGTCACACAAGATCATGGATGCATAAGAGTAATTGCCTAATTCTGCAGCTTGCCCTTATACTGGCATGAGGGGGGGGTTGCTTCACTGGATTCTCAAATCAAATATATTTAAAGTGTGAGGAAATGGCTTTTTATGTTCACATACTGTATGAAGTGCTTAATCATTCATAGCTGAAAATTAGCTGAGTGTGATTATTCACCAAGGTACATTAACAGCAGCTGGTGTTTTACTGCACTCCCACAAGAGAAAAAAATACTGGTCCAAATTCTGTGCAGAGCTTTTAAAGTCATCTGGGTAAATACCTAGCAGAAAATGGACCAAGTCTTCCTGCCTGGACATTTACTGACAGAGAAAGTCTTGTTTTTAAATCTACTGTGCTAAACTGAAGGATGAAAATGTTTCTTGAGCAGTGTGGCATAGAGACACCCACTCCTTCTGTGGTCGCTGAACCTCTGTTTCTGGGCTGGATGGTGGAGAGGAAACACTGAATATCTATTCCCTGGGGAGGAAGAGAGATTGAGCTTGTGTCCTCTTTTTTCCAGAACAGAAGCAGTGTTTGCGTTGTTGCAAACCATACTCAGGTCTGCCTGTGAGTTCTGATGCACTCCCCTCTGCTGCCTTTATCTGTGTACCAAAACTCAGAGGTGATGCTGTGAAGACACCAAGCACTGGTCTAGTGAGCTCTCATATGTTTTCAAAGAGAGAGATGCTCTGCTAGAAACAAACATGTTAATATTCCAATCACACTTATTTTTCATAGTTACAGTGGAAGTTGAAAGAAAATAATGCTGTGGAAGTCAGTCAGTCCATCCATCTGCCCTAAACAGTGCAGACACAACAAATATACTTCCGACAAGTGTCTATATAGCTGTTCTTAAAAGACTTAAATAATGGTGATCATAAGATCTCTGCAGGCCAACTCTTGCAGCACTTAGCTATCCTTACCACTAGAAGAAAGTGCTTCCTGAAGTCTAACCTCAATCTCCCTTCCTGCTGTTTCAGCCTATTTCTATACATACTAACCTCAGCCAACATGGAAAAGGGCTTATTTCCTTTCTCTTTCTAGCAGCCCTTTTCTATATTTGAAGATTGTTATCGTGTCTCCTTTCAGACATCTTTATTTTTAGACTAAACAACGCTGCTTTTCCCCGACTTCCCTCCAAGGATAGGTTTTGAGACCTCTGGTGATAATTGTTTTCATCTGAAATCCTTCAAGTCTGCCTGCATTGTTCTTCTATTAGGTACTGTGCCCAGATCTGGCTGCAGTGCTCCAGCTGTGGGAGCCTTAACACTTCTGAGTAAAGCAGAAGGTTTACTTCAGCTGCCTTAGGAGCAGCACTCCTGTTCATATATCCCACTTTGATATTTTCTTTCTTTCAAAAGCAAAATATTCTTGACTTGCATGCAGTTTATGATCCATTATGATTCCCAAATTCTGTTCTGAAGACCCACTGCCTCTCCAGTTGTTTCCTCTCTTACGTCTTTTGTCAGCTGCACAGGTGTATAGACGTGTGTATATATGTATATGTATATATGTATATGTGGTTGTCACATTTCATAGTCTGCAGCTTCATACTTGCTGAAGTGCATCCTCATTTGCTCAGACACTTTTCCCTCTGTCTCAAGATTGCTTTGAGCTCTAAAGCTCTTCCTCTAAAGGATCTATTGTACTTTCTCACCTCAATACTCTCTCCAGGCCTGGTGTTTTTTCCATCACCATATAAAAATATTAATGAAAATATTGAAAACTCCCAGAATGAAAACAGGCYTGCACTTAATTCAGCTTTCCTATTTGGCAATGAAGCAATGCTTGTATGATTTTTCAAATAGTCATGTACGAAACTGTACAGATTCAACTATACCTTGGTTGATTGTCTTGTTTATCATAAATGTGTGAATGAGAATCAGAATCATTACTGAAGTGAAGACCTAGTACAGCCAGTTTTTTCATCCTCCAGAAGACCCATGATGTCATGGAATAAATTGTTTGTTGGATATGTTATGTGTGTGAGTCATTTATGTTTGTTTATAACTTTCCTTGTCTGCTTAATTGCTGCTTGCAAATATTTTAATATTGTTCAATATCTTTCTGGGATTTGAAGTTACTTTAATTAACCTGAAAGTCTACTCAAGGTATTTGAAAAAGTGAAACACATTTTATCAAGATTTCCTGCATATCGTTGTTGGGATACAAATATGAATTTGTCTACCCATCCACTTGCATTTTGTTGTGGAGATGCTTGTCAGCACCAGAATCTTTGCTTAACATGTATTTGATATCTAGTCCCAAATGTCAATGTACTTGTCAGCTAGCTAAAAAATTTGTGCAGACTGCCTGTCCTCCCTATCTGGTAACCTCTTGAATCTAGTTTATTCAGGCCACAGGGAATGTTTTTGTTTTTCAGTGCTTTGGAATAATAGGCAAGAGAACTTCTGTTCAGCCTAACTGGGATGAGAAATGGTATGTAGTTACAGCAAGCAGGTTCATGCTTAGGCTTGTGAATCTATGACACATATTCTGCCTTCATTTTGCACTTTGTAAATATATGGGAGCGACTGAGTGACTGAAGTTTTAAAATCTACCTCTTTTGGAGCCTGTATCAAACTACTGCTGGTTTGGGGGTTGAGCACATTTGTCACAGGTTTTTTCAAGGTTACTAATGTGTCAGGATCTTGCTATAGCAGGGTTTTGTTCCTGCAGTTTTGTTCTCATGACAATACAGCTGTCACTTCAACAACATTTTGACTTCTAAAATTTTTTCAGCAGTGTCCTTAGTTGTACTAAGTGATTACATTGTATCTTTAGTGATGAGCAGAGTTTAGATGTAATTCCTATTAAAACCCAGCCTCTGTCTCTCTGCCCTTCACACCGCTTCAAAATCACAAGAGCAAAACAACATCACTTTAGCAAACTTGGCTTTCCAGTTCTAATTAGGAGCAGTGCCTGTGCGAAATCAAGAGCTCTTAATTTTAATACATTAGTTCAGAAACTTTTCCTTTCCCTGTTGGGTTTGTATACTTTTTCCAAATAACCTGATTTATCTTCCATGTTTGATGGGGGAGTCACTARCAGTACCTACTTGTAAAAACTTTCTATTCCAAAAGATGGTTGCAGCCTTTCCTTTGAGAAGTTCCTGCCTTTTTTCTGTCGGCAGTGAGTCACTATATGCAGCATGAAGGATGCCCTTTGGCTAAGGAAATGCCCCTTTTTTATTATTTTTTTTCTCCTATTCCATAGAATGACATCCRACTTGTCCTGCGATATCAAATATTAAAAAAATACTGCCTCACTTTGTTTCCTTGTGTGCTCCAAGAAGTGCTGGCAGCTCACCAAAATCTCAATAAAGTCTAGAGCCAGGCTCTCACTTGTGCTACAATTGCAAAGGTGGAGAAAGGACTATGTGCCCCAGAAAGGTGATGAAGTGGTTATAGCTAAGTGGTTAAAAAGACTTCTTGCTTTCCAGGGAGCAGAGAGAAACTCTCTCTCCCAATGCAGGTTTCAGGCAGCCTGTTGCTCATCCTCCTCCAATGTGCCGCTTAAGGTCTAGAACTTCTTTAGACATCAGTGGCAAGACCTGGCTCCTTCAACTGGTCCTTGGGGAAAAAGTATGCCAAACAAGAATGTCCAAAGCTCATCACACATTCAGCCCATGCACTCTGAAAGAGAAGGCCCAGTGACATAGAGGTCAGTGGTCTATATAGTCACAGAGGTGGTTGGTTGCTCCTGGCCACTGTAAAGCCAAGCAATGCAGACGTTGGACAGGCCACCTGTACAAGCTGAGTAACCATTTCCTGAATGCAGCAGAGGAAGGTGGTGGGGAGGTTTAGACGCTTTGAACCTGATCTGTATTACCCTAGTGAGTGGATCCTTGCTGCCCTCCCCACCAGGGGCTGGGTCTCTGCAATGTCTCAAAATTACCTTTTTGAGTCACCTGGTGCCTCATGTGCCCCCAGAAACCGGCTTGCTCCTTCTGTGCATCACCTGCCAAATCTAGTCAAATCTAGCTTTTACTCCTACCTGAGCGAAAGCTGCTCCTAATTTTAAGAGAGACCCTGACTAAAACCTAATTCTCCGTGGTAATCGCAGAGGCAGGGTTTCTGGTGGTTACTGTTACCTCTGTCCTCTGTGCAGGGCACTATGCTCTTCGTGTCCGGGAAGTGTTCAGATATGTAAACCTTGTGCAAGTGAATCTCTGAGTGTAGTTCAACCAAAGTTCAACTCTGAATCTAACCAAGTAGTTCGACTCTGAAGATTGCAGAATYAACCATTGTGTCAGGTGCAACAAAAAAGTGTTCCTGTTTAACTTTTTGTTCCGTCTGAGATGGCAACTACAATCCACAGTGAATTGTCTCCTTCCACTCTCATTCCTTTCTCCAGGTATGTGTTTCCTGTTATTGTTGGAGGGAAGGAAAAAAGCCCCCAGCATGTTGAAACTGTCACACTTCAAGGCAGCACGTTTTGAGAAACTTCCACAACGAAAAGCTACCACTAGTTTCCAAGCCCCGTCTCACTGCACAGCTGGAGACGACCATCAGGGCTTAAGGAGATGCCATCTGTGCAATTTCAGGGCCAGAAAGGTCTTACAAAGTGTTAATGACATTCCTTAAAATGTCTTTACTGTGGAAAACTTCAGAGCATCTGTCATTTGTAAATTTTAACAGTGGGAATATCCTGCAGAAGAAAAATTTGAATCTTAACCTGATATATTGGCTATATATGGATTCTCTGGCACAAGTGACTGTTTTTCAGTATTTGTGTGCCCTGCTAGGGTTAGGAAATACAACAGCAATTAAAGTAGATGCACTCTGATAACTTGCTTGTGCATCAGTGCTATTAATATCCATCTATCTTTCTGGCTAGATTCAAACAGGAGACCAAAATAATATCCCAGAAAATGCTGAGGCAATACCTTGCATCATAAACTGCTGTGACTGTAATGAAATCAGACTTACACCATTTTATTTTATGAAATGTATTTTGTCAAGCTCTTGACAATGCCCCCCTGTTATTGGGGGTTACCGTGTATCTTACAGTGTAAAGCAGCCATTGCCATTTGTGTCTCAACTTGTCGAGCATTCCCATGTCTTTGAATTTCCTGGCACTTTAACTCACTCGATAAATGCAGCTTTCTTTTCTTCTTGAATCAGACACAGCTATTTCCCAGTGGCGATAAACCTGAAGAAACATCCTAAAAAGCTAGATAGATACATCTCTTTCACATTTATTGTGGATGTAAAATACTCTGCAAAGAATATAAGCTGCTGTCAGGCATGTAGCCACAAGATGGGTGTTTTTCTCACATATGTATCCATTTCTTTTAATAATGAATAATGGATTTTATATTTAAAAGTGATGTTTCTATGAATGTGCTAGATTGTGCTATATTTCTTTCACATGAGTATATTCCCATCATGGCAAACTTCTCACAGAGCTTGCCTTGGGGGCTTTTGTTTAAAGTAATGTACTTTAATGAAAAAGAGCTGCTGAAATTTGTCAGCTTCTTCCAGCATGATTGCATTTTGGTGGTGGTTTAAAAAAAATCTTTACCCACTTTATGATCTTCATGCTTGTTCCAAAATCCCCCTTCATTTTTAAAAGTAAAAAGATATATGTACACACATATTACCAAAAGCGCTAAAACTGCCTTGGACTTTTCGCATGAATAGCCTCATTGAAGGCAATGAATAATAGAGGTAGACTTCAGCTGTGTGCAATTTTCAAGCTCAGGCTGTAGGGTAGATTTCAAATGTTACAAACAATTTAGAGATATACACTTTGTATGTAGTTTTCAAAGCCAGCAATATATTTTAAGGACTTAATATCTAATTAGAAATAGAGGATACTGGTATGGCATTGCCAGTAGATGACTTTGGAGATTATCAGCCTTGACTCAGTGAAGCAGAGGCATCTTTGGAAGAGTGAGGACAAGTGAGTGAAGTACCCTTGTACTTGTAAGAGTACTGGCAAGTGAGTGTGCAAGTACTTTTGTTTCTTGAGTTTTTCTTGGGAGAAGTTCAAGTCCTCTGGCACCAGACAGATGGGTATGGCAAACTGTATGGCTGCAGTGATCTGTGACACACAGGTTTTGGTTATTTGTTTCCTCCTCTCTCAGGGACTGTAGAGCAGATTAGCCAAAAAATAATASTAATTCCAGTAAGATTGGCCCTCCTTTACCAGAGACAGTAAGGCTGAGTGGCTGTAGTGCCACAAAAGTGAGTAAGTATTTAAAGGGGACTGACATGTCCTTCAAGGCAGGCACAGTAAGCCCTACTGGATGCAAGGTGTCCTCTGGGGTGCTGCTGATGTGTGTTGGAGCCTGGGGGAGATGTACCATCCTATGGGGCAGCAGCTGTGCTCCTGCAGCCCAGGCTGCAGACGTGTGCTCACACCAAGCAGCTCTGCACTGAGCCAGGACYGAAGGCAAAGGTGACCTGCAGCACAGGGTTCTGGGACCAGCTGGTATGCAACTTCCAGGAGACAAGTACAGTGTGTGCCACACTTCGTTCTGGAAAAAGCTTCCTAGCTACAGGCAATGTGCTGGATTTACAGACAGTTGGTTCCTGTGGTTTGGCRGACTTAGTGGACACTACCTAGTATTCAGGTCTTTTTCAAATCAGGCTAGCTTCTCGTGTCTTCTAAGTATCTTGATGGACCCTGACAGATACAAAGTCAATAAGGTCATCAAGAATGATAATTTTTGGAAGTGTATGTTCATTTATGAATGCTGGAGGAAATCTGAAACTAGAAAGGTATATAGACATGTAACAGAGAAATGGAAATCTGAAGTGAAAATACTCCCTCAGAGACTCACTAAATCCCTTACTCTACAGATGTTTCAGGATGCATCAGATTGGTCTGTGCAAGAGGGTTATTACAGAACCATAGAATAGGCTGAGCTGGAAGAGACCCATCATGTTGAGTCCTGGTCTTGGGCAGGACACCCCAAGAATCACAGTGTGCTTGAGAGCATTGTCCAAGTGCTTCTTGAGCTCTGGCAGGCTTGGTGCTGTGACCATTTGCCTGGGGAGCCTGTTCCAGTGCCCAAACACCCTTTGTGTGATAAACCTTTTCCTGATATCCAACCTAGACCTTCTCTGACTCACAGACCTTCCTTTTTCCTGTGTGAGCCTCGCAGGATCAAATGATCCTTCCTGGCACAGAAGCGACAAAAATGAACATACTGATCCTTAATGTGGCCTGATCATCTGATCACACACTTTTCTGTACCAAGTTTTCCAGTGGCAGGGCTTGGGTTATTGTTCAATGACCGTCTCAATTATATGGCAACATCTCTAACAGTTGGCTGCAGACCTGAACATTTGGCCTCCCTTTCTTACTCCATGCTGTTTTAGACAAGCAAGCATTTCTTTCAGAGCCTCGACTCATTTCTGTGTAGAGATGTCCAAAATTTCAACAAGCAGCCCTTGTATGGTGTCAATCTAATGGTTCAGCAAAGAAACACATTTTAGAGGTTATTAGATGMAGCCTGTAGGAACTCTGTAATCTATGTAAATTCTTCTTCAGTAGAATGAAAATTCTTYCAATATGGGAGTAGGATTTCTCCAAATCAATACTCCCTTTTTCCCTAATAAATCTTGAAGAACTTTAAAAAAAATAAACTAGCATCCCAAAAAAGAAAAAAATCAGTATCTATCAGAACATGTCCTGAAAGGGTAAATGAAGCTAGAAAGGGCCAACATTTTTGTTATTGATTTATATCAGATGTTACAGTGATGGACAGAAGTAAATTAAGTGGAGCCTTGAGTGGCATCTGTGCCTTTTTTTAGTTGCATTATGTTGTTTGAACTTGCCAGCAGCTCTTCAGAAACATTCTCAGCTTGTTCGGAAGTTACTTTGTCATAGAGCAATTTCTGCTTTTTTTGTGCTGCAATGTGATGTCTGTGCCATCTTATTCCGCTACCCATTTTGGAGTGTTACTCCATATGAGGACCAGTCAGGCAAATGCTTCCCACRCAAAACCATTTCTAGACTAGATGGTTTTGTAGCTCATATATAAATGTCTAGTGGAGCTCTCAGGATTTTTCTGAATTGCAATATACAAACTGAGTTATTCGGCAGTTGAAGGGTGACTAATACTTGTTTTACATAGTTCAAGTTGATGATTACAAACTTTGAAGCTTGGTTGAATAGAATTTAGTACCTAATACTCTGCAGAGCTTGTTTTCATTTTACATTGAATCAATTGATTTTTTCTTTAATGGATTCTCTTTGAAATTTTATGTTTGTACTAACGCACAGACTTCACTATTGCTATGTTGCATTACCAAGGGCAATATGAGTTTAAATCACTTTATGATAAAACTTTGCATAATCTGCCCATACAAACTAATTAAATGTCAGGTCATTGTAATACAGAGCTCATATTATCACCATGGGTCACTAGAAACAGCAATTAGTAATTCATGTGTAATCCAGTTAAATTCAAATTAAGAAAAAGAATGTCAAGTCAGAGTTTTGTTCCTAATTCCTAGTTTTTATAATTTTGTGCAGGTTGATGGGGGCACATAAAAACACAGCTTCAGAATTGGTTTGTAATTTAATTTGATTTATACCGCTCAAGCATTGTGCTTAGGTTGTTCTAACCAATGGTCATATGAGTGCCTGTACTTAGAAATTAATTAACTTTAGAACATATACATATTTTGAATATGTTAATCCTTCACTAACTACACAGTTATTTTACTGATGGATATTTAATGGTTTGAAGGACCTCTGCATTCAGCTTTCGCAAGCAGAAATAAAAGAAGTGGCTGATTGTTAGGTGAACTATGCAACTCATAAAAAAATGAAAGAGTACAATGGTAGAAAGACATGGAGGTTGCTGCACCCTGCCTTGTAGCTAGGTAAAGGCAAGCGAGAAGGCCGGAGAGAGTTTTCTTCCCCAGCTGCCTGGTGGGGCAAGGGCTCTGTCCTGGGGGAGCACCGGCTGTGGCTCTGTCATGCTGGATGTCCAGCTCATCCTCTGGTTTGTATCGCCTGGTGCCTGCAGGAAAATGCACCGCAGGACACATTGTCTTACCCTGCCACGTGAGATCCTGTCTCTGCAGCCAAGGACTTACCAGCTGCGGTCAGTGTGTCCTTACTGTAGCACTCAGTCTTGCTGCGAATGTACTGCAGCCAGAGCAAAATCTCCACTGCTACCATCCTCCYGCTATGGCTTTTTTGGTTAGAGCTCCAGATAAGAGGGGCATGCTCAGCATTAGGTACCATCAGCTTGCTCTCTATATASTTTTTATAGGATTTTTCCTTTAATTTTCCTAGATCTATTTGGATTCAGGCTTCTTAGCATTTGCCTTTCTATGGTTAAAACCTCATTAGGCTCCTATCATATTTCAAACTAAATAGAATATCCTGACTAAAATGTCAGTGACATTCTTATAATGGCTGTGTCTGAAAGAAGCTAAAATACTGGTTGTAATTTATTTATATAGCATGCAAAGGTCTTAGGTGATTTAGAGAGGAGTCTAAAGACAAACAACCATTCTGATCATGTAATGCTATATTCTCAGATTATTTTAGCTTCATCAGAAGGCTTTTAGTTGGTGTGAGCAGTGTCAGAGCTGGATTAAAAGTCACAGCATGATGATACCCACCATTCCCGCCCTTGCTCTCCAGTACTGCTCAGATCTATACAAAACCAGGCACTGGTTTCACTGGATGTCATGTGAGATCTGTGCACTGTTTTCTCACTAGAAGACTGTGAAATCTCTTTGAAATCCATTAAGGATGGAAGGAGCAGCATATTCCAGGACACTTTTATTTTGATGAGTCTCATATTTAAATATCTAACTTCAGTTTCTAGGTTTGAAATATTTGGCCTTCTTTTTTTTTTCCTTAGCAAAGTGAAAATTTAAATTCTAAATCACAATCAGCCAAGCCCGTCACTGCCAAATTAGGGATGACAAGTATACCCCGCTGTGCAGAGTTCCAGAGAGATGTTTTCAGATATGAATTTGGCCTTTAAGAAAAGCATGATTTCTTTGTAACTTTCCTGTCACATTCACTTTGTAATACAGTGATTGCTGAGCATTCACAAATAGGTGGTTACCCCGAAATATTTTTTGCACTCGGTTTATTGATCGATGCAGTACAGCTGTGTGTTGGTAACTGGTAATACTGCAAAATACTGAAAACTTGAACGGCAGAATCAGATAAACATAGAGATTAATCAAGTGCTGTGCTAATCAATTTTTCATATTTAATTAAAGTGTTTTGCTTTGGAAGGTTGCTGTGAGAGCTGCAGAATTTCCATTCCCATCTCAGGAGATTGGTACTGAACCCAGCCAACTTCATTGCACGGTACACAGGGCTGGTGGGTGTCAGAGAGCTGGAGTTGCCACAATTGTGTGGAGCATTGAGAAGGCTGAGATACACTTATGTCTCTTCTTTTCTGCACTGATGACTTAGTGAATATCACACAAGGCTGCATCATTTTATATCAGCTGAGATCCTGGCCTTTTATTTTGGAGAAAAGAGTGTTTTSGAAAGAGGGAGAGATGAAGTAATGAAGAACCTGGAAATGGGAAGTTGGCACGCTACCAGAGCAGTCCTTGCTTTAGTGGAGCTGTATTTGAGTACTGCTGTGCTCTTTGCCATTGTTTCACAAAGGCAATTATGCTGAGTTCATTAAGATGACATCAAAGGCAGAGAGCTCCCACCRTCTATTATACAAGCACTACAGCAAGTACGCTGTTCATGTGTATAGAGAAATGGTAGTCGGTATTTTGTTTTCCCACTTTAAGGAGTAAATTCAACATCGTTTATAAACAATGAAGTCAATAAGAAATTTGAAGAGTGTCTCTGACAATAAGCCTGCTTTAGAGTAAATATCTTTTGGTGTCTTTAAAGGTTATTTTGGACAGTACAGAGTTTACAGCATACCAAACAGGCAAGTTTGCTGTCTTTATGTACATTACAGACCATGGCATCAACTCCCTTCACACTGATGTTAACAGAAAACTCTATCTGGTTTTGAATGCCCTGATTTGTTTTCTAAATATGGTCTTAGATCAGGTCTTCTCTGCAGTGGCAGCAGGAGTTCCCATTTACCTCACCTAGATACAGTAGCACTGATGCTGCAGCTATGTGTGACTCGTCCCAGGTAGTGAAAACACAGGAAGAGCCAGCCACAGCCATTAGGCATCACATTGTTGTCCCCATCCCCTCAGTGCTGTTTAATTTTAAGATAGATATGTTTTGTATTTGCTTGTGACTTTGAGTCATTTGGTTTTCTGCTTATGAGGGATAACATTTTAGCTTTCACTTAAAAAAAAAAGGTTTTTTTCATGCAATTGCATATTGCTGAAGTATGAGGGTTTTTAAGAAAAGATGTTGAATGTTAAGTAGGTAGAAGTGATCACTATCTAAAGTGGGCATCAACTGAAAGAAAGTTTATTTTTTCATGGGGCATTTAAATGCTTGGAGATCTTTAGTTATGAAAGAAGTCCTGTCAAAGGAAACATACTGGAGTGACTTGGTCTACATGGGAATGTGAAAGTGAATGAGGATAAATTTAAAATCGAGTTAGCTGTGAAAATAGGATGCTTTCATGACTGGCAATGGATGAGTCAAAATAAGGTGCAAATATACTTAAGAGCTGATAGGTTGTTTGTCTTGACCTGTAAGTGTAACAGCACAGGAGCAGCCTGGTCTCACTCRTGTTGCATGAGCTAATGGAAATGCCAGGATTAATTGCCTGTGCACCCATATGATGACATGAAGCTGCTTGTATACACTTAGCAAACAAAAGCAACACAGATGTTTCTTCTGAAAAAACGGAGCATATCATTGCACCGACTTACACAGTGAGGAGAAGGACAAGGCCACTGATCTTGGTTTCTGGAGATGTTACAACAGCCACATCCCCAGTAAACTCCCTCAGTGTCACCCCCCGTGTGATATTTGCAAAAGCTGTATGCCATATGTTGTGGTCTGTGTGGGTGCATTTAGAAAGCAACCACTCACAGCCATGTAAAAATAAAGCACAAATTGGTGTTTTCTGACCATGTGTCTCTATGAATTTAGCACTACTGACAGAACTAGTATGCTGCTATTTCAGTTGGGTTTTTTGGGGAAGATCTGTGGCTATGTGTGGAGACACTAGTGAATACTAGTGTAATAATACTAATTGATAGAAATATCCATTGCTTTTTGTGGGCAGCCAGAGGAGTTGCCTTTGTACAGACCAGTACTACCTCTGTGCCCATGGAAACAGCATCCATTAAAAAGCAAAACTGCAAAATTCTTATGTGCATTAGCAGGAGCATAGAGGGAATGAGATCGTGGTTGTAATAAATCCCTTACCTTTTTACATTCCTCCCTTTCACTTCGCTAACTGCAGCACCGAGAACTCTGCGTTCAACTGAATTCTACATCTGTTCACTTCTTTCTGCCTCTGTAGCTCTGAGGCATCGGGCTCAAATGTTTCCCAGAGCTCCTGCTAGGGTACTGCATTTCCAAATGTGCTCTATGCAAGCTTTCTTTATAACCACAAAATCCTACATGTCAGCTGGTGGACTCTGGGAACACAGACTTCCCCAGCATAGGAAACACCAGGTTGCTTAGGTCTGAAAAGCAAAGCCACATCACGTGCAAAAAAGATACTGAAAATGCTTCCTTTCATGGCAAGCAGCATCACTGCTTGCGTTTGCTCCTTGAAAAGCAGTTAATTTAAACTGCCCTGCTTTGTTTTCATAAATGTGATCTATAGAAGTAACGATAAACCAAGCGAGCTCTAAGGGTCCTGGCACCGTCAGGCTCTTTAGGATTCATTGTAGCAGGGGAGAACATCTGCAGTCTGAAGCTTCGGGAGTTTGGAAGGAAAGACTATCCTGTGTGTTTAACTGGCAATGAACTATTTTTAAATAAACGCCTCTCTTATTGGTTAATACTGAGCAAGGACAATAAAAAGGAAAATGTGGCCTCATATAGCTTTAGAAGAGACCAGGCCATTTCTCCAAAAATTCTTGTTTCTTCACGTATGGCTTTTCCCCTCATTCCTAAGTGTGTCTTGTTGATGACTATGACATTTCTAGCAGTCTGGATATATTCTTGCACTGAGGTCCACAGTCCTGAATGTGAGCAGAAATTGTTTGAGATTCAGAGAAGCTCATCATCCTGCTGTCTGCCTTAAGTATGTGGTGGTGGGCAACCTTTCATTATATGTTCCACCAGGGAGAAATCACACATCCCCTCCCAGTGACTGACAAGAGGCAGTGAAATCTCATCGCTTTCTGCTCTCCATCACCCTGCCTCAGCCCATCAGCTAACTGACAGATGGGACATGGTCCTGATGTATAGGTACTGGGAGATTAAAGAACAACTCTACAACAAAATAAACCCACGGGACACAAGTAGCTTTTAAAATGACCTCAGGAGACATGTCAGTCAGTGCACAGTATGGGATTTTCTCAGGTAGGAATTGCATTTGTGGATTGTGTGTGTTGTTTAAACTATAAAATGCCCTACTGCCAACCATTTGCCAAGCTGTTTCTTCCTGAGATGAAGGAGGGAGCTGGATCTAGGGCTCCCTGTGTTCGTAAATAGAGATTATAGATCTGTATCTACAGTTATCTATCTATTTACCTGTGTATGCTCAGTGTCTCTGTTTAAAATGACACCAGCCAAGTTTTGTGTAAAGTGGAGCAGAGTTCTCCTGTGCTGTTGATTACAACACACACTGTGCACATTTCTTATTTCTGGGGGACAATGACTTAAAAAGTTATTGAAGCAGAGAGAAGCACGTGGGCCTTGGTATAGTTTAATGGCAAATCACATATGTCAAAAGCACAAATAAGGGAGCCTCACCCCAAGCAATTTCTATGAAAAAAATTGGAACAAAACTTGAYCCTGGACTCTCTGCATTCTCATCTTAGTGTGGGAGTTGTTCTTGCAGGAGAGTGGTGGGATCAGTCCTTTAATACAAAGGGCTTTGCCGTGGTCTGCCTTGCAGGCCCTTCCTCCCCACCTAAGGGAAAGAATTTTAGCCTAGGATTATTTTTTTTCCTGTGGAGAGGAGCAGTTTAGGTTTTGTGAGCTTTTAAAAGCCGGAAGCAGAAGCCCGCAGGAGCTCAGCAGTGAATTGTGCTGTGATGAGGCACTGAGCTGGTGTGTGTGCAGCTGCTGGTGCACAGGAAAGCAGCAAAGTGTTCCATGAGGGCAGCTTCCTTAACTAGCATCACATTAAGTAACTCTTGTCTTTATCTGAAGATGGCTGATTGTTGTGCAACTCAAGTTTACAGATATTTTATGGGAACAAGTCTTTCATGGGATGGTTGTTTCTTTGTTCCTTACATGCAAAATCATTTGTGAGACCATGGTTCTGTGTGAGATAAAAACTTCAAGCTAGGGATATCTGACTACATCCAGTGCAGGTGAGTGGGGAGAAAAGAGTTGAAATCAATGTATTCACAGGTGAACTCTCAGGTGTTGACAGGATATTGCACGAAGCTGATCTGTGTGGTTGGCTTAAAACCAAATAAACACTGATTGCTCTGAAGTGATTTACTTTAAAGAAGAAAACTTGACTAGTTTTTCGACTATCAAAGATTGTAAAGACTCCTTCAGAATTTCCCATTTTAAATTTGTACCTTTTTTGGTCTAATTACCTATATACTCAGAGGCTGTGTAGCACAAGGCAGTTTTGAATGGTGAGAGAAAGAGGAAAAGAGCTTTTGCAGGAGATGGAACTACTGAAGAAGCAGAGACAGACTTCTCTTAAGCTACAGCAGGAAGAGCTGGAGAAGCTTTGCTGAGGAAATTAAAAATTGGCCAAGTCCAGTGTATAGATCTTGATCCTTCAATCAAAGCAGCCAGTCTTCTGATGTCAGATCTGTGAAGAACCACTGAAGCACCTTTTGAGGAATCCTGTCTCTTCTGACAGCTATGGGAGATGACAGGTTGCCCCTCAGGTGAGAGGGGCTGTGCCTTGGCTGAGCAATTCTCTCTTGGAGTCTCCAGGCCCTTCCTGCTGCAATGCAGCTGTCCTGGACTGGGGAAGGGGGAAGGTGTCAGAACAGGGACACCCTGTGCTGCAGCCAGGTTGTGGTCTGCCTCTTCCATGCAGGAACCAAGCCCTTGGCTTTGGTCTAAGCAACACTGGCAAATTTATGAGTGACTGAAAGCACTCTGGAAAGGAAATATATATGATTTCATCTACCGTGGCATGCTGTAGAGGGTTGAATTATTAAAATGCATGAGAGTTTCTCTTTTGAGCCAAATCAGGAGCTGCAACTCTTCTCTGATCTGAGGCCTGGCAGTCGGTCAGATTTTTGCTTTCAGTGTACAGTATGTACAAGATGTTGCTGCACCTACTTTCCCTTGGTTTTCTGAGATGAAGATTCACCAGGTGCCTCCTCTTTGTGGCTGCTTCTAAGTGCTGTGGTCATGCAGGCTGCAGCCTGAGATGACTCTGCACAGCTCAGCAGGAGTGATGCCCAATGGCCACTTGTCCTGGAAAAGTGTTGGAAAGTGAGCTTCGGTGATTTTCATTGCAGTTCTTAGGCACAGGAAAACAGACTGAAATGTCTGCTCTTTCCCAGACTGTGCTGGCTACGGGTAAAGAGGAAATAAAGCAGAAGATGACCAGTGAAGCTGCTGTGACCGGTACCACAGAGTAGAAGGTACCTTTATGGTACCTGTCAGGCTTTACCATTGTGTAAAACCACAGTTGTGACTTCAGCTAAATCATGATCAGATCTCCCTTAGTAAAAGACTTGAGGAAGCTGTTCAGTGATGAAGCTGTATTTCTTGGGGTTTTCATCAGGTTCCTCTTACTAAGCAAATGCTCTCTTGCTGAGTATGTGGGTGTTGGGTTCCAATGGAATCATGAGGAAATGAACAAAAACCATAGAAGGGCCAAGACTACTGGCATGAAGGGCTTGTGCTCTTGGCAGGCTCAGAGATCTTTTTTCCTTATGTAAACACTCTGCTCCCCTCCTTTACTCCTCATTCCAGTTTTCTGGCAGTAAAAGTCCACAAAGTCATGCTGGTAAACAAGGCATCCCCGAGTACTGCCTTGGTGGCCATGCATGACCATGAGGGACTTCATGTGTGGTCACCATGTGAAAACATACTATTTCAAAGAACTGCAATTATAATACTTCCACTGTAGCTCGAGCTTTGACAGTTTACTGGAGAGCCTCACATGCGGCTCCTGTACACTTGTTTGAGAAATGCTGCCCCAGGCACCTCTCATCTGGCTCTTAATTTCCTTCTCGGGAGACAAGGTGTGCGTGTGTGTGAGGGAAGATGTCAGGGTGGCCTGTTTAAAACTCCAGCATAATGCCGACCTGGGTGCAGCTTTCGGCAGGTTGCCGCAGAATGGGTGTAGGGAAGGGGCATGAAGTGTGCACAGGGACTCGCACACCCTTGGTGGGCAGAGCAGCCTCCCAGGCCTGAGGGACCAGCAGAGCTTCTGGAGGCAGGAGGAGCCTGCCCAGCCCTTGGCGCTGCAGTGTGAGCCCTGCCTCGGTGGCTCTGCGAAGCTGATGCAGGTCATGACTCCATACATAACTTATGCCACGTATGGAAATGCCCTTCCCTCCAAAATTAGATGTGCTCTCATGCAGTGTGGGGTATCAGCAGGGCTTCTGTCTTTGTGTTTCATTTCTGAGACAGAAAAATAATTAGAAAGAGGGTGTTCTAAAAATATTTTATTTTGTATTGAGGATTTTGGAACAGAACTGAAGCCTTTCCTGCCACATAGTTGTTTTCCCAGAAGTGGTGATTAGCAACCATGATAAGTAGCTAAGGCTATTCTGCAGAGATAGTGTTCTTGGATGCAAAGCACAGCAATTCCCACGGCTGCACTGCCTGCTCAGTCCTTGCTGCCCAGTGCTGGGCATTTTCACTCCATCCTTACTAGAACAACAGAAATAGGAAGCTGGATGGCTTTATTCCATAACCTGTATATAAGAAGTAACTTCTTCATTCTGGCATTAAGGTATTTGCCTATATTCTGCATAAAGCACTTCAGTGGGTTGCTGAATTAATATTAGCTCCCAATGGAGAGTACATGAAGTATATTCTTTGTGAAGCAAAGTTGTAACACACTGTAAGCTCCAAAGCACTGATGCAATATTTATGTTGTTCTATGTTCCACTGGCAGATTTAAGCATAATATTGTAGACTGGCAGGAGACTGTTATGATCTAAACCCCATGATTATGTCAGTGTTTAATTTTAAGTTCTGTTGCGCACAGCAGTGTATCCAGTTATGCTTTTGTATATGATTCTCCTTCTAGGAAGCAGTTACCAGTGATAGTGACCTAGACTGAAAGGCATAGAGTTTTCTTCTCACTCAGAGTAAACCATGCATGGTTTGGGCTCTATAATCTCAGTAATTTATCCCAAAGATGTATTTTTCAGTGCAACGGCAGGTGGCATATCTCTCACTGGTGCTCTGTTATCTCTAAGTCCCACACTGACTCTGTTATCTCTAAGTCCCCCATTTCATTTGGAAGCATGTTCAAGTACTGTAAGGAGGATCCAAATGTAAAAGACCTTTCCTCATAATGCCTTCAGTTTTAGGCAAGGCTCATTTTTGAATCGCATTATGCTGGTAGAACAGATTATCTACTTTCCCCCCTTTCCCTCATATTCTGCTTGAGAAAGGTCCATCAGAGCTAATGTGCACTGCCTGTGTCAGTCCTCTCTTCTAATGATTGATTTGTTAATTTTTGCATTTAGTGCACTTGACTTCCTCAGCCCACAGTCTTAAGACAATGCCATAAGCTTTGTGGGTGGTCAGCACCTATGAAACCATTAATTTTTGTGAAGGACTCAGCTTCCACTTAAGCAAGAAAACATCTTTGATTTGAAAATTTGCATACCCATCATGCTTAGCAATTAGGAGGAGTTTCATGGATAGTTTTAGTTTCAGAACGGACTTTCTTGGAAAGAAACTGAGGCTTTAGATCTGAGTCTTTAGGTGCTACAGAAAATCTTGGTGTGAGCAGTTGCCCCTTCTTGTAGCTGTCAGAGTGATGGCTGGTTTGCATGCCTGACGGTTATTTGTCTAAAAATAGGTTGTCCCAAATGGTTGGCCTCATCCTAGGAACTGATGAATTCCTGCAGAAGATACTTTATCTTGGTTCCATCCGTGCAGATTGCATGTAAGAGAAGTTGGGTTGTACATCTTTTTCCATTGCACACAATGCTCAGATAGGTAGTGCAGCCACAGCTTCAGTCAGAAAGTGAACTTTAGTTTTTAATTGTAAGGACAAGTAGAAGTTTTTACTTCAATTCTTTATGCTAAGAACATCCTTGAAAATGTAATTGTATTTGTGATAATGTAAGCCCACTCCATAAAAGGCATTTTATCATTTTAGTTCACTATAAACACAAATTTGTTCTTGRCAGTTAAATATTGAGGCTGAAATTTATCATCTGACTGAAGAACTGTGTGGCACTGTGTGGCCAAGGAGGAGAGATCAACCTAATCATATCTTAAGTGGGGTGTAGCACCTTTGCAAGCATCTCTCTCCACTGCTTGCATTGGCCACTGTCCTAAATTAAGTACTTTGGTCTTTAAGTTAAGGATGAACGTCGGCCTGAGGAAGGCTCCGGTTTTTGTTGATGAACAGAGGTAAAACGCTTACAATTCAGCAAAATATTTTTCATTCTGTTATTTGTTGCTGTGGCTGTCTGTGAATGTCTCTCTTCCTTTCTGTTAATGAATACAGATGTGCAGCTGCTTGCACCCATCTGGCTTTGTTCAATAAATACGTAGGCACAGACGTTTAAATCAAATATTGATAAATACAGCTTTTAATATGTAAATTCTTGCGAACAAAACTATGCCTGCCTGTTTTTTTTTCTCATGAAGAGGCATTTTTGCCATGGTGATACTTTTTTTGATTGCCATTGTATTCTGCCAACAGCGGCATATGCATTGATGCTTGAGAGTCAGAGAGGTAGGAATAGTTCCTGAAATATAGATTTGGGAAGAGGAATAAAAAAAGGTTGAAGGAATTCTTTGGGCATCATAATTATTCTATTTTGGTTGCAACATCTTCCTCATCCAAACGCCTTTCCAGACATCAGAGACGCAGTGTGCAAGGTGCACTAGAGAAGTCATAAATGGTCCCAGACCTGGAGTGCCAGACGGTGTTAAAATGTGCACTGGTGTGTGTATATGCAGAAAAAAAGTGAGTAATCATAACCCCTAACTTTCAAAATTTGCAACCCTCTTGGAAGTAGTGAACTAAGGGCCTGCAAATGTGTTTGACAGGTGCTTAGTGGAGTTATAAAAGACCATAAGGTGAGTTGCAGTAGTGGAGAGCCTAGCCAAAGGTTGTGAGCAGCCATTTCTCAGGGTAATTTGTGATCAATTACCACACTTGCTATTAGTTCTAAGATCTTTAGGACCTGTGATTTCAAGGGATTTTTTTTCCCTTTTTCCCCCACTTTTTTTTTTAGAGTTGTTAATCAGAAAAAGTCTATTGGAAAAGCAGGAAGGAGTCAGCACTGATATTTTCACACTAGAAAGTTGCAACTAAGTATGGTTTTAAAGGAGACAACACTGTTGTATGGGTGTTCAAGGAGCACATGGTGAAGTCACTGTCTGTGCCYTTCTCCCCTTTCTTTTATATTTTGGCTTTTCTAGAAAATCAGGTATAAAGTTATCTTACAGTAGATAAGTGTGCTAGTTTTTATATATATTTATATCTATCTATCTATCTAATTTTTTTCATAAATATACTTTTAATTGCACTTTTTGGTTTTCTTTGGTTTGGAAAAGTGTGTTCTGATATGGACTGCTCAGAATAGAAAGAACTCTTTGTTATCTTGAAATACAGGATATTTGCCTTCCCCCTCCCCACTTTCCTTGGATTTTTTTTGCCCTGGAAGCTGGATGTATGAATTATCAGGTCTTCAACTTGCTTCCAAATTATATGATGCCCTTTGCTACATAGGAAATACTTGTCCATCTTGTCTTCTTTACGGGACAATCAACTGAAATTGCAGCTTTTGTGGTACATCAAGGTGAAGATTTTAGGTGTGGAAAGAGAATGAGAAGTGACACTCTGTTGTTAAAACATATGTTACAGTCTCAGCATGATTTATATTGGGGCAAAAGGAGCAGAAGTAGCTTCTGTGTGCTCCAGCATCTCCCACCYCATGACTTCCTGCCTCCTTTGCTCTATAAGTAATGTCATATGTGAAGTTACTTTCTAAAATGGAAGARGTGCATTCCCAGGAACCGTGACTGATGGGTTTCTGTCAGGACTCTCAGGACCAGCCCTGCCACAGTAGACATACAGCATTTATTATGCTGCTAAGGAGACTTTTAAGAGGAATTAAGGTAGACATGTAAAACTGCTGGGTATGTATCGTTACTCAGTGTCATAAAATGCAAACTTAAGCTATTCAGTCTGTTAAAATACTTTGGTTTCCTTGTCTGACCTCAGAACTTTCTATGGAGAATACTTGCATGTCACTTAAAGGCTTTTTTTAGTATCTTCAGAAATGTCAGAAATTCTATTAGTTTTTCCAGAGACACATATGCAGAAAGAGATGGCATTATTTCAGTGGTTTATAGAAAGATTACTGGATTAAACTACCTTTTTTGTCTAGACAGGCTCCAGCAGTTGCACTGCGGTACAAAAAGTAAAATTGGAAATGTATTAAAAAAATCAACATTTTATTTAAGGCTGTAAATTGTCCTTCAAAACAATTTAGATGACATTCCCATTATGTATGCAAATGCAAGGAGCGATGTCAATAAGTTGGAAGCTCTGTGGGTTGTATTTTATGCTTTGTACTGCGGTAAAGAAATGTATCAAAGAAACCTTTCAAATACATATGTTGTAAAAAGTAACACTATAAAACATCAGGATTTGAAATGCTTGCAGTAAGTGCTCTGTGGGATTATGCTGCCTTCATAAAAAGGTTGTCAGCACAAGGAGACTAATTCCAATCTTAATCTTAAATTAGCCAGCTCAGGGGAGCGTGTTTTGGTACCAAGTGGCAGGGCTTGTGAATCACTCCTGGAGCACTTGCCCTGTGGATGGAGGAAGAACATGGTCCATAAAGTTCACAATGGGTCTGAAAAGCAGAAATGTGTGTTGGAATCCTATTGCGCTCATTGGCTAAACTCAGCGGTGGGGAGCCTGTGCTTCATCAGCTCTGCCTTCATCTAGGAAAAAAAAAAAAAGAAAAAGCACACAGAAAAAAGCCACAAGAAACCATGCATGGGGAAGTTCCTGTCATCCTGAGCCTCTTTTATTCTATTTTCTCACAGGTTTTATTGTTGTCCTGGGCAGAGTTTTAAGCTTTGAATTTTATGTAAATGTTTTCTAAAGAGCAGGGCCCAGACAGAGCAGGATGGGGAACACATTTCAGCCCTCAGGTTCCATGTGTTCTGGATGCCAGGGCCCTCACCCATGCCTCTGCAGGCTCCCAGTACCTCCAGGTGGGCATGGCATCTCCTGCCTTCCTCCTCCTCCCCACCCTGTGTATATTATGGTTTGGTTAAAGTATTCCTGTGTCCTTGAGGTCCTTATCCGAGAAAGGGCAGCTCTTGATGCTCCCACTGGCGCTTCTCAAAGTGCACCATAATAACCAGAAATGTGAAACTTCCTCCCGTAATAAATGAGAGCTTTTCTTAATTCCCTTAAAAGTTAGATCATTCTTGCATGTAGGGAATCAGAGAGCAGTATTTCATCAATGTTATTTTATTTCAAGAAAACCCCAATACAAGAGACTCTCCTGGAAAGCCGTTGGCATTCTGTGCTTTGTCCTGGGAAATAAACACCTACCTTTACTGTGCCATTTTAACACCACTTTTAACAAGCTTTGCACACACAAATACGTCTTGAGCAATCTGATGTATGTTAACTAGGTGTTCATGAGCTGTGATAGATTACTTTTAATGGCTGGCATTTACCTACTCCGTCAAACCTTCTTCGATAGGCTGCTGTTGCAGGAGAATGGAGCTGAACTTTGTGGGCACGGAAAGCCCAGCGAGTGGCCTGAGGAGTTTGAGACCTCGGACTCTGCGTCCCTGGTGCTTTCCGTCTCTATCTGGCTGGTCTATTGCCATTTTCATGCCAGTCTCCATGGTAACTTCTTTCAGGATAAAATAACAGAAATGTGAGTTAGCTCCCTGCCCACAGGAAAGCTGCCACAGTCCCGATGCCAGAGCCCCGGCGAGACGCGGCCCCAGCACGTGCATTCCGGTGGGGTTAGGCAGGTTACAACAGCTGCTTCCAGTTAAAGGTGAAACCTCTCCTTTCCTGCTCGCCTTGCCAAGCAATGTCTCCTCAGCCTTTCTCTCTCATGTTTGGAAAGAAACATCCCTGTGTAATTCTTCCGCGGATTACTTTTCCCCTCCTGTTTGCAGGTTTGCATGATTCATTTTACATTTTAAATGGCTTTGTCAATAAAAGCTTCAGTTTGCAAATGAAACATTAGCTGGTAACTGGGGAAATGTTACAGGAAAATGTTTACTAACAGTTGTTAGTAAATTAATGAGTTTGCTGTGCCACAGTGTACTTAGGAAATGGCAATATAAAAAATGATTTAGAGAGCCAGGCAGTTTATTAGGAATAAAGCACCTGAGTTCTGTCCTTCCCTTGGCTGTTTGAATTGTTGTGTGTCCTTGTGCAAAGTCACTGTCAAGTCCTGTGCTTCTCCTTCCCTAAATATGAAAAAAMCAAATGGTTATACACCTTCTTAAATGATTCTGAAGATTGCAGGTGAACTGCTACCTAAGTGGGAGCCTCAGTGGCACCGCTTGGGGTCCTCAGAAAGAGATGTTCATTTTTTTGGTGCTACTTTAGGAAGTAATCTATACCTGAGTCCCCCCATACTCTAGAAGTAGATGCTCTAGATGTTTAAAATACCTTTTTTTTTAATGAAGCCTTGTAGATTTCTTTCAAGTGTATTGCTTTGCACTACCCTTTCTTCACAAGAAGTGTCAGCAGAAATCACAACTGTTGTTCCAAGCTCCCTACCCAAACCTCAAGAGAGTCTTCCATGAACTATTCGGTTTAATTAGACAAGACAGAGGCATGTTGGAAATGTTAACCCATTCTGGAATGGCCTGAATGAAATGTGATAGACATGGAAGTTGAGTTTTAGGGTCCTGAKATCTTTCAGCTGAAAAATAACCCCCTGTTTGGGGGTTGTTGAGAGTTGGGGGAACTCTGGGGACAGCAAAGATTGTCATCTCATTTAGTTTCATAGAAAATCTATATCTTTAAAATACCAGTTTTCCTCTTTGCATTTGGAGCTGGAATTTCAGATAGCTACCCCTACCTCCACGCCAACATGAACTGAAGTTACACAGATCCTCCAGCAAAGTCAATGAATTAGGTAGCTGGTTTGAAAACGTTAGTCTTGAGAACTTTTTGTTGTCCTATATGGAAACAATTCACAAGTGGAAGGAACTAGGCGCCTTTTGTCCTACATTCTTGAAGGGTCAAGTGGGAAAGAAGGCAGAGCTTGAAGTGTGTGTGTCCCTGACTGTAACCCTTTGCACAGCCTGGGTGTGGAGCCTTGGCAAGTGCTGCACCTGGCATTGGATGAGAGGGCATGTAACAGGTTATCACAATTCCACTCCTCATCCCCAGTGCCCTTCATAGCAGCTGTTGGGGAAATGAGGAAAAGAGGCACTGAAGTAGTCCTTCACAGTCCCTCTTGTATGCCTTCTCTCCCACAAGGTAGGAAGGCCTTTGAAGTGACCCTGACAAATGGGAGCATGCACACATTCTTGTAGGGAACCTAAGCAGCCTTTCTGCTGGCCACTGTCCTTTTTTTTTTCATGGGATACCTTCTGCTAAATCTCATTAGAACGAGTAAGTATTTCCAATAGGGATGGTGTAAAAAATCTGGTGGTTTAGCAGATGCTGGCCTTATGCACTCTTCCCTCTTGTGCTGAGTGGTGGGCATTTATTTAAAATGTCG
Organism: Amblyornis subalaris; assembly: GCA_018881555.1. NCBI lineage: Eukaryota > Metazoa > Chordata > Aves > Passeriformes > Ptilonorhynchidae > Amblyornis > Amblyornis subalaris. Next base: position 5,724,570 of record JACAXG010000039.1, read on the forward strand.
TTGAGGCGTATGGTATTATTTCATCTCAGTGAAATAATACATGGTATCATTAATTGTGGGTTGTTGACAAGATTTTTGTGGAAGCAGTGAAGAGATACATTCTGCTGTGTGGAAAAAATTAATGTATAAATAGAAAATAGAGAAAGTGGAGGCTTTCATTTTGCCACTCAGGCAAACAGGTGAAAACACATTTTGAATGCAAATATGTATAAAAATAAGGTGTTCTGAATGAATAATTTGGATTGCTGTGGGAGTGTATGAAATTGATCGTTTGCTCAGCATCCCCAGTTTGGAAATTGAAGCTGTGTGTTGTATCAGCTTGACAATAACATTGTACGCTCCTCTTACATTGGCGTCAAGAGGTGATTGTTGGTCAGAGATCATTAATATTCACATGTGCAGACTGAAATATATATWTTTTTTTTTTTCAATTGACTTCTTCATGGTAACTCTGGCCACATCACCTGCTTGGGGTGAACTGTGCAGAAGGAGTTGTGGCAGGGGAAATCTCTCCATTCTCCATGTTGCCCATTAGGGAAGTCAGGTTCATTCGACAGCAAAAAGCTGGACCCACTCTCAAAGCTGTTGCTCACACAGAAGGGARTTTTCTGCCATGACTCCGGTTCCCTGCTGTGATAGTTTTTCTTCTAAGAGAGCCATTTCCTTGGAGCTGTACTGTGGAAATGCAGTGTGGCTCTGTTCTGACAGGTCTCTATGGTGCCCAAGCAGATTAATGAAGTCTCTGGGCTTGGCCTTTCATGGGGCAGTTCTCGCTGTAGCGTGTCCAGACCACCAGACCACTGAGTCTTGAAGAGATCTGTTAGTTACTGACAGAAAAGTCCTAATGACATTGCTGTAAACACAGCTGTCTCCCACCCTTGGGTGGGAGTCCCTTTCTTGCAGATTTCTGAAATAGTGTGATTATTTGTTAATTTTAAAATATAAACAAAAGGGATACTGCTATCAGCAAGGGTGATAAGAAATTAAATTAATGCCTGCAAAAGCTAAACCTCATGTTATTGTCCTTCATATTAAGGACAGTTGGCCTCTCACAAACACAGAGCAGGGGGTTTATTGTTCCTTTGCTTGTTTCATACAGAAATACATCAACATTTTTTATGTCTGCTCTGAAAGTAGTAAAGCCGCCTGTTTCTCAGGATATTTGCATTTGATCAAGTGTTCAATTTAGGCAGGCAAATTTGTTGATGAGCTGAATGCTTGAGGCAGTATGATGGTTCCTGTCTGAGCATTTTGTTGTCTCCCTCTTGTCCATCATCCTTTTGCCTGTGAAAGTGTTCTGGCACTGTGATGTTCTGCTTCTCCAAGTATCCACCTTGGAGGTGCACTCTTGTTTCACCTTGCCCATAATTAATGTCACACAATACTGTTTGCAAGATAAAAGGATTCTGAGTTCACCTTAGAAGTTATTTACTGTCACCCAGTTGCTTTACTTCATTATCTATTTTGCCAAGTAATGTCTGTGGGTGTGATCAAGTGGAAAAATCGAATTGTCACCTTTTTATGGTCGGTGTGTGAATCCCTGTGCATAATGGTCACTTGTCCTTGTCCTGCAGCTTGTAGATATGTTGCTGGACACAGGACAAAAATGGATACACCCTGTTGGGATGTCATCCCTGAGAGAATCACAGAATCATTTAGGTTGGAAAAGACCTCCAAGATCATCAAGTCCAACCTTTGACTAATCTCCACCTTTTCAACTAGACCATGGCACTAAGTGCCATGTCCAATCATTTCTTGAACACCTCTAGGGATGGTGACTCTACCACCTCTCTGGGCAGCCTGTTACAACGCTTGGAAACCCTTTCCATGAAGAAATTCTTCCTGATGCCCAACCCGAACCTCCCCTGGAACAGCTTGAGACTGTGTCCTCTTGTCCTTGTCACTAGTTGCCTGGTAGAAGTTGACCCCCACCTTGCTACAAGCTTTCAGGAGCCAGTTGGTGACTGCTGCTAAAACTTTCTGCTAAACACTGCTAATCCAGCTTCCATTTCTGCTTTCCTGCTGCTCATGCTTCTGCCACTATGGCAGATGTTGCTGTTTTCTACTTTATACTTCAGGACCTGCCTTATGACCATTCAAGGATACTCAGCCGTCACCCTGCAGGAAAACAAGTAAATAAAAGGAAGAAAACAGGTTCCCTTCTGTGATGTAAAAATATTTGGTTTCTATAGCAGCATGTGACACCATTCTTCTCCATAATCTCTAAAGTGATTGAGGGACCCGGTGAGAAGATATTGGTGTAGAATAGGACCTCCATTAACTTCTCACTGAAAGTGAGAGATGAGGAGATAAAACAAAGGTCTTCAAAGACCTAAGAGGCAAATGGTAATATCACTGCATCCTGTATGTAAGTAGCCAGATGTTGTCTGGTTTGTGTGTTTGTCTTCATGCCAAATGTTAACCTAAAGAGTAAGGCACAGGGAAGCAGTTTAGTCTGAGTTTAGATTTAGAGCCTCAGGGGGTTGAAGATTAGACTCTGTTCTAACTCAAGGTCACACAGCACYGTAACATTGTTCAAACTTTCTCTGCTCGTTTCCCCACTGAGGATGGTTGGGCAAAATATGACTCATGTTCATCAGATGTTCTAGAACTACAGAGTGTCTTGGCTGAAGGTAAGTATTTCTGTTTGTATTCACATTACGGATTTTCTTAATGCATATTCAGAACTTAATATTTTGAAAATAGTTTCAAATAGATAGAAGCTCTACATGGAAAAGGATTTGCACACAGCTCTCAAATGAAATCTCTGTTGCAAATGATAGAATATGGGATTTTAGAAATTAAAGGTAGTGGAGATTTCATACCTGATTCAGTACAAGAACCTGACAATAAGGAATACTTATTGTCCAGTTTGCAGGGGATAATATGTTTTGCCTGGACTGTAGTCACTCAGTTTGCAGACATTGTTTAGTGCTTCTGCACAATCTTGATTTTGCTTTTAACCCAGACGTCTTTTGTTGAGAAGAGTCTGCAATGACACCGCTTGCAACGAACAGAATTTGAATAGTTTTGTTAAATTTCGCAATGGCATTTGACAAATGTGGCACTAGAATTAAAATATTTTATGTCTGCCGAGTTCCTGTCAGCCCATTTTGGAGGCAGGGAAAAGAAGATCTGTTGAATGTAAGAGTAATTGTTATGTTTTCTTTCTCAGTCATACAGCTGCCTGTAGCTGTCAGTTATTTTCCTTCATAATTTTGGGGTAATTTTCTTCCTCTTTTCTGACGATTCCCTGGTTTGTTTTATAAAGAAATTACTTTAGTCTTGAAAGTGTGTGTTTCATAAGTATCATCGGATTAGTTTTAGTGTCAGTTGTTTTGCTTTGTTTCTTTGACATATCCTCATGACTTTATAGCCTGAGTAATCTTTGATGCATGCTCAAAACTCATTCCCTCCACTTGACTTAAATATAAGTAGCTGTTTTAAAGACTTTGCTGCAGCAAGATCTCAGTCACCAACATCTTGCGAGATTCATTAGTTAAGTTCTGTAAATACCATAAAATGCGTGTCAGAAAGCCTATCCGTAATCTGTGGTTTGGCTAGGAGAAGGTTTCTGTTTTCAGTTTAAGGGGATTTTTTTAATTTTCTTTTCTTCTCTTTACTGCTTTGAAAATGCTTGGTATTTCTAAATGGAGCACAGTCCTAAAAATTCCACTGTCCTTGAAAGGAATTTTCTGAATTCCCCTGTGTTTCCATAGCATAGACGCCTGCTTTATTGCTGGTTAGGTGGCACTTCAAAGCTTTGGTTTGTGAAATTGCTGGTTGGAAGTCTCACAAGAATTTTTGTTTTAAATTAATAGGAATCTGAGTCAGATTTCAGTTTTGTCAGATCTTAAAATTGAAAAATCCCAATACCAGGAAGACCACAAGCACTTGTTTCATGCCAGCCTGTTTTATGATGATGTTTCATCTTTTGCTTAGGAGTGGGGATATGATCTACCACCCTATAAGAAGCTACGCAGTAAAATCCAAGAAAGCAGTATTTCCTCCCTTTGCTGCTCTGCTCTTACTTACATCCCTGCTCCCAGCACTAASTTCAGTAGGAGTCTTATTGTGACAAAAGATTCATGATTTGACTTAGTGACTTTTAGTAATATTGTTTTAAAGAGAAGTATTGCATTCACTTGCAGTTAGTATCGTCCTGTACTTTTTATGATGAAGCATAAAGTTTGGTGAACYACTTATATAACATTCCTGTTGTTTTACTCATCTTAGTAGTAGTTTTACTCATCTTAAGCAGATCTACCTTCCCCTGAAGAAAACCATGCACTTGAATGAATTTGTGGWCAATAGCATTAGAAAAACAGGTTGTCTTGGAAAAATACATTTGCCAGTGTTATGCATTGGAATGTGGCTTTTCCACCCTACCACTCATATTCCAGTGCTGATGAAAATTACAGCTATTAAGTTAGTCTGCTTTGTCTCAGCCCAACTAGCATTTTACTGCTCGTTTGTCACTGGATCAGGATGAAAACTTCTGCTTGCGTTTTTTTTCCAAGGAAAAATACAAGTAGAGTCTATTGACATTTTGCTGTAACAAGAAGCAAGGATGCTCTTTCYTTAAAAGTGATCTTTGCATGTTGCAATGCACTTAATCATCATTTCCTCAAAAATGAATCTATTTTGGAATCTAGGTATGAGTTTCATGCTACCTCCTTGCATTGTCTGCAGAAAACACCATTGTTGTGAATGGGACAGAGAAACCACTGTAGCCAGGAACTGAATCTGTCTTTATTTGGAGGGAAGGATGTTAAGAAAATCTAGATTTCCCAGGTTTGCATAATGTAACCAAGACAAAGCACGTGAAAGCAAAAGAACTGTAAGAATGTTAATATGACTCCAATTGCTGAAACATATGGAGCCAATCTCTGGCACTGCCTCAACACAACTGGGAATGGAAATTAGCATTTTTCTCTGAAAAATATGGGATATTTCTCTTCCTCCAGTTTGTCTAATTTTTATGGCATTTTTCTTGTATAAAAGCAGGGATATTTTCAAGAGCAAGGTAAGCTATTCTGCCTTCAATATTAATTTCTGGTCTTGTTTTTAGTGTATTAAAAATACGAGAATTATGTGCATAGAAAGGAAAATATGAAGAGGGCTTGGTATGCTGTTGGGTGTGTTCTCTTAACTTTGACACATTCTTGCTGATCTTACCATGGCACACATTGAGGAAGGGACTCCTAATAGTTTAGCAAAAAAAACCATGCTGATATCTTGGAGGTGGTACACTGACAAACTGTAAGTTTAAATTATATTTGGGTTGTGATGTGTGTTCTTTGATCTTTAACACAGATCTGTATTTCAGTTCAGTTCATTGATGTGATGAGTCACTTTTAAAAATAAGATCTAAAAGCTTTTAAAATCTTAGATTTTGATCTTAAGAATCCTTTAATATTAAGAAAAACTATATGGTAACTTCAAAAATAACTGTGCTCCAAAGAAATGATTGCTTGATTTGTGCTCTCAGGTGAACTTTCCTCATTCTATCGCCTTCATTCCTTCTTTTCTGATTTTAGAATTGTTCCAAGTAGAGACAGGAAGGCTTTTTAACCCTGYGGCATCTGTAATTTTTAAAGGAGACTTTTTGCTGTTTTCTTTTCTGTTTGTGAAGAATTTTTTCTAAAACTTTACTTTGTTTTTATTTTTGCTCTTATTATTATTATTAATKTATTTATTGATCCATTATTCCTTAATGGATCAAGCAAATATGTATTCAAGTTTCAGCCTAGAGACTTATACAAAAATAGAGCTGTTTATTGGAATATCACCATGTGTAAGCACCAGCAGTTTAAGGACTTTTTTTTTAAAAAATGTCTATATCTATATCTATATCTATATCTATATCTATATCTATATCTATATCTATATCTATATCTATATCTATATCTATATCTATCTATCTCATTAGTATTTCTTGAAACCTCTGCCTTTAATTGGCAAGCTCCCTCTGTTTCTAATAAAGCAGGTCATCCCTGTTGTTGCTGACAACAGCACTGGAAATAGTACTTAAGCTACCTTGTGTAAAACARTGAAAGAGAATTCTTATACAGTATCTTTTCTTTCTCTTGCTTTGTTTGTTTTGCCACTGTGTCAGAGGGGAAAACTGAGGTGAGGAAAGAGGATGACTTTTATTTTTTAAGTAATTTAGGTTAAATTTCTTTTWAAAAGTCTGTTTCAATACAGGCTGTAAATTCCTTCTCATTTAAAATAATCAACTCGAGGTGCAATGTGTTTTGGTAAGCAGCAGACATAACTGAGTGCTCACCTAATATGTAGGTCCTGTACACACAGTGACCCAGTGGGCGGCTTCTTTTATGAACTCTGCAGTGTCTTCATTGGTTTGACTGGAACATTTCCGGGTTTGAAGCAGCTGAGGAGAAAACTGCCAGTGGGTTCAGTTACATGGAGTGTAAGAATTGGTTGATGTTCTTTGGTTTTGTTTTTTTTCCCTAGGTGGAAAGAGCCAGTTTTGTCAAAACTAAAGTGTTTATAGAAACATAACCTTTTTTGATGAAATTTTGCGGGGAAAGAACTAGGTAGAATTTCTTGTGAAAATTCACTTAAAAATACAGTGCTGGTGTGCATGTATAAACTTGAATACATATTGAATATGAAAAGCACTAGTCGAGAGTCGACCTGCTGTGCTACTTATTTGCCCAGTTCCTGGCAATAAATGAGTTAGTGGCTCTGAGATCAAGGTTGCATCCAGGTTATTAACCTTCAAAGTGACCACTGGATCCTTTCTCCGTGGTCTGTTTTGAAGCTGTTCATACTTCTGGCTACCAGAGTGTCCAGTGGTGTGAGCTGCACAGCTTAGCCAGGGTTTTCCTGAAAAAGCTCTTTCTTCTGTTGGCTTTAAGTCTGACAAGTAGCTTCTTCAGTCAACCCATCCTTGTGTTCCTTGCCACTTCTCCACATCACTTGTGTTTTCTTTAATACACCTTTATTGCCCTGTTCTCCATGTTTTGTCTCTTTCCCAGAGTGGAAGCTCTGATTGCTTTTGTTACCACCTCCTGTAGCTTCTCAAGTTCGTGTATGTGATTATTGTGTGATGAGGTGCCCAGACAGCCAAGCAATATTTCATGTGCTGTTGCAGCAGAGCATAGCACCGCCCTTTCTGTTTGTTGAATATTTATTCTAAAATAAGTGAAGTTTATGAAGTTCTGTCACTCTGGAGGCCATCTCTCTTTCTAGCCCAGGGCTCAGCCCCTCTGCCATGGGGCCCATGTGCGACTGGGCTTGGAAAGGATGATCCCAAGGCACAGTTATTTGCTAGTGAGAGAATTCTGGCTTGGCATGAAATAGCCTCCCATTTTCCTGTAGTGGAGCTCATTAAAAACTGGATTTGCAATCTCATGTTCCTCACTTTTTTTGTATCTCTTACTCTAATAACTCTGATAATCTGAGTCCTTCTGAAGAGTGAGGTGTTGCTAATACCAATTTCTTTGTTTCTTCCCCAAAACCAGACACTTCTCAACAGTACCTGGTTTTTAATGACAGATAAGAAGAGAAACAGTTCCATGTAAAATGTCAGATTTGGGATCAAAAAATAGGTTTTGGTTTGGGGGTTGTGGTTCTTTTTTTCATTTTGCTTTCTTTAAACACAGATGATCCTGACTACTGAGGTATGAGGAGTGCAGCTGTGTTCTGCCTCCACTTCCACACTCTTCCTCTTACTTATAAAGTGCCTGATTTTCCTGTGGGGAGATAACAGCTCCACTTATCCAAATTGTTGTATCAGTCAGAGTGAAAATTAGAGTCAAATTTATTGAGTTCTTCAGCATGTCTCTGCATTTTACAGCATGTTAACATAAATTAAAGCAATGTTTTTGTTACCTGAAGAGTGCTGTCATTGCTCTATGAGATTTAGATTTGACTAATTTTAATGTCAGACTATTTTTCTGTCTTTAATGAAAGTTTTTTCTTTAATCTATTGTTCTATTGTTACATTTGGTCTCTTGGCAAAGTACAATGCTCAAAAAGTGTTTTCATGTCATAAAATGATTACTAGAAGTGAAACACTCATTTCCACAAAAAAATTTCAGTAACTATAGGCAATTTTATTGAAGGAAACTCTAGAAATTAATTTGAAAATACAACCCTTTAATATTAGTAGGTTGTTCCACAAATAATGGCAGGGAAATATGAAAAAATGAAAAAACCTAACCTCCAAATTACTCTTTACATTCAAATTCTCAGCTTGAATAAATCAAAACTGCTGTGTGAAGTGATATGATCTATTTTCACTTAAAACTATTCTATCTAAGTCAGTGGAAATATGCTATTTGCACAAGCTGACTACTGGGGTATTACAAAGATTGTCCTAAGAAAAACAGCTGCCTTTTTGATTCAACAATGGGGCTTAAATACTTGAAAACTAAAATTAGGCAAATAGTTGATGTTATCGTTGCCCAATTTATTCCTGCTTGCAATGAAGGATGACATATTGGAGAAGGACTGGCAAAATCTGGATCCAGACTTCTAAATCCTGATATTTTGGATGAGTAGTTTTCTTTTTTTTGAAAGCATGTTGAAGCTATTTCCTGCAAAAGGAGGAGAAGGACGATGGAACCCTCTGATGTTCTTCTGCAAGTGGCATCTGACCTTAATGTGGGAACTTCAGTGGGTTGGTTGTCGGTTCAGATGAAGAGGAGCTTTCCAATCTGCTGTAAATAAACAACAAAGCTTCAAAGAAGACAAGTTACAGCAATACAAACTGCATGCCCTATACCTCTTGTATTGATTAAATTGTTCTCTAAACCTCTGGACATTTGACACCTCAATCAGCTTTCCCAAGTTGTACATAAGTTTTTTTTTTCGTGATAACAACTCTACTTTTAGCATAGATACATTGCAAATATAGAAAGATGCTTCAGCAAAAATACTAGGAAGGCTTTACAATTTACTTTTGGGGCAAGGGTCACTAACTCCTTTGATATTTTCTCTTCCTCTTTCTGCATGGTTCATTAAATTCCGTGAAAGGATGGTGTATGTTGTTCACATAAATGAACTAGTGATAACAAGGTCCCATCACTTAACGTCTAGTAACTAGTTTAAAAAAACCCAAACAACAAACCCCAAACCCCTCTACTATTGAATGGGGCTATTTTCACGCAACTAGTGCCCAAGTACTTTTGAATCTTTGGAAGTCAAACTTGTAAGAATATATTGCACTTGTGAGCTGCAAGGATCTTTGTCAGAAAATTAGTGTATTTATTATCAATTAATTTAATAATAATTGGTAGGTAATGTAGGTTACATTGTTAGGTATTGACATATCTGATGTTTAGTCTCATCATTGTGTTCATCATACAAAGTGAACTGCAAGCCAGGAACTTTTCTGCTCTTAAGGGACAGTTGCTGCATCTGGCAAGAAGAGGTGTTGAGGAGTAACCTTTTGAATTCAGCATCTGTGACCCAGAGTTTTTACCAAGACTACTAATTAGTGTACACTTTTTGTGACAGAAATTTTAAATCCACATTATCTTGTCTACATCTTCATTTATATTACTTAATACAAAATTATTTAATGTATAAATACCATATTCCAATACATTACAATAATTTGTGATTTACAGGTTGCTACATGCTTTTCCCCCCCTCTTCTGCAGAATTTTTCATGTTTTTTACTCCAAGTACTCTCATGGTGATGTTATTGTTACTATTATTAAAAGTATTGAAAAGATATATTTTTTATAAATACTTCAATAAAGAGGGGATTCTTTTTTTTCTTTGTCAATATGTTCCTACAAAAATCCTTTTTCAGAAGAAAGGCTGGTTAGCAAATTTTTTTTTTCATGAGAATTTGTCACATGAGCTATTGCTGATGTAGTTAATGGTGTGCATTAGCTATTAAAATATTTATGCTTTTTCAAAGTCAGATTGCATTTGTCTAAAACAAGTCTTTGCCATCTCTCATTTTCTTGCTCTCAGGCCTTGAAGGAGGTAGAACTAAGCCAAGAAGATTAGCAAGGTCACTAAATCTGAATTTAGGAAGGATCAGAGCCAGTGCAGTCTGCTTTATTCCTTCCCTTTAGGATTACAGATGCTCCTTGCACAGCTAGAGTTCAGAGGAGTTGGGAACTGATAAAGATGGGAAAGACAACTGAGCAATTTTTGCTGCAATAACATAATCCCTAGTAAAATCCTGAATGATAACAATGGACTTTAAACCAACTTGTTTTCTCACTGTACGATGAGATCCTTACGTAATATTATCACACARCGCTCTGGCCACTCGCTGCCTAGAAATAACACCATGGGTTGGTGCAAGCATGAGGAARAGTCACTGAGTCTTGTTCTTCTCTCTAGTCTTACATGGTGATCTCTAAAATATGACCTTGGAATTTGTCTGGGTGTAAATAAATGAAATAATAAATGAAAAAAAATAAATGAAACTGGACTAGTAATGCTAGTAATACAAATCCATTTTAGCTCAATTTTCTGCAGTGAAAGAAGACTTTGAGGTCTGCTGCCCTGAAAAACGCTTCAAGGTGAACTGGATTATCTAGTGAAAATGCTTGACTCAATAAATAGCAAGAAAGGGGAGGAACTATCTAATTCAGAAGTGAAAACACTTTTTCATGTTTTCCATTCCTGCAGTCCAAACCTATTGTCATTCTGTGCCTCTTACTGTTTCTTCCTACTAAATTTCTTCTTCGACTTCTTTTTCTTATTTTTAATTCTCTCCCTTATTTATACTCATTATGTTTTCTTTATTTGATTACTGATAGCTAAAACATGGCATGACTTCAACTGGACAAAGAATAAAAAACTGTGTGTGTAAGAGGGCTGAAGGAGGAAAGGCCTTCAAGCAATTAGGCTAATAAATATTCATTTTTATTTGTATTGCATTCAGAATAAAGGAAAAGGAAGAAACAAAGAATTCTGCATTTGATGTTTGCCAAGAAAAATTGTGCTCTGAGGCATCTCTTGCTGTTAATGAGTGCTTAGTTTTGTCTGTCTTCTTGCATATTGATAATACTTGTTGAAACAATAACCTTTTCCTCATTGTCCCTCTGATCCAAATAGTATTTTGCCCAGTTCGTTAGTGTAGGTGTTGATCTGGTAGCTTTGGAAATCAGTGGAGTTATCTGCTAGTTTATTTATTGTGATATTTCTATATGAATCCCTTAGTTGACACAGATTTTATTTCAGTGATGATGAATGAGTCTGCTTTTCGGCTGTCTCGCTGGCTGCAGAGCTCTCTGTTGCCTGCAGTAGTGTCTGTGGGTTTGAGGTGAGCTCTCTGTGCATGGAGAGCTTCCATAGCCAGACGTGACCCCATGGCAGGGAGCTTGCACAAGTAGGCTTCCCTCAAGTGTTTCCTTGAAATGACTGTCTGCTTGGAGTCCAGTGAAATGTAGAACTGATAGCATGGACTGAGCTATATAATGTTGGTTTCATAATCCAAGCACAATCTAGTGAGTTGACCAATCAGCACTTTTTGAGCATCTCCACTGTTGAGGTCAATTGAATGAAATGGGTAAGTTCTCTGAAATATTTCCCTTTGGAGTCAAAGGGGGCACCTGCCTTGCTCCTGTAAAGTTTCCTTCAGAAAATTTTCAGATTTGAATTTCAAGCAATGTTTAACTTGTAACGAACTCTTGCAAGCATCTGTACCTGGAAAAGGTGGACAACAGTATATGAGCTTATTTGCTTTACTCCATTACGTGTTTCCATTATCCATTTCTTCCTGAATCACGGAATGTTGCTCTCCATGGCAGGTTGTTTCTGACAAACCTGATGGCAGCGGTTGAAGACTGGAAGTGGTAACATCCAAATATGCAGCCCTAGGATTTGGCAGAGCAGAGCTGGCAGAAAGATACTGAGGCCAGAGGTTTTAGCCATGCTGGTAAACCATGATTCAGGGAAACCCTATTTCAGCAGAGGTATGTGGGATATCAGGCAGCTGTCATAAATAATCACAGTACATGGGGTTTTTTGCTGCCTTGGATACTAGTTTCTTGTTATGGTTAGTTTTTGATCTTGGGACTAGAGCAAGCAAACAAGATCTGTTCCTGTTATGGCTGTGCAAGAATTCTGCTTTGGATCACGCAGGTAAGAAGACCTGTGATTGTATGCTGGAGAGGAGTCATACAGAGAAAGCCCTTACAATTTTATTCAGACTGTCTTAATATGCTGCTTAAGCAGCAGGGACAGGCTAGTTTAGGCTATTGGATAGGAAATGCAGCATGGAAACTCTGGCTGTTTATGAGCATGAACTCCTACTGGCCACATTTACCTGAAAACCAGGTACAACACAGACTCTGGAGTTTTTTAAGGTGCTAAATGAAGGCTGCATTTGATTATAAGAAAGAAAAATGTTAATATGAAAGGTTTTTTCTTTTCCTTATGTAAGGATAGATAGGGATGCTCTGAAACCCATGAGACTCAAAGATACTTTTTTGAAGACAGTTGAATGTGTAGAATGAACAGTTCAAGTGACCAGAGATATGCTTGATTTATAATGCTTTTTTTGGGAGTAGGCTTTCTAATCAAGAGCTGTTTCAGTTGAGGAAGGCATAGTGAAAATTGTAGACTTTCTTGATAGAAATCTTAAGACTAAATGAAATTGAATTTTTCCTGTGTTAAGAATAAAAAAAAATAGAGGAATACTTATGGGCCATTTTCTCTATATACAATATCAAATAAAGATTATATTAATATTTTTAAGTGGTGAATAATGTGTAGTGCTGACCAAATATTTGTAACTGTGTGTGCCTATGGAATGTAGCCAGGTTAGCCCAAGTGATCTGGTGGTAGTGGTAAGAGTAGAGTCAGTTTGCCAAGACTTCTGCCAATATTTGATTATCTGGAATAATATTAGTCTGGATGATTGACTGACTTTTTTTTTTTCTTTCTCTGAAGTACATTTGTATTGTTTTTCAAAAGGAATTAGGCAATTTTCCCTGTTTCACACAGTAATGGAGTGTATGAGTCGTTCAATATTCTGGCAGCCTTCAGAAGACTTTGTTAAAACTGTCTGATACGGGGCATGTGGCCTTTGCACATTACTGACAGCATTTTGATGCATTCATTTTGAATTGCAACTGCTTCAGTAATCTATAGAATATCTAGAAAATCTGAAAGAAGTGAGTTTATTGTAGTAGGAGCCACTAGGATGAGTCTTTTTTTTACACAAGCTTAACATTTATGTGCTTATGTGTACAGTAACACATCTTACATGATGCAAGATGCACCCAAAACAAATCTGGCCCTACTTGTGGATGGCCTTGATCAGTTTTTTCAGCTCAGGTTCCCAGAGCTTGCTGGTTTTTTTGCTCAGTCTTGAAATTATTTTTTTTCCCCTTTGCACCTCCAGTAACCTCCATTAATCTGTTTGGATCATGAGGCTTACAGATATTTTCTGCTCAGAAAACTCTTCTTTAACRATGTTTTTTGGTACTTCCTCCATGTTTGCTCTTTGTTCCACATTAGTTGGTGGAGAAATGAGAATATTTTACAGTTGACCTCTTTAGTGTTTTCATTATTCTAATTAGTTGAAACAATTCTATGTTAATTGCTCTTGAGGTTATCATATAAATGCTTCCAAAAAGGGTACATGATACATGAAATGGTCCATGTCAGCAAATGGACATTCAGTGCGTGGTGGGAAACAGAGGAACATTTCACAAAGACAGTCTTTAGCATGACTTCATTCTCTACATTGCCCAGGGCAAGCCTATGTCTATTCATTGGCTCTGGTGGGAACACAGTCTCACTAGATTAAACTCTGCTTTTGTAAATACCCCCTCAGCAGTACAGAGCACTTTCCTTAAATCAATCAGAATCACTCCGTTGTTCATTGACGAGATTCTTAAACATTTGCGAGTTAATTTTCTCTTCCGTCTCTTAGGGGAGTCCTTATGCTCCCATTTCAAGAAGTGTTTAGRCATCTCCTCTGAAGTACTGTGTCATTTTGGCACCTTGCAGCAGTGCACAAAGCTCATTTGTTAGGAGGCATTTTGGGGATGAAGTCAGAAGTATCTCTAGTGAGGGCTTCAGACTTGAAGACATGAATCCACCATTGCTGTTAGATATGCAAGCAGAATACTGGTGCCTGAGAGCTAGGATTTGGGAAAAATAGCTAAAAAGATGTGGTGCCTTGCCCAGCTATGACACTTTCAATTGCTGCTTTTTCTAATTTCTTTTTTTTTACATCAGAAATTCTCTTATTAGAATCAATTGGCAGCAGTTTTTCTCCTCCTCTCCCCGCTTCCCACTGCTGTGTGAAGAAAAATGTGGCTCTTAGGGATTGCAAGGAACAGCACAGTCAAGAAAATTCTTTATATTTTTAAGAAGAGGGATGATGGCTCTTTTGCCTGAAGGTAAAACTCGATTTGAGCAGTAGGGGGCATGGGGAGTGTTTGTGAGTATAACTGCAGGCTGAAAAACTTATGTCTTACTCCCTTCTACACCTTGTTCTTGAGGGCCAGAGAGGAGGTCAAAAGTCAGCTTCAAGTGTGCTGGATTGCTCTTTTCTAAATCTCCCAGCGCTTGGGGGTCTGATTTTTCAATGAGAAGTGGGCAGCGTTAGGATGAAACACCTATGTTTTTGTGAGTTACAAAATCATGTGCTTTAAAAGAACGCTTCCTATAATTATACCTATATCCAGATGTTATTCAGGTGCTTTAGCTTAGTAGCCTGGAGTTCTGCAGCTCAGCCTGTGGTCTCAAGGGAGGCCAGTCCTTTAGAAGGAAGACTTGCACCCTCTCTCACCCTCCTGCTCTCTTCTCCAGCATCCTTTTGTACTCCTAATACTTGAATTGCTGTTACCACCAAACAGAGGCTTGTAAAAAAGGATTTTGGCACAAGAGGTTTCCTTCTTTGTTCCCCCCAGAGGATAGGATCCCTTAATCTCCTGATTCATTTGGAGCCAGCCTCCCTGCTGCTGAGGGAGGGATGTGAAGCTTTTCTGCCATCATCCCTTTCAGATTCACTGCTGGAATGTGCCACTAATCACGAGGAAGAACTTCCCCTTCCTGCTGGCTGTTACTCAATGCTCTTTGGTTTGCCCTGGGTTGTGCTTCTGGCTGGTATCATTGAAGCCTTCCATTTGGAGCTGTTCCTTCATTTCCTTGTGTCTGGAGAGAGTTTTGGAAATAATCGTGTGCTTCATTGCCTCTGTTATCTCAGTAAAGCCAGTGGCGTGGCCTGTAGTCTGTCACCGATTTGCCGGCATCCAGAGCTCCTGGTTCTCCCTTCTTTCTAAAACCACCTGGACCACATGTTGCAAAATAGGTTCTGTACCTTCCTCTGCTTTGCTCTTGGACTCTGATGTAGCTTCATCACCTATGGGTTGTTGAAGATGTGAATTCCCGACCCTGGGACAGTATTTTTTGTATTTGCTCTCACTTCCTTTTTCTAACTGGGATCTAAGTTCCTAAGTTCACTTTCTAGCTATAGGAAGGCAGCAAAGTTGTTGTAGACATGTAACTTCTGTCACAAATATGCTGTGTGTCCCTCCAGGTTTGCATCATGAACACAAGAGGAGAAATAACTCAGGGTTTCTCATAGAGGTCTAATATGCTGCAGCCAGGTCCCTCATTTTTACCCTGGTTTGTGCCTTTGTCCTTGAAAGAATTAGCACCTTCTGTCCATGACAGCTGGCCCCAGAAAGCCTAGGTTGGGACTGTAAGCACTTTTGTTCAGATCAATGTGATGAGCACAACAAAGCGCTCAAGTTGGTTTTGGGATTTTTTTTTTTTTAGATACAAATTAATCTGAAATGTTGGTTTGCTGACTCCATGCACTACCTGTAATGACATGCAGGCATGAATAATGTTCTGGGGAGCTGGCAGAGATGTGATTCCTCACTCTTTCTCCAATGAACCTGGTCACCTAGGAGGAGAAACTCCATCAAAGCCTCTGTCCAGTTTGTGTTATTTTACTCAGAGTGCTCCTACGGATTATTACAAGTATTTGCTAGTAATTTCACAATGGTTGCAGTGGTAAAACCTATTTTTGTCTAAATAAGTCCTCCTGTGTGTAGTGTGTGTGAATGTTATTAGGTAAACAGCTACATTAAAGTCAGTCAAGTTCAAATTTATCACTCTTCTCAAACATACCATGTGTAGTGTTCTGGAGAGGTAGAATGGGGAGATTGGGTATTTAAAGTGCACAACAACATCATAGCTGTTTACAGTAACAAAGGACAATAATGAATTTTCAGTTATTCTGTGTTGCCTGTAAGTGATAAAACAGTAATCTGAGGCTTTTCTTCTTTCCTCTATATTTTATTTCAAGGAATAGGATCATTTCAATTGCAATAGAATTAGCTTACTCTGACTAGTACTAAATGCAGCTAACAATTACATCATCTACTCCATGCTGTACAAACCTTTTGACATAGTTTAATTACTGCCTCATAATCAGTAAGATTTGCTATTTACTTGAGTGTGGGAACCAGATTTTCCTTCTATTTGGCAGATTTTATTAAAATCTCGGGACTTCCAGTACCATAATAAATTAAGGGTGTATGCAGGGAATTTGTACGAAGATACATAAACCTACATGTTATTAACTACTAATAAAACTTAATTAGTTACTTAATTAACTACTAATAAAACTTTTGACTCTCCAAACTCTGATTTGTCAATGGTGGTCAGTTTGCATGGGGCTTCAGGGTTCAACCATAACGAGGACTTTCAATGACAAGTATAAAGTTACGGCATATTATGGAAAGCCTTGAAGTTGCCTTTTTCTTATACAGCCTTGCTGAGGAGTGGAATTCAGTATTTCACATCTGCTTATAGCATTGTATAAGATGGACTGGCATTTCAGTTAAATATTTGGTATATTTCTGTGGTGGTCAGTGATCAATGGCAAAGACCCTCAGCAGACCATTGGCCCAAAGGTTTGGGACTTAGAGATCTGAAAGCCACTGTGTAAAACACAGCCTTGTTCTGAACAAATGTCAGAAGTGCAGATTGTGATGAGGGAACAGAAGATGTTGCCTAGAATATCATGTAATTCTTCAGAGTTTTTCTTTACTTATTTATCCTGTGAATGTAAACTTCAATTCCTGTCCATTGTTGTGAATAAAAAATTGCTTGAGGGAACTCTTGAGTGCAATTTTATTTCTCAGCTTTGGAATTAGTGAAGCCAGTATGTTTAAAAGAGAAACTGTTTCATAATGGCTACTATACATAGGCAAATTATGTATGATTTCCTGTCCTGCACTTGGCTTGATTTTTGTGTGTTAAACCTGCAAATCTTATTTTAGTATCCATTCAGAAAGGAAAGCATTTGAATTGAGCATTTCCAGTCTTTCAGGTGGGACCCAAGAGACTTAGGCAATGATGTTGTCTTTGTTGATGACATTGTTTTCTAGGATTTGCAGACAGAAGTTTGTTGTTTAACCTAACTCAAATTTAAACAAGTTCTTCCCGACAGATTCCTAGCAGGAAGTGTTGGACCACTATATCACAACAGCTGTTAGATGCTCTCTAAAGATAGTTACTCCCATATACTTGGTTGACCCTGTAAATAAAATTTGGATACACCTTTGAAATATAATTGGCTTGACTATACTTAATTTTTTCTCTGGTAAAATGTAATGGTTTTGCCAGGTGCAGGGCAGGGGAGGAAGCAAATAAGGGGGGTAATGGGGAGAATGGAATTGATTATAGCTGGTATAAATTTCAGATGATGTAAAGCATCAGCTCTTTGCACAGGGAAACCAGTGATTAAAGACCTGGATAGTTCTACACAATTGACTTATACTCTGGAGTAGTGTTCTCCAAATTACAAAACCAATCAAGCACCCTAATTGCCTTCATTCAAAACCAGTCACCAATTTGATTCTGTTACCAGCCAAATAAGACAGCATAAATCAGGCAGTATGAGTGTCAGGGAATGCACGATTGGGAGCCAGCCAGATCTTATGTAAACCTAACAATAGTGTGTTAGATCCACGGCCAGGGGAGACTTGCAATTCTCACTTCAGAGCAGCATCTCGTTTCGGCTTTCTGCAACGCGGCAAGTGTGGGACTGAAAAGCTCCAGCTCTGAATGCCGACCCCAGCTAGGATGGTGTGACTTTACAATGGCTGTGGTGTAAGCGAGGCCTGAACGGGGCCTTTACTTTGTAGTGTCTGCTTTTATTAGGATTTTTTTGTAAAAGGCTCTAATGGGATTTACTTTGCTCCCATTGAATCAAACTGTTACTGACATTAGTGAGAGCAAGTTCAGACCCCAGTCAGCTTTTCACTGTTGTTGTAAAAGCATTTATTGGTTTCTTTTAGTGGAGTGGAGCTAATTCATTTTCGTCTTTGGCATGCATTCTCTTTGTCTGCTTTTGTGTGCATATTCTATTTTTGGGGGAAAAAATAATTTCCTTATTTGAAAATCTCACCCAATTTCAGCATGCCTGTCACCCAATAGTATAAATGGGAAATGGAGCTGTATGACAACTTCTGGATCTTGGACATGCTGAATGACTATGGAAACAATTAAAGATTGCACTGTGCCTGAAAGGTCTTTCCTTGGAAAGACGGATGGACTGCTCTCTAGCTATCAGTAGGACAGAATGCCCATTAAAAATTCTCCAAGCCCAATTTGACTGTCAGTTTAGGAGCTGCAGTTACAGATAGGCAGTGAAAGATTTTGTTGGGCAAACAACAGTAGTTAAAAGCAAGTAGTTTAAATAGATGCTTGAAGCAGAAGAATAAAGAATACATCTGCCACTGATGGGGCCATGTCAGAAGTCTTGTAACAAATTTTGACCGCTATACACAGGAATCTAATGTGAAGTGTAAAAATTGAATTGTCCAATATGAAAAAAAGGGGAAATCTTCAAGAATTTAGAAAACTTCCATGTCTATCAAATGTGAACAAGAGGACAGTGTGGAAAACTTGCAAAATGACAGAATAAACCTGGAAAGGAGGTACAGAACATTTCACTGATACGTGAAAAAGTAGGAATGCCATGCTGAAGATTTGACCTCTCCCTCTAATTCTGCCAGTAACAAAAGAACATGGACATCTGATTTCTGACAAAATATGAAGGCATTCCATAAAAATACAGTAGTACTGTATGCAGAAAATATTGAACCTGTGATACTGCTAGAGGAGTATACTATCTGTGGCYGCATTGTGGTTATTATGACCAGTACCTTCTGCCTTTACAAAGACTTAAATATAAAAATAATTCATTCTTAGGTTTTAATATATAAATGTGTCTGAAAAGAAAAATCCTCTGTTGATGAATAGCTTTACTCAGATTTCCAGGTGTGTAATACTGTTTGTTTTCTGAGTTCTCTAATAGATTACCTCTAAACTGGTGAACAGGATGCCAGATTCTGAAACAATGGCAAAGATTTACTGTAAGTGTCTGAAAAAATATATTTCCTGTTGCCAGATGTTTTCTGAAATAGTTGGAAGATACRCTCTTTGACTTCCTTTGGCTGTTAAGTAGAGGTAAAATGCACTATTCTAAAATAGTAAAGAATTGAAAACACAAGGACCGTTGCAACCAGTTTCAAGTAAGGGAACATTGTCATAACCTGTGAATTCTGGTTAATTTTATGAAATTGCTGTATCATTCATGGCTTCATATCTGGAAGTATGTAATTTCTGAGCTTGGGCAGGGGAGAGAAATGGAGAGTAATGCCTGTGTTGGACACGACTGCATATGCAGGACTTGATCCAGGAGGAAGGAAGCTGGCTACAAAGAAGTTATGCATGACTTGGTAGGGAAGTCACAGGAAGGCCAATAAGGACTTTTTTAAGAAGGTCTGACCTAAGCATAGACAACACTTGAGACTGTTTGGAAAACTAGAACAATTTCTTGGCTGTCTGTACAGTCCGTTCTCAAGCTTCTAGGCCTGCCTGTTGGCCACCAAAGAGATGGACCGCAAACAGGATAATTACAACTATGAGGAGGAAATACTCTCATGCTGTTAGGGAATGAGCAGGAGGGAAGTGAGCCCACTGGAAGCTGGTGGCGATTGGAGAATGTGCAGACAAGTCAGGTGCTATTTCTGTAAGGAAATGTAGAGCTTCTGGGCTGAAAGTGAGCTGAGGAAGGCGAAGAAGGAAACTGGGGCCTCTTCTCCCAAGGGTACGGTGAGTGCCTGCTCAGAAAACCCCTAGGGTTGGGGCTGGCTCTGCTCAAATGCAAGTATCTCATTCACTCCTGCAAGTTGTTCATCCAAACCCCAAAATGTACTTTCCAGGAGAACCTGGAAAAGGGCAGTGAAGCCTGATGAGCATGAAGAAGCCCTTCCCCCACTAGCGCTCCCCCTTCGTATGCCGAGGGGAGTGTGGAGAATTTCTCCTGAAAAGTGGTATTGTAAGCTGGACAGAGGAAGGAATTGAATGCTTCTCTGCATGAAATCTAATTGCATAGTAAATACTTTCTCTTTCTCTTTTCACTTGTCCCCTTTCTGTTTTTTTCTCTTCCCATATCCTGATTTTCATTCCTTCATAGTCTCTCACTTCACTTCCATTCTGTTTTCATCTGTCGTTTCCTTGTTACTGTCTTTTTTTCCTCAGATCTTGGAAACATCTAAATCTTTTTGCTAAATATACCAGTGCTGTAGTCTCTGTGCCTTCCTCCTCTAAATCACCACGTTCTGGACCCTGTATTCCACTGCCTGGCCTACATACTCCATCTAGTCGTGTGAAGGTGACTCCTTCCCTTGCCACATCCCCAGATGCGAAGAGCACTCACATATTCTGTGGGGTTTAAAGAAAAAAGCCATAGGTGCACATATCCATTTCCTTCTTGCAGCAGGCAGCCAATTCTGTGGAAGCAACATTAACGTGAATAAAATCGTGTCCTGCCAAACCCTGAGCTGGTCTCAGCTACTTCTCTTTTTAGAGGAACAAACGTATGCAACATATTGATCTTTTATACCCCTCAGAAAAATCCCTGTGTTTTTATGGTGAGTGGCCTGAAAGATCTGGTTTTGCAGGATGCGAACAAAGAATCCCAGATTTCAGTCTGCAGGCAGATGGACCTTTAAACAAAACTCCCTGCACAGCAGGGACATCTGTTACAATTTGTGATCCACGAACTTTAAGGATACTCAAAATTCAGCTATGGGGCTCAATCCTTAGCTAGACCCAGCAGGAGAAGTAAAGGGCGAAGTCTGTATGCTGTGAGATTTGCTGAGAGCTGAAATAGTTCCTGCAGCAAACTGGAACTATGTGATTTTTTAACCTCATGTTGGCCAGAGCATGGTTTGAACATCTTTTTTTCCACTTCCTTATCCTAGAAGACCTGACTAAGGAGTTGGAGACAGTGACAAGCAGCTTGGTGGAGCTGTTAGAGGGGTACTGTATATTAGGATGATATTTTTAGAAATAAATCCTTCCTGAATCTGTGCCAATGACCATTTTTCATTCATCCTGTGGAAGCAGGAGCCAGCACAGTTGTGTTTGCATTTACATTTAATACCTTCTGCATCTTCTGTTGGGAGTTAAAGGGAGTTAAATAATTTTTGTCACTGGTGTTGAGTTTTGGAGACTGTAGAACTGGTTCTGCCCTACTTTAAAAAAGGCTCGTTAGCTGGTGAATGATCCATATTTAGGAAGAAACAATAATTTTCTATTAAGTACCAGGAAGTCGTTTATTCAATACATCTTTACCATTTTCAAGATTATCTGGAAAAATTATATGATGCTTTTCATTGCAGTGGTCATTTCTGATGGCACTGCTAGCATTTGTGCAGACATTACACGAGGTTTTAAAATGTTAATTACTAGTTGGGATTTTTTTTTCCCATGAATCGGTAGTAATAAGGATCATTTAAGGCAGGACTTAAGTATTTTGAGTTATTTGTCACTCATTAAATCTGTATGCTTTCTTTTCATCAACTTAATTGTTACAGCAAATGCTCCTTCAAYTGTATTCCTTGCAAACATTAAGCAGAGGATTCAAGGAGCCTTGCTTAGATGCTCACAGTGTGTTTTACTTGGACAGATAGGACAAACATAAAATTCTTAAGACTGTGTGGCTGGCACACCACATGCTATATTTTAAAAGAATTCTATCTTTAGCCTCCCTGTTCCTGATGCTTTTAGACGTGAATTAGTATTATGTTTATAGAAGTTCTGGACTAGTATCTGTGAATATTTAAAAAAAAAATAAATCCAGAAGGTGCAAACTTACAGGCTAGCAGAGCCAAAGCAATTTCTATTTCTTCTTTTGGCGAATATTTAGGAGAAATATTTGGATATTTTAAGTTCTGCTTGACAAGTTTCCCTTAATATCTCAGATTCTTCTATCCCTAATTGCTGGTGTCACAGCTTTTCCACAGTTGTGCTCATGCCAGCAATGGCTTGGAAAAGCCGTCTGTAATCTAAAACTTTATTTTGAAATTCATTTCACAGGGTATACCTGGCAAGAAGTCAAAGTGCTTCATTATGTGATCTTTCCACTTTCTGCACTACACGACATGGCTATAGCTCTCCTAGCTGTTCTTTCAGGGGTTGGCTCTCCCCACCTCCCAGATCTGTCTCCACATGATCTGACCTTTCTCATTCTGGGGTAGAAATGTGGAAATACAGTGTGAATATTAATTTAGCAACTGAACTGTATTCTCCAGCAACAACCTTCTCTCTTAGATACAGGAAAAAAGAGTTGATTTAGCATCTGCTGGCATCAGACTGATACTTCATTGCACCCCTTAGGAAGAAAAAGTAAAAAAGTAGGTCTTCTAATTAACTTCTCCTCTTTCTCCCTAGGTTGGGATAACATTAAAAGGAAGAAACTTAGAAACTTGTGTTTTGTTGATAACACACTCAGAATGACTTGGCCCTTTTCTGACGTTTAGGGAATATTCAATAGAGGAAACTTACTGTTTTTCACAGTGGCCTATCGTGTTTTTTATCTATTGAATAGTTAATATTAGGTGGAGTGTCCCATGATTGTGCGGCTCTCAGTAATGCTTAATGTTATTTATAGATATTATTAAGCAAGGATAGTGTTTCTCTCTTTATATAACAAAGTCTGCGTGGAAGTGTTCCAAGCTGGTTTTCTGCCATTTTCAAAATTTCACCCATGTTTAGTCATCTGTAGATATTTTTTTTAAATTATCACCTTTTTTCTTCATGGATGCTTGAAAACAAACACATGTTGCTCTTTGTAGACTTTAAATTGTACTGGTAAGAGGGAAAAAGCTGGATTGTGCATTCATTGGGAAAGCTGTCAATTACGAAGTGGAAAGCGGGTTACCCCTGGGGGTTTCTATTTGCCAAATTGCCATAAGAGGTCTTTTGCTAGGAAAATACTAAACTCATATGAGATGCTAACAAGAACATGCTTGAGAGTTGGTATCAGCATGTCTGGGCTTTGTTGTGACAGTGAAGAATGTAATGCTGTATTGCAGATGGCTTTCTCTTTGAAACCCTTTTTATGTTGCTGCTGCTCAGTTTGGGACTTTAGCACAAATTCTTGTTTCCCAGCTGATACCCCGTATCAGTCCAGCTGGGACAGTCTTATGACTGTGCTTTATTTTTAAAAATAATATTTTACAGCAATAATTTATTATTATTAAAATGCAAAGTGTACCTTAGGGAAACTACTCTGCAACCTATACATTCATGTTTTAGTAGTAAAAGAAAAAGTCCACTGTCTCTTTTAAAAATGTTATAAATTAGTGGATATCAATCTCAGCATAGCTCAATGAACCCTGAAGAGTAAAAAAAGATAAGTAAAAAACAGTAAAGTTTAAATCAAGTCTTAAAATCAGTGGAGATGTCTGTGCTTCTTATCGGAAGCAATTAATAATACTAGATTTTTTAGTGTCAAGCATTTAGTTACTGAAGCTTTGTTGGCCATTATAAACCTCGAACTCCTTTATCACCCATTTAATCCTGTACTTTAAATTGTTGTTTGTTTCCTGAGAGTCAAATTATGAGAGTACAAATTATCAGGTGAGGATTCTTCATATATTGACCTAACTATAAACTGCTAGCAATATCTAAATAGCGAGAAGTGAAAAAAGTTTCACAAGAAGTGTGTGGAAGTAAGTAAAGAGAGGAATGGAAGAGTCATGGGTACACTGTAATGGATACCCAAAATTTTAAGGAATAGCCTGAAGCTGATGATAACTGAAAATCTGGATGCAAGTTGCCCACTTATAATTACTTTGTCTGCAAATTCTTGAACTTTTAAAGTCGAATATGAGTGTTCATGTGCAGAATACACAACCAATTCCTTTCTGTTATGTCATCCTTTCTCATGCAAAAATGTGGATTTTTTTTTTTAAAGGAACAGTGGATGGCTCATCTTTGGAACAATTTAGCCCTAATAGAAAGTAAATAGAAGTAGGAAGAATGCTTGTGTAGAATACTGAAGGAAGAAGCAAGACAGTGAAATATTTCAATCGTTTGTTCCTGTTGTTGAGTATTCTGTTTCCAGACCTCAGCTGCACCAATATTTCCTCCAGGAAGTAAGAGACATAATGAATGTGTGTGTTTTTTCCAAAAATGAGTTTATTAAAAGAAAAAGGTCAATAGGGCTCCTTGCAATTTGCAACCCCAGAACACACAGAGGTAGCATTCTGCCAAGCACTTACAAACACTATTGACTTCCCTTAAATTCAGAAATTTTGCATCATAGCTGTATTGATGGGTTTATTTATTTTAAAGTAAGGAAAAGCACAAGGGAGAGAAACGCATAACCTGATGCTGTGTTTCAGAGATTAGCATAGTGGAATTCTCTTGTACAGATCAAATAGGGCCATATGCAGCCTCTAATTTTGATTGCTGCATCACAGTGATCGATGCAGCGAGGCCGTATCAGACCATTAAACATCTCTTGTTCCATGAGCCATTGCTAAATGCTTCAGAACAAGGTGCAAGATATACTGTGCATAATAAGAGTAGAATATGCTGCCCAGAGAAAATTAATCTTTCTAGCCTTCTTGTATAGCCAGCATCATGAAGATTTATATCCTTTTAAAATAAACAACAAAGTCCCCCCTTTCCTATCTAAGCCTCCATCTTTTTGTTCTTGCAAAGAAATAAAGTTTTTATCTTCAGCACAGGATCAATTCCCTTAGATATTTAAGTCTTTCAAATGAAAATCTTTTCTATGATTTTAGTACTATAACAAATTATCTGAGCTCCCGTAGACTTCCTTCTGTGCCCATGCACATGTAAGCTGTGCATGTGCTTACGGTTCTTGATGCACTGGGACCTTGGCATTTAGAACAAACTTCACATCCAGCACCTGAATGACACTTCCTAAAGTCAAATTTTTGCAGATGAATGATTAGCAGAATCTTATCAAACTGTATGATTCTGATGTTAAAGAAACAGATAAACACTGTATCTTCTGCTTCATCTAACAAGTTTGCTATTCTTTGATCAGCTAGATGTGACCCACAAAATCAAATAGTTTCTTAAAATTTGTCTTACCGTATCTGAATTCTACTAGTTTATAGCAACAATAATCCCATGTATTTTTTCTTGAATTTTTCTTGAATTTACTCTATTTTTTTAGAGTAAAATGGTTTGCTTCTTAAAAATTAATTTTTAAACTAAAAATAGTTTTGCATAAACTTATTAAATTGTTTTACATTAATTAATATTTTCTCTAGAGAGTTTGTTATGAACTACAATGTTTCTGACTCAAATCAGAATTTTGGGCAATGGCAAAAACCCCCTTATGTACATTCTGTCAATTTGATCCATCTCTCTAAGTTAACAATTCTTATTAGGAGAGTCTATGTAGAAAATATGTGTTTTCTACATCATGGGAAAAGGAAAAGAGAGCTGTAAAAAAAAGGTGGTAACCGCAAATCACAGTGTCACTAGCATCTATTCAGTGTTCATTTAATATTTTTTATTTTGTTAACAGGTTGACAATGAATATTTCAACAGTTTATGTCTGACTATTCCATTGTGCAGCAGTATTTGCAAACAATTTGGGTATAATGACAGTCTACAGCAGATATTTCTAAAATTAGAGAACTTAGGGACATAAATATATTTGGATTTTAGAATAAGCAATAATTTTTTTCTTCAATATTTAAGCTGTAGACCATAATATTTTTTTTCTGTGCCTTTCTGCATTCACGTTACATAAAACCTTAACAGCAGATAGTTAGAAAAATGAAAATTACCTTTTCCTCCTAAATAAATATTTCTAGATATTTCTTTAAAAATATATAATTTAAAAATAATGTTCTAAAAAGTTTTAACAAGGTGATTTTAATCTCAACATTTCCCCCTTATGTAATATAGATATAGATGTATAAATGTAAATATACATAGATAAAAATTATGAAGCAAAGCTCTATTATTATGATTCAGCTCCTCAAATTTACTGTCCTCGTCTTTGCTTTTGTATGACTTTAGCTTTCTTAAATCCAGCTAATTCATGGTTCTGCTTTTAGCTTTCTTAAAAAACTGCTATTAGATTTAAAAAAAAAAAATTGGAAATATCCTCTGTGTTGTTCTACCAGTTTCTTTATTTCACTAAATTATAGTTACATATATGTATGTGAATGACTAGAGGCCTTTCTGCCTCTTTTGTTGTGTTCCTTCCCAATCATACAATCTTTCATACTCATTATAGACCTGAAAATTGACCAAAAACTTGATTCAGTGATTAGGTGGTTGGTGATTGATTTGGGACATTGATGTTAAATTTGAATGGGCAAAAGATGTCACACATTCTCCCAAAGGGTGCAAAAGAGGAAGCAGTAAAGTCTCTCTTATAGAGACCAGGAAAGAGTTGTGAAACGTTTGAGTCACATAAGAAGCCTGATTCAGAGGTAGTGGTGATTTTTGATCTTCCAAATAGTAGTTTTCCTCTTTAGGTGAAAAACCATTTTTTTATTCCAGATATAGTAGATGAGATTCTTTTCTTTTACATCTATACCCATTAACTCTCTCGCTTAGTATCTATGTAACAGTTCACTAGATACTAAAAGTTGCACTTAAATAATCGTGAAGCTACTTACAAGTGATTGGAATTTTTAAAATATATTTTAAACTGAACAAATAATGTATCTCCAAAAATATCTCTTGACAATCTTCAAAAATACTCCCACTAGTCATTCTGAGCTGTTCGGGTAGACTAGGGTAACTAATGTTGTAAGCTTCTGTACAAACCTTGTTACTATTATTGTTTCTTCCTGTTTCTGCTATAAGGTTATGACACCCGTACATGTCAGGAAATACAATGTATGACTGAATATACTATATGGGAAGTTTTCCTGAAATGTATATTCTAAGTACAGAGCTGCAGAGACTATCTATTGAGATAGAAACACGAGATTTAAAATATGCCTTTTAAAGGATTTTCTAGGGTATTAATTTGCTGTTAAATTTGCTGCACTTTTAGACCAGTGTCCTTACAGAGTGGTAAGAAATTATACCCTCCTCAGGCTTTGGAAATGCAGTCATCAGCTCTAGAAAGGCTTTGGCTTGAGAAGCAGAGGTTTTAAACCAACTGTGAACAGTGTGACAGGATAGTATCTGTTTATCCTCAGAGCCTTCTGCTGGGGTTTCTGGTCATCTTCTCTCTTGTCCTCAGTCTCTGATCCTCATCTCTCATCTGATTCTTGCAGCCTGGACATTACTGCTGTACTTATATTTGAAAATCTGGATTTTAACATTTTAAAAACCATTCGGGGATATGAAAGGGGGCTCTGGTTACAGCAGGGAGAAACACAAAAGCAGAGGTTTCCTTCCCCTCGTTTGTCTGTCARGTTTACAACGTTGAAGTTCAATAGGAAGGATCTGAATCTTCTTCATCCCATTGGGCACTGAGGCAAAAAAATCCCTTAGGCTGAGCTGCACTGAGTTATTCCCCTAGCTGTCAGTGTTTCCTAAGTGAAGAAGTACAGCTCCACATGCCAGGCTCTGAGGAGCTTCAGCTGGATTTCCTCTCTTGAGGCTCAATGACTTCTCTTATTTGAGCACCCTCCAACAGGATTCAAAAGATCTCTGCTTTCCACTTAGAGCCCCTCAATGTGCAATGTGTTGAGCTTATTTTTTCTCGGCAGTCTAATTTCATGATAATGGAAGCTATTTTCAGACCTGCATGAGTTTTCCTTACTGTAGTAACCTTTCTAAAATGTAAGTAATTCGTGTTTTGTTGTTGTTATTTTGGTTTGTTTACCAATTCATAGAGTATAAAATGCCAGTCTGAAACACTTGTGGCTCAGCCAAAATTCAAGCCAGCCCATAAAACTCATGATCTTTAGCTGGTAAGAATAAAAGAGGTGTTTATAGTTTGAAGGAAAAGGACTATTATGGGGAGATTGCTTGTTTGCATCTACATTGGTACTTGATAGTAAAAGTGGTTTAATATATTTGGAAATATTTGACTGATAATTTTATGTACAGTAGACAATGCCGCACGAGAGAACTGTGTTTAACTCAAGCAGTAGTTTTGATAAAGCTTTGTCAGGGATCTGTTTGCTTATACTCATGGTTAACTTTGAGGTCATGAGTAGTCCCATTGTTTTAAATGCTGCACTGACCAAAGCCAGAGAAGCTTTGCATGGTCAGATGTTTAGCATGTGCACCTCATGTGTAGCTCATGCTGCTCAATTCCTTCAGTTAAGATATTCACTAAGTGTTTCCTTAACTTAATAGTATTTTTGTTTGTTTGTTGATGCCTATGTCTCCTTCACACTAGTTTAGATGACAGTATTGTCAATAGTCTGCAGAATTATTTGGATTTTAAGACCTTTCTTTGCCCCCCCCCCYCCCCCCCCCCCACGGGAATAAAAGCAAAACAAAGCAAAATCTCGTAAGATCTCATGCCTTACCACACTATCTCTTTGGTATTTCTGTTGTCTTTTATATTTGGAATTTTAATGTCATTTTTCGTTGAGATTTACTTATTTTTTAATGACATCTGTAACTGCGTATTGATGCATCCCGGACAAGCAGTCCTCACTACACTGAATTTAAATAGCTTATAGTCCACTTCCCAGTTATAATTTGCTCATCCTTTTTAAGACATTACTCATCTCTCTTTTCTCCAGCATGAGTGCCCAAAGCTTAAGGGAAGAAAAAGCAGCTTTCCTAGACAACTCTGTAGCCCTGCGTGCATGTTTCTTTGTTCTGTGTTTGATACTCAACAGATATCTGAGAGCCGGTCTTGAAAATGTCTTACTTCTTATTTTCTTTTTCTCTTTGTAGTTCATTCTGCTTTGTCTTTTATTTTTCATCTGTCCTACTGAAGTCGTGGAATTGTTAGAGTGACTTTTAGATTTCTAATGGATCGCTCGAGTACTGGAAAAGACAGAGAATATTAGCCTTTTCACATTCAAATGTGTCTTATACAATATATGTGGTTCTATGAATAATTAATTTGAGTGAAAGGCCTATATGAGTATGATTTCACTGAGTAAGGAATCGCTTTTCATTTCTGGGTTTCCTGGCTATCCAGTTTGCTCCTTGTTTTTTAAAATGTTCGTGGAACATTTTCAGCCCAGCTGAAACCAATGGCAAATCCTGATTCCAGTAACAAAATTAATATTGGGTTTTCATTTTAATTTAAAAAGATAATTTTGTCTTTTCTATTTATCTGCCATTTGCTTCATCCTCCTGTCCCCTTGGTTGGATCTTTAGAGACTGTGTTGTCGGTAATGTCCCTCAAGCGATCAAACGTGTTGGTGCTTAACAGATAATGAGAGTTCAGGCGTGATATTGAAAAGTGAGCTATAATTTTCCCTATATTACTTAATTCCATAAGAAATGGTGTTGAGCTTCAGATTGTTGTGCTGGAAATTATAACTCCATGGTCAGAGAAAGCAAGCTGTTTTATTGTCAGGGGAGCAGGAGCCTTTTCACCAATCAGCAGTAAAACAATTTACGGGAGGAGTGTTTGTTTCTCCAGCACAAAATAAAAACTGTTTGCAGGGTATTGTAGCTAATGACAGGATGGATAAATCATGCACCTGCAGAACTCCTGATATACAATAGATATAACATTGCAGGAAAGAAATCACAGCTTTGATAAATGTCCTAATCCCATGGTGAGGTTTACAAAAGCATGCAAGCCCATCCACAGGAGTTAGCTGGAGAGTGGTACATTGGTTAGCACTCTAGGATTTATAGAATTCTTCCCAGTGGCCAAATGCATTTCATAACTGCACTGCATTCAGGAAAGTAAGCGTTTTGTGTGCATGAAAGCTTGTAATATGCATGTGATACTGGAATCAACACTTTCCCTACTGCAGCTGAGGACAGAAATTTGACTTTTTATCATTTGGTAGAACTGTAGAAGTGACGTTGTGCCTTGGACATTTTTCAGTTGTTCGTAAGCATCCCTCTTCCCTCATATCTCAGTCCAGATTGTAGTCACTAGTTAATGTTGCAGACTTGCTTAAATTGTCAGCCAGCTGTTACTCTTGGGATTGTCTAAAAAAAGTTGTATATTGCAGATCTAGTGTGAGGAAAATCATTTTGTATCCAAGACAGTGGTTGATTTATTGTTCAGGGAGTAATTCAATATACATTTAGTAAACAGATACATCAGAAAAATGTTAAGGTCCTGGAGAACATAGTGAAACATACCTTTGGGTACTGTAAAAGAAGAAGGAATTCAAGTGTTAATGAAATAATTATTTTTCTCCCTAAACRATCAAAAAAAAAATAGTTTCACAAAAGATGTTAGCTGTCTGTAAAAAGTCCCAATTTAGCACACTGGTAAATGCTAAAATCAGTCATTAATCTGTAAAGCTCCTGAACTTCGTGTTACATAGAAAAATAAGATGTAGGTATAAATGGTTTGTTGGCTTACAGCAAAATTAATACAATAGTCCTCTGTCCTTGGGAATGTGATCCTAAGGAACTGCAGTTATAACGATAATTTTTTTTTTCAATTTTTGCAGCAGCCCAAGGGAACACTGTAAGTCCCAAATTCTGCTGTGTATTTTGCAGAAAAGTTCCTCAAGAGTGGCAACTCATATATGAGAGAGGGATTCTTAGACATTGTAAAAATACTACTCTGGAGATCTTCCAAGTTCAGAGACTTATTATGATATGTTTTGTATGTAATCAACAAATTTCCGTGATAATGGTGTTCACCATTAGACTTTCTTATCTAGGACAAATTCTCCCCTTCAAGTTCTTTGCCTCTGTGACTTGTGTGCTTAACAGCTCCTGGTGGAAGAACATCCTTTTCTCTAGTTACTCCGTATGGACAAGTTGTATATGCATTCGTAGGAGTATTGCACTGAGTGATTTATTTTATATGGATGACTTCTTTAGAAATCAGAAGTATGCAGGTCATCTGTGACGGGGTCTTAGCCAGTGCTATCTTACTAGAGTTTACTAGGAACACTCAGTGCATGCTCATCTTGGGTTAACATAATGCTTCACTACTTTAAATTGTAACTGTGATGTTTTGAAAAAGGCTGGAGTAAATTTAACAGATGCCAGTGTGATTTATTTTCAGAAAATAATTACTTAATGACCTACCATTACAAGGTCATATTCAATGTCCTTCTGAGGTTGTTATGATTTAAATTTATCACAATGGATTGACTAAATAATATTCTGAACAGAAGACACTTTGACATGGCCTTATTTGGAGTCGAGATATTCACTGTGTTTAAACCTACATCAAAGGTTTAAACTAGTCCAAAAACAATCCCATCTAACAACATACATTTTAATCCCAGTTTGCTTTTTACAAAGAACGTAACAAAGATAAACAAATGAAAAAAAAATCCTTTGGGAAGTCTCCTTTCACTTTCTGTGGAAGGAAGACATACAAATGAGCAGTCCAGAAGCATGAATGTCCCCATTTCCTGTGTCTGGGCACAACATGGGTAACAAAACCATTGCAGATGTCTCTTATACATGCAAAATTCCTTTTTTTATTCTGGAGAAATCAGTTTGAAGTACAGGAGCATTTCTTGAGACTTTTACTTGGCCTTTGCATGTAGTTTGCCTGCTGAGAGCTGCTGGTGGTAGTGTGTTTGGGGAGTTGTGTGTATGCAGAAGTTGACTGAAACCCAGTGATCTCTTGCTCAAAGAACCAGCAGGTAACAGCAACTTTTTGTGTGTGTCCCATACGGGTTGCCAAGAGACTTTAAGGCTTTAATCTGGATTACCATAGGCCTATCTCCTATTACTAACTCCTTGCCCCTTGACACTGATGTGGATGATAAGATGGCAGAAAACTGGGCTCTTCATGGTTTCTGCCTCAAGCCATGAAGGCCTTCATTTCTTCCAGCTCCCCTGCTCACTCTTTTATAACTACAAGAGCAATGTTTCATACTTTGCCCAGGAAAAAAAAAATCCTCTTAGGATTCAAGTAACAGTTAAAAGTACAACATGAATTACAGTGTTGTCACTGGAAATGACAGCAATTCTAACCAGAAAAGTGTGAAAGCCATATATATTTTGTTTTCAAGGCATAATAACTCTGGGGGAAAATAATGAATGGCAAACACTTTTTCTAGAATACATTCCTTAAGAGTTATTTGAGACGTATCCTAAAAAGTCTCTCAATTTAGCATTCCTACTGGGCCCCAGCTCTAAGTATTCCAGCTGTGCAGGCCTGGGTCCCCTTTACCTGGTTGGCGGGGAGCCTGCCTGCCAAGCAAGGCTATCCCACGGAGAGCATTCCTCTCTCACCTACTGGGAGGGGGCAGATGGGCTGAACACCATGGGTTTTGGCATGATGTGGTGTAGTGCTCAGTGCTCTTGGATCCACTGGATGAGCTTTAACCTTACATGTATGCTGAGTTATGAAATACAGCCTCATCATTTCTCTGTGGTTTCAGTGGAATGCTGTTTCTCTTGGTTGATCCTGTTTTTCCAGGTAGAGCATATTGAGTTTCAATCCCATGTCTGGAAAAACAATGTTTCCCTCAAATTTGGTCATGTCTCTGAAGTTTTTTCTTAAAGGTTATGAGACAAACTTGATAAACTTGAAATCTGCAATGGCCAAATACTAAAAGCTCATTTCTTACTGAAACAGATGGAATCTGGTCCTAGACTGTAAAAGATTTGCAAGCTGTAGTGAATGATTATGTTGGGAAAAGTAGCAGCACAAAATTCCTCTTTCCTGCTATTAAAAAAAAAAAAAAATCTGCAATATCTTCCATGTTTAGTTTTTGTAACAACCCCAAAAGAAAAAGACATATTCACTCTTCAACTTCCCAAATGCCATAATCTTTAAAGTCTCTCAGGTGGATTTTGCGATGAACTAACTTCAGATCTGGTTTGCTAGTTTCATATTTTCTCTGAGCATGAAAAAAATGCAATATTTTAGCTCATGCAATAATGTTCCAGTGCAGCTATTTTAGTTTCTTACTTTTACAGGTTATAGGAAACCTCCAATTTCTATGGGAACGGTAGTATTTTGTAAAGCATCCAAACTTTTAAGAGCACAGGACTGTGCTTTGCAACATGATCTGATCCAAATACAGGCATATAGAGTACCTGAAAGCAGTATCTCCAGAATGGCAGTTTCTCTCCTTGGCTTTTTCCATCTCCTGTAATCATTCTAGCATCCAAAATAAGGGATGTCAAATCCCTTGAACGGATATGGGAAGAGGGTGGATACCCTTTCTATCATAATTACTTTTAGGAAAAAACAAAACAGAAGATGCAGCTGAAGACAGAGCCATTGTACAATCAAAAACCATGGGACAGCTCAAATTGTGTGGGCTAAGAAAATGACATCATAGCTCTATGAAGTTGCTTTTAAAGGATGAGGTAGTGGGAGGCTGAATTTAGATGTTGTTCACACCTCTTTAATCCCACTTGTCTGTTGGTTTTGGTTTTTTTTTTTTTTTATGTCAGTGTTAGTCAAGAGGTAATGTGGAGGAGAATATTTGAGCCTCTTTGTTCTTTTGAAGTGCCAAAGCCAATAATCATAGCATTTTGGAACAGCTGGCAGAACGGTGTGTGATAGATGTAGTGAATCTTGCATTTGATGTGATGTAGAATTTCAGAAGTTAGCACATAGTTTTCCTGTTAGTTCACTGTATGGTGACACTGTAACGCAGAAGAGTGGAGGGCATGGGTGTGATGAGGTGAAGACTAAGGCTATGTCAGAACTATCAATGTTGTTTCATGTCCTAGTTCAAGGGTGGGCTTTATATGAATAGAAAAGAGTGACTGCTAGTTCTTACATCTACTACAAACTCCTTTAAAAGTTGCAAATGTTACACCACTCAAAAACATGACCACCATTTAAAATTTGCACAGTGCTTTGATGATAAAAAGTGTTCCATAAATACTATGTTCTATTTTTTCCATCTTTAGACTTCACACATCAGCTATTACAAGAACTAAGAACGGAAAGCAGTTAAGCTCAAGAAATACTAATAATGCTAATAACACTTTGCACTTCACTCATGCTTATGTCCAAAAACGTTCAAAACTTTTACAAACACAAGGAAAGGTTAGTCTAAAAGTTTTAAAGTAAGATTATCCATACCTATAAACCAGAGAAATTAAGGCACAGGAAAAAAAAGGGTTGAACTTTAAAATATGCTTAGGCATTTAAATTTTACTGATCTCAATTTTATATTGCATTAGGCCTTTAGGGTATAAAGGTACTGACTGACTCATTCAAGGAAAAGAATATTCTCCCCTTACTTTATAATATTTCTTGTTTCTGGCAAGACATAGCAAGGGGGACAACAGTTTTTGTAGGGATTTTTAGTTTGGTTTTGGTAGGGATTTTTAGTTTGGTTTTGGTTTTGGTGGTGGGTTTTTTTTTGTTTGTTTGTTTTAATCTGATAATTTCCTTCAGAATTTTTCTGAGAAAAGATGACCAGGTTGTCCCAAAGTGGCAGTGGTGGCCTGCCATTGACAACCTAAGATATATAAATAAGACATTAGGATTATGGGGAGAGATGATGCCTTTTCCTGATGGAATCAATAGTTAAAGGGAAATAGACACACTTTTAAGTCCTGAGTAAAAGCTCATGTGCCACAGACCTGCCAGTTTGTGGTGAGTTTACCTTTGCTGACTTCCAGACACCCATTCAGAGGCTCTTCTACTCCCCCTCCTCAACGAACAGGGTTGAAAAATAAGGTGGAAAAGCTCGTGGATCACGATAAAGACAGGGAGATCATTTAGCAATACCTTCACAGGCAAAATCAGACTCAGTGTGGGAAAAATAATTTATGGCCCCTTACAATAAGTTTGGATAGTGAGAAGGAAGGGTAAAATATGACAATATCCACCCCTCTTCCCTCTGCCTTTTTCCCAGGCTCAGCTTCAGTCTTCTGTTCCTGAGCCTGAGCCTGCTTCCCACCCCTGCTGCCACTATCCCCTGGTGGGGAATAGCAGCTCGTCTCTCCTGCTCCTCACATTTATCCTCTGCTTCAGTGTAAGTGTGGGCCATAGTTCCTTCAGGACATCTCTGCCTCCTCCAATATGGGATTCCTCGTGGATCCTGTCCCACATTTGCTCCAGGTGGGCTCTCCAGGAGCTAAAGGGGAGCCTCCTCACCCTCCTCCTGTTCTCCCCTCTGTGCTTGCAGGCACGTTTATCAATTTTTCCTACTCCCAGACAGTGTTTTGCTCTTTTCAAAACACATTTTCCCAGAAGCAATACCGCCCTGGCTGCAGGGCTCAGCCTGCCCTGCAGGTGGGTCAGTGGGAGCCTGCTGGGACCAGCAGCGTATGGAGTGGTGCAGCCCTAGCCTCACCTCTCAGGGGCTGCCCTGCACCTGGACACCTGCCCCCAAGGCACCATTTTCCCCTCCCAGCTCTCCCAGTTGCTCCAGCATCTTTCCCACAGCTGCCTCTGCACTGTGCTGGGAAGGCTGCAGAGATGTGCAGTGTTTTGCTGATCAGATGACACCTTGAATTCAAAACATCAACTTTTGGGGTCCCTGATCTCACGTCCTAGTTCCCTGACCACTGAGGGGACTAGGCTGTGGTGGGACTTAATGGCTGGTGGTGCAGAAATCTCTCTTCTCTGGCTGACAACCTGGATATCCTCAAGATTTCAGAGCCAATTATCCTGTGAGTGTCTTTTGTTTTGCTATGTGGGGTTTTTTATCTGGAGGTAATAGAACAGAAAGAGAGCAGCTTTTGTCTGGTCAGACATGGTAGTACCCAACCACAGCTGTTCAGAGCAGAGGGCTCTCCTTTGAGACCTCTCTCCCATGGCTCCCGGCCATCCTGAGGGGGAGTGGGGTCTGTGGTGTCTCGCTTCCCAACTCTACATCCCGAGTGACCTGCACAGGTAGGACACCCCGTGCATCCCTGGTGCTCTGAATGGCTCACTGTTCCTAATGCAGCCCGCGTGAGGTAGGAGCTGGGTGGAGAAAGAGAAAGGGGGCAGAGGGGCTCATTGCTGTGCAGCTCAACTGTGCCTCCAGCATGGGGATTGATCCGGGAGGGCGTTTTGTATAGCATACAAGCATGAAACAAAACTCAGGCACCAGACAGAGGGCCGTCCAGCAACTGAGGCAGGCTGTTTGAAAAACAGGCTCATTTTTGCTCCTGTTCTCCAAGAGAAGAGGTCTGTGCAGGTCTGTGTAGTGCCAGTAGCACATCTCTCCTTATTGTAGTGGAGTTCACTGCCATAGTGAAAATAATGAGTTAACAATTATCACAGCTGACAATGCACCTTTACATCCCATCAGCCACATGTATCTTCCACTGGTCCATACAATGAAAACCCATCAGAAATAATAGAAAGAAGCAAAGTTATTATTAGGATAGAATAGCTCAATGTTCACAGAATATTCGATGGGGGATCAGCTTCTCAAGAGGAGTTGATAAGCAGCCACACTTGAATATCTGATGTTTATAAAGGGGAGAAATGTACATGGAGAAGTACATTATGGCTAAAAACCTACTTGATCTGGCCGAAACAAAACCTGGCCTTCATCTCTCATGTAGAAGCAAGTCAACCAGGGCCCAGAAAGAGAGATTTGTCTTTGAGAAGTGATCTGAAAGATAAGTAATATGTCAAAGGAAAGAAAATGCAGTTTCTGCTCCTTGGCGAAAGAGGGTAAAAGGGGAAAGAAAAAAAAAATAGAAAAAAACCACATTAAAACTTCTCAGTTGTTCGGTTTTTTT
This sequence comes from Amblyornis subalaris, assembly GCA_018881555.1. Taxonomy (NCBI): domain Eukaryota; kingdom Metazoa; phylum Chordata; class Aves; order Passeriformes; family Ptilonorhynchidae; genus Amblyornis; species Amblyornis subalaris. The sequence goes on from JACAXG010000039.1 coordinate 5,761,581, forward strand.
TTTTTTCCCTAGCTGTAGCTATAGCCTCCTTTGATTTGTCACAATTTAAATTCATACAAAAAGATTTATTTCAAATAAGCCCCTTTAACTGTAGGGGCAGATATTTTTTTTTTTTCCCAAAGCCTTTTGTAAGAACAAAGTAACCACTTGTCACACACAGTGACTAATGAGAGTTTAGTGTGGGTTTTAGTGTTCATTCATACGCTTTGTGTTCAGCTAGTCGTAAGTTAAATCTTTAGAAATCACACCGCAGGAATCCTTCTCTTAGGGGTGGGGGCGGGAGGCGAATCTGTCGAGATATTGAGAGCTGGTGAGCGGAAACTGCTCTTTTCAGGCTTCCTAATCGGCGGCACAGGAAATAAACACATGCAGGAAGTCGTTTGGCCTTTTCTTGAACTTAAAGTTTATACAGCAATTGATAACTGAGGCAAACTTTGTGTTCTTAAACTTTCGAAAATTAAATGAAATAAAGGGGGCATGCTCAGCCCATGCCAGCGTGGCCTGTAGTTTCTGCAACCAGCTTATCTAAATACAGTATTAAAAATTGGAAAGATTATACTGGATATATGTTTGTATAGCTAAAATATGTCCTTGAAACATTTTTGTATGTCTTCTTTCTGTCCTCTTTTCCTTCCATTTCTCTAATTCTCTCCCAATGAAGCTGAAGCACCGAAATTAAACTGAAAGTCATGTTTATGAAGCTGTTTTCCATGCTTCTACACCAGACTCTGCACTTTCATCCTTTCCCTGACCTTCTCATTTATCTTGTAAGCCCTTCGGGTAAGGATGGTGAAACTCTGTGAAACACCTTGTTTGATGGTGGCCCATATTGATATTTGGTTAATGCTACATACATGATGTATAAAAGTTGTCTTTGAAAGGAGGGTAAAAATAAATGAAGTGTCATTCTTGAGTATAGCTTTTGAAATTGATAGCATCAATTTGCTAACACAGACATTTATAAGCATTTCTAAGAAATATTATTTGTGTTCATATTTCTCAAGCTTTCACTGTATTAAGAAGGTCACTGCAAATTTAATGCTCTGAAAAGAATAGGTTTAGTCTTATAATGATTACAATTAGTTGGGGTAAATTTGCATGGGAAATTTAGAACACCTTTGCCAATCGAAAGAAAGCAAGCAAAACCCAAATGAAGAGCAGAATATGGAGTAAAAAGTACATTTGCATGTCTTTGAAGACCAACCTAAATACCTGCTAAAAATGCATCCACTCCTATGCATCTTCTACTCCTTTTGAAAATTGATTTTTTTTGCTCCCTAATAAACCACCCCTAGCAGTGCAGATGTTTGTTAGAAATATTTTTTATAAAACAAGGACTAGAAGCAGAAAGCTGCAGTTAAAGTAAAATGAGAGAAGGACAGAAGGAATGCGTGTGAATTACATGTCTGTAGTCCGGGTTGCTTTCAGATGAAATTATTGATTTAAAAAAATATTAAAAATTCAATATTTTGGATTTTTTTTTCTGCATTCTAAGTAATTAAAACATGTCATGAAATTTCATAGTGTGCTTAGAAGCTTAGATATTTGAAATGTAGCTTTATGATGGCTTGGCCTTAGCTAGCCACTAGATGGGATTTCAAGACTTCAAGAAATTCATCTAAACATTGGCCCCAAACTGCCATTTACTGTAAGATGGCCATAGCTGATCGAGTGTTCAATAATTGTCAATATAATAAAAAAAATATGGAAGTTTCTACTATTAATCTTGGGATTGTACCTTCTACACATTTTCAGAACATTCCCTTAACTTCTACCACCTATGGATCATCCCTTTGATTTATATCCCAGCCTGAGGTCTAACAGTCACCAGTCTTCCTTTTGGGCATTACAGTGACATAGCTCTTTCACTGATATCTTTGAAGGATTCCATTTTTTGCTTTTCCCGGTTCCTTACAGGAAACATTCAAGTTAATTCCAGACCATGTGGCATTATATGTATGCACAATGATGATATACAGCTGCGTTATTTGTATTCTACCCTAAAAGCTATTTTTACGTTGCATTTCTTTCTTTTTCGATAGTCCAGCTCCACAGTGAGAACGTACCAAAACAGTAAATCGAGAGTGACCATGAGCCCTGGCTTTAGCTCCCAGTGGAATAGCAGCCAACCTGCTTGGAATACATACACCTTTCCAAGAGCAAGCTTGCACTACCAGTCTCATGCTAGCTACACCTACTGTGCTGGACATCCTGCTGTAAGTAATGAAAACCTTTTTTGCAGTTACCTAAATGAGCTCTGTGATTCCCTGGGAGATGGAGGCACTCAGGGGCTGATGGTTCAGTACTCTTCTCCCGCGCTTTTTATGTCCCATGGCAGTCAGAACAGCTCACATGTACTAACCCTAACTCTAAAAAATATTAGAATGAGTCTTAGGCTTAGGCAGATGTGAAAGTTTTATGGCTCAGTACAAATACATATAATTTTGTACATTTAGCATTCCTCCTCCTTGCATGAAATTATTGTTGTGTGCCTGGGTTTCAGTGTCAGAGCTGTGGTCTGAAAAGCAGTGTTATAGATGGCCTCTTTTCTGTTTTAGAGAGCCTGTTAGTTGAATGAATTATTCTTTCTGTTTCAGAGATTCTAAGTTGTGTGGATTAGTCAGTGGAGGAGAGCATCCCTTCTCATCATTAGATTTGTTTATACTCAATGCTTTGTCAGTAATGTGATAATCAGTGGTGAACATGTAATCTTGTTGCTAAGCAAAGACTACTGGTCTTCTGTAATTGCATGAACCGGTGGCCAAAGAGAATGGGGAGGGGTGACTCAGTGTTGTTGTGTGTTTTAATTTGACAGCCATGAAAGGGTTGCATCTGCAGGCTGATGGTGAGTTTGGTCATATTGGTATAGTTGACTGCTTATATAGCAGAGTCCTTTCATTCTTTTAGTTTCTGGTTTTGAAAGACCCTGAGAGAATTAATGGGGGAAAACCTCATTAGTGCAAGCAATCTTCCAGTTTTCCCACTCCGTACTTTGTTGTATCAGCACTTGGATTTGAACTTAGCTTTGGACATTTGGTTATAGAACTTCTTAAAGGACGTAGTATCATCACCTCCTGCAGTGTGTACATAATGAAGTTTTGCCATCCTATATTGAATTCCAGTAGGGAAATGGGAAAGTGCGGCTTTTGGTACAGAATGGAAATTGTGCCATGCAAGATCTTTGTGCTTTGATTTAGATTTGCTATGTTACCTGCCAACAGACTTCTGGCCAGAAGTTTGGGTTAGGAATTGTCTCAAACATTAACATGGTAATTGAAGTAAAGGAGAGGAATAAATTTGTAACATCTTATCTCTTTTCTGAGGTGGTGAGTTCTCAGAATGAATTAAACATCTCTATGGATTCTGCTGTTTGCTCATTTCCATTATGGTGTCATTGAAAATGATAAAAACTTTTGTGAAGAAATAGAGGGTATCTGGCATCAGAAGGGCACAGATATTTTCCTTTTTTAAAATGATGGCTCAAAAAGTGTCCCTGTACAGCTTAATTTATCTTAAACTGTGGATATTCAAGTAATTAACTGCGCCTTAAATTTGATCATTTAGAATAAACACTACCTCCTCTGTGAGTCATGCCTTGACTCTGCTAAGCAAAAGAGCATACAGAATGAAAGAAGAATGCTGTACTTCCTGGAAGAGAGCTTAAAATTTAAATTGCAATTTCAGTCTTTTTCAAGCCACTTCCACAGTTCCTCTTTGTTTTGTTTAGACTAAAGTTGAGGGTAACTGAACTACAATTGTAGTACGATATTTATATATTGTACAGATACAACCTGTACACTTTTTGTTTTCATTGAGCATCTTAATATGTAGTCACCAGAAATGATATATCAGTCTGGAAGTTGATTGATGTGATTGCTGGAAAGGAGAGATTTTAGAATGTGCAGATTTGCATAAACCTCTGTGTAGATTGTTTGATTAGTCCAGCCCTCAGTGTCCCCGGGTTCAACTGTTTACAAAACTTGGCACATTTCTTGATTCCTGCTCATCTGAGGAGCTCTGTTCTGCTCAGCAGAGGTTGGAGAGATTTCTTAAGCTGGTGGTAGGAAGCTGTAATAGTTTAGCTGCCATTGCAGTGCCTACCGCTGTGATCCCACACTTTTTCCTTACCTTCCCTACTTCTGTTTTCTCTGAGGGTGAGTCCACAAGCAGGGCCTGGGCAAGGCATTTCAGCAAACTCAGCTCCTCCCTCCTGCACCATCAAATGAAGTTCAGGTTTCCAAGAAAAAAACAATGCCTTAACATTTGCTTGAATATTTGTTTCATTGTATATGATAAAGTTAGAATTAGTCTGGTTCCTCTTTCTGACTTGAATTTATTTAATCTGGGCTCAAACCAAGCTTTTTATGGCAAATGACAACAATAAAAGCTGGATGCGGGGGAGCTCCTTTATTCATGAGTCTTCCCAGTATTACATGCTCAACTGGATATCTACTTTACTTCAGAGGATTTTATTTGCCCTCATCTGACACAGGTTCACCAGAACATGTTGTAGGTTGTAGAGCTGTATGAAGCTGCTTCTGCAAAACCTCCCACATGGAATATGTCTAAAGATTGTTGCAGTTCCTTGACACTTCGGAGGCTAACAAACTCACAAGCGCTTTGCAAGTTCAAGGCAGACAAATGTCAGGGAGTTGGATCTGCCCTTGAAGTACTTAAAGGTATTAGTCCCCGAAGACAGTGCCAAAAGAAAAGCTTTGGATTTATCTACTGTTTGGAGAAAAGCTGAAGGAGACCAAAAAAGATTCATTTTAATTGGGCCAAATGTAACTAAAATAAAAAAAAAAATAAATCCTCTAATTCTTTTTTTTTTTTCCCCCTCTAAATGAAAAGAAAAATATCTTACAAAGTGCAGTGGTAAGAGACCCTTATGACTCTGGCTGGTCCTGAGAAATATATCAGAGCCAAAGGTGGGGTTTTTATTTTGGTTTATCAGAGAGCACACTTGGCATCTCTCTTCCATAGTGCCACAATCATTGATTAAAAGCAGTCTTTCCACCCTAGGAAAGAAAAGAACAGGAAGTTTGTTTAAACAGGGTAATTTTTCAGCTCTTGAGTTATCTAAGGGGAAAAAAGACTGCATATCATCCCAGTCAACAGTGCAATGCCATTTTTGACAAAAACAAGAAGGTGCTAACTTCTTCTAGCTGTACTGGGAAGCAGGATACCCTGCAGGACCTGTGTATACTAATATAAATGATAAAGTGGTAGATGGTCCTTACATAGTAAATGATTTTTGATATTAGGGGCTAGAAATCCCCCTGGCGTTCACACTCAGGGTCTTGCTGCCAGAAAAATATAGTGTATAGTGTTCAGAATAGGAGAAGACACCTAGTCATGCTTTTCTCTTGAACCTTCTTCATACAGGAAGATAACAAATAGACAAAGTAATTCTGATTATCCCCGCTGCGCAAGATAGGAAGCTTTGAGTGACAGTGCCCTTTGAGCACTTTCACATCTATGCAGGCTTCCTACCCACACTTGTTCCAAAGTCTCAAAGACCCACTTCATTCCCCTTTGTCCGCATTTTGCTGGAAGGATGATAGAATTTCACAGATCTTCAGAAATCTTGTCCATTGAATTAACTCTAACAAATGACTACTTAGACTGTGTTGTCATTCTAAAGAAGTACATTTGTAAAGTGGGCAAACAAAATACAGATCTCATCAGCTTTAGACTATTCCAGCTGAAATTGTAAGGGAGTCTCTTACGCCTCTGTTGCATATTCATTAGCAGTCACAGATACCTGCCATGCTCACCTCTGTAAAAGTCAGTCCTTACTTATGAAGGAATTTGGCAATGTGATACTCTCTGATGAAGCACACAGAACTGTTACAGAGTGTTACTCCACAGGGTTTGAAACCTTTGTTGTATGCCCACGGGGTGATGAATTTAGTTACATGTATTAATTTCTTCATGCGCACACATTTCTGTAGCATGCGTGACGTCTTTGAAATCCTTATCTAGATACACAACCCAGCATATGTAAGACTTTCAGCTAGAATCTATTCTGCACTCTAACAGGATTTGGTCATGCTTCACTAGATCAGTGACAGCCTTCAAAGCATGATTGCTTAAATCTGTAGAGTTATTATTTGGAGTTCTACACATAATGTTTACAAGCTGTTATATCTGAGATGTCATATATGGATCAGACAATCAGTTTGCTGAGCAGTCCCCATTCCAACAGTCTGTCCCAGACTTCTTTTTATGGGCTTTTTAAAAGCGTGATTGCTCCTGAAATTATGCTGTTAGTTGAAATGTGCAAGGCAGAATTAAAAAAAAAAAAAAGTGATGCAGAGCTCTATGAGACGCTACTGGCATTCTTCCACTCACTTCTCAAAGCCCTAGTAGGATCTCATATCTTTAATCTTAGAAATCTTAAGACCCAGTAGAAGGAGCTGTAGCTCCTTTTACATGTTTCCGCTGACAATCCTTGGACAGAAAAGCAGAAAGGGAGCAAGGCTGTCACTGTGGACAACACTAATGGAAGGGCTTACTCACTGTCACCATGACTATGCAGAGTCCGTTGGAAAAATTTCCATTTCCAGGTAGGTAAGCCTCATTGCTGATGACAGAACTGCCGGACTGCAGCATTGCACAGCTGTAATGCTTCATGTAAACTGACTGTTCTGATCATTACCACACAAATTGGATTAACATCTGTACTGAGCTCCCAATGATTGACTGTTTTAACAACTTATTTTGTATACCTTTATAAAATTAGAAAACCAGCCATTTTTATGTGATTGGATAATACAATATTTAGGGACCACCTGGGGATGTGAGATATGATTATCAATTTGCATGTACACATATATATATATTTATATAATGGCTAAATTAGTAGTTTATAGAATATAATATAACACAGATCAAGCTTTTGGTTAAAATCTTTTCAGAATGATGTAGGAAGGTTCTCAGCGCAGGGCTGGTGTCGGTTGTCAATCTCTAGTTTTCTGATGTGATCCTGTTCTCTGAAATGTAAACCTAATTAAGGAACACATTCTTGTTCATAAGATAGACCATAAATGATGTGATCATATGTTATAATGCAAAGATAATGTCTTAAGAAGCATCTTACCTTAAATCCAAGGAGTGGTCAATACCTAGCATGGGTGTCCTATTCAAAACAAACCTTTATTTCTGTAGAAATATAAGTAGAACAGATCAGCTCTAAAATTCTTTTGTTTTTAAATACTAAGACCTTTCCAGTGAGTAATTATGTTGCACCTCTCGTTAGAGAAGGAGACTGTGATAAGAGCAAAATGCTTATGCAGTATAATACTGTCATCACTAATTTCCAAGATATCTGTTTAAACAAAAGCTGTCACTTTCTGATCTGACCTGAGCCTCCTGCCTGATTCATTTTGTAATGTCACGAACAGTGGATTGTGGATTCATGGAGTAGAGCTGGTCTGATTAGAGAGGAAGAAACTTCTTTTCACACATGCACATGCTTATAATCAGCAATGATGGGAAAGGAAATAAATAGTACAGTAGACATGAATTGGAAGTGTCTCTCTAAGAACCTCTCAATTACACTTGAAGTTCTGAAATCTTGGTTTTCTCTGTCCTTAGTGTTAACCCTTTCTTACCCTCATGGGCCTTTCATGCGAGATTGATCCCTACCATTCTGTAGCCAGAATTTTTTCTTTGGTGCTACTGGCCCTTGTCATCATAATAGCCACGGATGCAAAAGAGTAGAAATGGGTCCAAAGAATTATACACTGTTGAAGGACCATTAAGCAAAATATCTGCCAGATGACACTTTGGTCACAGTCATACAGACTATAAAGTGTAAAGGATGTGTTTTGATCTTCTAAAGTTGGTAATAGCCCCAGCTTCAGAAGCCCAGTAGTTAGTCTGGGGAAAGGTCAAGTGTGGGCTGGAAAGAAGCAGGAAAGAAAGTTCCCAGCCAGAAGTAAAAGAGAGGTTTATCAGCAGAAGCTATTTTTTTTAATAGCTGATATGTTCCTTATGAAATACTGCAAGAAGAAGTGAGAGTGTAAAATGAAGAGGCAGTCATTAAAGTGAAAGTGAAAAGGATGACATCTCCATTGCTAGGTATCAGTTCCAGTATAAGAGAAAAGCTGTGCCAGTTAGGAGAAAAGTAGTGAAGGATTGTGGAGAAAGGAATATTTTTAATTGACAAGATGTTGTAGCTATCAGGTGCAATGAGTAGCTAGTGATCAGCTACAAATCCATATGCTAACTGCTGACATAAATTATTTATTCTGTTTATCTATTACCTCCATCTACAGGAACAGAGCCTCAAAAACATGAACTTATTAGGCCGCAAACGTAAAACACATTTTCACTGTGGCTTGGCTTCTTTGGAGAAGAGAGGGTGGAAATTTCAAACCCCCAAACAAATATGTCTCTTAATTAACTTTTCTCACCATCTGTGCTTACTTATAGCTGAGGCAAGCGGTACCAGTGACTTGTGAGATTGCTTTCAATGCTGCCTCTTTAGGCCAGCTTTTCAAAGCAGCAATCACATGCAGTTAATTCCGATCAGATCAGCTTAGAACTTATCAGCTCAGTTCATTGTAGTGCTTTCATAATCATTCGTGTGTGACAGCCCATTAAAACTTGGCCAGGCCTTTAAAAAAAAAAATCACAAAATCCACCAATGTGTTTTACATTCAGCCTTTGAGGTATCCAGCATATTTGTTTTGTGTATTAAGCTTTGAAATTGAACTTTAGTGAAGGGTTGTAGGGAGAAGTCACCAGCAATATAGGACTCCAGCCAAAGTAGTTTACTGTATTCTACCTCAAAGAGTAGTTGTATTCAAAAATTTGTGCATAATGTTCTACTAATTGTGTTAAATGCTGCCTGTGGCTCTGCTTGGCTCCTGCACACATACAGTGCTGTGGATGCTGCCTGCCAGATCCAGGAGGGCTAATGTGGACTGTGTGACAGGGCACTGCCCATGAGTGGTGGTTCAGGTTGACCAAGTGAGTTTTTCCTTTCTGGAGTACTTCTGATGGATGGCAATTACAGTTTGAAGTTGAATGCCCTGCTCCGAAAGGGCAGTGCCTTTCAGAGGGGAGAGCACTGATAACACAAAAAGCTTCAACTGACTCACAACAAATATTTTTCAGAAAGTCTGTGGAAATGGAGAAGTTCCACGTAAGTGAGCTTAGAGATGTTTGGTTTCAAAATTCTGGTTTTTATGTGTGGATGTTGTTTTAATGTCATTTTTTCCTGTATCCACTTATTTACACATCACACATATTATGTCTTGTTATTGTTTCTCAACAGATTAAGTTAAGAATTTTGTACATTAATATTTGTTATTATAGATTTGTTTCTAGTGTGTAATTTAACAGAAAAAATACAAATTTTCTGCAAAAAATAAAGGACAAAATATTTTTTTCCTGAACAAGTATTACTAACAAGATTGGAAAAAAATCCTCTGCATAAAACTAGTGTCCTTATTTTCAAGAAGAAAGATTTCTTTGTGGCAAATATAATTGAAATCTTTGAAATGACAAAAACCCACTTGTACATCCACAGCACTGGTAAAATAAGTACTTCTGAAAAGTTTCTCACCACCTCCAAGTGCTAATAAAGACAAGCATTTTTGAGATGGGAATTTTTTGTTTATAAATAGACTCTATAGGAATTTTCTTGCTGATTCTACAGTTTTATTCTCGCGTACTGAAGTGGAAGATACACACAGAAAGAAGGTATTTTTTATAGACTTAAAAAAACCAAACCAGGTGCTGCGTTTTTTTCTTTCTTTTTCTTTTTTTTTAAAGAAGAGAATTCCCTAAATTTAGAAAGCAAAATAGGCTTGTAGGAGGCAGTAAATACAGATCTTAGTAAATGTCTATAATTTACAGCTACAGATATATATCTACTTATACATATCTCTATATGTATTTATGTCTATATTCACAAATATGTATGTCTATATATATATATGTGTATATACATGCTTCCAGTGTTTGTTTTAGTTTTCTGCTTTAATTTAGCAAATAGGAGGTCTATGGTTCTAATTTAGCTTCTCCATCTCATTTTCAGTAAGCCAGACAGGTTGTCTTTAGGATTTGTTAGTTAAGGTGATGAGTTCCTCCAGGCTCCAGAGAAAATCCTGGTATTAGGGCTTGACAGTAGATGCTACAAACTGCCAACCTGTCACATGTTTTGGAGACACCTGACACTTTTTGAAAGATTGATTATTTCAAAAGGCCAGCAACTGTGTTGCTTTTATTTTAAATAATTAACACGCTCAGGCAACTTCCTTGTTGTATTGCAGCCTCCAAGGGTGCAGAGTTTTGGACTAGTCTGAACAAATACTGATTCAAATAATTTTGCTGATGGACTTTCTCTTCTGTCTTAATTTTAATTGGAGTTATTGATTTAGTATAAACCCACCCAGTCCAGTTAAGGCATAGGGGATGAAATTTTCCTTTTGCATTTAGACCTACCCCCTTGCCTTGAGGATTTATTTACTCCAGGGATGCTATTCAACAGCACTGTCAACAGTGACTTCTGTTTACAAAGGGAGATGGAAGAAATGCATGTCTGTGGGAAATATTGATTTGTCAAAATTGAAATGTTCTTTTGATGACATTTCAGTTTTTTACCTGTGACAAATTTCAAATGTTGCTTTACTGTAAACCCAAATGCTGACCAAAGATCATTTGTCCCTTGCTGATTTCTGACATATATTCCACCAGTGATTTAAACACTCTATTGAGAGCACATGATCTAAAAAAGATCAAAATCTTAGAGATCCTTGCATGACCATGCTTAATTTGCTAAGAAATCTAAATTTTTATCTGTCACCTTTCTTGAAATGTTTGCTCTTACTTTTATTGGCTGTGTTTCCTTTGAAAGAAACATCCTGAGAGACAGTGTGAGCTGTGTGTCTGTGTTGGACAARTTTTTAATTAATTTCTCTAGTTTTGGTCAGTTTTAAGATGAAAGTTACTGTGGGAAAACTTACTTTATGTTGGGGATACTGAAAATCCTGTGTGGAAGGTGTTTCTGCATGATGTATGAAGGAGGGAGCTGGAGATTTAGAGAGGGAAAATAGAGATCCACGAAACAACAGGCTTTATTTATTTCTGATATTCAGGGAACAACTCATCACAGTGCCATGTTGATTTTTTTCCTTGATAAGAACTTTATTGACCTCAGATTTGCACCAAAATACTGTAAAACAACATCCCTATCCCACAGCATGTAACTAGATGAGACAGAAAGTAGGAAGGGAAGCAGGGGCACTAAAAGAAAGGATGCTACCCAAGGTCATGCAGCTGTTGGAGGAAAAGAATGGCAGTAAGCCTTGGTTTTCATTAATTCTGAGTTGGTGCCTTATCTGTCAAACCAGGCTGGTTTTCTGTATTTTTTCCAAGTATATAACTAGGCAGTGTTTACTTTTGTTCTAAAACTCGTAACTATAAGATGGTGGAGGTGTTTTACTGAAGACCAACACTTCTAGCTGGAAGCAGGTATCGTTAGTTATGTTCTTTGCTTTCCACCAGTGTCTCTCCTATGCTATATCAGGTTCTCATTAAGGATGTTAAATACAGACATTTGTGCTTTTGGTAAAAGAGACTTGCTTCCTGCAAGGGCATCTTCCCCTAAGGGCATCACTCCTTTGTTTCCTTTATTTCTGGTTTTATTTTATTTGGAGGCTGTCAATATTTTAGTATAGTTTTCCATGGCATTTCTCTTCTTAGCTGTAAGATGGACTGCCTGGATTTTACCAAAGAGACTCGCTACCTTTAGGTTTCACAAGGAGCAGAATCTTTTTCCATTTATGTACAAATGTACCTGTCTTCCTTGGGTACGCAATCAGCTTTCATGCACGAGGAAAAAAATTGAAAGGGCCTGGAAATATTGCAAAGGTCTTTGCAGAGATTCTCTGCAGTGTTTTCACCTTTCACGCTTTTTTCTTGTCTTTTTAAGCATGAGCCCTCTGGCATGGGCAGGTGCTAGGAATTTCCTGGCACCAAAGGCAGATGCTCTGTTGAGGTTCTGTCCTTCTGCCCCGGTGACCCTTCCCTGGATGCCTGCCAGCATGGCTTGCTCTGCTGAAACCAGAGCTGCTGTGGATCTCTCTGCCAGGTGCTTGCAGTCGGGAAAAGCAACACTCAACCTTTATGTTCAGTGTGGTCGCAAACTCTTTATCGTTGKACTCTGTCTTGAAGGTCTTTCCCAGCCTAAATGATACCATGAGTCTGGGTTCCACTACTGCATCTCTGTGTGGTCTTGGAAAAACTACAGGGTTTTATTTGTTCCCCCATCTCGCTTTATTTCTTTGTTTGTATAATGTAAATGAGAACATTTGCCCACAAACACTTAGATGTGTAGCTGATTTTTTTTTTTTTTGTATTACCGATGATTTATTCTAAAAGTAGGATCTCTTAAACTTCTAGAAAGCACCTCAATTTTTGCATTGTTATCAGGGTAGTCTCTTTTTAAATACTTCATTTTCTTCAGAAGCTGCACTAGTAGAAATCCTCATATTGTATACAGCTGGGTGAAAGGTTGGATTGAGTTGTTTTCCTGCCAAACTATAAAGTGATTTTCTTTTTAAATCTTTCTTTCCATTTGGCTGCTACTTAATGTCTTTTGTCTGCTTAAGGAGGACAGGTGCAATTATTCACCTCTGAGTCCTGGGAAAGAAGTAGTAATTCAGCATGGTCTCTTAGAAAGGAATGTAATTCACTGCCCCACATACAGTACATTATGCAAGACAAACAGAACTGTGGAAGCTGTAGCATCACAAAGGAGAGCATATGATGAACAATGCTTGCTACCAAGTCAAGCTGTTTATCTTAATATTTTTKGGGGGAGTAGGAAAATAAAAGAATTATATATTGAAGCTTGATAGAATTGTCTTTTCAGTCTTTTAAGGACAAAATCTCTTGGCGCTGCTATGTGGGGAAAATGATGTGTTAACGTTCTCCAATTAGTTCATCGGGATGTAGATGTTAAAGCAGTAATAGTAGATCCATCATTACTTAGATAATTTAATATATTTTTCTTTTATTGTGATGAAAATGAGGACCAAGATTTCAAAAGTTTAGCTCTGAATCTGTTTCTGAAGAAAGTTCTCATCCTTTCCTTAAAGAGCAACCCTGCCTACCACTGACTTAAGATACTCAGGCTCCATAGGGGTTTCACCCCAGAGTGAATAAATTTGATAGATAACTAATAAGTTAATGATAGAAGAGATCTGCTTACAGAACAAAATTCTGCATTGACTAAACAGTTTCTGGCTGTGGTCATGTAGAACTGCAGARAAGTTTTGTCCCATCATACTTGCTGCTTGAGAATTAGACAAAATGAACAGATTTATTTTAAAGATATTTAGTTCAAGTTTCAAGAAATTTTTTCTCAGCTGCAAGGAAAATAAGTCAGGTTACTACTTGTGTGTATCATGGTAAAGTCTTATCATGGTAAAGTCTTTTCATTTCAGTCCCTATTTTTACTTGCTGATAAGTTTATGACAGTTGCACATTTTCAGAAAAACCTATGAGGTCTGGTGTGATACTAAAGAGATGTTGTCATGGAATGTTGAATAGAGTCCTTTTTGCTGCTTCATAATCAAAGATGTCAGATGCACATTTCCCACCTTTGTTGAAATAAATAATTTAATCATCAAATCTTTTCCTCCCACTAAATACAAGACAGTGATTTATGGAATAAATACCAGTCTTTTCTGGCAGTTAAACATTCATACTTCCCCACTTCTCCCCACATGCTCAGTTATTTCAGGAGCAGAGAGATAAACTCGATGCTTTCCAGTAGAGGGTGTCTGAAGCAGACGTTTGGTCACTTTGACTTTTTTGAAACACAAAATGGAGTAATTTAGTCATTGTCTCCTATGACTTTTTTTGGTCCCCTTTTTTTTCCCTCTTTTTTTTTTTCTTTTTTTATCAGGTTAATTCAAGGTAAAGGGGGCAATAGAAAGAGGACAAGCATTCAATTCACTGCTCTTACAGCCAAGTACTGTACAATAGGCAAACTGACTATGGAAACTATGTCTGCTTATGGTAAGATGTATCATTCCCTTCAGAGAAAATACAGGTTGCTGTGTAGGTCTAGAAAAATGCTCAGAATCTGGGAATAAACAGCTGTGCTGCTGTTCCAAGACTGAGTGTACCACATGACAATCACTTTGTTTCTCTTGAAATGTTAGTGAAGCAGAAAAAAAATTTCACGTAACATTAATAAAAGAAAGCCAAGCACATTAGTGCTTTTGTGATGGCTAACTTGCATGGCTTCATGAATAACTGCTTTTTAAAGGGCAACCGGCATTGAAATCTTGTTAACTGACTAAAAGCAAATTAATTTATTTGAATGACTACATCCAATTTCGGTATTTTGTTGTAAGATGTTCCAGGTGAAGAAACACCTTTTTCTAGTCTTGTTAACCTCATTAGGGGTGTTTGTGTTGGTGGTGGTCSCTCTGGATAGAGTAACTGGCATGATTGAAAATATTTTTCCTTATTTAAAGCCAAAAAAAAGGGGGAGGGAGTGTAAAGATTTTTTCCCTCTGAAAAAGGAAAGATAAACCCACACAGAGAGAAAAATGCCAATCAAGTTATGTTTTTGGGGAAACATCTAAACTGTAAACAACATGTCAAATATAAAGAAGGAAGGAAAAAACCCAAATACAATCTCTTTCAGGAAAAGTGAACTTAGATTGTTAGCTATAACATTCTTAAGGAATTTTCTTTTCCATATTTAAATTTGTCCTAAAAAACCCAATACCCTACCCCTTACTTGCCAACTTCCCCCAAGAAAACCCAAGACCCAACAGAGACGTCATTCTCACTCAACAAATGCTTTTTAAACTGATCCCATACATTTTTAGAAGTTATATGTCTGGAAGAATAGAACCATTTAATTTTTCTGCATCCAAAATGAAAATACTCAATTTTGTTTTAATCTATGGGGAATAAAATGGAATTGAAAAGCAGATATAAATAAGGCTAGTGATCACAAAAGGGTGAGTTGCTGGTCCAAACAGGGAACTGGAGGAGAAACTTGATAGTCATTCTGCACAAATTACATACTGTAAGAAGAAGCTTTTTCTTGCTTTATACAGTTCTGAAATTTCACAAGGAAGGGAAGGTTCCCTCAATGAAGTGCTTAACTACGGTGAYGTTCAGTGATGGTGTTGATATCAGCAGATCTGCAGCTGAGCGCGAGACTCCCTGCTGGTATATTGGACATTTATAATGCAGATTCCAGTCTCTTCTGCTGTGCAGAATGTCTCTCACAGATATTTCACTTTTGCTTTTCCCTCTATAAAAGCCCCAAAGTATACACTTGCTCCTTCTGTGTAGAGAACACAATCAGCCAAGCTCTCACGTGATCAGAAGTGATGAAGTCCCACTGGCCTCAACTAAAACATTTCTGTTTGTATTCATTGATGATAAAAAGTAGATGGAAGGTGTTTGGTGCCAACATGGACTTCTTTGTCTCTGTGTCTTTRTTATCTATTGTATCATTACGCTGAAACAAGCCTGGTTCTGGTGGTTCTAAAAAGAGGCAAAACAGCTCTGAGTTTTGCCTTGACCATGTTGCTTTGATCACATATGTATACTGTTTTTTTTCTGTCCTTGTCTGGATGTCTTGAGGTCACGGGAGAAAAGAAAATACCTCTTTCTCATGAGGCAAAGAGATTTTTTTTTTTCGTTTTCTTTCCACTATTTTCTTTCCTGTATTTTCTTCTTTCACAGGTGAAAGAATCCCGTGCCTACCTGTGGGGATTTTAAGAAAATAATCTTTTAATATGGAAGTGTTTATGTTCTCATTAAGGGGTGAACATAACGTTGATTTCCTCTACCCTTACCCAAAATCTAATTGCAAACTGTAGTGACTGGAGATAAGTCTGCTCGCCAGGTTTAATGCTGTTTTACTAGTTTAATTAGGCTTTGGGTTTAAGGTGTTTCATGAGAAGAAAAGGGCTTCTCAATAGTTGGGTTAAAAAGGCAGACAGAAACAACAGCTGTAAGGGCACTTTCCCATGTACTTGRGCATGATTAAATGTAGCAGGGGGTTCTTCCTTCACTGAGTAAATTACCTTTGTCCCACGTGTATATTGATATAAACTTTAAACATTTGCCTTTGCAATATATCTCAGGCTGCTTCTCTTGCTGCTCAGGGTCAGGAGAGAAATTCATGAATGTTGACAGGAAATCTCTCTCTAAGTGTAGGGAATAGGTGTATAGTTTCTCAGAAAAACAGAAGATTAAAATTGTCAAATTCTTTGTGTGTTTACTTTTAAACAATGCACACAGCAAATAAAGGAATCTTTTCACCAGATTTATATTAATGATTCAGATGCCACATCATTTCTGTAGTGTCATACATACAAAATTTCTTGAAAAATCTGCTTCCCTGTACAGATTGTTTAAGCCTGCTATGGTGATTCAGAAAAAAAGACTAGTTTGGGTTATTTGTTACTATTTTAGAAGCCAAAAGATCTGAGTCTTCAAGAAACTCTACCTGACATTGCCAGATGCTACTCAAGTGATGGGGGCATCAAGGTGCCACAGGGTTTTAATAGGAAGTGTGTATTTTTTTTTACAGTGTAGAATAGGAGAGCAGTTCATAAACATTTCATTTTCTCTCCTAACTCTCCCGTTTCTATCCATCTTAAAATATTTTTCTTCTCTGTAGCATTATGACAGATTTAAGACCCCAGCTGAAACATAAGGCATAAATAAATTAATATATGATCTTCTTAATCCAAATGTAATTTGTTAAAATCTGTTCAAAATCTTGTCTAATAGGCTAAGCTATATTTTAAAATTCTCCAGATCTTATCCCTTCTATCTAGAATTACTTTAAACCATTTGGGACTGCTAAATGCTGGATATTTATTAAATAGTGTATCAATATATTTATATTTTTACATTTTACGTTTTATTAATATTAAAAGAAATACAAARTTTCCTTAAAGTTTAATATTAAGATGGTATAAATCTGTGATGTGCTTTTCAGTCAAGCTGAAGATATTTTCTTGGATCCTGTTTTCATAACAACATGACTAACAGTTGTAAAGAAAATGTTTCAAACCAGGGTGTGTAAATCTTTAGATACTAAAATGAGACCAAACCAGCTCTAACAAAACACCTCTAGGTGTATTCATTCAGTCTATGCCTTAGCAACTATGCTTCCCAGACTTCACAGAATGGGTCAGGTTGGAAGGGACCACAGAGGCTCATCTGGTCCAACATCCCTGCTTAAGCAGGGCCATCCTGGAGCACATGGCACAGGATTGTGTCCAGACAGTTCTTTAATATCTCCAGTGAGGGAGACTCCACAGCCTCTGGGCTTCTCTATGGAAGCAAGAGCAAGGTGGCATTTAGGCCTGTGAGGTTGTGCCATCTGGTGACAATGCACTCCACAGAAGTCACCGACTACCAGGGACTCCTGATGTGGCTGCCATGCCGCCACCAATCTACATTGGCTCCTGAAATACCTTAAAGGATATTTGCTCAACAGCAAGCTTTATATCTCCGTTTCCGACTGAGAAGTACTTCAATGAATATCCTTGTTCATTAACTGCACACTAGTTTTAAACATTTGTTCCATTTTAGCCACTCTATAGGCATGCTTGTGCTCTGAATGCACAATTTGATAATGATAGTGAGCAGAATAACTTCAGTCATATTACTAATAATTGTCTTAACTAATCTATTGTGCAGCTGAACAGATCAAGTTAATGCAGAAAGCAGAGGGATTTAGAAGCAGTTTCCCTCTCAGAAAAGTGTAAGACCAATGTACATTGATTCAGATTGCAAAAAAAAAAAAAAAGGCAAATTGCTGATCTGAACAGAACTATATGCCAGTCAGAATAAATATTGGCCTCAATGAGGTTTATTTTGTTGGAGAAAAGGATCTAATATTCAGGAGACACTTGAGCTGTGGTAGTTGTTGAGTATTTCTTATTCAGGCAGTAGAATTGTTGGGCTGAAGCAGGGAAAGTTTATTAGCCCTGCCTCGGGCATCAAACTATTAGATTTCGTGTAATTTCAGCAGGTTTCTAGGAAGTATTTTACACCTTCATGAGTAAATTTGAAATTTTGGTCATTGGGAAACTAAATGAGCATTGTATTTTTTATACCATTTTCCAAATAGTGCTTGGTTCTTTGAGACCATAATGTTTTTATTATGATAAACATTTATCCCTCTGTACTGTTGGTGCTTATTTTTTTTTTAAGGAGAACATAAGAATGAGTGCTGATATAAGGTACTGCATAACTATGTTAAAAATAAAAGGGGGAGGGGATGGTGGAGAGGTGCCTCAGACAGATGAAAAATGCCCAAGTATGTCAAGGAAAATATATTCCCCAGTGTCATTTCATGCTCTGCAGGGGTCTGTTTTCTTGAGTCCAGTGCAAATGCATACTCTCAAGAAAGCCATTTTCTGCTTAATGTGGAAAAGAAGAATAAAGCAATTTTTTATTCTACTTTTATACAGTCTTGTCAGGAAAGAGAGGTGGATGAAGAATTACAATCTTTAGAGATGCCATCAAGACTCCCTAAACACAAACCTTACCAACCCCAGTCTGAAATCATGTCAAATTTCACAAATTAAGCAAGACTGGATTCTGCTTTGGACACCTCCAAGGAAAACCCATGACACAATAGGAACTAGCATGAACAATTCCTTAAGCAGATCTCTTTTTCCTCCGAGTGAACAGTGATGAGATGAATATGGAGAAAGTATGCAAGCCCTCCCTTCCGTTCCCTGGAAGAGGTTCTCTCCCTACCCTTTCACCCCACCAAAATTAACACTTGCTCTGACCTACTTTCATATTTCTTATGCCTTGTGCTGTGTGCCAGAGAGCAGGCACAGAACAGCACTGAGGGTTCATGCATCTACCTGCAACGAGATGGAATGTGATGCAAGAATGAGCTAAGACAAGAGAATTGATCTCTTCAATATCCCAGTGGCAAGCAYATAGCGTTCAGTTCCTAAATGAGTCTAAACAAAAGGTCCTGTGCCCTTTGAAATATTGTAGAGTTATCCTTGCTTGCCTACAGCTCCTGCTCTGGAGGACTACAGTTCTCCTGTAGGTTTTGTGTGATACCTGCCAGGTCTCTGTGGTTGATGGGGGTACTCCAGGGCATCTCAAATGGCACTAGACAGCTATAATTAGGCAACTTGATCAAGCCCTTAGTTCCTAGGACTGCTTTGCCAAATATCTAATTTTAGCTGTCAGTGATGCAATGAGTGGACATTTCAGATGCTGCAGAAAATGAGAATTGTCACCATACGGATCGCCAGATCTGCCAACCCAAATGAAGTGCTCAGCAAACCGAGAGAAATTCAAAGACCGGAACCTGTAAATGGGAGTGTATCTCCCGAAATGAACTTATTTTTGGCTAGTCACTTTGCTTCGGTTGGATTTTATGCATTGGAGGGGAGAGTGCTGTGCAGTAGTAAAAGCAAATGAAGCCAAGGAGACAAAAAAAATCCCCAAACTCAACAATAAGAAAGAGCCTTCCTGAGATAAGGTACTGTAGACATTAACATCATTAATATTTTGATATATCCTTAAAGAACTCCAAATCTCACTAAATGAAATCCTACCAAGGATTCACTTTTATTATAGATCCATCTAAACCTAAAAGCTTGGAGAAAAAATTCTTTAGCTTGGTAATATTTTATTAAATAAAGTTTATAAATAAAATTGTAACATAGCAGTAATTTTCCTAGATTACTGAATAATAATAAACTAACTTTCCAGGATGGGTGGGGAGCGAGGTAGTCATACTATTCATTTTAAGAAACTGCCTTGATAATACTCTGCTGCATCACTTCCAGAATGCATAAGTAGTAATGTCTGGAATATTTTTCAATGTGGTTAGGAAATTTACCTTTCACATCTGTATCTGCTTTGAAATTACATGAGTGCAAAAATAACAGTATTCCTGCAATTGGTAAAGAAGACAAATGCATAGTCTCTAAGAAATGGCATCTAAGAAAAATCCTCACGCTTTTCCTATTGATACAACAGTTAAAATATTTTCATGTTATACTCCATCCCCATATGATTTTCTTCAGTGTTGTTTTCTCAGTTGATGGAGGGAAAGTCCCTAGACACATTTTACATAATTGCTTGTATGGTTGCTGTTGCTTACATTTGTTCTGTAATTGTGGATAGTTCTTATTTCCAACTATTTTGTTAGAAGTGTTCTGAATGCTTAAAAATGGTGGGATAAAGTATATTTAACACAACCACCCACTTACAGAGCTGTACAAAGCTGGAATTCATCCCTCAACTCTTTTCTCAGCACCTAGCTCTGTCTCATGGAAATACTTTTGCTGTTTTCATTTGCTTACTTTAACAATTTTTTTGATTTTTTTCCTGTTAATTTTTTAGGAGTTATTTTGACTGCTGCTGAAGATACATTTTCACCACCGTTTTTATTTGCAAATTGCTTTTGTCTCCTTTGAGGCAACACAAGGCTCTAGACTCCGGAATTGTGAGGCACCCCTGCACTTTTGTTGGCAGTATTTTTCAGATTAATGAATAAAAGCATTCTGTAGCATCCTACAAGTATTAGCAGTTAACCTCAGTATTTCAGTGGGGGAACATTTCCTTTACAGTTTAGGAGAGCTGATGTAGAGTGAAATTAGATGAGGAGCATTACTGAGACGGGCACTCATGTTTCTTATTACCTACCATCTTGCTAAAGGTACCAGAAGGTATTGCTCACCCTTTTTTTTTCTGTAGCATTTCCCCCCATAGCAGAATGTGCAGTAATACTTGCTGTTAGCCATCCTGATGTTTTGAAATTATTGTCAGTTCTGAGATAGTGTTAAATCCAWGGGCACAGAGATGATTGCCTGAGCTAGAGATGAGGGTGGCTCCCCACATGGATCACACTGCAGCATTTGGGATATTTTTTCCCCCAACATCTTTGATCTCTCACTTTGAAGGTCAAAGTAGAGTCCAAAATCAAATGAAGTCTGACCTGGTCAGTGAAGTGTTTTTTCCACAGACTTGTGGAAGCCTATGCAAATTTGATCTGTGATTATGAGAAGTTACACAGGGTTTTTGGTTGGTTGGTTTGTTTGTTTGTTTGTTTTTTAATTCCAATAGAGTGTTGTTGAACATATTAGAGGTGACATGAGGGTGGGTGCTTCTGAAGCATATGGTCTTCAAAGACTTATTCAATACATTAATCTTTTAAAAATACAAGTATCCTGTCTTGTAATAAAATAAGATGACAAATCTCATAAGGAAAGTTCTTTTATTTGGACTTTCTTCATTTACTGAAAAATGACTTCGGGAAAACTACCTGAAAGTCAAACCAAAAGCAATAGATTGTGCCTGTAAGAAATCATAAAGTTCATTATGTACACAACGATGTGGCAGAGGAGGAGAGCTGAATTTTTAGTAGCACTGGATGAAAATTAAAGTAATCCTGGGTAAGTAATATGTTGCAAAGTGATAGTTCAGTATGTTTGAAACTCATTTGAATTCAGCACTGATGATAAGTGAGATCTTAACAGAACATTTTAGAGTGTCTTTTCAAGTCTGTAGAGTGTAGGACAGAAAGATTTTTATTTTATACCTGCATGAAACAAACAAACAAAAAGGTTTTTTGCTTTCTTTTTATAGGATTAATTTAGAATACTTGTCCAGTTTTATGTGTCCCCATAATAACCTTTCACTGGGGAAGTAGTCTGTCAATTATTCCTGTTTTTCAATTCAGATTTTTACATTCTGCTTTTAACACAAAGARGGTGAGAAGTAAAACTAATTTCCCAAGTGATTTTGTTTTTCTTCATAATGAGAAATGCAATTCATAATGTTTCAGGTGGTGCAGAAATCAGCTACAGATTTAAACAGCAAATTTCCATTTTTCGTTAGTATGACATTGAAGACCCACCTTTCCCTGCATGCGTGGACATCCTGTCATACAAGAAGGAGCTGCTGTACTTGAGAGGGTGGTGGGGGTTTTTTGTTTGCTTTTGTTTTTTATACTACTTATAATGAGCCATAGTCATCTATCAGGATTAATTTCAGGGTACAGAAGGAGAAGCCCTTTCCATTTGAGCTCTATTTGCTGTAAATAAGGAGCAAACTGAGAGAGCCACCCACCAACACAATTGTAGTTTCAAATCTAAGTAAACATGTAAGAATAGCCCTGAGAATTTGATGCCACAGGAAGCTTAAGGTATTTCTAAATGATTCTGATGGTAGTTTACCATCCTAAAAAAAGCAAATTATCTGCCTGAATTTCTATTAGACAGAGGACACTTGAAAAAAATGAAGAATTTTTATTTCGTGAAGCAGAGTTCAACAAAGTAACTTTAGTCTTGGCTGCTGTTCACTAGTAATGTCATGACAGAGTAACAGTTTTAACCAGCTTTGAAGATAATGGTCTCTAATATAACTCCCCAAATACACACATTAACATTTTTTCTATCCTTCACTTTCGTGCAAGTAGTATGGATCTGCCAGTTTATACTTTAGACTGTTTCTTTCCACTTCGAAGCGTTTTCCCATGACATCCTTCAAAGTGCAGAGCTGAGGGTGTGCGGGTTTGGCTCTGGTAATCTGAACAGGATTGGAAGTTTCTGCCAGTGAAGTGACAGGAACAACCCATTTGCTGATGTGGTGGCTTTGTCTATCATTCCCTGTGCTTGGATTCCTCAGTTCTCTCGAAAAGTTTGAGGTTTGCAAAGAAGACTGTGGCTGTATCTCAAAATACTACCTCAAAGATAGCCTGCTTATCTGGTGAGAAATTATCCTGAGGCTGCTGTTGTGTTTTGTTTTCGTAAATTCAGACCCTGGGGCCTTGGTGCATACAACAAGCCCTTGCCAGGCTGCTGTAAAAGAGCAAAAAAGGCCATGCTTGCCACAAGCAAATGATGGGCTGGCAGTAAAGATAGCAAGCAGGCAGGCAGAGAGGAGTAGTGCAAAGAAGCCATGCAATGGTGTTGGGTGACATTAGAGGCAACTAACGGCATGGGAATCTAAGATGAGCAAAACAAATATCTGTCCTATCCAGTTACCTCTTTTCACCAGTGGCAATACAGTTGTCTTAAGACATGGTATGGAGCAAGGCAGGCTCCATACACTGCTGCTCTCCYAGCCTCCAAGGGCTTGCTTTCTGAGCCAGAAGTGTTGTTTGTCTTTTAGCTATCAACATTTCTGGAGGAATCGCAGCAGTTCTGAGGAAAATTGGGAAAAACAATTATTCTCAATGGTTTTTATGGAGAAGTCCTCCCTTAGGCAGTTCCTGTGAGGGACAGTCTGAGGAAAATGTATTTTTGACAATTTAATACACAATTAGTGGGGTACAAGATGAAAATTGCAAGTAGGAGTTGTMCTACTGGCACAAAATGAGAAAGAATACTTAATTGTTGCATGTGAGAATGAGGATCTCCTTAGAAAGATAGATTGCTGTTGTTTCTGGTGGAAATGACGTTATTCACTTGCCTGTGTTCAGATGCCTCTCTTTCCTGTAGTATTTGAAGTGGAAGAGACACTGCCCCAAGGGGTAAAAGCTGCAATACCCATCAGCTGGACCAAAACTGAAGTCAAGATACCCATGGGCTGAAAGGTTAAGAACTGAGTAGCTAAGATGGTAGAAGGGCTCAAGTGCTTTCTGAGGTTTTATTTGAGTACTGCCAGCTGACTTTATATCTCTCATCTGAACAAACACTTGAACTGAAAATATTTCTGTATTTTCGCTGTGAATTATTTCATTAGTCATCAGTAGCTCTTGGAGTTGTGTACAACCACCTTCACAAGTGTTAATAAATAGCTTGAAATCTGAGAAGACTTTTTTTTTAAAAAAAAAAGTAGAATTTTTTTTTTTTTAAAAAAAACCTGCCTATTCCCATGTTATTTTCTGAATAAAATTGAAATATAACAAAGTTTTTGGGTTTTGAACCAAAAGTTAGGTTTAATTATGTCATCAGAACCCCTGGACTGARTTGTCCAAGTGTGAAGAGCACTGTCACCTTAAGTAAACATTTCCCAGTACATCTCTTATCTTCCTTCTCTCTTTGGAACAATATAATATTCTATGAGATGGACAACTCTGGCCCATGCTGCTAGGTATGCAAAGGAAAACAATTAATTTTTAAAATTTATATTGTAGGGAAAACAATTAATAAAACTCACAAGTAGAATTTTATATAAAATAAATAGTATTCAACATTTCTATTAATTATAGATTATAGTTAGTCTATATGAGCCAAATTTTGGCTAAATAACTGCAAAATAGGCCTTGTATTCTTATCAGAATTTTGGTCCTTGGCAGATAATAGTCTTTCCTTCTTGGTCACTGGCAAGTTCTGTATTTCCATCAATTCCAAAAAGTTTGCTGTTCACTGCTCCATCAGTTAGCTCTCTTCACAGTCTGAAATGTGCGTATCTGGACATCCTGGGGCTTCAGGATCGAGCAAGGTCAATTCAGCCATAACGACCTGATCCAGGTGCTGTGGAGAGTGGTGGAGAGAAGCTCTTGGCCATGCCTGTGGTTATGCAGGAGCACCCAGACAGGCTCAGGCCAGGCCAGAGGCGAAGGACAGGCTGTCAATAGGACCTATGGAGTGACATTTCCAGTAAAATAGTTTTCAACCTTTGGCAGTGTCTGACTGCCTTATCCCAGTTATGTGTAAATCACAGTATGTGGTAACTGCTGACAGCCTGATGATTTTTCTACTTTCCCRTGCTTTTCCTCTATTTGCTATCTTCTAGCAATGCTTATTGATGCTTTCTGGGAAGAAACAATTAATATCTTGGTGGGTTTAAACCTGCTGCCTGAATTGGAAATTAGGTATTTTGGATATCTTGCAGTGGTCTGACTGCAAAAACGGGCAGAGGATGTGTTATCACACAGCAAAGAGAACTATTTTGTCTTTTTTCACAAGCAAAATGTAGGATTTCTTCTGGTAACTGTGTAGTTGTGAGCTGCATCTGCTCTCTCTCTAACCATCTTTACTTGGTGAGGGTGAGTCCCAGAGCCTTGGATCACACTTTAGAAGATTTAAAAAAATATTTCACTAGAATAATAGCAGGATCATTTATTTATAGCACACTGTAGCTAGTGCATTTTATTTTGAGATACTATTTATAGACTGTTTAATTTTTTTTTCTGTGAGACACAGCTTGAATTTATACTCTTATTGCTCTTTAGCAATAATTAAAGTTTGTTTTGTATAATCTTAGCTATAAGCTTATAATCAGCTAAAAGATGCAATGAATTTCTATAGCTTCTGAAGTTTCAAATGTTTTTTTTGGCTAGTGGCCATCTGCTATTAAGTCACTTCAAAGTTTGGTATGATCCTTCAGTATGGCAAATACAGGATTTTTTTAAGAAAGAGGTTGTTTGGAGAGTGGTTAGAAGGTTGACTACACAGAAATATAGCTTGGATGAAATTTGTGACTAAATAAAATCAATTACTGTCTTCCTCTTCAGGAAAGATGAAAACTGCATTACTCTTGATGGTCAATTTAAATGACCATTTCTAAGCAAAATATTCTTTATGAAATTTCTTGGGGACAAGAGCAATGGGAGTAGTTGAGGAACATAAAATACTCCCTCTAAGAAGAATTGGTTACTTAACCAGCTACCTAGGAACAAAGATGGAAACCATGTGTTCATAGCTGATCAGGTTTCTGTGAATTTTTTGTTTTAAACTGTGGAATGAGGAAATGGGGATTTACCTCATGGAGCTTCCCCTAAATGGAAGCTAGAGTTTTTAAATCCGAATCAAAAGGACACATAGGTTCTCAATTCTACCATATTACTCAGTGTTAAGAGAATCCTTTCTCCAAGTGAACTTTTCTACAATGTATCTGCCCTTACAGTTTAGCAGTCTATGCGGGAGGCAGGAGCCAGTCACTGTCAATCAGCTCGTTTACACTTTCTTGCTGCTGTRCAAGGCAGCCAGTAGGAATTTAGCAAGATCTGTCTGCTCAGCATCTGACTTTGCCTTGCATGAGGTAGGCTTCTAGGATTTCAGTTTAGACTCCACCTCCTGCTATCTCAGTGCTTAAAAGTGGGTTGGGAGGGAGAGGGTTTGGAGAGCAATGATCCTGACTTGGGAAATCAGGCAGGGATATGATGGGAGAACTGAGGAGGATGTAGGAAGGGCAAGTTTCTCTTTTATGGAATATAAGCATGTTGAGGTCTCTTTGAATTCAAGGTCATACTTGGCCTCTTAAAGTAGGTGTGCACACACGCAAATGAATAATATAATGGTCCCCTTATATCCAGGTGAAATTTGTAATTTTCTTTAATAATTTGAAACAGCTCTTCTGCTTTTGATGGAGTAGCTCTGTGTTAATACATCTGAGTTCAGAATTTGACCCTAGCAGTATAATGAAATGATCTTCCTGTTGAAACATGGCATACRTCACCACCTGATGATTTCTGACTTTTGGTGAGAAGGAACTTGGGCTAACACTGTGCCTGCAGTGGGCGTGATGCTAGTCTGACTGACCCAATACTGATTCAGTCTTTTCAGCTTTAGTTTCTGTGTTACCTTGAAATCTTTGGAGAGTTTTCAGCCTTTGCTTCTTGTTAGAAATCCTTAGAATAGCTGTTGTTATGTGCCCACTTAAGGGATAAGAAACCAAATCTAATTTCCAATCTTACCTTTGCCTGTGTTCCACAAAAGCTGGGGCCTTCATTCCACAGAAAGCCATGCATGCARAGTCATTATTTCTTCACTTGAAAGATGAACTACATATTAGTGCCTGCTGGAATTTTTTTTTTCCTTCTTAATTTTCAGTTCACATGCACAACTTCTATTTTGATCGTTTTGACAAGTTGAAACATAACCTGCATGATGGTGTTTATTGCAGATTTGACTAGAACAGAGTACTTATGTAAATATTCCCGTATTACACACATATTGAAACCTTTTACCTGACTCAGGTGCTTATTGCTTTTATAACCTTTCTGGCCAGCCATCACAAGTGCCTGGTAATTTCCTATATTCCTTTTCTACATGATTCAGGTAATCCTCCATTGCTGCAAAAATGTCAACATTTATTGATGAGGGAGACTTGGGGAAAAGTAACTTAAATTGCAATCAGAAAGGAGCTTTCTGTGGAAACAGTTGTGGTTGTAGCATTATACCTACCCAGTGGTCCAATTACCTTGACAATGAGTGAAATACACTCTGAAAAAAGTAGTGGAGATTAATATCCACAGCCAATGTCTGAAGATCAATATAGTCTTGGATCCATCTCAGATTTATGAGAAGTGTGGATAGCACTATGGATGTAAAAGGAATTTGATAGATAGATAGATAGACAGACAGATAGATGTATCAATAGTTTTAAAACTGATAAGCAAATTTGATACTCAATGCTTAACAAGAGACAATTCAAAATAGGTTAATTTTCTAAAAGCGCCAAGATGCCAAACATTAAAGATTTGGTGTCTTTGAGGGATTTCTAATTGAACATTTCTCCATAATGGAGGAAGAACCGAAAATAGTCAATTTGTATGTCCTAGTAAAGTTCTTAGTCTCAGGAGCTTCCACATTATATATATTATGATGTCAAGGAATAAATGAGAACTATCAGCTGAGAGTAAAGTAAAACAGAGCACAGAATCTCACAGTAGGGCTGTGTATTTTTGCTGGACATGTAATGGTGGTATGGAAAAGAGTAATCTAATAACAGAGTGCCACCCTGACTAAGGTATCCTATCTGTATTCTGAGATAAACGAACTTGAAAATATTTCAGAGGCTGATGTTAATAATACAGTTCTGTTATGTGCTGCCTTTCACACTGTCCCTTGGTTTTTCTATAGTTCAGCATAATGAAAGCACCAACAAAGCAGTCTATGTTGGCTGTCCAGTGCGAAAACACAGCTGACACTTTAGCCAGACACCTTACAAAGGAAAAGCAGCCCCAAAGGTTTAGCAAAAATCTCAGAAGATGTCGCTGCTAATTTACACAAAGCAAAACAGCAACAAAATGTCTTCCTCAGGGCAGATGTCCCAGTGTTGTCCCAGGACAACAGTGAAGAATCTATTGTCTTTGAAAAACAGATTTTATGCAGGGAAGATGAAAGACAACTGGGGAGGCTGACTGGRCTTAAAGATTATGCAACCATACATTGCTGCAATATGGAAGTCAAATGCGTTTACATTTTCTGGCTAATAGAGAAAGCTTTACAGTAAACAGGAAAGTCATGGAAAGGGAAAAGAAGCACCCATTTCTTCCTTGGTAATTCTGTGCATTACGCAGAGCAGACTATGCCACTGTTTGCACTGAGAAAAAGTACAGCAAGGGCAGTCCAGTCACAGAAGATTGCTGATTTGTGCAGGGTTGCAAAAATAATGGCAAGTCTGAAATTGAGCTGGAATTTGTGTGGCTTGAATTCATCTCTAGTTTCAGTCAACAGGGACTGTGCCCTTCTCAGCATCATTTGGTGGCTAAGGCTGCAATGAGTCCAAGTCACTGTTATTTTCCTCTCCCTGTCATTTTAGGATTTTGAAACCATGGTTCTGTTTTGTGCTACTGCTCATTAACCCCCCTCTTGGATAATATGAGTTCTCAAAAGGTGAAGCTTGTTATACATTTAGAAAGATCCTAACTATTGATTAACACACTTGTGTTCTCTAGGAAGTCTGTCGCATTGCAAGTGTACTGCAGGCTGCATAATCTACTTTCTGACTGAGTGACCCCTCCATCCTCTGCCTTTGTTATTTACTAGACATCTTATTTTCTGTTAAGGTAAGACTGATGACTGCCCTTAGATCTGGAAGAATGCAGGATGCTGAAAAAAGCTAGCATGAAGAAACAGTCAGGAAAATTTGGTACATTTTCCCTTTCCAGCACTTAGGGTTTTCAGTTCAACATAGATTAATATTGAGTCAAAATCACTGCAGATCTGTCTCTTTCCAAAACAGCTGCTTGCCAGCACCTCCATTTGAACCATTAAGCATTGGCTCTGTATTTCTTCCTGATCACTATCATGTTAGCTGGGAGAATTAGACACCCTTCCCCATTCAGTTCAACAAACAGTTACTTCAAAACTACCCCTGGAAAATTTTGCCTAAGACCGTCCTTCCTCTTTTGTCCTAGTAGGAAAGTATCCGTCTTACATTTTTATCCTTCAGCATGGAACCTCTGCAATTTCTCTGCAAACAGGTCCTTATGATTCTGGCACAAAATATACGCAACTTCTCTTATCTGGATTAAAGTCAAGTTAGTTTACAGGTGAAGTAACATCTTTCCATTCAGGTGAACTATRAATTTTGCTAAATTTACCAAAGCTAAGTTACCAAATTAACCAAGAGTAGTTACTGCTTTTTACCTGTAGTCACTCTAATTTCTTGAGTTCAAGGTAATTTTGGAGGCCTGGTCTTGATTTTGTAAATGACAGAGACTATGAGCACTTGCAGGGAATCCTATTTAATGCAAAGCCCAAGGAGTACGGACGCTGTAACTGTGCAGACAAAGCCCTGCCCAGTACAAGACAAATGGCACCATTGTTTGGGCTGGTGTTGACTATTATGGTGTGTGTTCGAGCAGTTAGACCACAGCTGACCTCACTGAAATGTAAAGCTCAGTTTTCTCAAATTAATGCACAGGAAGGAGGTCACCTAAATCAAAAGCAAATTTAAGTCAGTTCTGTCTGGTCAGTGTCCAGAACTGTGACAAAGAATGTACGTTGCATGTTCACTGAGATAGGCAGAATTTCTGGAGCTCTTTGCTAGCCAGCCTAGATGCCTTTCTGGCATAATGTGGCCTCAAAATGCAAGACAAAAAGTGGGCCTTGGGCTTCTGATGTCTGAATACAAGTGTTTCTCCTTAACATCATACAATACATGAAAGGAAGCATCAGGAAGGAAATATACCCTGTAGCATCGTTCTCAAGGGAAGATATACTTCCACAAAATGAAAATAAATGAGTTGGTATTATGATAGTCTAATGCTGTGATGTTATGTACAACAGATGCATTTTTCTGCTAAGGGTTTAATCCCTTCAGGCCCATTAAGCAAGGGGAAAAGTTTAGAAGGGATGCTGTTAAAAGAAGACATTAATGCACCTTTAAAAGAAAGTAGTTGGAGCACAAATCCCAGAAGAAATACAGTACAAAATAGTGAATGAAATATTTATACTTTCCACTGAAGCTGAGTTTATGCACTTGAGGGAGAAGCCCTGATGAGATGGTCTTCCCCTTTGTTCTGTATCTATTTTTCCAATCGCTCAGACACAGCTGTTGGTTTCATAGTCACTCTGAGGTTGATTGGATTAGAAATCATAGGCCTGTCTGCTCAGCATGGCCAATGACACACAGGAAGTTTGGATGTATTCTAAGCATGTAGTTTGGGTAAAGGAGATTTCTTTTTGTGTGCTTCCAGACATAAATTGGTTCTTCAGAATTTAGTGTKATGGGATCAATTTTCCTGTCTTATTCTAAACAAAACAATTTAATATATGATAGAAAGCTTGTCTATGTTCATGTGAAATCTCGCTTAAAGGCCAAATATGCAGCTACGTTCACTGACTTATCCAAAGCCCATGACTCTCACATTTATATACCATTGCTTTTAATTGTATTTGTTCAACATGAAGCAAAACTGCATAATAAAAAAGCTTTGAAAGCTTTTAGGGAGAGATTCTGCGAAACAGATGGAGGAGGAAGGTGCCTGGCTGGCAAGTGAATTGGACTTTGCGCCTTCTAAAACCCTTTCTTTCTCTTTGGACTCTGACACTGAGATTGCTTGTACAGGATCATTGTCTTTTTAAAGAAATTATTTATGGTTACTAAAAGAACATTATTTATTTTCAAATAGCTTCTAAAAGAAGACCAAAATTCAAAAGCAATTTAGTGCCTTGTATTCTGCAGAAGAGTTCTCATGTTTTCTCTACATGGCTTATTTCTTTCTAGAGGGTCTCTTCCGAATGCTGCCCTCCTATTCCATCTCATTTATATTAGCTACTGGCATTCACCTACCTGCATCCCTCACCATAACTACATCAATTGCGTAAGTGGAAAAAGTGAAGAAAAGGTGGTGTTGTGTTGTTTGGTTTTGGTTTATTTTTTGTTTGGTTGGGGTTTTTGGTTTTGTGGGGTTTTTTTCCTTTCTTTCTTTCTTTCTTTTTTTTTTGTGGTTGGTTGAGACATTTTTAACTTTAATTTGCTGCAATTTGTAAATATGTCATTTGATATAAAGGGCAAAATGACCTTGCCATTGTCCCTCTTGTGTTTCTGCTTCCTGAACTTTTTTTAAGCTCACAGTTCCATGATCTGATATAATACCTTAATCTGCATTTTCCATAGTTTTTCATTAAAATACACTGATCTCTTGGGCATTCACATTAGCTTTTCCACACAGAACGTTTAATACTCTTGAGGTTGGTGGTTTTTTTGCTTAGAAATGGCCTTTGTTTTTCAGGTTTTTTAGATTTATTTCAATAAACATATATTGGTTTTTTAGAAGTTTAGATACATCTGAAGGTGCAAGGCATATTTCACAATCTCTGAAATGAATAAGCATCTCAACTAAGTGTCCTTAAATAATTTTACAAGGAGCAGCAGTAACATGCTTTGTGCATGTCTATTTCTCAAGTACATAAAAATATACAAGAATAAGCTGGAATGGACATTAGAGAAGGTAATTTGCACAGAAAGTCTTAAAATTGTGGCCCTCGAGAGTGGTTTGAGAAGATGATTGTTGTCCACTGAATAACATTTTTATTTGTAGGGTCAAATCAAGAGCATATGTACAGGAGAAAACCATCCCTTGAGAACTGTCAAACCTGATCTTTCTGTGTTTTGCTGCATTAATGAGTAATCGACATATAAGGAAGGAAAATGCAGTAATTGCCCCGTGAAAAGATCCTCTACTCACTATTTCGATGATATTTAATTTTTATGGACCCTTTTGTTTCCTCAAGAATGTGTTAAAGATGTGAACTTATTCAGTGCATCCGTGTTAATTCATCTAGCACTTCACTGAGAGCGGTAGTTATATATTACTATTTCTGTCCAGGAGGGAGGATAGGGCGGATTGCTTAGGCTGCTTCATTAACTTTTTTGTGGACAGGAAAAAGGGGCACAGTTGGATCCCATTTTAGAACTAAGGATTTCCTGATGTCCAGTCTTCTGTTTACACAACTGCATTGTGCTGCTCTGACTTGAGCTAAGTATTCCCTGGCTTAAGGGGCCAAGGTGTGGTAGATGTAATCAAGATATCCAAGCTTGCCTATCTCCATTAGGCACACTGGGACTTCATTAGCTGTTACCTTGTGCTTCCTGAAAATGTTATGGTGTTGTCCAAATGGATCTCCTAGTCATGAATCCATTGCCTGTTGTTAATTTAGGAYGCTGTACTTTCCCCATAGTTTTAAATCCAAATGCCATGAGACACTGAGCTTTGGTATTTCTCTTACTGTATTGAACTGAAAGATGCTTTGAGACATTTGCCAATGATCTATTGTACGGACAGGGTAGCATTTTTTTGTTTACCTCTTAGAACTTTTTCTTTTCTGGTATTAAGGATGCTTTTTCAGGGTGGAACACAGGGAATTTATTGTGTAACACCTGTTAACAAAGGAGGAACTTGATTAATTTCCCACTCATGGTGCTGAGACTGTTCCCCTTTGTTGTCATTTTCTCAGGGTTATTACTCATTACCCTTATTCATTCTGCTTTGATAGAGGTAAATAGCTTTTAATTCCCCCTGCCCCCAAACCTTCTTAAAGTTTCCTTTGACAGCTTGTTGTAATTATGCCCCTCATTGAAGACATACTCATTATTCTCTGTTGCCCTGAACAAGATTATTTAAGGCTCATTTTGGATTTACTCTGTGCATGTGTGTTGAATGTATTTCCCTGAAAAATAGGAAATAGCAATATAAGGGCAATGCAAAATGCTAGTAAATGTGTTACTGATCACAGCTTGTATAGTTGGAGGTATTTCAGTGAACATGAGCAATGTCCTTGTCATTATGTGACAGAAAAGAAAAAAAAAGGAAAAAAAAATGCCAAAAGGATACAAGCAAAAAATCATCCAAGCCTTCTGTACAACCTGTTATTGAGTAATTGTTACATATAGTTTACTGTTGAGCTGTCACTGTATCCTCAGCTTTAATAAAATATGAGCCAATATTCGGGGCTTTTTTTGCTATATCAATAGTCTTCTTTTGGAAGGTATCTGATGGCATTATGAATGTTATTCATAATGTTATAACATTGCARTGCGACATTATTACATCCTCATTTTCTTCACTTCATCTCCCCAGACATAACTGACTTGCCAAAATTAGCAAGTTCTTGGGAGCGTCAAGATTCTTGCTTTGCCAAAGGCCTTATTGTTACTGGGACATCCCAGTGCCGAAGCATTTAACAAATAGCTCAAGCCATTACTGAAAAGCAGGGAGGGAGGGCACTGSTTCTTAATTTCATGTCTTCTTTCCTTTCCCTTATAAAAGGATCCTGCTTGGTAAGGCTTCTGTTCCTAACTGCTAGGGCTGTTAATTCTTTGACAGATCAGACAGTAGGAGCAGTTGCAGAAACATACCTTTGCCCTTAAATGAACTTGAATTCATTTGGGTAACTGTAATACACTATGACTCCCACCCAGAAAAAAAAAAAAACAAACTATAAAAAAAACCCCATAACTATCAAACTATCACGGTAGTTATGTACTTGCTTTTATAGATGATATGTAAGTGATCACATTTGAATTATCAGCTCTTGTAGAACCTGCAGTCACAGGTTTTCTAGCTGCATTGCACCCAGATGCTTTTTCTTTGGAGACAGCAGGTCTCTTTTGCTTATGTCCTTGATTTTGTCTTATTGTCTGCTCTCTTTTATGTTATGAATTGCTATATTTTTTGTATTCTAGCAATCTTAGGCTATTTTGTAGTAGTCTGATTGATTAAGGTATTGGCATTTCCAGTTATTTGAAAACAGTAACCTGATGCAAGGAATGCTATAGAGATTTAAGGGAAACAATAGGTACTTGACAAATTAATAATGAACACTACTTCCTAGCTTATCATCAAGAGTATCTTCAGTTATACTTTCATATTATTAAACTCTTTGCCTTATGGCAGATGTATTCCTGATGGGGTGAGTTTTCAAACATGGCCACTGTTTTGCTTGTAAATAAACCATACAGAAATGACTGCATATGCATAGCTTTTTAACAGGATATATTAAGTTAAATTAAAAAAAAAGAAACAACAAAAAAAGAAAAGACGAGGTTTCTATAGCCTATCTATTTCTATTACCCATCCCAAGTAAGGCATGTCTACCTTGGAAAGCAGGTAGTTGTATTTTTACAAAATCATAGGCGGTTGGCACAGACTATATAGACTTAAAAATTTTACTTGTATAATTTACTTTTTTCCTGATACCTTATGGTTCATCTAAAACCACAGAGGGTCAACAAATGCAAAGACATATGTTAGAGGAGATCATTCTTGTTGAAAAGGAAGTGGATGAATAAGGATCCACAACTGGGAGCACTATGGTGGTCTAACCTTGACACGGTTTGTGTTTGCTGGCTAGTCCCAGAGTCCATGGTGTATTGCACTTGCTGCCCACCTGATGCAGACCTGCTGTGAGCAGCAGTTTTTTACCTGGCCTTTCTGGATGTCTGTAGCAGAGGCTGCCAGAGCACCAACAAGCTCCTTGAAGCAGTAAAGGAGTACCTTGCACCACAAATGGGGAAATATCACCCTAGCTAGCAGATTTGGCAGATTTGCCTTTGCTCTAGGACCACCCTTCCTGTAGAAATTTACTTGTGAATTGTATAGCTACACTCATTGTGTGTGGAGACGTGTAACTTCCAGATGTACCTATGAGTCCATGATTTACAGTGGGGTCTATGTGAATAATTACAACTGTTGTGCATGCACACAGATTTTTACAGGATGTTTCCAAGAATTTTGAACAAAAAGGACATGGAGCCAGTACATATTTCAGAGATATCATCATCTATACGTGTGTTTCTCCTTGCTTCCTACAGTCTGAGTTCCTATAAATGGGAACAATCCAAGTCTGAGAAAGAAAATGAGAGAGAATGCAAATAATACAGACTCTTTTTTTTTTATCATAATGGTCTGCACATGCCAAATTGAAATGTGCACACAGATGCTACTGAAATAGAGATGGCTCCAAACCCATCTCATGTCTTTAGCCTAGAAAACACTTTTTCATTTCCCAAGAGAATATGAAATCCCTCACTGAATATGAGGGATTGTACCTTAAAAATTATTTCAAGTGATTATATTTATAGGCTGTTTATGAGGCTCATTACTATGTACATGAACACATAAATGAAATTAGCCTCACAAGAGGCATTTATCCAAGGACACACAGGATGTCTGCAGCAGAGCCAGGAACCAGAAGATATCTTCCAAGTTTAGTCCAATATCTTAACCACACTTCTATTTTTGCCTATTCATGTCCTACTGTACTCCATTACTGACCAGAAATCTTCACATGGAGACCTCTGCTCTATCTTTCTGAAGAAGATCATGCATGGCTTGTGTGTTCCTCCCCATTGTATTAAGATATCTCAACAAGAATATGCACTTGTGTCATCAGTCAAGATCACTACTTCTAAATGACTGAAGGAAATAGCAAAAGAAAACACAAGGCATATATAAAGTAAGATATTACAGATCTTTTTTAAAAGAATATCTCATGCTTCTGCTATAAAGAAATATCCTATTCAGAGAAATCCATTACCCAATTTAGTATGGAGGGGATAATCTACTGTGGGTGTTAATCCTTTGGAGTCTATTTTAGCTCTCTATTTCATATAATTATTGCTTCATTCTCTGATAATTTTACAATTCAGTATCATTAATTTTATATATAGAAAAGGATTGATGGAACTACTTATTGTTAAGGTTTTCCATCCTTTTCCATTAGAAATCTTTCTTTTCAGTTGCTGTAACCGTAGGATTAAGTTTACTGAGCAAGAAGGTTGAGATTTGCATGCAGGTCTGGGGCTTGGAGCAGCACCTGCCCGCTGAGGCTCAGCAGGTCTTCCTGCTGCCAGGATATCCATAAGGCTCACTGCTGCAGTTTGGTGGGCCGGTTACATAGTGGAGGACAGGAAGGTTGGGTTGCTACTGGTCACTCTGTTTTTGGCTGATGCCTGTTTGAGAAGGAGATGCAGGTTTTAATGCTGTGGAAAAGACATAGCAGGGATGGCTTACCTGAAGCCCCCAGTTTATCTGAGTGGGGACCAATAAGTGTATGTCTCCTGGCAGAAGCCTGGGCTTTGAGCAGAACTGTGCTATATGATACATGGTATGCTGAAAATGTAGGCCCTTCCTTAAAATGTGCACTAAAGCCCAGTGCTGACTTTTTAGCTAATTTCGTATGTGCCTCAGTTGCCTACCTGTTAACTGGAGATGAACATAGTTCTCCATCTCCTCGGGTGTTAGGAAGATAAATTTACATGTGTTTTAAAGCACGCTGTCATTATAGTGAAAAAAAAACCTGCTTGAGAGTCTGTGCAAACATTAATAATTCTGTCTTCAGAGCAGAGTTTGAATGCTGTACAGGAAATATGGTATGGCATTAAAAAGTGATGAGAAAATAAAATATGAAATATTTTGTCATACGGTTAGCAGTGCCCATTCAACACTGAGAACAAAGCCAGGGGCCTCCCATTAGAATTAGATGTGATTCTGCAGATTTTGTTCTAATGAAGAGACTCGAGRATGTAGTTAAGGTGGAATAAGCAGTCTTAATTCCAGTCTTCAGAAATTTTAGCTGTTCACTTTGCRACTTGTTTTTTAAGATACTTTCTCTTGTGTTATATAAAGCAACTAAGGCGGAAATTTAGAAGCTCCATCAGGCTAATGTAGGAATCCTAGTATCATATTCCAGAAATCCCAGGCTTGGTATGACACCTCTTCCCTGGCCAAAAGGCGCTGGTATTCATGCTGGCAGACGTGCAACAACCACCAGCTCTAAGGAGGAGGCCAGAGTTGGGGACTGAGCACTGAAGGTATTCCGGAGCCACATACAAGCAGAGCCACAGGCGTTGTAGGGCTCCTAGGGGAGCTGGAGTGAGTGGCAGAGTATGCAGCTTGCAAAGTCCACTGCTGGAAGTGGGTTTAATAGCTGGTTCAGGAAATTATTGTGATGTTTAAGAGGGAGTTCTGCTGAACTGGGTCAAACTGCTTCCAGACAGTCCTGTGGGACCAAAGCGTGCCATGGCATGCTGTCATCTACCAGCCTACTTGGATCATGGGTTACATGTGTATAAGTGTTTGTATATAGGGAGCCGTCCATCATTTCAGTTCAGAGACGGTCCTTTTCAATGCAGCATGTTGGAATTTAGAGAATCTGTTTTCCTACATCTTTCTAGGAGTTATACAAGTATCCATACATCACCTGATTTTGTTTCTTTTTCTTCCTTGCTGGTTAGGCCTGTGACAAGACTAGTTCTTGAATTAGGTGTTACTGTGTTTCCTATGTGCAAGGAGGCAGTAACTAAATTATTGCATAAAATAGATATATAAATACGGTGAAGTTCATATACTGCTCTTTGGGATGCTGAGGAACAAATGAATGACTTGCTGTGACAGTGAGAGCATGGGATCTCTGTCACCTTTCTCTTATAGCTAAGAACTTAATAATAGAAAAGACCAATTCAGAGAGGCATGCAGAGAGGGTCTTTCATTTGCCCTACCATTCTTCACTACTGTTTCCTCCTACTTGATCTCTCTCTTTACACCTAAGACATGTTGCTCTTGCTGTTTGAAGAGTGCTGACTAGAGATTGACTCTTATCTAATATTATTTAGTGTTAGCTCCCCTTTCCCACTCAGACTGCGRTGGCTGCTTCAGGGTCATGTGGCTGGAAATGAGAATGTGTGCTCCACAGGTAGTCAGCTCACTGAGCTGGCCCCCCAAAGTGTCTGCTCTTTACTACAAACAGTTTTTTTCTTTTATTGCAAACAGAAATCTCAGCTGCCAAGAGAACCACCTGCATATAAGCATGCAGGTAGCGTAGYGGTGGTTGCTGTATGGTACACATTAGGATTCCAGTCTGAATGATGCAGATGTTCAGGGACTTGCAGTGGCTTTAAGGTGACCCAGAGTTGCTTGAGTGACAAGGAGTTGGGACAGTCCTATGGGGCATTTATTATTATTACAATACTTTGGAAACAAGAGCTAAGAGCTTGCGAAGAGCTGACATTTGCAGCTAAAATATGTAATGCCTGAAGAAATGCAAAAGCAGCCTTTATTAATATTGGCTTTTCCTAGCAGTAAACTTGAAATATGATGATAGTCTGTAAGCATGCAATTCCTCTTTCCAATTAAAAAAAATGTGCCTCGTGCCATGTCTAAGCAGGAGTCCAGCAGTGAAGGACAGCACATACAACTAAGGTAAATTGGTGCAGTGCCAAATGAAAAGGAACCAACAAAATGGTTGATGCCATGCTCTCAGGCACAACCCTAACTGAATAAAATAAAATATTTAATTGTGTCCTGAAACCTTTTTTACTTGGCTTCCATTGGTAGACCAATGGGAGAAGCAAACAGCAGAATCAAGAAATTTTTACAAAACTGTCATAAAAGTGGAGGCTTTAAAAAAGACGAACCAAGCCCAACATTTTGTAACGTGGTTCCAGCTGTTGAGATAGGAATTATGAATGTGCAGAGAGGCAACAACCAAATGCATGCCTCACTATCTCCTGGCTGTTGCTCAGTGAGATAATCACTTGTCTCTTCTCATACTCAGTATGAAAATTTGTTTGAAAGGTATCAAGGAAATACAAAGACTGCAGATGGTGTCTGGAGATTGTTATATATCATTACACAGGCAAAAACAATGTTAAAAAAGCATTAAGGTTGCAAAGTCAAGTGTTCAAAAGGTATAAAATTACAGAGTAATGGTTGTCTACGCAGTTGTAATGGGCTTCTCTGTGAACACTCGTTATCTTTTTATTATTCATTATAATTATCCCATTACTCATTAACCTTAAATGTGGGATCATATGGAATTTTCCCTMTTGTTCTTTTAATTTAATTTACGTGTGAAAAAGGTTTTAGCTTAAAAAAAAAGGAACCTGAAAATGCCATCCCATGGCATATTGACAAATGGATTGTCAGCAAGGTTGAAATCTTTCTATTTATCACAGAGACATGGAGAGTCTGGCAGCATTAGATTTTAATAGTCTATGTGAACCAGTGCTAGAAGGGGCTGGATCACTTTGCAGCTGGGTGTAGATGATTTTTGTTGACAACAGAGGAGTGGTCAATGTCAAGAATTTGGGGGTTACAGCCAGGATGCAGAGGGAAAGGGCTGTCTTCTTTTTTCTTTGTATATGTCTCTGTGCCCTTCTGTTCTCACTCATTTTGGCTCCTCTCATATCCTGCTTAGCCCTCCAAATCAATTTGGCTCTTCTTAACTATCTGGTTGCCATCACTGCTGCTTTTTCATTCTTAATTTTAGTCAATTCTTAATCTCAGGTCCCACTTTGCACAGGTATTTTCAGATCCGCATCAGATTCTTCTCCACTTCAGACTGTAACACTTACTCACCCTGGGCTCCTTTTACAACACCAGTGCCTTGAGGTATTGTCTTTGTCCCCCTGCCCCATAACCAAGGCATATCCCTCTTTTATTCCTCAGTCTCCTTTTGTGCTTCCTCCTCCACAGCTCCTCGTCTCAGTGAGTGATGGGCAACACCCCAACAGCACAGCAGTATCATAATTGCAGAGATAATGCAATACCCCACAGTACTACTAGAAGTATGT
This sequence comes from Amblyornis subalaris, assembly GCA_018881555.1. Taxonomy (NCBI): domain Eukaryota; kingdom Metazoa; phylum Chordata; class Aves; order Passeriformes; family Ptilonorhynchidae; genus Amblyornis; species Amblyornis subalaris. The sequence goes on from JACAXG010000039.1 coordinate 5,801,331, forward strand.
GCCAGCATCTTTTGTCATACCTGTGATCCCTGCCTCCTGCTCTGTACAGCTCTGGTTACTGTGCACACACTTCCTTACAGCTAAGAGAGAAGGAGGTGCCATTCCCTGTCCATCTGCAGAGGTCTGTGGAAGCTGGGAGGGAAGCAGGTATAGGGACTTCAGGAAGATATATGCTGAGGATGCAGGGACTGGGTATTTTCAAATGTTCCTCATGTGGCCAAACCTGCAAAGTTTTCACAAGAAAGGTAGGAGGTTCATCCCTAGCAGAATGAGTCACCCATTGGGCCAAATTTCAGGTCCCTCTTCCACATGTTGTAGGAAACCTTGCCTTCCTTCGAGCTCCTTCCAGTCACTGTCCAAGGAGAAGAAGCTCTATGAGCTCGGCCATTTTTGCCTGCATTCGGCATCACTTTATTCCAACACGGGTGAGAAAATTGTGTCTGTCTTGAGAAACAAGAACAGGACAARCAGTTTGACTGAAATTTCTCACCATCAATTTCAAGGGAGGATGTGATCTGCAGGATGGAAATCTCGGCAGTGCTAGAGACCCGACAAACCGCTAGTTCACTCGAATGTCGGAGACCATGGGAAATGTCAAACCCCCATAGTGACAGAATGCTACCAGCCCTTCTGGTAAAACATTCAAATAAGATGACTAGCACAAAGAAATACCTATTGCTAAAATACAACTTCCCAATTACATGAAATAAATTTATTGTTTGGGTTTTTTTCTCCTACAAGCCCTTCATAGTACAGAAATAAGTACCTTTATTTGGTGGGAATGTACCAAATGGCCAAAGTGCAAATTATCTGCAAGCTGAATTTGTGTCAGTATTTCAGCTGAAAAACTATACTGAGAGATTAATATTTAACTCCTAGTCATCTTCGGTGTTTTCTGCCTGTAATTCTTACCCTGCTGTATGTGAGGTGAGAATTCTTTGGCAAAGACTGCTTTTATGTTTTTAAGCTGATATATACTTTGTTGCCATAGGTTCCTGAAAAGACAAGCATGTTCATGTTAGGGGTGTACAACTTGCAACTGTGAGGAGAGGGGAACCTGTGTACATCTGTACTTAAGAGAAATGTCTTTAAAACCCTTTATTGAAAAGAAATCAGTAAGAGGTGAGATTGATTGCATCCTCAGTTTATGAGATCCAATTCTTCCTCTGTTAATGAACTTAATATTCTCACCTTCTACTATGTTTTTACTGTCCATAACCCTGCTGAGGCACCTCAGCTGACATGAATTTAGATGTTTATGGCACGCTGTGCTCTCTCTTCCCATCTAGCAGGATGGATTTCCAAGTTAAAAAGAATAGCGCAGTGGTATCTTTTTTCCCCCCATGAATATTTTTGTTCTATATTCAAAGAACTGCCACATAAGTAAGAAAGTGGAGCCTAAAGAATTAGTGACTGAGGAATGGGGGCAACAGAAAAAAAATGGAGCAAAAATGGAGAAAAAGAAAGTACTTGTGCTGGCAAGACAGGCGGTTAGACTGGGACAGAAATAAAGAGGAAACAAAACAGATGAGGGATTACAGAGTAAAAACTATTTGGGAAAAGGATATTGGGAGAGGTAAATAGGGTAGAACAGTAGGGAAGAGCATTTGCTGAATGTGAATAGAAATCATTATAAAGTTTCCACCATCTCCTAATAAAAATACAGTAGCCTTGAGTCCTTGTGCTTTATTAAAAACTCCAGCTGGAATATATAAAAGAAGGCAGGCAAATTATTCTCAAGTCAGATAACTTTTAGATGAAGGAGATGTAGAGATTTGATGAGATTTTTTGAAGGCAAAAAATATTTGATGAACAAGACTGAAGAAAAGATGCACCAAGGAGGAGAGGAAGGAAAAGAAAAAAGAAATGGTAGAGGAAAAAAGAGGGAAGATTTGAGCTATAATTAACATTTGTCTGTTTGCCGGAAATAAATGATCTCTTACCCAAAGAATCTCTCTGATACAGAAAAGTGTCAGTCCTAACTCTGTTTTTGTTAGATGTCAGGTATCACCCTCCCTTTTGTTCTGGCAAGAGGRCAAGTGCAGGATTAGGAGGTTAAATATTTCTACAGTGTGCTCTGTTCAGAATGGGCTTGGTACTGTTTAATGGACAATGAGCTATACTGCAGCTGACAAAATACAGGTTTTCTGAGCCAAATATATTCAGTACAATACATTTTCTTTGGTTATGATGGACAGTAATCTAGTGTGACATAAGGCTTGATTTTGCACGGCCGGCTGCATTGGTTCTGTGGTAAATGGAGGCTCCCGTTACAAAAAAATGCCATTATTCCTATAAAAGAGTGAACTGATTTGAAAAACGGAGAATTGGTTCAAGTCTGCAGCTTACCTGCAGGTAGAACTTTTTACCCAGCTCCCAGTACTGTACTTCTCCATGTGCTATGCATTCTYTCCCTATCTTAGTGAGACAGAATTTGAGAGCCGGAAATTCCGCCTCTGTTGGGAATCGTTATGCGCAATCTTTTGATTCCATATTTAGTGGACACTTATAATTTTTCTTGTAATGCTTTCAGGGAAGCTTTACATGTTGATAAGAAGGCACTAGCAGTCCTAGTACGTGTTTTTATGTGCTTTCCACTTCAGTTCCCAGTTGTGTTTAGGTGAAAAGGAAAAGAATAGCATTTTGTTATGGCTGAAGATTACAGTTGCTCACAACCTGTGATTTTTCTTTATTTATAAAATACTTTGGGCTGAATAGACTGTGAATTACTGTAGGGCTTACTGGGGCAAGCTAAAGTGTAGATTGCTTTTCCCAGTCATGAATTTCAGTTAAAAACAAACAACTGATGAACACATTTCCCTAGAGACTGATTTAAATAGGGGTATTTCATTTGTATAATTCCTAAATAATATTTTCCTACATATATAGAGAAAAAAGAGAGTTTTTTGCTTAAGATATTTTTGAAAACATGTTAGAGACTTTTTTTTAGACTTTGATTTTTCCTTTTTCAGGGGGACCAAGTAGGAAAATTTTTATTGTAGTTGGGTCAAGGCAGAATTTTTGGGAAAAATTAAAATAAAAAATCAAATTTGAACTAAACTGAAAAAACAGAGGCCATATTTTGAGATTTCATCAAAACCATAAATTTTGCGGTAGTTGTAATGAAAAATTATTTTTACAAACTTTACTTTTGAATGAAATTTTGGACTAAATTGCAAGGATAGTGCCATAATTGTACCGTGTTTTAGAAGGGGATCTATTAGGAGATGAAATAGAAATTATTAGCAAAGGCTCCTTCAGGCCTTATTTACAGCCAGCATTAGATAAAGTGTTATTTGGTGGGCAAATAAGCCTGCCAGATATGAAACAGACAAGAAGAAATGTGTCTTGGCATGCTGGGGAGGATATAAGTATGGAAAAGTGGAATCTATTATATTTGATAGTGATGGAATGTCACCTGAGATGACCCTCCATTCTTGCCTATTGTTAACTTTTTCCCATACAAAAAAAAAAAAATGCCACAGCCTGTGAATTCTCTAATAGCAGCCATCTGGATGGAGGAAGAACAAACTGTTTACATACATTATTATAGATTTCTGCTGTGTTGTTTTGGTGCCCCACCAAAATTGAGGTTCCCCTGTGGTACTGTAAAAACATAGAGATTGTTCTCACCATAAAGAGTTCCAGTTGACCCTCATGGGACAGAGACAGACGGGAAGGAGCAGGAGAAGTGGTTTGTCCAAGGTCATGGCATAGGTCAGCAGCAGCACCAGCAGGAAAACAGGACCCAGAAGTCTGAGTTTATGTAAATAGGGGTCTTTACCAGCATAATGACTCCTGGGGAAGAATGCCCACACAGGGCATTACGTGGGTATAACTCTAGCTGCCGAGGATGCTGGTGCAATTACATTGTAAACTTTCCCAGGCAGATGAGCCCCTGCTTGTGGGCTTTAAGCACAAAACCCCTTTGCGAGGAAACTTTCTGCCAAGGAGTGTTGTTGGAAATCTAGCAAGAGGAAGGAAAGAAAAAACAAAACAAAACAGCCCTCACTTCAATTAGAGGAAAAGATAATTCCTTTCAAGTTGAGAGGCTCGACTCCTGCTGGCCTTTGTTCTTAAGCTTACCCTTGCTGTAATTTCTCAGAGTAACTTGAATAATGCCAGTTTGTTCTGTGATTACCCTCAGCTGGAGCACAAAATTAATATCTCACTAAGTAATTCAGTACATGATGGGTGAACATTTAGTTAAACATGCCCTAAAAAGCTAGGATTTTCCATGTTCGCTGGAACTCTTTCAGTGACAATTAATTGCCTGTGTTCGTATATGTTTATGAGCCTCAGTAAACAGGCAGCATATTTACGTCTCCCCATTACCTTCAGAAATAAACTTCCTGAAGAGAAAAAATGTCATGTTCCCTGATTACAATCTGATTTGAAGTAAACAAGGGGTGGGGAAAGTGACTAGTAAGCAGGACTTTGGAGGGAGGAAGGTGGGAGGTGAGGAATTTTCTCTCTCTAGAATCATACCACATCTAATGCTGGTAGTATTAAGTTAATATGCTGCAAGAGAGAAATGGCCTTGGCTAGTCCTCTTACTGTTTGGGGATTTGTTTGCCTTTTTTATCCTAAGAGTTTAGACTCAAGACCAGATGCAATATTTACTAACTTGTGATGTGGAGTTGCTATAGAAAATATCACCTTTGAAAGGCATGTCTCCTAAACTCCTAAAATAGTCCTGGCATTTTCTGAAAGCCCTAAACTATTGAGGTGTGATCCTGTGACATGCTACAGCCAATACTCTCCCGTTTCTTCACATTGTATCTCGCTGCTATTGCACTGCTTTCTCTCCAGTGAATCTCTTCCAGAACTGAAAGAAAGTACCAGTCTTTTCCCCCATGGGTCTTATTTGCTTTGGCTTTTGCCATACAATGTGAGTTTGTGAGGCGAGGGGAACCCACTTTTTTTTGTCACAACTGGGGCTATGACATTGACTGATCATGGTACATAATCCTTTTCTACACTGCAGGATGAATTAACCCTTGCACAGCGTTCCGAGATTGTAGGAAACAGACTGTAGACAAAAGACTAAGATAGTATCATTTGCTTTGGTTGTATCCATTAACATCTTCAGAAAGAGGACATTAGTGCATAATTTCAGTCTGTCTGTACAACTGACTGCTAGTTTCATTGGCTTGTGCTTGTAAGGGATTATATCAGATGTAAAACACAATTTAGTGAATGTTCATTGTTGTTCACTTTTTTATCTAAATTTTTTTCACTCTGCTGCTGTCCAAAGATTTCCTTTAGGATTGGGTCTTTAGGTAAAAGTAGACCAATGGAAACATCCGAGCCATAGTATAAAGACAGATGATAAAGTGAAAAATAATTAATATGATGATAGATGGCAAGCCTTTGCTGTTGTCCAAAATCTTATCCGTTAACTCTTTCAGATTTACTGTAGGAGGTGCAGATTTACTGTACCAGGATGTGTCACTTCTTAGAAACTTGGTTAGCTACCCTTAGGTAAATCAGCTTGATAAATGATCCATTAAATAGTAAAATTCTCTGTTCATCAACATAGTTTTAAGGTAGCTGGACTGAAGGAGCTGACAGACCTAAAAATAAAATCAGTACTTTTCTTGTAATCCGTTGTAAACAAGCTGTCAAGCATCACTATGGTCTCCTTTGTAATAGCTTTAATGAGTAAATACAGAGAATAAAAGAAGAGAGACAATGTAAAAAATGTAAGCCAAATATAATTGTTCTTTTTCTTTTCTTTAACCTATTATATGCTTTAGGTGGTATCTCTATTTCTCTAGTCTTGACTTAGAAAATTTTGACATAATAGCTGTTGAGTTGCTCCCTGATTCTGATACCTGTGACTTTAGACAGTTTTAAAAGGATAGGTAAAAAGCTTATAAAAAAAAAGTGCAGGTATAATTGTATTTTAGCAAATAAAAGCCCCTGAATTATGTTTTTCTAGTAGGTGTCTGCTTTTTTCTTTTAACTCACTTTTTGTGAATGAAGAAATCTCCATTTTATGAAAGGTAAAAATACATCCAAACATTTGTAATTTCTGTACTTCAGGCTGCCAGGAGAAGATTATCTTTTTCTTTCTTTCAGTTAACTCCAGGTTTCTTATCCACAGCTTTGGTTGCTGTGGGGTTAATATCCTTTGGTGCCTGCCTTCGAATGTACCTGGCTGTCCAGTTTACAGATGATGTGTTCCTATTTATTTCACTTCACTTCTAAACTTCCCATTGAAGGATCTCTATTGCTCACCTGGCTTGTGAATGTGCCCTCAGGCTGGTGACACCAGTGGGAGCAGTGCCTCTGCAGATGCGCTGGGATGTGGTTCGCTCCCTGAGTTCCTGCGGCTGGGACTGGCTGGGGCTTCATGAGCCTCCCCATAGGAAGGAAAAAAAAGTTGTGAAGTTTGCTTGCTGTTGCTCACTGGGATCGAACAGCTTGTCTTTTCTTTTGAGGAACATTTATACTTAACACTCGGCAGGCAAACTGCTATTTCAGTTTGCAAGTGGATTCAGTTATTCAAATGCACAGGCCAGAAAATGAAGGGGATTCTATTTAAACAGTGTGCTCCCAAGTCACAGATGATCTTTTTGATGTCTGTATTTTGCAAATGGAAATTTTCCATTTTCCAGCACTAGCATTTGTTCAGAGGCTGTATGCTATCTAAATCTGCTTTTGTGGCTGTTCATTTGCATTTTTGCTATGCTATATTGCCTCCTGTCTTCTCCCCTTGGCCCCCCACTCTTTTATATTGAATTCCTGTTTTTGCTGCCTCTACTCTATCTTGCATCTCTGAAGGCTCAATCATGCCAGATGCTGAGCATTCAGAGCAAACAGCAGAGGCTGCTCAGCACCTGGTCAGGATTACAGGTGAAAAGGGAATTTCAAACTATCTGCATATTTAAGACTTTTGCTGAGAGAGAACAGGAGAAAGGTGCAGCTGTTACCCACTCAGATAATATTACCACTTCTCCTGTAGCTCCTCACCTTTTCTTAGCTTCAACAACTGCTGGAGCTACTGGCCAGTGCATCTGATGGGGGAGTGTGTGGAAATCTTGGGTTGAAATTTTATGGCATGATTTGAAATACAGTAGTCAAATGATAAAGCCAAAATGGTCCTTCTTGGATTTAAAATAATGGCCACAGAAAACCTTGCATGTTCATGTAGATTCCTTGGTCAGAATGACAGTTTTCTACTTCCTTAGTATTTATCTTTTATTTCACCCTGTACACATAGGTTCTTTCTTCTCCCAAATCTGGTTACATCCACTTCTACAAGCAAACCGCTTAGCAAGAAAAACTGCATTAATATCCTGAGGGAAAATTGAGAAGGTGAGGAGAGAAGCACAACAACTTAATYCTGGCAGTTGAAAGAACAATCTGAAAGTTGTCTCGGCTCAAAGTATCACGTACCGTCAAGTAATCACTATTCACTTCTGCAGATACCAACCCTCAAACAGTCTATTTCACCCTCAGGGAAAGCAGGGGAGGGGGGTGGGGGAGAAGAAAGCGTAAGCAAGAGTATCACTGGAGTATCATGCACTACAATGAAACGCAGCGTATTTAAAGCTGAGCAGTGATACAAACCGTGGGGCTGGGAGGCGGGGATTGCAGGCTTCTCCTCCCATTCTTGTCTATTTTCTAAGTTCAGTTCTCAGAAGAGAAGATGAATGAAAAAGAGGGACCCTCAGAAGAGGGATCACACTGTCCTGGTCAGCTTGGAATTCACTAGGGAATGAAAATACTCAATAGTTTACCCAACCAGGCTTTTCTTCTGAATCTGTTTCAGCAGGTTTGGAAGCTGGYGTGATGGTAGTGCTCCACGGGGCTCATCCGGATGTGCATGAAACTAGTGAATGCCTGTACAGTGCTCTGGAAACAGATTCCTTTTTCAAAAGGTTTTTCCCCCGCAACAGGGGGCAAATACCTGTGCAAGCAAGGCATGATGTTCCCACTGTATGGCACAGCACTGGTACCTAACTACCAACGATTATTAATGCCTGGTGATGAAAGCACAGTGTATAGGCAGTATTTTGTGCATGTGTATGGCTTCCTACACTGCCCTTTTGCTTCAGCTGCTTTCTTTTGCTCATGGACTAACTGGATATGGGGCAGTTATAGGAATCCATAACAAAACCCTCTGCTTATGAGAACAGCAAACTGCCAGAGTAAAGCGTGATATTTCCATGTTCCTGTCATGTGCAAGCACGTGCCCACAAACCAAAACACAGCTGGCAAGTCTAATTTTAGCTCTACCAGCCTTGAGAAGTGTCCCTTTAAAGAAATTCTTTTTATAATTTTTTTTTTTTTTGGAAGCAATTTGGTTGATAATACAGCAGCTGACAATCCCGCTGCAATACTATGGATGATTTAAATAAAAACAAAAAGAAACTGCTGCCCCACATTTTTTTCTCAAAAAATTTATAAATAGGCAAAGCCACTGTAGAAAGGCCCTGGAATCTGATGACATGTTAAAGAAATAAGTTATTTCAAAAAAGGAGAAACGCTGGGATTTGTGTACAAGAGGAAACATTTTGTTATTCACGCACTTTTTTCCCTGATGATTTATAGCCCTGTTGTAAGACACTCTCCCTTCGAGTCTTTCAGAGGATAAATATCTGGGATCGCAGTGCTGACACAGGTCCTGCACGCCTGGGATCTGTGGCAGGTGTGGGGCTCCCGGCCGGACGCGGGGCCACACCTGGCCCTCACCTGGGCCGGGGCAGCGGCGGCAGCTGCTGCGTGCGGGGGAGCCCGGCCGTTCTCGGAGGAAACGCAGCCGCGGGTAACTTTTGTGGCACCGTGGTATTTTCACACGTCTGGGGGAAGGCACCCGCACGTCAGGCCGGGCGAATTTCCTCTTTACCCTCTTCCTCCATTTTGTTCCAACTTTAAATAAACCAAGTCTTATATAAGCGGTCTAACAAAGTATGTATTTAATATGTCTGGCCCGGGGTCGCCTCTCCGCGAAGTGCCGGATGATGGTACGGGGCAGTTTCCTGAAKGGGGAGGACGACGACTTCCTTGCTCGGCGACCAGGCTCCGTGACCTTCCCCCTCCCCTTTGCTAAAAAATAAATAGATTTTTTAAAAAATTAAAATAATAAATATAAAACCGCGTTTTGGGGCTGCTCTGCCTCCTCCCCCGCCCCGCGGCGTTAGGATTTCGCGAGTCCCGCGGCCGCTTCCCGGAGGTGCCGGGTCCGGCGCGGGCGCGGAGCGGGCGGGGGCGCGGAGGCGGCCGCGCGGCCTGCGCCGACCTCCCGGGGGAGCGGCGCGCCAAGGTCCCTCCCACCGGCGGCGCGGCGCGGAGGGGGTTTGAATGAAAGACAGGACGAGCCCTGAGCACCATGTCACTCCGTGAGGGAGGCAGCGGCAACTAGGCTGGGGAAGGCTCTTCCCTCCCCCCCCCTTTTTTTTCTTTTCTTTTTTTTTTTCCTTTATTTTTCTTTTCTTTTTTTTTCTTTTTTTTTTCTTTTTTTTTTATTTGGTTGGAAGGGGGGTGGGTGGGGAAGCGAGAGGGGAGGGCTCGAGAGCGGGGCGAGCCGAGGAGAGAACGAGGAGAGCGAGCGAGCGAGCGGCTCTGCGGAGATTTGGAGCTGCACTGTCTTCCCGGCTCCTCTCGCAGGACGTTTCCCCCTCGAGCCGGGCAGCGGGCACCGCCGGCGGCACGCTGCTGCCAGCGGGGGAGGCGGGCTGCTCCGCCGCGGGCACCCGGGCACGGGGCTTCCACCCACCCACGCACACACACCCGCACACACCCCCTTCGCGCACACACACACACACACGCACACACACACACACACGTATATGTTCGTGCGGGCGCGTTTTTGGCTGCGCTGGAAGTAGCGCGCGGTAGACGGCGAGGAAGTCTCGGCAGCCTCCTCTGTCGCCCGCGCTGTCAGGAATAGCGGCGTGAGAGGAAGAAAGGCCCTGGGGCACTACACCCTGCCAACGAGTTCCCCGCACCAGCCAGAAGGACTCCAGCTACATGGGCAAACGCCTGGACCAGCAGCCAATGTACCCCCAGTACACCTACTACTACCCCCACTATCTCCAAACCAAGGTAAGGGTTGGCGGAGCCGGGCSCCTGGCGGAGGATGGAGAGCGGAGCCGCGGGCTCGCCTCTTCTCTTCGGCGATTTTTCCGTCCCTTCCTCGGGTTTGGTGTCACAGTGAGCCGAGCTGGTAGGCAGAAAGCAGGCGTGAGAGAGACAGGAAGGTTACTGTCTGCCCTCCCCTTTATTTCTTTATTTCTTTTAATTTTTTTTTTTTTTCCCAAGGGCTGCTGGCGTCGGCTAATTCCTTTTATTGTTTGGGGAGAACAGTGCGGTTAACGCTATCGTAACAGCGGGCAGGTAGTGTGTTTATTATGGCATGGGATAAAGATTGCTCTGGACAGCATCGGACATGAAACACTTTTGGTGGCTCTTCCAGTGATCTCTACAGTTTATTCGCAGCTTAAAAGCATTTTGCTGTTAGAAAAGCTGTCTGTGGCAACTCAAACTTTTAATCAGCTGAGGAGGAGATGCTCGGGAGCTCGGAGGAGAGCTCGGAGCTAACCGACTGTAAATCTGGTGGAGTTTGTTTTAGTGCATTGCACTGCTTTTAATATTTCATTAAATATTGAGGATGATATGGCTGTACTCTGCTGCATTTAAAAGGTCTAGAAATAGAGGGTAACTACTTTTGGAAAGCATATCCAAGCGTGGACGCTTCCGTTTTCTTTCTACTTTTCTTAATAATTTTTAAAATGCCAGCAGACTGGAAAGCAGGCCTGCATCTCCTAGAGAGGCTGAGTGAAGTCTATGCTACCTGGCCATGAGTTAGTTAATTAAAGCTTTATTTTTATAATGCCATTGTATAATAGTCTGCTCTCTGAAAAGATTTCCTGTGTGACTAAGGGACAGTAACAAAAGAAAGCCCTAAACCGAAAGTTTGCAAACCCTGTTAGGACGCTGTATTTGGAGGGAAAAAAAAGGAAAAAATACACACTTCACAAGGTGAAGTGTGACCTCACAGCCACAGATTAACAGTTTCAGTAAATAAACGAACATCCTTTAGGAGGGAAAACCCAAGGCAGGGTGCGCACACGTGCGTATGGCACTGCATGCACATATACACACTGCGCTTCTGTGGCAAATTTAACACATGGGACATTTGACGTGTGCGTCTGTGTGTGGTGAAGTGCCACAAGGGAGGCTGACTTCTCCAGACTTTTGGTTTGAAGCACGTTGATCTGGCTGCGGTTGTGAAAGGATAAGTTATATTCCTTGTTAATAAGAATTACTTTCCCGTTAACGTTTATAGCCTGACTACTGCATTATATAAATTAACTAATTGTAAAAACTGCGATTCAGGCTGGTTGGAGTTGTGATGACACCAGAAGCACTCAGTATGATTACAGCCTTATAATTCATGGCAGGGTTACTTCTCACTTCTTTGCTCTGCTCTTTCTTTCACTGCACCATGCAGATTTTTTTTTTTTGGTATTAAATTCATCCTTTTGTAATTTTGTATTTTGGAGTGAATTTTGTCATTTCTCCTGCCCTTCCTTTCAAGGTCAATCTAAATAGCATTTTACCTTTGTGACCATTTAGTGTGTAATGTTGCTGTTGCAGCAGTAGCCCGTCACTAGCTTGACTGCGATATTGCCTATAGCTTTAACTGTTTGGGGGATTGGGGGACGCAGGCTGATGCTATTCCTCAAAACCTGGCAAGCCAAGGACATGAAACAATTGATGGTGTTTTTTTGAAAGAACAATAGCCTCAAGTATTGGAGGAGAAATATTGGACATTCCGTGCCTTTTACTCACGTAGCTTACATTTTGCCAGTTGTCTTTCTTTTTCTATTTTTTCTCATTTTTTTTTAACTTTGTAAAATAAGCTTTTTGAGAAAATTAACCTTACATTTGAGCTTAAAGTAGAAACAATGGCTTTTCCGTACAATGACTTTTTTTTTAACCCCTTGCTTTAAAAAATAAATGCGTTTTTATAGCCAGTATATAAAATTATCAACCTTGTGAAAAGTCGTGTGCATCTGTCTTTGTACACTTGCACTATTACAGTAAGGACAGGTAAAATTTCAAATTGGTACCTTTCACCTGCCATTACTTTTTCTTATTTTCCTTGGTCCACAGTTAAGTGCGTACATAAAACCTAGACAATAAACACACATACATGTGCACATATATATACAGACACAAGTATTTCTCTTCTACAGACCATAAGACTTTAAAGTAGTGCAGACAGGCAGCATCTGGATTTTGTTACCTTAAAGCTGGCCATCAGCTTCTGGGACATTTTAAAGCAGCTAGATCCATTGTATGTCTAAAGCTAATAGTTGGGTAATCAAATAATCTTGTGGTGGAGAGCTGTATCTTTTATCATTCCTATTGGATAAAAATGTATAAATAAACCTTTGTATGATTCCAGCCGGCCTGAAAGCTTCAGCTTCTTATTTTCCAAAAACTGCTCTTTGTACCAAGCATGGTAGGATTCAGCTCTACAGAAAGAATGTGTTTTTATGCTCATAGTCATACATGCTGAGGAGGGGGGGTGCATTCATTTGTAATTAAGAAAGAAATTCTAGGCTTTCTTACAGCATTTCTATACAGCTTCTGAAATTCAGAGTCGCAGTGTGTTCAACAGGCAGAGTTTGGAAATTCTTGTTCCGCAGCGTGTTTGGGTGAAGTGCTGCTTTTGCTTTGATTGTTTGGTGAAGTTGCCTTGGTTCTCCTTTGAGAAGGACCGCATTACTGTGCATCACGTCCTTCTCACGGGGGAGCACGAAGCTGCGCAGGATTTCAGTCTACAGTCTGTGTTTGTGTCTTCTAACGTGGCTAGCACATTGTTGTGCAGAAATGGCGTAAATGAATAGCTATATGGGTAATGGGATTATAAATAGAAAAAATGGATTCCATATGTTTGTCTGATTGCTTTAACTTTTTAGTGTTTTGTGGCCTTTTGTGGAACACAAAGCATGCACTCGTTCAATTTACTTGTGCTCCTTCATTATCAAATGCCACCACTGAAGCTAAAACTTTAATTTTAGGCTTAGGAAAAGCCATTGTCATCCAAAACAGAAAAGGGGGGGAGAGTGTCAATCCTTAAGAGACAATTGCAAGGAATTTAATATGTCTCTTAAGGACAAGCACTGAGTTTGAGGAAAGACATAACCCTATTCCTGTTTTGGTGTGATGCTGTCTGACAACTTCAGTTTCAAAGTACGGTTCTGGAACTTCTTCAGGCAGATGCTGAGAGTAGGGTCCAGTTATTCTAGGAGTTTATTTCAGAGTAAGTGTTTCTGGTTGCTGTTGTAAATGAAGCATAGTCTTGTGTTCTTGCTGCAAAAAATATTGCATGGAGGTGTTTCAGCTCATGTCTATCTGATGAGAATCTGTAGTACATTTTTATTTTATTTTGAGACGTTAAGAGAATTTCCTTAATTGCATCCTTGCTGATGGTGTAACTATTCAAACAACTGGTTTACAGGAGTATGTTGCAAATTGTCACATAAAGTCGTAATGATGCCAAATCTTGCATTGTGGTCTGAATTTCTTTCTTTTGTTTCTTGCTTGCTATTTTGCACAGAAGAAAAGAAAAATAAGAACTAGGAAATATCATGTAACTATGTGAAAAATGGGGGGAAAGATAATAACTCTGAATATGTTTGAAAGAGTCTCGTTAATTTAGTAGATGATGTGTTTTATCTTTGTCCTCTGCAGCTTATGACTAGACCTATTGCTGGGGTCAGCTTTCTTTGCAAACAGTCTACTGAAAAAACCTGAATCACTTGGGTGGAAAGGAGGAGGTGCCACAGTTACCTGTTGACAGGAATTGTTTAGTTTACGATCGCTATACCTGCACTCGGGGTAAAAATATGCCGGTTAAGCAGCTATTTCCGTGYGGTTTGCTTTCATGCATTCTCCAGATATTTCCTACTTATTAGTCATGGTTTGGGTCTGGTAGTTTAACTCTCATGGTGTTGACTCTGTAACCCAGTCAGATGGCTGAAATACCCCAAAATGAGAGGCAGTGTTTACAGTACCCACAGTACCTCTTCATCTCTGTATGCCTGATGCACGTGTGAACACATGCAAAAGGAAGAAGTGTGATTTCCCAACACCTAGCTGAATAAAATGCCATCTCTGTGGCTGTGAAAGGTGTGCAGACTGACCTGCAAGCAAGAAGGCTTAATGAGCATGTTCCTGAAGTGACAGATACATGCTCCAGCTGAGGAAAAAAAACAATTAGGAAGTTCAAACAGGTGTACTCAGAAGGATTTAAGTTTGATATAGTGATTTTTATGGGCACACATTTGGGTGTGTGTTACGTCTCCTTGTTGTCATTTTTAGGGCATCCTTTGGTATGAGGGAGTTGGAGACCTCCTTCAGTTGTGTGCCACGAGCATGCCTCCCTCCTTGCTCCATCACCCTCTTTTGGAAAGCGTGTATTTGGAATCAGCACAAAGCTCTTGCCTCTCTTCACCTTGTAGCTACCAATCCCATGCTCTTTTGTCACTCACGTTTCTGTTTAGCGGGTTTACGGCATTCCCCACTTTTGGCCATCTGGCCATACAGAAGGCCTTGAAGAAAGCGTTCCAGATACGGAGATGCCTGACAGGGCTTCTCTGGCTGGTAGTGTTCAGATTGTGTTTGGTGCCTGGTGTGAAGCAGGGGTCAGGTGTAAGGAGTAATTCATCAACCACACACTGATTTCAGGCTGCATTTCCAACCATCTGCAGCTTGGATCGCTGCCAGAGCTCAAAAGTCTAGCTGGAGCCCATGTGATCGTGCCAAAGTAAAGGCAAACACTTGCAAATAGAGAAATGCATTTCTAGGAATGAAGTTTGTTCTCACTTAGCCCCTGTTTGATTCAGTATGTCACAGTGTGTTTTAAATGCCTCAGAGAGCTGCCCAAAAGAAATACAAATTCATTTAAATGCCATTTAAAAATATTTAAGCCTGGCTATAATTTTGATAGTAATATTAATATCTAGCTCTAGGATTTGCTGATTGGCTTAAACAATAAGGAAGATAAAAGTTGTGTTCCTCAGAAAAATGCGGAAATATATGAACTCATTTGCTTTCCACTGGATAAAAATACTTTTCTTGTTTTAAGGGGCATAAAGATATGTATTAAAATGGTGTTAATTTTTTTGATTGATCTTCCTTTAATGTGTTGCCTCAATGCAAGTCTGTTTAAATTAAAAACCAACCAACCAATCAAATACCCCAAAACAAACACCCACACAAAAAAAGCGCCAAATAAAACCCCCAAGAAACAAAAAACAACAACCAAACAAAAAACCCCCAGACCTAACCCGTGGAAAAGGAAAGTTCAAATTTTTACTCCTTCAAACGCTTATGTATTAGGATATTCTGTGGATATTTATTTTGCAAGCAGATATTTTATTTCTGTAACAAAAGAGGGAAGTTGCAAGCATTTGCCAGATTAGGCTACAAAAATCTTGCTGTGGCGAGTGCTATGTGTTAATAGTTATAATTTAAAATGCCTTTTACAAGGTGCCCTTTCAATATAAGTACAGTGGTTCAGAAATGAACTGGTTTGGTTTTTAATGCATGAAGGCCTTTCAAAGAAAGCATGGTGGTATAGTTGCGCTTTAATTCAAGTATCTTGGTAAAAATCATCAGACTGTTGGTTCTTAAATTTCCATGAATTAAGAAACAGATAAGAAAAGATGCATTTCAAATAGGATGTCTGAGTTCATTTCAGGTCTTGCTGTGGGTAGCCTGGATAGTGTTCCCTTTGCATATAATTGCAAGCAGTGTTTTCTAATTCAATTTAATTTTTTTTTTTTTAGGGGTGGGAAGTGAATTTTTCAGTATGTATCCTCCAGGCAGGGACTTTGCTTGCAAACAGCCGCATTTTGGACTGTCCAGGAAGAGAAGCAGATTTTTTAAAAAAACAAATAGTCTGCTTGTATTTTTTTTTTTCTTGAAGAAAAGAATTTTAATGCTAGAAATTTTATGTAGAGGAAAATAGTTAACTTGCTTCGAGTTCTGCATTAAAATTGTGTTTTGTAACAGTCTCATCAGCTACAGCTGTATGTGATTAAATAGTGTAATATCAAAAGCATGTGTGAATAAGAGCTTTTATGATATAGTTGTTTCATACCAAAGACTGCAGATGGGCAGAGAAGGGAGACAGGGAACAGTGATTTACTCAGATATTGTCAGAGCCTATACTCCGACTGTTTCTGTAGTGACGTTTTGCAATTGCTTTCTCAGTCATATGGGCAACATTGAGTAACAAAGGGAAGTTTAGAAGTAAACACTTTTGCACAGAGAGCTATTCTAAACAAGAAGGTATCAGCCCAAGAATGGTGTCTGCTGATGCAGAATGATGTACCAATGTTTTAAGTAGTGGATTAACAGTAATATTATTGAATCGAAGTTACAGTGAGAGGGATCTGTTCTGCTTCCTTTGAAAAATCAATGAAAAAGATTCAGTAGTCTTCTGCAAGACAGAATCAGGCCCACAAAGCACATACTGCTCACCTTGGCAAAACCAGGACAGCTGAACAATAAGCAGGTGCTTTTTTTTTTTTAATAATAAAAAATACTGTTACAAGAGAAATAAAAATAGTCTATCAAAACAGTTCTACATCGTGCAAGTGGATGAGGACATACCTCATCTGATACTTAACAGCATTTTGTGTTTGCTATGGGTATAATTTTTATTTAACATTATTTATCCTGATTTATAATTTTAAAGAATGAGCAGCATAAACCAGATGCTTTGTCTTTCTGTCTGGTTCTCTCACTGCCAGTTGAGATATGATTTATACCAAGTGGAAGTCTAATTGCCATAGGAGATGTCTCACATGGAGCCCAGTGCCTATAATGAAGATTAACAATTTCTCTACGAGACCAAGTGGGGTTAATCCACGAAAAGTATCAGAGAGCTCGTTTTGCTTGTAGTTATATAATACTTAAGATAAAAATATTGTGTAGCCTTTTTGAAATTTGAAACAAGTCAGCTTTCTGTGTAGGTCTTTTCTGAGGATACAGTGTTTCTACATGGAGAAGTGAAGCAAAGGTTGCTTGTCCTATCTATAGCTGCACATTGGAGGCTCCTGTCAAATTCCTCAGTCATACTGTCTTTTATACCGTGTTGGTTTACAGCAGAGTCTAATCTCTTCTCCTAGAATTTTTTTATTAGCTGAAGGACTTCAGGTCTGACATTGTCAAATAAGAGAAAAAGATTATTTTACTTGCTTTTTGGATGGAAAGACCTTTCTTTCTTTCTTTCTTTCTTGTTTGTTTGTTTGTTTTTGTGCTTGCTTGAAACCATGGTGGAGATAAATTCTCTCTCTGCTTATTTGTTTTAAATTCAAATATGGTAGTTTATTAAAAAGTAAATATTTACATTTTTTAGTGCTTAATTTGTGGTATATTTATGCAGATGAAATTGTTTGGACAGATTTTCTATGAAGGTTCCTCTGTTAATTGTATTGACTTCATTCAGATGCAAATGAATGAAATAAACCACCTGACTTACATAGATCATAGTAGAAGCCAGAAGACGCATAAGATTGCGTGTTTACAATGTAAAGCACTCTGATATTTCGTTCCTTGTTGGTGTCTTCCTGACACATGTTTTATGGTTAGTACCATGTGGTTGATGATGATTTATGGGCTGTCTTGTTGTGGAAGTGACGTCACTCCTGTGTGATTCAAATTTATTCAAGAAGATAAGTTGTTGAATAGATTTGTATTCCCCCCTCCCCAAGTATAAATCAACCAGCAGTTTGTTTTTATTCTGTGATTTTGCATTAATAGACTAAATCCTGAAGCTGCGCTTGAATACTCTGCTGCAGAGCGTGGCAGAGTGGCAAAGTCTTAGTAGTGGACCAACATGATGTTGTTTTATTTAACTGATTGCTCATTTGGCTTCTGTTCCACTCCCTTCCCCACCCACTTTCACAGCCCTTCCTCTGCCCAGCTATATTTAGAGACCAGACAGGCTGAGCCATTCAGAGTTCAGTATCGACGCTGCGCAGGAGCCTGACCTTTCTGCCTCGTGCCGATGGGAGATGGCAGGACCAGATCAACCATCAAGTCTTGTGTGTCTTGCCTGCGAGAAACTCTGGGTATTTGGAACAACATGTGATGCATTCTAGTTGCCTTCCTGGTTGAGAAGCTGGCAACCTTCATCCCAGGGTTATGGGAGGCCGAAAGGCAGACTGAAGATGCAGTGAATAGGGCAGAGGGCTGTTTTGGATGTGCACTCCCAGAGCTGGCAAAATCTTGAGGTGGTGCATTGGTGACCTGTGAGATAAAGGGACATTAGGGAACTTCAGATGGAGGCGTTTTACCAGAGGAGGAGATAAGGGAGCCTGGTGTACTGCTACATCACAAAAGGTTTTTAAAGCTAGGTATCCATAGTTACAACAGGAGAGTTAAAATCTAGATTTCAGAGACTCACCTGGTGTAATGTCCTCCTTCCCTTTAAAGAAGAAAGTATTCGGCAGTTCTTAAAGCTGGAATGATGTGTCTGTGTGAATTCCCCGGTGCTCAGAGAGCTGCCTGTTTAAAGTTTGCTCTATTTTTCCCTCTTGTTCTAATTTTTCCGGCTGTGGAAAAAAAACTGGCATTGCAATTCTTAGCCATATAAGGGACTTGTTAGTTTCTTTATGTGGTTGGGAATTGTTTCTCCTTTTGGTCTTCAAAGGCTGTTGCTGCTGAATATGCTTTAAAGGGAAGGAACTACTTGCTTAGACAAGGCTGCAATCCTTATTTCTTCTCTTTCTCACTTCTCTCTGACCTTTTATTTGGGGGACATGCATATAAATAAATTCTGCTTTTTGGTGTCATGCAAGTTGATGGATACTCTTTCAAAGAGAGAAGCATAATGGGAAATGCAGTCTTCGTTTCTGTTCTCTCATTTTATAGTGATGAATTTGGTTTGGTGCCAGTTAGTAAGTACATGACCTTTTCCCTACATCTTTTGATTCATGACAGGGAGTGTCAGAGCTGTGTTAGTGATCTCTCATTTCAGCTTTTAACAAACTATGAAATATTAAAAATGAATTAGGTCACTTGGAGCTCGGCTAATATGTCAGTGATGCAGGATGGTGATTTCATATTAATGAAGCATAACACACAGCTTAAAATACAAAATTCAGATTTTTGTAAACGCAGACAGCAGGGACGTATTGCTTTTAATTCAGGACATTTTATCTTGAAAATGTTATCTTTTAAAGACAAACCAAACAAGATATTTTGCGAAGATGGTGTTATCGGCCACACTTGTTTAGTGCTCATTCCAGAAAACCGTATCAGCCTCTCAGCCTAATTAGAGCTAAGTTTTTCAGTGTATTTACTTTAAGATCAGAACTGCCGACAACACTTCTTTTAGTATCAGCTGAGATGTGTCTACACAGCTGTCGATGTTCTGCTTAGCTGCTATACACAAACCGATAATCTGCCACGTGGAACTGAATGGTACGATGTACATACTCTTTTGGTGTGCAAATGACACTCCTGGAATTGTTTAGTGGAAGGGAGATTGGGGATGAAAAGTGCTGTGAACGGTACAATGAATAAGGTAAAAAATAGGACCGATAGCTTTTAGACAAGCCTCTGCCTGGTTTTGCATTCATGAAAACTACCTTTAATACCACTCTGTACCTGAAAGACATCAGAAAAAAGTCAGAGGCACTGCAGTCCTTCAGATGTTTGACAAAGCGTGCAGCAGGACGTGGTAAGCTGAATGCTTTACCTAGGCTGTATTAAGACAACGCTTACTGTGTCAATGTAGAGCTGCACTAAGTGTGCTGTTAAACAATCCTTCGTGAAAACAAGCATAAAGCAGACGTATTGCTGTGGCCTTTAGCAAAGCAGCTGGGAACTTTCTGCCTGGGGGAGCATTGCAGTCGTTGGATTTCATGTTTGTGCTCTTTGTGTCTCTTCAAAGTTTTTGCATCCTAAAGAAACACACAGGTTGATCCAAATATTTCCATGTCCTTTTTGGTGTTGCTTTTACTGTGGRTGTCAGCTGGTGGTGCAAGATGGGATAATAATAAATCTGGCTGATGTATGGTGACTCCAAGATGGCAGTAATAGTACATGCTGATCCCATGTGTCTGTCATTGCCTCGCAGATACCGATGTGCAGTGCACTGAGTTTTCTTGAATTTTGAGATTATGGATATAATTCCTGTCTCTAGGAACAGCTGTGAGAAAGATGTAGACTCCTGGCCCACCAGGACATACTTGTTATCTAAGTGATTTAGAAGCCTTGCTGGCCACTCAGTTTCTGCTTTATATCTCTGCCATTTTATGAAATCACTGTAATTGTATACAGTTGTCCCTGTGCAACATGCAATTTCCTGTAGTTTGAAAAGCTTTCAGCTTAAGATTGTCTAAACTTAATAGCATAAACATTAATTTACTGTGTTAGATGGGTTATTGGGTGTTTTTAGCATGCATAAGTCTGGCAGTAATTGTGCTGGACAGAAGAAATAAGTTTTGCTTCCTTCATTGTCTGCCCTGCTTTGACTTAAATGGATCCCTGGTGATGGTAATACTTAGCATGTAGCAGTCTTTTCAATTTTCAGTGGGCTGTATAAACATTAACTGATCTTCAGAGCCTATTCTGAGAGGTGCCTTAAACACCTTATTTGCTCATGCCATTGCTGCATGCAAATAATGACCTCAGCTTTCAGAAGCCTGTGCTGGATTATCAAGAGTTTGGGGATAGACTCATGTAACATCCACACCTGCTCTCTTTGGGCACAATCTGGAGGCAGGGAATGTTGTTGCTGTTTTATGATAAAATGTGGTGTATGAGTGGTGTAAGAGTGGAGGCAAAGCTGGAAAACTAAAGGGAAAACATTTTCAGGAAGGTGGCGTGTTCATCTCTGGTTGTCCAGAGGTGTTGAGTGCCCACAGCTTCAGCAGATGGAGGTCTCAAAAACATCTGACACTAAATTCAACATGACACCCAGATGGGGCATCCAGAATTACAGAGCACTTTGCAAGACCACTTACCCGGGGTGAATGCCTGACCCTGCCTGGGTGGTTCAACATTACACCTGCCTCTTGAGCCTTTCTGCTGGGGAAGAGAACAAATGGAGCAGGGTGAGAGGATGCACTTCCTGGAGGAAAGGAATTCCCTGTTGTTTCCGTGTTGGGGAGGGTAGTTGTCTGCAGTCCTGCTAAGGGGCCCAGGGGAAAAAGATGTCTGTGGTGTTTGACCAGTGATATGAAGGGCAGATCAGGGCCCAGCCTGCAGTATTGTGGAGATTCAAACAGTGCTTGGCCCAAATGTTTCCAGAAGATAAAAAAAAACTTAGCAGACACCTGGACAAGGATGCAGAGGACTACCTCATTCTTCCAAGTAAAAAAGGGAGAAACACTTTCAAACAGAACCTGTGCACAGCCCCCACTGGACCTTGCCAGCTTTGTTAGGCACTGGTGGGAAGGATATAAAAAATAACTGTCACAATTCTACCAACATCATGTGAGGAAACTGGTCTGTGTTCAAGTCCTTCAGGTTAATTTTTCTAATCTACATCTAATCTTTCCCTGTTAATCACCAAGGCAATAGCAAAGAAGTTATTTATGGGTGGGTGTTAGCTAAGTAGTAGTTGATAGATACAGAATTGTCACAGCCAACTGGCTTTGGTTTTCTCATGCCCGACATCGTGTGCCTTGCCAGGACTTATTTTAGATTTTCTGTTGACATTACTCTTTTTATTCCTCTCACCTTGGCTTGTAACAGTATCATATGTGCTTCCCTCTCTGTTGTGTTGGAAGTAGTTGCATTTTTAAAAACCACAGCTTGTTTGGCTCAGAGGTACTTTGTGGATGGGAGAGAAATGATGATATTCTTGATGCTGATAACTTCTTGTGTCCCAAGGGTTTTGTTTTAAATATGTGAAAACACTACAAACAAGGGTTGATTATTGGTGTTTTTAAAGCTGAACAAGGAACTGTGCCAATGGCCACAAAGATGTAGATTGTGATTTTACAATGTGTGTTGAGGAATGAAGTAGGACTGCCATGCTCCAGCAACAGCCGATGAAGTAGGCATTTATGCTTCATCTCTCCTGGTCTTTTAGCAAGGGAGTAAATTATTAGTTGTTTATTATTTCTTAACCTTCAGTGGGTGACTTCCTTTCTACACTAGTCAGCTATTTTGAGGTAGAGATACACGGATTTTATTTCTTTCCTCCTCTTTCCCACATTCTCATTTACTCTCAGGACAGACTGTCAGGTAAGTTCTTACCTTTTTTTTTTACCAGCCTGAGGGTCAAAGAGGTGATCTGAAGCTTAGGTGACAAGGACAGACATTGAAAAAGCTGAAGCATAAGTTGTGGGCACCACTACTGTGAAATGAATGGAAGGAAAGCCAGAAGCCTTATTTTTATTCTGCAATTTGTCCATCATTTGTGATTTAGCAAATTTATCTTTACCAATGTCTTTGGTTTGATTTTTTTTCCCCTCCTTGTTTTGGTTTTTTTTGGCATCCTTTTAAGAGCTCTATTGGTTCTCATTTCTCTTTCACCTAATGCTTATGTGTATGCCATTGTGCTTGTTCTGCTGTTCGACCATCACAACTTTTTTTTAATCTAGATATTGCCATTGTACTTCCTATACCAGTCATACTTTTCCTCTCTTTATTTTTTTTTTTTTAATGGTATTTTACTGTTTGCAGACTGCCTCTGACTGTGCAGTTTGGTTGTGCTGAGCTGCATACAAAACCAGGGTAAGAGATATTTACATTGCTCATAAACTCTTGCAGGCAGGGACTAAGGCAGACTCATAAAGGTGGGCAGGAACAGCAAGGAGAGAAGTGAAGTGCCTGGTGGGAGGCTGCATTGCAAAGCAGTGCCAGGACCTGGATGGTAGATGGTAACTCGTGTTTATTGTTTACCCGTATACCGTATGCTACCCCATCACCTTAGGAATGAGTCACTCTGCCATCCCAGTTCATGCATTGCTGATTTTTTTTCATTTTCTTCCCTAATGTTTAGGGTTGCAGTTGCGCAGAATCATTTCACAACTATCTTTGTGCTTCCCTGGGCTTTAATTTCTCCATCTTTGCTGTTTGGTGGCCAGTCTCCCAAGCATTGCTGTCTGGCAGATTTCGGATGTTGCACAGTGAAGGAAGGCGTGGAGTGGCTCTCTGTAGTTGCCTACGTCGGTAACTGCCACTGAACAAATAGTCTTAGCTGATGTTGCTGGCTGCCTTCACGGAGAACGTAATGGAACTGGACAGAAGAGCAAAGCAGTTGAGGTCAGCGTGAGACAAGAAGTCTATTCCCAGGAGATGAGAGCTCTGGAAATATGGTGTGCAATGGCTGGGGGCTTGCGCTCAGTGAGGACTACAGCTGGGTTTTTTTCATGCTTGCTTCCCATTTCACTGTGAGGCTGCGACGTTGCAGGAAAGCCATGTTTCCCACAACTAGTTGGTGCTTTTGAAAAGTAAATACTGTGAGGGAAAGGGATGCATATGTCTTGCACTTCAGCAAGTTGGCTGCTGATAAATGCTGAAATTTCAAAGGGACAGTGCTCTGTACAGTAGCTTGGGGCCTCAGAGTCAGAAGTGCTGGTCACCTGCTGCTCCTATTAACTTCAACTAGAACCGTATGTACTTTGCACTTTTGAAGACCAAGAGCTCCTTAGGGCTTAAACGTTACCTTATTTTTTTTTTTTTTTTTTTAAATAGCAATTGCAAGCTGACAGGGAAATCTCTCACTTTTACTGTAGTTTTCGTAGGGGAAGAAAAGAGAGTTGGGAGACAAAGGGAAGGAGTTTGGGTCTTTTTGGGTGTTTTGTTTTTGTTTGTTTGTGCGTTTTTCTTTTTACAGTGGTGATAGAATATACTTCCAAAAGCAAGTACCTCCCTAAACAGGTAACTCTTCATTTTCTTAGCAGAGTGCTGTTAATGATTTAAATAAATTTATTGTTTATTTAACTTCAGCAACTTAGATTGGATAATGAAGAGGGATGTGATTTCTTCCCTTATTTCATTTTAATTTTTAAAAATCTTGTAGTGTTTGGGATGCATAGACTGTCAGGAAATGATTATTTGCTTAGATAGAAAAAATGCAACAGAAGCTTCTCTAGCAGTTATGTGAAGTTTATTTTTATGAAACATGCATTTTGAAAAATACCTACTGCTTTGGTCTGTTACCAGCTCTGGTAGTTATATTAGGTGGCAGGAATTTATTATTCCTAAAGGTATTTTAGTTCAAAAGGATCTAAATTTTCAAAATGTGTGTTTGTATAGGTACCAATTCTAATCTCCCTCTAGATTGCAGGGAAAAGCTCAAATGTCTAAAAGGCTCAAAAGTCACACACAAAAGCAGAATGCAGTCTTCTAACAAGCTTGGGATGTAACATTCAGCCTCACCAGGGCTCCCTAGGTTTAGGTATAGGCTGCAGTCCTGAATATTTCTTGAGTTTATAGACATTAGTTTTGGGGTTAATACTCAGCTGATTATTGTTGACTTTTTTAAAATTATACATGTATTTTTAATTCTGGGTTTGTGTTTCACCATTGATGCCGACTGCTGCTGTACCTGTTGCTTACTCAGCATTAACAGTAGGAGTCTCCAAAGCAGACAACTAGAGGAAAAAAACCCCCTGTGCCTGATTTGTTTAATTGTATTAATTTTCTTCCCATTGAGGTTGGTAGGAGAGATTTATTGGGACAGATGGAGTGCCTGTGTTGGGAGACTGGTAATCTGTGAGGTGCTCTCCCTTTGGGCCCCATCCTGGGGTCCAGGTGTGCTCACAGCTGAACACCATGTTATAAGCAATTTTGCTGAAACTGCAGCACTGCATACGGGATGAGGAATTATTTAGTGGGAAGAGGACTGTCAGAATTTGGCCTTTAGGATAGAAATTTCATTTTGTGAGTGTATTACAAACAAGAGAGAGTTAAAAGATGAAAAACTGCTACTACATAGAAAAATAATACTGTTTCAATTTAAGCCTTGGTTTAGTAAGCTTTCTTGGAAGGAAACTTGTTCCTGAGGGCATTTTATCTATTTTTCTCGCTCTCTTTGGGTTTTATACTGCTGCCCATCACTGCAGTATCTGAATGCTTTCTATATAGAGATTGATAGCAGCTTTGAAGTCCCCAGTGAACTGTGCAATCTTTGGCACATCTTTCTTTAGGGGGTAAGAAAATACACTGGGTGGGATTTTTTTAAAAAATATATTAGTATTATGTAATTTTACATTCTAATAGTATTTTTTTAGATTGTTTCTTTGGAAGATGTTAAGCGGGTTTTTTTTGTTGTTTTTATTTTTCTTCTCCTTTGTATGATTTGATTGAACTTTTGGGGTACAAGGCGTGCCAGTGTTACATTCAGAATACATTACAGACTTTTAAAATGTGTTTTCCTATATCACATCAAGCAGATAAGGGATAAGTTATCAAATATCCAATGTTACAGAGGTTTTCTTTTTTGTTTGATGTTATCTAAATTGTTTGAAAAACAGTCATATAATATTTGTGCTTTTACAGGTGATGCATACCAGATCTGTATTAGCTAATGTGAATTGTTAGATGCAATCTTTTACCTTTTAAAGTCATTCTAGTAAGAGTAAATATTTAAATTAGTACATAGGAATAAATTCATAAAGCTAGCAAGATTGCAGTGAGAGGATTTACCAACTGGTTTAGATACTCAGTTCTGAACCATTTCAGTATTAGTCTTACACAGCTAATCTATCTATCCAGCTATGTAGTCTGTTTAAACAAGGTACTTGGCTCTTCCCAAACAATTTCAAAGAGAAATAAAAATAACATCATTGTTTTCTCTCTTTCTTTCCAGTCTGTCAGAGAAACACCTTGATTAGTTTATATTTAGTTTAGATGCGTGGGTGTCTTCCTTGGATGTGAACAGTAAAAAATTTTTGAAGAAACTCAAGTTGTAACAATGAGTCCTCTGGTTTATTCAGAAGRTGACTGATCCTGTCGTCATTTCTTCATCGTCGTTTTTCTAGAGCAAGCTAGACCTGTCCTGCTGCCAACATTTATGGGTGCTTCCAAYAGTGTCCTAGTGAAGATAGAAGTCTATGGTAACTTTTGACTGAGAAATTACTGGTGGTCATTTCATAGCTAGAGAAAATTGAAGGTAAACCACTTATCATTAAGGCATGGATTTGAACTAGGCTGTGCATTTAGTAGGCAGTTTTTGGAGAAGGAGAAATCCTGGTATAGTTCAGGAGAAATGGGGAAAGCACGGAGGATAACCTTTCAACTGTGAAGTTTCATTTCCTCGATGTACTGATAGTATTTTGTTAGAAGGGGTGCAGTATTAGAAGGGATCTCATCCAGACCATGCTCCCTCCCTCACAGGAGAAATCAAGTGGATTTACCGTACCTTCACCGGATATTTCTCAGTGGCTTGTATTATAAGGAGATTACGAGGAATTCCTACCTCATGGTGAGAGATGTGGCTGAGGAAGCTGCTGAAACCCTCACCCTTGATTAGAGAGGGTTCTGCTTCCTGGCTGAGTAGGTGTATTAGTAATTATGTAGCGAAGGGGGAAAAATAAAAGCAAGTTTATATGGTTCTTTAATTTTTTCTTTGAGGAGGTCCTGTTGTCCCTCCCCCATAAGACACTTTGTTTTGAATACTTGAAGGTGAAGGAGCATGGTCAACTCAGGTGTGACAGCTCACTCTAAAATGTCTTAATTATTTGTTGTATTACCCTTTTTTTTTTTCCTGCAGCTGTTATTTTAACTTCACATGCCCTCAAAGGTGTTAAACATGTCTTATCACATGAGTTAAGTCACAGTTTTTACCCATGGGTTCAAGAAGTCAGCCTGTATATTCTTGTTTCAAGAGCCGTGTAGCCGTATCTTATTTTTCACTGTTGAGTGCCCATTAGGTTTGGCGGGAGCTACTGGGTGCACAATATTTTTGGAAATTAGGCCACTGAGGTATACTTTGGTTATAAATATCTGTAAGCTAGTTAGGGTTTAAAATGATAAAGATTCACAAATGAAATACATCTTTCTCCTCTTTCACTAGTAAAAAGCCCGGGTCAACTTGGATGAGTTCCTCATTGGCGTGGACGGCGTACCCACGTCTTAGTGAGTTCTTTGAGCAAGTTTCCTTTTTGAGGACTGTGAGTCAGCAGGGTTTTGAAGTGGATGAGTCATAGACAAACTAGCTGAATGATGGTTACCAAGTGGGTGGGGGAAGCAAGGATTTTATTCTGGGAAGGTGTAAATGCAGACAGAGGCCAAGTCTAGAGGTGAAGGAGGCCACAGGATGAAAGGCATTAGGTGATAGGAAGCACTGAACCGGTGTTTGATGCTGGCTSCTCTTTGTGGTTCACTGCAGCCATGTGCTTCCTCCTGGCTCTGTTTGATGCTCCTGTGCAAACTCTGTCCCTGTCTTGGGAAGCAGATGTTCCAAATGAACAGCAGATAATCCTGACGGATAATAAAGCAACATAAACTTTGCTGAGATTCAGCTAGTTTCTATCCCAGAATTAGATTTCTGACCAGAAGAGAAATTGGGCTAGCCTGTACTTCAGCCGTTTCAGTCATACAGAGCATAAACCTTCAACATCTCTCTGACTGGGACAGGTAACATCAACTATGCCTGTGCAGAGCAGATGAGCATGCCAGTCTCTGAAATCAGAAACAACGGTGGTATATATTGTACTGTGTGATGAATCTTCTTGGAGGGCTTAGAAACAAAAATGCAAATCACATGAAAACATCCTGGTCTGGATAATCCCATTTACTGGTTGATAGAAGACTAGAATGCCACTCCAGACCATCCCTTTGTGTGTTTCTCATATGTTCCTGCAACTCCTTAAGTTGTAATGGTATTTGTAATGAGACTTCCCTTACGGTGTGAGGATTTTTTGTTAAACAGTATTTTGTCGTTCTAGAGGAAACCAGAAAACATGACCATATATCGTTGCTGCTAGAATTACTGCTGACCACATATCTCTGTATATTAGCAGATGATGATAAAATCAGAATTTTTTTGTGTGACAGTGTTCACTTAGAGTGGGATAGCAGAATAGCTGTCAGAGACCTTTGGACGGAACTAAAGAGCAGTGGCTTAACAATCAGGCCTCCTGCAGCCCTGGCTCTCTTTCCCTTCTTCCCACTATGTTCAGATAGAGTAGAGAGAGTAAACACTTAAATTGATAGTATCCTGGAGGGCTCAGATACTGAAGGAAGAGACTGTGGTCACCAGATTCCAGCTGTCCTCTTTCCTCTCCCAAATGAAAAAGCTTTTATCAGGATAGAATATATAAATACTTTTCAGTGCAAGCTCAGTTCATTCTAAAACTTTTTTTATTACAAAGTTTATGTTCTCTTGATTCYGAATCTAGAAAATGTGAGACAGTGAACTGAAGGGCGAGAGGCAATTGAACATAAACTCTATAAAAAATACGTAGAGAAATTTATCTATTCTAGTAGAACAAAGAGCCAATGACTGAAAGTTGAAGCCAGTAAAATTCAGGAGATGACACGGTGCATGTTTYGAAAGGCAGTGGTAATTTACCACTGGAACATGTCGCTGAGGGATGCAGCAGATTCCCCTGTCACTTGGAGTCTTTAAATCAACATTGGGTCTTTCATATTCATCCCTGCTGTGTTCAGTCCAGAGGCTTCTGGGGGATATTTGATGGCTTCTGTTATGCAGAAGGTCAGACAAGATCATCATAGTGTTCTTCCTGGCCCTAAATTGAGGATCTGTGAGCTGTGGCTGCTTGTATCGTTTGAGTAACAAATTCAATTGCCAGTGGTAATGGAGGATATGCAGAGCCAAATCTCAAATTGAATCCAAGTGATGGGAGAATTGAATGTGTATGTGAGAGACACCTGGCTCCCCTAACTTCTGTGTTATATCTACTTAGATTTCCTTCGAGTCATGCTCATTTACCTGCACTCTTCCTCTCGCTTCGCCCCTTGCATTTCAGGGATTCTTGATGGCATAAATCACAGGCTGAAACAGTAAAAGGAGGGAAGATTCAGGACAGATTAATGAAGAGAACAATATGTAAGAAAGCATGAGTTGAAGTGCCCCTGACTTTGGGGTCTTGTARTGTTTCTGATTCTTTGGTATATAAATTACATCACTTTAGATTCCCTCATGCACCAATAGATTGGGTAGAACAAGTTCTAAGGGAATCTGAGTGAGCATAAGTGGGTATAAATTACATTACCTTACAGATTGCCTCTGAATTTGGCCCAGGTTCTTTCCTTTATTTTCATTATGTCAACTTTGTGCATTAGCATTATAGTCTTTTCAGCGACTGGCCTGACAGCTAATGAGTTCTTTCTACCAACAGTAAATCAACCAAGACAGACAATGCTTCTCTGTGTAAATACTTCTCTTTATGTTCAGAGTATTCAGAATCCCATTAAATTTAGAACAGTGTGCTAGCAGAAATGAATGTGAAGAAGTACTGTAAAAAGTGCTAATTATTCATAAGCCACCTGGTTTCCTCTTTGCTCCCCAGCTAACCATGTTCTGAGGCTTGGGGAAAATTAGAAGAGGGCTAGACAACATGATAATGCTGAAATATAAACTGCTGTGTTGAAAACAATWAAGTCCAAATGGTTTTAGGAAGTTTTTTTGATTTATGGGTGGTTGTAGTCCCCAAAATTCCTACAACAAACAAGGTTAAAAGGAAAAGTCTAGAAATGAACTAGTAACATATCCACTCTTGGAGAGCTGAAACAAAGGAAACTTTAACTGTAGTTCATTAGGAAGTAGAATGGATTTTTCCTTTTATTATTGAATAGAAGAAAAATTGTATTTGTATGTTAATTAAGTTACAGTAGAATTTGCTTTAGGAATAAGTTACATGCTATGCAACTTATTTCATCTCTCGGTTCAGAGTATATTGCTAAAAGGCTAAACTCTATTCCAGATTGCAGTGTTGATAAATGTTTCTATGCCACTTCATTAAGTTTTAGAGAATTTTTTCTTTTTCTGATGTCAGCACTTAAGCATTTAAGAAGCCGTGGGGTAGGTAGAGCAAGGAATTCCTGACTGGTTTCTTCTTTTGCCTTTTACCCTGCTGTATGAACTGAAGAAAACCTCACTATTTTGTCTTCCTTTTCTGATCTGAGCTTGGCAAGAAGGCTTATAGAATCTTATGAAAGATGTTCAGAGATACAGTTGATATATTTTTTTTTATAATATTCTCAGGTGGTGGGAGCTATATAAATGCAAACTACCCATATTATTTCCTATCATATAAGATTTTCAATCGTGCTTCTCCTCCAGAATCCCTGTGTTCTCTTGAATGATGAAATTGCAAATGTTCCATGAATGTCAGTGCAATTTATTATCATCTTTCATTCAGAGCATTACAAAATGATTTGCAGATGCAGGTGTTGCTAATGATTTTCAGCCACCCTCCTTAAAAATTGGAGTACATAATTGTCCCTGTTTCTATAACAAGGATGAAACTCCCTAACTAAAATGGAAAGGCCAGTTTTGAAGGTGAGTTTCTGTTGCCTACAGAAACTCTTCTTGGGGCTCTTTTATACTTTCTTCTACTTTTTCTGTTATTTTTGCTTAGTGGAATCCATTGGCTGCATGGGAGGTAGAATTTTTTTTTTAATGTACA
This sequence comes from Amblyornis subalaris, assembly GCA_018881555.1. Classification (NCBI taxonomy): domain Eukaryota; kingdom Metazoa; phylum Chordata; class Aves; order Passeriformes; family Ptilonorhynchidae; genus Amblyornis; species Amblyornis subalaris. The sequence continues at coordinate 5,831,927 of JACAXG010000039.1, forward strand.
GAAGGATGCTCTACCTGAAAAGGAGGGGGTAAGGGAGAAAAACAAATGCTCCTTAACAGGCCTAAAAAGGTTTGTTGCAATATTTAACTGTGGACATCATGGCTCTTTTTTTGTTATCTCAATATTTTTAAACCTCTGTTTACTCCTAAAATGTACTTCAACAGCTTCACTTGCGGTAGTACCTTACAGATTGCGTCTGACTTTAGTTCCAGAAAGTCCTTTGTTAATAGGAGACATTATATATGACTTTTTTCGTGGAAGTTTTGAAGGGGATGTGTGTGGAAACATTGCTGACCGTATCTCATAGAGTCCTTTGTTAAACTTCGTGGTGAGGAAATCACTGAGAAATCAAAGCTGTAAATACAGGCATACTAGAGAACTAAATGTTTGAGAATGTACAAGTCTGTAGACTTGACCTCTTGTTGGTGAGGACATTGGATCCAAGACCATGGTGATAGGAATGACTATATCAGTAAAACAAGGACAAGATTCCTTCTCTCTGAAGGACTGAGCAGGTCTAGTTGTGCCTGGTTGCATAGAGACATAGAGATTCAACCTTCCTTCCCTGCAAATGGAAGCCTTCTCCTCAAATGGAGAAAGTACTGTAGAGCACTAGCTGCAAATTAAAGCTTTTTTTCCATAGGGAAGAACCCTTGGGGGAAGGTTGGTGCAGTCATGTCAGTTCTCTCTTGAGGCAAATCCTCTTAGGCATTACTGTATAAAGGGATGCAATTTGAAGCCACATGCCAGTGGGAATATGTCAAGTGGGATGGCTCATGTGGCCAATGTCAAATATATTTTAGCACAGATGTGGCTATGATATTTTTGTTGTTATTATCTTTTAAAGTGAAGCTGTACGTACTTTGCTTGTGGCAGCTCTCTGAAGGTTCAGTAGCTCACTTTTTATTTGATTTTGATTAAAATCGATGTTTCTGCCAGCCTTAGTGATCTCATGAGTGAGATACCTGAGTTTGATTCCTGGATTTGATTTTTCAATGTTGTATGGTGAGGGGAATCCCTGCCTCCCTCTAGAAGGAAGGCAGAGCTTCAGATCTCTGTGCAGCAAMCCTGTTAGGGGTGTGGTGGCTTTTATGGACTCCACAGGAGGGGTCTTTTACCACTAATTAGCTGCAGATACACACCGTGAAGGCATTCCCAGCAACCTAAGCTTCCCAAACACAGAACAGGCAGGATCAGTGCAAGTCTTCCATCCCTCCCTGATAATCCTACTTAATGTTAATAGGGAAAGATCAGGTCTAGTGGAGAACAGGGTACTCTGTCCTAGGTTTACATAGATCTTTGTGTTTCTCCAAGGGCTGAGAACAAGGGGTAATCCTTTTTTTGACCCAGCAGAGGTGAAGATGGCAGGTTGTAAAGTTCTTGTGAAATTAGGCTGGGCTCTGTACAGCACGTTGTTACTAAAGTGTCTTCTCTATTAAGAAAGCTGGGCCGGGCTTACTGGCTTAGCTAAACTATCCAAAGGTTGGTGAAATAATTGGTAAATGTACACTGTCAGACCAGCTAATTTGTTTAATCTTGAATAGGCAATGTTTATAGATATTTAAATCATCTAAAGAAGTGGCTGTCTAGAGTCATGGCAGGATCATGATCTATGTAGTGCTGCAGACAAGCAGACCTGTTCCCTTCCTTTGCTGCAATACCACTGAGCTCTGTAGAGGACAAGCTCAGCCCTACCACACTGCTGTTTCATGGTTATTTAATTCAGTCCTAATGGTAGGAGGTAATTCTGTCCTTGCTGGAAGCTGCTCCTTGCCTGGTGCAGACGTTTGCTTTTGTGTGGCTACCAGGTGAATCAGGCTAGGGAGCAGATCTGGCTGAAAGCTAAGGCATTCTGGTTTCTGTCTTTTTTTTCTTTTTCTTTTTCTTCTCTTTTTTTTTGTCCTTGGGGTCGCTGAGCCAGCTCAGCACATGGCCAAACAAGCACTAGTACTGGCACCCAAGAAGGAGTAGGAATATCCAGCCAAGGGAGGTGGAAAGGGCAGAGACAACTTCCACTTTGGGCAATTTAAATTGGTAACAAAACGGCAACCTGAGTTTGCATGCCTGTTTGTGTAAATGGAATAGTTTACTGACTTCTGGCAGGAGTTGTGTTTGGGTTCTCCAGGGTCCAGGCACAAAAATGTCAAAAGCTTCACTATAGTGACTGAGTCTTTCAGCTTCCTGTGCGGTTCCTTGCCAAATTAAATAGAGCCAGAAATCTCAGCACCAGCAGCTGTAGGGAGTTAATCCCACCCAGATCCAGATTAGCCATGGCACATTCTTGTAACCATAGGCACGACAGTTTAGAGTAGACAGCTGTTCTGATAAAGCGATCTGGGAATCCTGCCCTCATAGGAATGTTTGATGTGTACTGGGCACGGAGGTTGTTTCAAAGTTATGGTAAGACAAACTGGTAGCCTGGATAACAGTTGCATGTTTTTGTCAGTGTTGTGATGGCAATATTACATGGGTATCAAAAATGACACAAATGATCTTACTTTAGAAGTGGAATGAATATATCTCTCTACCCAAGTTATTTAGGTACAATGCCAGTCCTCATCTCCTGTGTTGTGAGGGCGATGCCTATGTTCTTATTCCACTAGACTTGATACAGAGAGACAACAGGTGTAGAGATGGACAGCCTGCTTTCCACCCTGAGCAATATTCTTTTTTTGAAGAGGATTTTCTTCCCTGCTTCTGTGCCCTGCTTTGGCATAATTTTTGATGTTACTGGCTGAATATTTCATGGAACAGAAGGACGGGGTACTTTAAAAATAGGGTAATATGTTAATTCTAGACAAGGACTACTTTTGACTGGGTGAATGGGGGTAAAACTTTTAAAAATTGTTTGGAGCCAGAAAGATGAGTCAGCTTGGGTAGTTGCATAGCTTGAGCACCAGACTTTGAATCTCAGAGTTGGGGGTTTGAGCACCATTTAAGGAAAAAAACATGTTTTGCCACAAAGTACTGGGATGCTAAAAGTTTGCCTGGGTTCCAAATGAGGATGGATAATTTCTTTGCATAGAAGCCCACCGAGGAACTGTCTCCAAAAGACTGTCCATGAAATGCCAAATGTTCAAGTTGTTAAATGCTGGGAGTATGGTCAAGGGTTGTTATCTGTATGTTTCCTGTGATCCTGTGGTCTCCTTTTGCCATCTACTTCTAGTTATTGTTGAAGACAAGATTTGGGGCTAGATGGACTAATCTCTGAACCAACATAGCCATATTTGTGACTTGAAGGGAGAATATATTTAGAAGTAGCAGAGTCCAGTGAGTAGAGTATTGTAACCATAGGCACAACAGCTTAGTGTAGACAGCTGTTCTGGTAAACCAGTCTGGGAAGCCTGTCCTCATAGGGGTGTTTGTGTGCTGGTCACAGAAGCTCACAAAGTCATGGTGAGCAGGTTTGATGGCTACCCTGATAGAGGTGGTAGTCCGGCAGGGAACCCATTACCTTCTCAGCTCTGCCATTAGTGTGCTGCTCAGCTCAGGATGAGTTATTTCATCTGTTTGACTCGACTCTCCCATTCTCCTGATGCCCACCCTTTGTCCATGTTGCCATTTCAGYTGCCATCTCTGTCAGCTGAGGACTTTCTTAGGCCGTGTTTGCACAGTCACAGGTGAGGTGGCACATTTCAAGGACTTGGCTCTGCACTGCTGGAAGTTCTGCCTCTCAGCAGAATTTCATTGTGGATGTAAATTAAAGAAGGTTAAATTAAACTATCCTGAAGCATTGCCATGAAAATGGTTTACACGAACTTTGAAATTGTAATAGGTCAGGAGCACACATGTGTCAGGTAAGGTGTCTTAACTCACTGGCTTCCCGTTTTGCCAGTGGATCCCCCCATGTTCTGCTTGGTGCTTTGCCCAAAGGAGCTCTCAGTCCGTTTATTTGTTGCTAGTCACTACTCTAGCAATAATAATGATAATGATAAATCTGAACATCTGAGCAGAATCATTTTGCTATTCAACCTCTGCTGCTCCTTTGATGAAGGAAAGATTTAATGCTTTAGTTTGCGACATGTTTTGTTAAAGAATAGAGGGCTTTGATTCGCATGTTTATAAAGGGGTGCACTTCCTGAGCAGAATGGAAAACATTCTTTGGTGGTAAAGGACGTTGAAAGTACAGGCACTCCCTGCAGTTGATGGATTTGTTCTGGACTCATATTTATCAGTACATGTTAACAGAAAAGAAAAATATTTGAGGTATYGTTCCACAAACAAGGTAAATTATATTCTTTCCCACATTTTTGCTGAGATTGATGCAAGACCTGAAGCTCCATCTGAGTAACTTCATGATGTTCTGACACCTTAGAGGTAGGATTTCTTTCTTGTTTGTTTTTTTGTTTTTCTTTTTAATTCTTTTTACTTGATGTTCATTCTCTTCCTTCATATTTTTTCAAGTGACTGTGTCTAATGTCAGCCAGTATTTTAGAATGATATTTGTATGGCAGATAAAATGCAACTTAAATGAAATTAAATTTTACTGTATTAGATAATTTGAATTGCAAATATAAAACTCTCAAAACAAACACCAACAAACTCCCTTGATGATTTGACTTCCTGGTCTTTTTTGAAAGACTGGTGACTGATTCTGATAGCAAAGACAGATATTTTTCTCCGTTTTTTTTCTGAGGGAATAAAAGTTGAGTGCCTGTTCTGCAGTAGAGAAAGAACATTTATTAAGTTAACTCTTGGTCTTCTAGCTGCAGTTTGGCATTATGATTTTATCAGCCCTATGGAGTGTCACTAATATGACCCAGAGCTTAAACTTGCTACTGTCACTGTAACATGTGTTTCTTCTAAAATTATTATTGTCAGCCAGCTACTGCAAGTCCAATACCACATTCTAGCATCCTCTCTGAGAACAGCTAGGCTTAGCTTATCATCCTCCTGGCACAGAAAGGGATGTGGTTTTGAGCTCTGTAGGGTGCAATCAGAGCTGAGAAGTGCTGTCCTCCAGGAGCAGCACATAATAAGTACTGAGTTTTAATCTGCTTTCTCTTCAAAACCAACATGAGCATCTCTGGCTTGGCCGAAACTCAAAGATAAGAATTTTCAGGGTTCTTAAAAGTAGGGATGAGATTACTACAGTTTGAAAGACCTGAAGACCATTATGGCTTGAGCAGAAGGAAAACTTCCAGTTGTTCGCTAGAAGCCTGGCTGTTACTGCTCCTTTTGAGAAGGTGCAGCATGTCTGTCTTTTTCCCTTGTGCAAGACAAGTCGATTGCTGCAGACATAACCCTCCTCAAGTGCTTTTGAGAGTCTAGCACTGGCCTCCACTCCATAAATTGGAAGGCTGTGAATCCTGGCTTGCCCTGCAGAAAATATATTGTGCATTGTAGGCTCTTTGTGATCTTTTCCCCTTTGCACACCTTCACAGAGCCAGACACAATCCAGCCCATTATCTGTATGTGAGAGTTTTCACTATTACAGACTTGTAAAAGTTTCTATTAGCAATTCTGATTTGGAAAGGACAATTGGAGGCTGAAAGAATGGCAAATGCAACCTGGATATAACTTTTTGATCCCAGAACCCAATTAAATTTGTGGTTTTAAAGTGCATGTGACTCCTGAGTTCAGCTCTAATACTAGATTTATATTATTTCCTGGAATGAAAGTCACTGCAGACAATTTCCAGAAGAGCATAATAATGATCCAGTGAAAAATGAATCCAACTTTTGACTTTTTTTTTTCCCCCAACAGAAATAAGATAGGGAACCAATTTAGTTTTATATTGGCTATTCTTTTAACGCTCAGTAACTTTCCCACCATCAGTGACTTTCTTTCCCAAGATATCTACTTCATTAGTGCTGGTATTTCCACACAGTGTTGGTGTGGATTTGTCTTGACATGGCTAATGCTATAGTACTACCACATATTTGGGAATAAAACTCACAGAATATTGGTTGAAATATAATATCTAATATCCTATTCATAAGCTCACTTATAATGAATAATTAGCATTCTGTGAGCCATGTGTTTCTTTTTACATCCTGTCAAGGTCCTCTGCCTAAAATGATGCTTCAGCCTGATCAGTTTAGGGAAGGGGGAACTTTAGACAGCGGTAATCATGAATGCTCTGTACTGAGCTTTTGTCTTGCTCAAAACAGCCTTCATGCTTCTGAATTATTATTAGAGACACTTAAGTTTCGGACTAGCAGTACCATGTCTATGTCTCATTTTTAGTTATTTCACAGGACAGCTTTTGTCTGACAAGGAGACTGTTATATCTTAATTCTGCTGCTTCTTGAAGTTTGTGTCACCTTTTGCTCTTATAGGTCTTGAGGAAAGAGACCTGAGTCATGTCAAAGATGAAAGCAAGAGTCCTTGCCCTCCTCTTCACTCCCCTTTCTGATCTCTTTGCTATGGAGCTTGGCAGGTTCTGCATGTAGTGTGAGGTTTTTCTGGTCTGGAAAGTGAGAGCTTTGGAGAAAACCATAAATTATTCTTAGGGAGAAAGAGACTACAAATTCTGTTTTCCATGGAAGTAAATGAAGGTGTGTGAGAAGTCTTCTATGGAGTTGAGCTTTTTTCCCCCTACTTTTCGTGTTTGGCCGTTAATTTTGGGGGCACTAGCTACATTTATCATAACGACATTTTTGTCCAGCAAGGCTGTGCTCTGAAAATAAGCAAGATACAGAAGTGCAAATCTGCTTTCTTGCTCTTACAGATGGACTCGCACAGACATGAATGAAGCTGTTTTTTCAGCTTCATGAACTTGGAACAGTGCAACCCATTTGAGGTTGGAACAGTGTGACCCACTTGACATTGTCCTCTAACTTGAAGTGACCAGGGAACAAATTGAGTAAAGCTCTGTGTGGCATGTGTCTAGGTAGATTCCAAAAATAAGTGCATCTTCATATTCTCTCTTGAGTTTGAATATGAATTGCAGCTTTGTTTTCAGCCTTTGGTTGCTACTGCTTGAATGCTTTCCCAGATAAAGGTAGTGTAGTTGTGAACTAGAAGCATATTCATTTTTACTTCTTGGCATTTTTCTTCTACCTGATCTGAGTTCTGTCCAGAGACAGAGAAGAGGGAAACATACATGGTAATTTAGTTCCTGGATTACCCTGGATTTGCTATAACCATGAACACAAGGGGATAAATGCTGTCAAGAGCAAGTTTCAGCTCAGATGAATGTTAACTGAAGATGAAAATCACTATGAAAAAAGTAGAACTGTTGCTGCTAAATCAGAACAATAYATCCTTTTTGAAGCCTCTGGGAAAGCCCTTCTTGCACAGAAAAATCTTCTGTGAATCAAAAAGATATCCATTAATTCCTGTTATCACTTCCCCATTTCACATTAGAAGATACCTTGGCTGTGATGATCAACATCTTTTCTTCTTTCTCTGCTGTCTTGACTGAACACAGGGTCTGACTCYGTGGCCAGTTTGATCCTAATTTCAAACGCTGAGAGGAGAGGTGCTTATTTATGTCCAAAATGAAAAAGAAAAAGCATCCATCCAGCTGAACTTGGTGATTCACTGAGATCTTGGAGCAATGCTTTTTCTTTGAGCAGCTAACTTACTCAAAGTGATGCTGATTTACTGAGTGAACCTCTCTTGGATGATGCAGAGCTTACTGTATCTCTCAGCATTTCCTAATAGAGGGAAAACTAAACAGAATGAAGACTTGACCCCTAAATCAACTTCTTTTTTTCCCTTATTTTCACTCTGAGACAGTTTGGTAGTTGAGCACTTTGCGTCTTGAAAGACAAGTAATGTACCTTGGGCCTTCTCCATTCAGTGAAGCAAGATTCACAAAAGTTGGCTTAATAGAATTTTTTTTTTTTTTTCCCCAGACTCTGGGGAACAACGTTGTACTGTTGGTGCTGGTTTTGAGCTGAAGTTCCTGTCTGGATAACGTATCCCTGGATGTGGCATACTGAGGTTGCAGAGCTGGTCTGCAGTGCGGTCTGGGACCAAATGAGGAAATGGATACTTGAATGAAATCATTATTACTCTCACAGATGCAGAAAACTAGACATACAATAATGGCTTAGACAAAATGTATTGTTTAAAGACCATGTTAAATGGATTCCTCCAGGAGGGCTTGTGTTTTTATGGAGAATGCTGTCCAAGCAAGAAAGATCTGTTCTTTCTTAGTCCAACAGAGTAATTGAAAATGATTTGGAAACTTCAGTCTGCTTCATATGTTCCTCCCCAGGCCAAATACCTGTGAAAATAAACATTATACTACTTTTTCCATCAAGATAGACATGTTTAGAGGCCCTGTTTCTAATCAGACTGTTTTTGAAGCCTAATATTATACTCTGAAATCAGAGTAGTAGTCTTCTCAACTGATTCACATTTTTTTCCAAAGTAAATTTAAGAGATTTTTTTTCTTCTGTTAAACTTCAAAATATAGTCCTGTGGAACTTTTAGGATTTCAAGGCAGGGAAATCACTTTGCCTGGAGTGACATAGGCCAAATGGCCTCAGGGTTAGGGATATAGAAATTCACCCATTGTGCTTTTTGTCATCAGTCTGTTACCACTTCTTTAAGCGTGTGTCCCCAGGTCTTTTCTGTGCATTGGTGTGCATTGAGAGAAAACTGTATACAACTTGTCTCTTTCTGTGTATTTATGTTCTAAGGAATGCATCTGGGGGGAAGAGGTGGAAATTCTTTTTACAAAGGATCTTTGATCCCTAGGAACATGATTGATAGGAAGAAATTTGTCTGTATTTACTTTAAAATCGTCTTTCTTTGAACAAGGTGATCCACAAGCACAGAAATAAACAGATCAGGGAGGAGAGTCACAAAGTGACTTCTTGCTGTTACTGGGAGGATGCTCTGCAGTTCATATCTTTACAATATGTATTATAATAATTTTAGAAGTTGCTTGTTAGTTCTTTCCTTAGCTCATACTTGGGAACCAGTGTGTATTTCTTGTGACCAAGAAATAAGAGTATCGTGTCTAAATTTTTAGTAAACAAATAATTAATGTCCTTTCGTTCTGGCTTCATACGAGATGCTGAGTGTTTCACTCATTTGCACGTGCACAGACACAGACAGGCACACACCTATGCATTGCTTGTCAGGTTATCTGTTTGTAGAGATGAAAGCTGTCTTTACAGTCTATGATGTGCCTTTAACCTGTTTATTACCAAGATGTAAGTAATGTGTCACATTTCCTCTTTGCCATGTTATTTCTTGATATGTGAGCAAGTCTGTACACTAGTTCTGATTTGTAGGTTTTCTTACATGTAGAAGTGATTTTTGGCAAGAGTGTTTCTCTGAAGGGGTCTAATAATGTAATAATAGACTGTTTTGCATTATACACAAGAGTTTATTCTCAATGCCTGCTTTTGCCGCTCAGAAAGCAGTAGGTATTAGTGCACTGTGTGTGAGAAGAGTAGGCTCAGTGCACTATTTAAAGGTTTGGTTACATTTGAGAGATTGCAAGMTACTGAAGAAATGCCTGGTGCAAGCCTTAGTTTTCCTCTCGAGTGTGTGATGCTGTTGCGTAAGCAGTGTAGCACACAAGCACAACTGCCTCTTGCCATGCTGGAGTAGTATTCCAATTTTAGCTTAGCCTTAACTGATCTGAAATCTTTATCCTGTCTTCAGTGCAAAGATACTACATCAATAGACACAGCTGAGCAGTGTGAGGAAGCTCGTGTTGCAGTCCCCGGCATGGTTGAATCTTGTTATGATGGTTAAGAATTGTCATGAGAGTAAAAGCTTGAGGCTCAGAAGGCAATGTTTGTAGGCTTGCTAAAAAATGATGCGTCATCGCTGACCTGGCATCTTGTTTACAAACGTCTCACTGTGCTGGTGAGGAAACTCTTCGTATCATTAGCCATCTCCTGAACAATGTTCTCTTCCTTCCCCTCACCCATTGGCTGTGATCCTTGTGAAATGATGCAAGGCTGAACTGTAGGGTTTTTGTTTTCTTCTTTTCCCTATGGGATGCTAAAAGAGTATGGATACAACTCCTATTTGAGCCTCAGTGGAGATTGGCTGTCTGATTTTCATTCCAACATAATATATCATGAATATTAAAACTCCTAAAATACACAGCTGTGTGTGCATTTCTGCAAGTACTACAACTCTTGCAAAAGCAAAGCAGAACTTTGCTGAGCTCTAAACAATATGCTTCTTCCTCAGGAGATGGTTYACATCACAAGTATCATAAATGGGTGAGGACAGGGGTTCACCAGCTTGATATTGCTGATGGTGATGCTGGTACCGGGCTGTGATGCTGGCACTGGGAGCAGCATTCAGACATGTGTGAGAGGACATGTTTGGGCTACAGTTTCCCACTGCTCTGCAGAACCACTGCAACAGTCTGGAAAAGTCTTGATTCCTTTTTGAGCAAAGGCGCGGTGGTTACAAATACCCAGGCATTTGCTAAGGGCCTCTGTGCTCGGTTTGGGTGGTAAGTTGCATTTGAGCCAAACATAGAAACTCAGCAGTTTCTGTAGAGCTGCCTGTGGAGTGGGATGCCACACAAGTAGCCCCAGCAAGTTCTGGTCTTCGTTGCTAAGAATGGAACCAGGAACAAATGTTCAATTTTTAGTTTTTTACATGCATCTTCTTCTATTAGTAAACACAAATGTAGTCATGGAAATCTGTATGTCTTCCATGTGAAATCTCTGCTTTTATAACTGTTTTCTCCTAATGTAGAGCAAAGCTAACAAAAAAAGAAGTGGTTTTATGATGCAAACAATGTTTTTTCTATTTAGCTTTCTGAAAGCAAACCTGAAATAAATAGCTGTGCAGCCAGAGTACAATTTGCAAGCAGTATTTGAATAAAGATAATAAAGAAGAATTACAGTTCACTATAAGAACTTAGTTTAGTTGCATCAGTCTTAATGTAGTGTTACATTTTCTGCATTTATAAAAGTAAAAGGAGTAAAGTGATAGTGGCCTCAAAACCTCAATAATGCAATGTAGACAGCTACCAGTAGAATCCAGTTTTCATTAAGAAAACAACTTCTAGTATTGCTATAGATTATTTTTTTAAATTAAGACTTCTCTGTATCTTTATCCTTCTTGGTCCCAAGGGCTTGCTAAGCTAGTGGTTCTGAAATTCAGGGCATATGAATGATGCAACTTCACAAATGAGGCAAGAAAAATCATTCCACTGTCAGTCTGTTACTGAGTGTTGATTTATCCAAGTAGATGCTGTTCTATTGATTTGTTTCGCATTCCTATTGTTTTAATTTGTAAGCCTTTTCGAGCAGAGACATCTGACTTTAAGCTTGTACAGGGAGCGGGGTTTTGGTTTGGACTTGTCAGTGCTGCTAGGAAGAAAAAACTTAAAAATATATTTCTGGAGGGAGGGGGAATCTCTAAAAGTGTGAGAAATAATGCAAAGTAGAAGTGTAACTTGCACATGCCACTTTTCAATTCTGTTTGGGCTTTGTTCTATACATGTCAAATGGTAGGTGGAAACTATAGTGAATAACAGCTAAGAAGAACTTCTATGTACTGTTTCTAAGTGTATTATAAAGACACAAATACATTGAATATAGTAAAATAAGAGAACATTATTTCAGAGTATATTTGTAAGAAATAATCAAATGGGTTTACTCCATGGCTGRTATTAAACAACCGTTAGTATCATTCTTAACTGCCTACCAGTGTGATTTGATCAAGAGTTTATTGGTGAATGTGCTCATTTTATTTAATTAAAGTTGTATATAATATCAAAGTAATTTAGGCAAAGGGCTGTTATTTTTATTGGAAAAAAAAGATGAAATCCTATTGATTTGCTAAAGTAAACTTTGATGTTATTTTCAATCAATACCTTTTAAAAAACTATTCATAAATTATTGTGGAATTTAAAAGTTCAGTAATGTTTGTTATTTCTCATGTTTTAGAGCCAAGTTTTCCTTTCCTGAGACTTCCTTGTAGAAATAAAATAATTAACAGAGGATGGCATCTCTTCTGTGCTTTTCCACAACAGGAACAGAATTCCTGCCTTACGCTGTTGTTGTCTTTACACTGCCCTCAAAGGGGTTTAGATCAGACCCATAAATCTCAGCTCAAGTCCATAGGCTATTTGAAGGCATTTCTATAGTGTCAGGTTTCTTCCATTCCTATTCTATTCACATGATTCACGGTATTTGACTGAAGAAAATGTTCAGCGATACCTTCTGGCAAAATCACTCATCAGGGGGTTGAGTTCAACTTCTCATAATTAGAGAGAACAGGGAGGAAAAGTTGTGAGCATCAGTGGTGGTACCCAGGGCGGATCTGCTTACACCTTTTCTGTGGCTGTGGGAGGCGATGTTAATTCCAGACACTCTGTCCCGAAGCAGGATCCGGCAGGCTTGTGAAAGACAGGAATGTTTCTCTCCATCACTGCCACATCCTTGAAGCTTTGTTTCTGCAAAAGCTCCCAGCTCCGTATTAGGCATGACTAAGCTTATCTGGTCAAAGGGCAGAATTACCAAACATGTTAGTAGAGGTTTATTTTCCGTATTTTGGAAGTTCTTTCCTTATCGCTAGCTTGTTTTTCCTTCATGTGTTTCCTTGGCAATAGGGCAGTTGTGATCTGAAAACAAAGGAGCCTGACTATTTATACCAGGTAATTCATTCTGTCTTTTTGCTGATATGTCCTTTTTCAAGGCAAGTGGGAGAGAAAGATGACTTTGCCATCATATGCATGGTTTTTAAATGGTTCAATAAAAATCTGTCTCAATTCAAAAAGTATATTGTTGACTGTACATAATAAACTGTCTTGAATGAAGAGCTAGATTTTCAAAATTGGAGGTGCCTGATTCTGCTATTCCTTACAGTGGCCAGTACCTGATCACAAGTGATACCTTGACCAACAGGTGTGTTAGTACAGTTGCCCAGAGATACCAAGGAGGTTGGAGGTGTATAAATATAGGATATAAGAAATATATTGCTTCATGGCCCAGTTGTCAGCATCTGGCTTTAATTCTCCTGTAGGAACTGTTCTGCTGTCCTTATAAAGGGGAACTAAAGAGAGAGTGGAGCTAATATTTAAAAACTGTCTTAAAGCTGGCTGCTGAGTGAAAGAAATATCCATGTGTTTTTAATAAAATTTAAGGGAAACATTATCAAAGGTTTTAAAGATGACTGTACATCTTCCTCCTCCCTAGGCCTATCAAACAGTAATTTGGAGACATTCTGTTTGGAGTGAATGGGGTCTACTCCATGAGAATTTGTGGGGTGGAGGGGCACTTTTGTCTCCTGTAATGCTTCTCCTCTTATTACCTTCAATTATTCTTTCTGTATCTGTACAACAGTGGGAAAGGACTTCCCTTACATTGAAGTAGGGCTCTTTCTTTAACTCTTCACTTCCACTGATACTTCATCCTGCAAGGTTTGATTTCTAACCATCAGTGATGGTGTCATGCAGTTCTTTGAAAGCATTTTGTAAGGGCTGCCTTAAAACACCGGTTGGTGCTGTTCAGAAATGCTGTGGACACATGTGGTTTTGGTTATACATCACATAACTGAAGTTATAACGAGGTTTGACCATGGATAAATGAAGGCTTCTGTGGTCTCTTGTAATCTGTGAATTTGTCTAATCGGTGTTGCAAACATCTTACTTGTGATGGATCTACAGGGCAGTTTAGTTAAGTATTAATAGCTCTAGAAAAAAAAAATTCATCATCTCTTCTTCCAAATATCAATCAACTTGTGTGTCTCCTGATTAGGGTATCTTTTTTTAGTTTGTTTTGTGTGGCTGTTTTGGGTTTTTTTAAACCACGAGACTATACAAGTGCAGGGAACTCTTCTCCTAACCTCACTGTAAAAGCATTTTTATTGGGTAGGAACATTAAGTTCTCCACTGTTGTCAGTTTGGAGAAAAGTTTCAAGGTAGTGTATGGATGGTGAGTGTGCAAATCCTGTTTGCAGGATTATAGAAGTTGAATGAGAAATTAATTCAGTATGGCATGTTGCTTTTTCATTTGTGACTCTTGAAACGTTGGTCTGTAATGTCAGATAGCACAAAAATCAGCATTCTTAAACTGATTCTGAAATCCTTTAGATTTGTAGTGGGATAGGCATGGAAAATGTACATATAGTGACTCACTGGAAGGGGTAGGAGCCTTAGTCCTCCAAATTTAAATTTGTTTAGCAGTTGTGGATAATACAAAATSTGGAGAGACTGAAAGTTTTTTTTCTTTTTCTCTTTTTTATTTTTCCTTTCTTTGACACCTTCTGATCGAAAATGTGAAGTGTCACAATATCTGTTACTTTCCTATAATTGCTCCTTTTACACATCTAACAGGTATGTCCCATCAGATTCGATTTTTCTTTTACATACTGTATCCTCCCTTGTAAAATTCCTTTGAATTTAGGTGTGTTACTGGGACTGCACCAGGGTAAAGGGGAGGAGAAAAAAGCCCAAAGTCTCTCTTCCTGGTAGTTCTGAGTCGAAGTCTCTTTGCTTGTGGCAATTTCTCTCTTTCTTGGCAAACTGTTCTATTCTTTTAGCTGTTATTCTTCTTGTTAAAATCCCGTGATGATGAACATACTGAATGCTGAACTGGAGCTGAAGTTTCCCTTGGTGATGTGATGTTTTCCTTCCTGGATGGTTTGTTACCAAAGACTGAGGCAAAGTGCATCTGTGTGCAGGTTGCTCGTCTCGCAGGGCATCTGGGTGGGAGCTGTCAGCACATGAGTAACGATGTTGTTCAGCCAGTGCCCCACCAATAGCTGGTGACTGACTTTTTCCCCACATCCAGCCCAGCTAGAAGTTCTCCCTTTCTCAGGTCTCTGCCGGGAGGATGAGGGCTTTCTAACCCTTATGGAGTCTGAGCATGTTACAACCCCAAGTAAGGGGGATGGAGGTAGCTTTGCATTGCTTCACCTCAGGCCTCAGGCTGATTGCAAAGGAGTTACTAAAACCCCCAGCTGTGTAGGATTAGCTAGGTCCTCGCTGCATGCTAGTGTGAGAGTTCAGCTTGGAATTCTGCAGCAACACAGGGACGTCCTTAAATAGTACCATGGAGCCTTGTAAATTTAGGATTTGTTTAGTCTTTCATTGTTTGAAGGAATCTTCAATTGTAGCATTGGTTTGTGCATGAATGTATATTATTAAACCAATTTTAAAAATGCATAATGCTTGGAGAGCGGTGTTTCGCAAAATTGAAACTTGGCATTATAAATTCATTCTTTTGCATTTGAATGAAATACGAGGAAAGAGTGAAAGTCAGAAATTAACTCCTTGTGGTCCTTGTTTTGATGAAGAAATGGGGTGCTTCCTCTCTTTCTGTGATAACTTAAAGTATTTTCTTGCTTTGAAGATTTTTTGTTAAAATCCTGGGGACATCCCTTCCGACTAATCAGTCCATCCTTGAGTCCCTGTACAGGATCAAGTACAAACTCGAAACAAATCCACTTTATGCTGCAGTTTGCAGGCACCACATAAATGCTAAACCTGAGCCAATATGAAGCCCTTCATTTCTTGGGATTAATGGGAAGTCATCAAGACAGGAGCAGGGGTGGAGAGAAAAAGAGAGGAAAAAACCCAAACTACTGTTTGTTCAAACTTGTCTAGTACACCTGTGCCCTTTAAACTGTACTTATTGTAAGCAAATTTGTCGTTGAAATTCAARGTAAATTTTCTAGCTAGTCATGTTGGTTTTAGAAAAAGAAACCTCCTAATCTTTGTGGAAAGGGGTCTGATACCCTAAAATGATGATATGTAAGTACACATTGTGTTCTTTCATTTTGCTTTGAGTATTTCAGACATCAAGATACATTTGGTTCCTGTTTCCAGGCTTTTATGTACAACATGAGGTCTGAAACTATGCTTTGGGAAGTGAAAGCTGACATTCCTAGAGGATCGTTCGTTTGGAGGAGCTGGGGTTTTAAATAAAACATCAAATATGAGAAAATCAGAAGAACTGTCAATGTTGTCATTACCTGAATGCAGTTCAGATCAGCAGCGTTGAAAAGTTGTCATCTGATGGTTACAAGATGGCCTGTGACACAGAGCAGTTTTCTCAGAGACAGGTGTGTATTAGGTTGATGTAACAAAATTGCTACCTGCAGAAAGACAGGCAGAGCTGCACTTCATTCCTCATAATAACTTCACCTGCAATGAGGGCTGAGAGACCATGCTAATTGGGAGGGTAGGAAGTACTGAGCTGTTACTCTGKGGAGAAAATAGTCTGCATGAACTGAGAACAAACCAAGTTCATGATTGTCCTGGATTCTAGCATTGTTGTAAACTAAAAACACATTCAAGTGTGGTTTTGCCAGAGTTTCGTTCAGAGACTTCATTCCCCTTTCAGTCTGTTACATTAGTTCCATCAGAGAATGTAACTCCAGCTTTTTTTTTTTTTGTGCGTGTGCCTTGATTGTAAAACACGAATTTGACCTGCCAGTGTGAGTGCAAATAAGTTTTGATGTATGCTTAGGCAGAAGGATGTCTAGCACTTGCCTGAAAGTGACTTGACAGAAGAGCTTTTAATTCCTGTGGAAGTACATGGAGACCTGGCACCCGCTTCTGAGGGCAGCTGGGGTCAGTGTTACCACACACATGCTCTCACAGATTGTTCCTTTCCTTGTAGCACAAGAATATTTGCAATCTGTTCAAAAGTTACTGATTTCTGGTTTTAATTGTAGAAYGTGCAGAGGGATGTATATGCTCCTAAACCCCACTCCTGCTGTAGGTGAAGGTCTCATAGAAGTGTAAGTYGTACAACTAATCCCCTTTGGAAGTGACAGGCAGAGTGGGTGAAACATCTCAAATCCTACAGTCAGCCTGCCAGAATCCTGAATTTGAACTCAAAACTCGTGAGATGCAGTCCAGRGTTTCTATCAGAGAATGGTCCTTTTGTCTCTTGCGGTCATTTGTTTTCAAGTTGTTCCTCTTTAAATGTCTTGACCATGTACAGATGACCTGTGAGAAGCCAGAAATAATTGGAAAGCCTCAAGATGCTCAGTTATGCTTTATTTCAAAGCCCTGACCTGTGCAGGATACCTTCTGAATATGTCTGACAGTTTCCTCTGGTTTTTGAACCCTCTATGGCAGACATTTGTCATGGGTTCCCATGAGTGAGAGCAGAGAGGCCATTGGCAAACCTAATGCCCTTTCAATATCTGCTTGAAAACATCTAAAKCAAATCAGGGAAATAATGTTTACGTAGCATGGTCATGAAATCATTAGCAAGCTGACTGGCAAATTAGAATTTTTTAAAAAGAAAAATTTAATTAAGTAATGACATAGTTGTAGTGCAGTTTCATGTCCTCCACCTAGACAAGCATTCATTATGAGCTTGAGTAAATATTAGATATTTATCATATAAGATGTTAAATATTTAAATTTTCCAGTAACAGATATATATTCCTATCTGGTAGGSTTCTGCTCAATATTGAATTAGAAGGACAAGTTTCTCTTAAGTTGTTCTCTTGTTTGAGTGTCAGCTTGTAATGCACAAGCATTGAACTGGATGAAAGTAAGATTTTACTATAGTGATTTTGTAGTTAAGTGCCTCCTCCAGGCATTAAGGTTTTTATTTCAAAAGAATCTCATAGCAGCTTGGTTCAGAAGAGTCTGGTTAGTGGCAACTAGCACCTGCAGCTGGTACGGTAGAGTAAAGGCACGGAAATTGTTCTGTTGGCTTTCATGGGACATCTCCCATACTGGCATTTGGCATAAGGGACTTTYTTTTTTTTTTTTTTTTTTTTGAAGCAGGATGTTAATCAAGCTGTGAGATCTCTTTGGCCAAACCTGCCGTGGTCTTTTCCATGAGTATTTGTGCATCCCAGCTGCCACAGTATTACATGGCAAGCTTATGTAATACATAAGTATGTGAGTACTTGGGTGACAGATGCAGGTTCCACTCCAGTCTGGAAGCAAATTTTGCTTAGGTAAATCTTCTAAGACTCCAGTGTGCTGTTTTTTAATCCGTTTGTTGCATTATTCCTCTCATCATTTTCTAGTCTCTAGGAAAGAAGCTGCAAGTTGTTCTTACAGTTTAGCCATGAAGCAATTGGTCCATGGGAGTTGGAGTCATTGCATTGCTCCTTGATCAGCAGATCTTCATAGAAACTTAAATCTAGATGTGGAGTCTTGTGACTATAAGCATGCTTGGAACAGCAAAAGACTGTGGAGCCGTAAGGAAATGTATTAGTACACTTTTTGTCTGGTTTGTCACTGTGCCACCAGCTGGAAGGGAGTTTGAGGTATGTAGCGTAAGGAAGAGCTTATGCCGAAACTGGACTGGCAAAGTCGAATCAGTTCTGTTACATGTGATGTTTTCAGCAAAGGCATTCTCATGTTACTGCCTTGTTATCTTTGTTCTTTTATTTCRGAAAAGATACATCAGCTATTTGAAATTTTGAATGCATCAAGAAGCAGTCAAAACAGTGACGGCTAGGTCAGAAAAACAGATGCATTCTTTCATCGTAATTACGTATGATAATCCTATCCATTGTTGTTATTTTAAAGGAAATTATACTGATTTTAAATTAGTCTTTGATTTGGAGTCTGTGCAAGAACCACAGCAGAGTTATCTTTGCCTTGGAATTGACAAAACTGCACCATTTGTCATTAAGTCATTTAGTAGCAACCCAGCGAATGCAATGCAGCATAACTATAAATCAAAAACTAATGTTTGCTACCACCTTTAAAAAAAGTTGCTGACATATTAGAGAGACGCTAAATGAGCCTTATTGATGTTTCATTTTAATTAAATACAAGGTAAATGTTCGGTAATTGCACCTTTTATTAAAATGTGAATGTGTGATTTGCAAGCTTCCCAGCACTGCCCTTTAAAAATCATCAGAAAATATTTTGGCCTGGTGGCATTAAGTCGCTATAGCTTAGCAATGTATTGGTAACTTAATAAACTGTTGGCATTTGTTTTGGAGAAATTGTCCTTCATAGGTAAAGTTGTCAGACTGCTTGACTATATAATCCTTCTTCACGTGAAATAATATGATAAGGTTCTTGGTATCGAATTGAATGCTTTACCATGACCTGTGCTTGGGATCTTTGTGCATAGACTGAAATTGCTTCACAGCAGTAGGATCATTTGGTGACAAACATGCCGATTTCATTACATCCATCTCTCTCATTTACATGGTAGATCACCTACTCGCTGCGGTGGGCTTAGGTCTGAGCAGCTCCATGTTACAAACTGGAACCGTCACCCTGGTTATTTTTTATGTTGTTGGAATTAATAAATGTTGATCTTTGCTATCAATACTGCAGGTGAGTTTATGCCTCCTAGGAAAGCCTGACACGTTGTTTGTGAAAGGAGAAGATAGGGAAAATCTACATTTTTGCCTGCTTTAAATTAGGACCTGTATTAACGATTTAGGCTATTGTGTTATGAGAGCATTGATTTCATCTTTTCCAATGATTCCTTTTAATGAAATTGTTCAAGGCTCAGTTCACCACAGAGGAGAGGCTGCTCTCTGCATTATTGGAGCCAAGTTTAGGTCACAGATCCTGGCTCTTCTATCATGAGAATCGTTCAATAGAAAACATGGACAGGCCAGAGAACAATTTTCAGCTAATTTCGTGATTGCTTTGAAAGCAGTGGTGAAAAGCACAGGAGTTAATGAGTCTCTCCATTACTTACCCATTCCAACTAACTCAGAAAGCCAAATAGAAAAAGCCCCTGATTTTCAACTGAAGCTATTTTTTCTTTAACTGTCCCCAAAATAGACCTGTTTCAGCTGAGAAGAAGGCCTATTTCTAGTGAAAGATCAAATGTTTGAAAGGCTGAATCTGCTGCTTTCTGTTCTCCTGTCTGTCAGTGGCCTTGGGAAAGTCACTTCATCTTTATTTCTGTCTTCACATTTGGAAAGATAATATTTTCCCACTTCATTAGGATTGTGACTTTGGAGTGTTTGAGCTGCTTGAGAAAACACAAGTGCAATTAACTACAAAGTATCCCTGAGCACAATTAAAATACAGTGTTTCCTTTTTCTTAGTGTGTACTTGTTATATGTTTAAAAATACCAACAAACCACTACTAAAACCCACCAAAAAAGCAGCAATCAAAAAAAAAAAGCTGGTCAGGATCTTCTCTGTTTCTTCATGTAATGTACCTGGCATAGTGTCCTTTCAAAAGAAAGGCAGACAATCAAAGAGTACACAAGCACAGGAATTGTAACTGTATTCATAAATCAGCATCTCAATTTTTAAGGAAATAATTTTCATCCCATTATGCATATGTGGGTATTGAATTGGAAATGTGTTGCTACATATATAATTATATTGTATGTAACTTATAAGAATATAAATATTTGTTTAATTAAATATAATTAGTATTTATAACAGCTATAAAATACGTAATCATGTGTGCTTGAGTACTAATATATAGATAAAATTTAGTAGATAGACTAATAATTGGATGGGTAAAATAATATATTTCATATTCAGGATGCCTTTGAATGGCAGTTCCCACTTSAACGGTGTATGTTCCTGCCCTGAAGTATCTTTATTGTGGCAAACTCTGAAAGCCTGTCTTCTAGGGCATCCTTTTTGCATTCCCTACATAGCACTGATAGAAAGCTAATTTCCTTGTTTTCATGTAAACAAGGAAAGCTGCAATTTCAGARTGTTTTGTCTGGCACAGAAGAGACAAATGATAGTAATAATACCTATCTCTTATATAGCACATCCCAGACCATTTGGTCTARCTAGGTGTCAGGTGCTATAAGGGAATACCAATTCCTGATGTGTAATTGTGGCCTGAGTCCTGAATGCTCCCTAGATCCCAGAGTACTGCTGCATTGTGTCCAATTATGAAAATGGAGACACCCAAAATTTAGGGCTTTCATAAGATGGAAAAGACAAGAGAATAATTCAGGGTTACATGCTTTGAGAAACATGCTTTCAGTAGATGCTATTCATTTTGGAATGCACCTGAGTTGTGATGATGCTACAGACGTGGGTGGAGTTCAAACAGTTTAGAGTTTAAAGATCCCTTTCTGCATAGCACAGCTGGGCTGTTATCCAGACTCACTTTTCCAGTCACAGCTTCATCAGGAAAAGGGGCAGGAGTAGCTGCTTCAGCTCTTCGTGTCATAGCTGGGGCACAAGAGCTCCGGGGCTAATCCAGTGATCCTGTCTTCCCTTCTCTGAGTGTTTCTGCAGCAATTTAGTGCTTCCTTAYGATTTGCCTGTCCCTTGATCTCTTCTGGTGAGAAAAGGCTCTCTSAAAAAAATTCCGCTGGGAAATACGCCAAAATGTTGGGACCGCCGCCCCCCTGCAAAAGAAGAAAACTGCAAAACTACATTATTTATTTTCGGGAATGTGCAACTTTTACAGTTGAGTAGGAATGACCAGAGGGAAAAAATGCCAGGAAGGAGGGAGAGAACTCCTGGAGTTGGTTTTRTATCATAACTGCAGCATCACTGATGTGAATGCTATTTCCAGTCTCTTCGTCTGGTCTTCATAAGTGATGTATGACCTCTGCTGAAGCTGCTCTGCATTTTTTCTCCTGATGCTTCCAGACTCTGATGTGCAAAGGGGTGAGYTCTGTAAGGAGAAGCTGACATGATGAGATGCAAATCTTGAAAATCCTTTTTAGTGGCAGTGGGTAGGGAAAAAAAAAAATGTTTAGTCAGGGTCAATGTAAAAGACTAGGACTACAGTATATGGGGGTTCATGATTACTAAGTGCTTCTTAGAAATAACTCAAGCTCAGTTTTGCAGAAAAAAAAAGCTGTGCCAATCTGGATCACTGTTCACCTTCCTACCTTAAGCTTGGCTTATTGAAATAGGGCAAAAATACTACTTTGTGGATGATCATACAGTGACAGCTGTGTAGTCCTGCTTTTGAGTCAGCGTAAAATGTTAGCGAATTAGCCAGGCAATTATAAAGAATAACGTATTTTACAGAATTTGCAGGTAAGTCTTCAGTTTTTGATGCGTGACCATAAAGAGGAGTTGAATGCTGTATACTTGTTTTAATCAGACCTGCTGAACTGTAAGAAGTGTTTCACTGCTCTTCAGTTTCTGGAGGAAGTTACCCTACAGAATAATAGTTGTTTTCTTTGTACCACAGCTTGTCAGCCAACACTGTGCACACGTCAAAACATTCTCAAGAAAACAGTGGATATAGAATAGAGATAACAATAATGATCTGTGAGTGTCTGGATATGAATTTCTGTATTATTATATGTATATATATTATATATACATATATTATATGTAAGGAACATTTTGCTTAAGGTTACTGAAAATTCGGATAGGTATGACCACAGGATTCATACTTAGCTTCCCTGTTGGTAATTTAATAGTAGTARCAAGACTTGCTTGTAATGGTTTATGCCATAAATAAATTGACTCTGAGTAACTTAGATATGTACTGCAGAGATTGCTGCATATATGCGTGTGTGTRTATATATATAAAATTTTTAATTTGTGACTTGTATGGCATAAATCCAAAAGTTTCATAATGCTAAATTAAATGAGCAAAAAAATCATTAAGGACAAAAAAGCTGACTAGAGATATTGGAAATTGAGAGGTGAGGGAAACCCCAAACGGTGGCATTTAAGAAGCAAGCAAAGTGTGCCTGATCATTGCGCAGCAATCTGCCTCAGTAAAAGTTTGCACTGTGGAAATAGAGTTGCCTTGTTAAAAGCCAGTAACTGTGCTCTTATGTGTACTCAGATGTGTGGATATGACAGGGAGCATGAAGTGCAGGACCCTACAGTGTCAACCTGCACATGTGCAGGCTTAGGACAGGACAAGCATGGCTGGGCAGAAACCAATTTTGGAAACTTTTTTTCCAGTGAACTATTTTTTAGGATCTGATTTCTCAGGTCCTATTTTTAGCTAAAAGCTGCTTCCAGGTACTAATATGAGGCCACTTGGGTTTTGCACATGTTGGTTTGGAGTTTTYTTACATATTTACATAAAGATTGTGGCATGCAGAAGGACTTGGAGAAAGATTTTTGAGGTGGAAATGCATTTCTAGTAAAATTGGCTCCATTTTAATTTTTTTTGCTTGGAAATACGAAGTTTTTGAACTTGTCTTCTGTATCTGGTGCTGCTTGACTGGGAAGGGAAACACCTTTATGTAAGTATATAGATCTTTGTTCTCATACATTGCCTTGCTGAGACCCAAATTTTAACTAGAAATATTTTTTTTCAGTATTATTACAGCTTTGTAAAATAGCAAAAATTTAGTTTTTTCTTAGTWGTCAAATATTTAATTCTTCCTAAGTGCATGAAGAGGTAATGTGCGGGGAATGAAATCATATCAACGTGACTTGGTGATCATCAAATCCAAACTTCTTTTTTTGGCTGAAATCGTGATTTATTTAAGGTATCTTGCACTGAATAAACTGTTTAATTATGCATACATTTAGTTAGCTTTTTCAATCTCGTATTTGTTGTCTTTCCTCTGCTAGCCTGTGTTATGCTCTCAGAAACATTGCTTGCCTATTGTACTTTTTTGATGTTCTTCCACCGGCTCTAAAAATCATATAGTTCATCCAAAACAGTAATTAGGAAAGAAAAGTCTGTGATCAGCATTACTTGAACATGAGATGTTAAAATTAAAAACAGCATGAAAGTCTTTCAATTCATCATAGCAGGTAGCTTTTTTTCTCCTGTTGTTGAGAGAGGAGAGGTGCCCAGCCTGGCTAACTCCAGCGTTTGCATGTGAAGGACATTTCAAAGAAGAAAGCAATCCTGGCAATTACTATACAGGAAAAGAAGGAGGTAATAGAGGCTAGTGAAACTTTGCTATGCCAAAATTGAAGTAGAAGAGATATGTAAGCTGTTGTTGCTGTAATTCATCTTCCATAAAAGAAAGGTGCAATGGAAATTCTTGGTGGGAAAAGTGGTTTGCTGACATAAAGAACAAGAATTGTTTTCTTTGAGGGGGGTTGCCAGCTGAGTGAAATAGATTTACCCAGAGCTGCCTGATTTAAACCAGGACAGGACTCGTCCTTGGAGCTTGTATCTCTAATATTAAGGGAAAAATATTTTCCATCGCTGAAAAAAAAACCAAACCAGAAATCTAACTATATTATGGGGAAAATGAAAAGACTTTAATATTTTGCTGGCAAGTATTCTAGCAATGTTTGTAAACTATATATATATATTCTTGAGTCATATTTCTTAAATAATTGCTAGGCACAATTTCAGTCTACAGGAATTTATTAAAGATATTATGAAACTGGAGTAGGGATGAATTCCATACACATCAAGTTGCCAAAATAATGCTTAGACCATTTTACAGTATGCATTTAAATGAAAGTTTACCTCAGAACCTTGCCATAAAGCACAACGTACCATCCTTCATAAAATGTTTTTGTTTGATAATAAGCTTTTAAGAATACATCTTATAAATCTGTTGGATTACACCAGTAATGTTTATGTTGAAAATACGTTCCAATGCAGCCTAGACTTTTAGGAGATAGAATTTGTCTGCATGGTACTTTGCCTGGGCAAGGCTTTGACTTCATTATTATCTGGCTGATGATACTGGTGTTCTCAAACTGCTAAATAGATTCAGTGCATTGTAAAATGCCTTCCTGTGGGATATTTAAAAGATGCAGCCTTGATAATTGTTTCCACTGTTTGCTCTATGAATGAAAATAGACACTGCAAATCTGTGTAAAAGTTGTAGAAATCCCTAGAATTTGACCTCGTATAATTGTTTTCCCCCTTTCAGGTGCCTGGTGCCATTCAGGTGCTATCCGATTTTATGTATCAGCATTGTCAAGCATCACATATTGCTGTTAAATAAGTCATCAGAAATTTAGTGACAAATATGAGCTACATCCTGCTTTCAAACCCCAGATGCTTGATACTTTAGCAAGAGAACTGCTTTCTCTGAGTGTCAGGCTGTCCTTTCCTGTGTGTGTTATTTTCAATTCTGAAGCAGCTGTAATACAGAGCAGCACACTGTACAACAGCAACAGGAAGCTGTTTTTTAAGCTCAAATGAGGTGGAGCTTCTTTGTGACTGCCAATGCYATATTTGGTATGGAAGACTTTTCCAGGGCCTTGAGACCCTCCAAGCTCAGCTGCTCCCTGGCACCATAGGCAGGCCAGGGCACACCTGCACCTTGCTGCATCAGGAGTGCTGTCATGCTGTTCCAGTTGTTACTGATAGCCAATTGGCAKGAATTACGTTGAGGAATGCTCTGCCAGGGGAGTATTGTATACTGAGGCCAGGATAATAGTAAAGACATTTGGGAAGCAGCGATTTTATAACGCAGCTTTCTTACTATCCAGCATAGAGCCTAACCAATAGTGCTATAGCCCTATTTTATGTCTTGCTGTAGGAYAGATACATATTTTTCATTTCCATATAGCTGATTCATGATGGTTCTATTTGCTTTCCTTTTCTTTTTTCCTGACACCTGCCATGCAGTAGCAGTTYTGTGTAGCAGTTCTGCATCTCTTTCATTGCCCATGCAGGTTTCGTAAAYCTTGCTCTTTTTACTGCCCATCCTTCTCTCCATATTCAAATGTCTTGGCCTTTTTAGCCTCTCTCATGATAAGGGGTAAGCTGCTTGGCCAAACTCTAGGCAAAAAGTCTGGCTTAAGGCTATTTTCTTTAAGAATGGCTGTGTAAAATTAGGCATCCCAAGCTCTCGTCCTAAGGGACTCAAATAAGTGGCCTGTTTTTCAAAGTGGCCTAACATCCCGCTTGTTCCTGTGCAGTGATTAGAAACTGCTGAATCTTCAGCAATTTTGAAAATTAGGCCAAGGATTTAGTTGCCCGAAGGTGGTATTTTCAAAAGAGTGTGGGTTAGGCCAAAACAAAGTGCTTGTAAGCACCTTGCTTCGGTGGCAGCTTTATGCGTGTGACTTTACAATAGCTAATACTTTTCTTAAAAGGATAGCTATTCAGTCTCRTAGGCAGATGGGATTTATGGAAGCTGAAGCCAGGAAAGGAAATGTGAGGTATGCGTACTTTCAGGTGCTGCGTTGTTAGAAACATTAGCTTTTGAGAAATATTCTGAGAAGACATGGCGAGTGGCCAGTCTGTGAGTTTTATAACATGGTTTTGATCTGTAAATGTTACTATGCCATGATTAAAAGGTAACTGTATTTTTCTTGTCCAGTAATCACTACTGGCTTAACTGCAGTGTATTTCCTTTCAGAATCATGTGGTTATAGCAGAAATGAGCTATTGACTGGAATCTTATCATTTATCTAGACTTCTTTTGGTTATTTGAAATGTGCCTGAGAGGTAATAGGTGGCAATTTACATTCTTTTGTTCTGTGAATTTTACCTGACAGTCCTGTCTACAGGCTCTTTTGTAAGGTTTAAAGGAACACCAGGGATGGGAGGAAAAAAGCTGAGCAAAATCCCAACCTTGCCAGTACATATTTTTGTTGCATTAAAATTCTGCCAATTTAGGAAGGTTTTGCTGAAGCAAATGCAGAAACAGGAAGGATCACAGCTCATCACAAAGGAAAAAGGATTATTACCTTCCTTCTCTGCTATACTTCCATTTAAACTGATTTTCCCCCTGTTACTTCTATGAGCATTTGAATGAAGGACAAAAATTCCTGKCTTCCTGAGACAGGACTTCCAGGAGGCTGGGTTTTTATCCATGTGTATATGAAAAATTCACAGTGTGTTCTTTAAATTATTTAAAGTGATTGTCTATATGAAGATCTGCCTATAATGGAATATCCTAACATGTAGTTTAGCAATTTAAAAGAGTATTGGGTAAAAAGCGTATGGCAACAGGATCTCATTAACGAAACAGTTTTGATTTGAAGCCCTGATGCAGCTGTTGACAGCATAATTAAAATGATTAATTTGGAGTAGAAGAAGTACTTTGAACTAATTTGAAAAAATGGCTATGATCTTGACCATACATCTGACCGGTGTTAGGCAGGTACACAGAACTGCTTAAAGGGAAAAAAACTCAAAGTGTTTTAGCTGAAGGAGAGAAGGCTTTGTCTCAGATTGCTGTTTTTGTCAGACATCAAATATTTCCTAACAAAAAAAAATGAAGGTAAAAAAGGGAAACAAAACCTGACCTAAACACATGAGCAAAACCAGTTATATATAATTTCTTTCCTAAATCTCTAAAGATTTC
This sequence comes from Amblyornis subalaris, assembly GCA_018881555.1. Lineage (NCBI taxonomy): Eukaryota > Metazoa > Chordata > Aves > Passeriformes > Ptilonorhynchidae > Amblyornis > Amblyornis subalaris. The sequence goes on from JACAXG010000039.1 coordinate 5,858,909, forward strand.
TGCATGTGCCAGAAATCTTTTTTGTCACAAAGAAGCATATTTAAGATCATAATTAAGGGTGTAAATATTCTTAACGATTAATCCCATATATTTCCTCATCTGAAATACAATTGATTGCATGTTGTTTGAATATATATGTACTTTTATTTTTTGTGTGTGTATATATATGTATGTGTGTGTGTATTTTTTTTTTTAAATAAATTGTTTCTTTTCCTCTTTCTCTGTCTGGATCATGGTGGGAATTTCAGTTAATGCCTGGGGCAAAGTGCCCTGCAAGGATGTTTGGAATTCCTTTGCTCCCCATAAAGGAGATCTTTGGAATCTCTAAGAGGGTTAGAAAATACATGGTTGTTCTATAATAATTGGCTTAACGTCTATAAGTTTTTTTCTATTTTCTTGATATAATAAATAAGTATGTTGAATACGCTTTAATTGTATCCTAAAGTAAGAGCTGGGCTGTGTTCTCTAGTTTTTAAACAGGCTGAATTAGAATGTCCCCCTCTTAATGTCAGCTATGTCACATGCTATATTTTCATGGATGCTGTAATGTATGTGCATTTAAGTTTATATTTGTAAGCTTTCCTTTCGATTGGACATGTTATATCTCATAATTTAATTGCCCAATCCTTGAACATGGGTAATATTAATTGTTCCCACAAACTGGGGTTTATAGTTTATGTGGTATTAACCTGTTGAAGCATCTGTTTTCATACTACTTCACACATTTGTGTAGGTGGGGCTACAGGACTGTGAGGTGTAGAGAGAAAATTAAAACTGGGCAGAAGTTTTAGGTAGAGAAAGTGTTCAATTCTGTAGTCTCTTAGCGTTTGTGTATTAATGTGCATATATGTTTAGAGTAGATATTTAATGTTAGAATGACAGTTTCATCTGAAATGTGGAGCTTGAGGACTATTTMATTTCTCTTTTGTGGGCTTCTAGCTTGATAATTGCTTTTCCTTGCTTGCTATTATAGTGAAGATTAAACATTTTTATTGTAGGGGACCCAAATGGTTTGCTTTGTAAACACAGAACCGCACACACACTCTTCCTGCAGAAGTATTCTTGTCACTGGCGCTCACCCCATCTGCCTGGGTGTCAAGGCGGGACTGGATCATATGCGTAACATCCTTTCCTTTTAAAATCCGTGAAGGAGTTGCCAAAGTGAGGCTGTGCCATGCTGTGTTGCGTGCTCCCAGTTTTCCTAGTTCTTCTGCCTGAATTTGAGGCCTGATTTACTACACGTGCAAGCAGTTTTCTTTGCTAAAGATTCTGCATCCTAAATCTATTGTGTGATACCGCCTTAGCGACGGTAACATGCATTTTCTGAAAGGCTAAATGCCTGCTTAAAACATGTTTTTCTTTACACATTTAATAAAAAAAAACCCCAAAMCAAAAACCCCAACCAAACAACCCCAAACCACCCAGATTTCTTGAACAAATGGTCTGCTTTTTTTTAATCTTGGACTGACCTTTGGAGTTAAGCCTCTCTGTGGTGTATAAATAAGTGGTGACCAATTACTCCTGGGAAGAAGGAAGTTTGATGAATCACAGGAAATAGTAAATTATGTGGATTCCACATGATTCCCAAGGTTGAAACGACTTTTTTTTTTTTTTTTTCCTTCCCCCCTTGCACAGGGGCCTTAAAATGTCACTGATTTGATGGTATGGTAGGCTCCGGTTACTTCTGGAGGGCACGGTGGGGGGAGTGAGGAACAGAAAGCAGAAGATTTCACAGTTGTTATCACACAGAGTAGGTTAAATTTGCTCTCTTTTGTTTCCTCCCTGGAGGGTGGAGGAAAACAACCGTGATGTGCTAAAACTGTTCAAAAGCATACCATCTATTTGGGGGCAGCAAGTGATGAAAGTGGGGTCTTTCAAGAAAAAAAAAAGGTGTGTGAGGTATGGCTGTGGTGCCAATAATGTATTAAGCTTTACTCTTCTGGTCTCCCATGATTTAAAGTTTCAACATATCCATGAAGTGGTAGTAATATAAATAGTTAGGGTGGGGAAGGCTGCAAGTACTAATAGCAAATAGACTGCAGGATGTGAGAGCAAACGGGGAAACAGAGCCTTTCCTGGTCTACTCTGTCTCTGTCTCTTCACTGCTATTCTCTTGGCTTCCTTGTCAATTAAACTAATTGGTGCTGAAGATATTTCCCTAAAGGAGATCTCATACTAGGGCTTTTCAGGCAAAATCATTTGCAAGACTTTTAATCTAGTCAGGATATATTAACAGTATGCAGGGGGTTTTATGCGTGAAGGGAATGCATTGAAATTGTTACATTGTTCATGATCCATATAGCTAGACAAAACACTCCATACTTACTGTCTCCAGAAAAGGAAAGTTAATTTATACAGTGTAGCAACATACTTTGTTGTGGAGCCACATTAATATAATATAGTTTGGGTCACAGGAATTTTTACTATTTGATTTGGTCTTTTTCATAACAAAAGTAACTTTTCAATGCAGAAGGAAGAATTTCCTTACCATTTCTTTACTGTCTTTTTTTCAGTTCACATTTACATCAGGCAGTCTGAGACCTTTATTTTACTTGAATGTCCAATATCTGCATTGTGCCACTAAGGGTTTTCATTCTCTCTACAATTCTCTCTTTCATTCACTCTACAATAGAATTTATTTGTAGTGTATGTYAATAAAATGCATTGGAAAGAGCATGCAAGAATGATGCTGAAAAGTGGTGTATCTATCCAGAATTTAGCACAACTTTGGGARAATTAATTAAAAATAAAACAACCAAACCCCAAACCTTTACCTTACAAGCAGGTAATATTTTAAGTGAACTTTTATGAGGTCTGATTTGGTCACAGAACTTCATTGTTTGTGTATCCTCAAAGGTATAAATGGCTGTTTTCTAATAAGAGCAGTAGCTTGCAAATATGACTGTGCTTGCCAGAGGTAAACTCAGCTCAGAAAGGCTCCTGTGCCTAGGAGAGTGCCTCACTGTGATCAGACAGCTGTAGGATGAGTATTATTTCTTCATTTTAAATCTTTCTTGCTAGTAGTGTGTATTCTTCAGTCCCAAGGATGTGTGTGATGCTTTATAAAGCAGCGAGATGGAGTCCCTATTCCGTGGACCGTAGGGTGACTGTGCTCATGCAAAGCTGTCGTGCATTTGCTGTCAGGTTTACCCATGTGAAGAGCTCCAGTAAAGGCTTTTAGCATTGACCACGTGGTTGGAACCTGGATAAGTGGGCTTTAGTCATTGCATGAGTGGTGGTGTTGAGAGCATTGCAGCTTTCCACGGGGTAGATATCTGGGATAAATGTGATACCTACAATAGCCTTAAAACTGTTCTCAGTTCAGGCATCTTTGGAGCATCTTCCACAGGTCAGCTGCAAGGCTTTCATGCTGTCACACTCTGGCATGTGGCAGAAAGGAGCTGATGTGGAGATTGGAGTCGTGGTCTAAAATGTGAAAAATATCACAGCTGTAACTTGACCACAGGGCCTCGATTTCAGACTGTTTTGCTCTTGGGGGAAGGCTGCAATTCCCACCTGGATGACTTCCCAAGAGCACTGAAGTGCTCACCTGACAAAACTGTACTTTTCTTTTTACATGGGATACTTAGTTCCCTCCTGGTTGGGGCACACTGAAACTGCTCTGTCCTGGGCACTCACCCATTGCAAGTCACCTGCCAGAAACTTGAGCAGTTGAATTCCAGGAATTAAGAGAGATGTAGGATTGCCATAATTACCGACCGGCTTTTCAGCAGCTCATTTGTACTTGAGTGCTACCATTTGGGGACATCCATCCCAAGCCAGGTAGGAAGTGACCCAAAAAGAGAGCTGGAGGACTAAGGCAAGGTGTGAGATACGTTACCTGTGGAGAGATAGATGTATACAGGGCTTTCAGCTCTGTCAATGAATTGAAAAGTTGGCTGAAAAATTGATTTGCATTGAACCAAATCTAAAACTTTCCATCTTAGTTAATGATTCTTTGTCCTTTAAGGCAAGGATGTTTAGATCAAAAAAACCTCATCTTTTTCTGCTTGGAACATCCTGTGTGTTGCTCACCTCTGGGTTTGTTTGGGGTTTTAATATTTAAACAATGTCAGCTTCAAGTGATTTAGTGAAAAATGTGGAGAAAAACCTTGCTATTTTTATACATCAAGTATTTCAGTTAATATAAAAGCTGAAACCTTCCTTTCGCTGAAACTATTATCTGAGTTTGAACCATGGATAGGTTCTGTTTGTATTTCAAAACACAAAATAAAATTTGCAGTGTATTTAGTATTGATTTCCTCCCCTTTTCCTGATCTGGCTGAAAGTGTTATGTGCTTATTTTTATTTGGACTTGCAGATACATGATTAGCTTTCTACAAACTGTGGCTCATTCCAAGGTCAGTTCAGTTTTCAGGCTTGCTGGGGCTCTCAGTGAACATTTAAACCAATTTTCACTGTGACTGACCACTTGGAGAGCGCTACAGGCAAAGCTGGGCAGTAAGTTAGAGAATACCTTTTCTTCCAGACTTATTTACCACTCAGCTACCCACCAACTTCAACAAAACTCTCTATGTAAATATTTCTGAGGTGCATGTTGAGTTTTCAGTTGAGAGAGAGGATGAGTGTCCTTAGTGTAGTCACTAACACATTTTTTTGGGATAGTCACATGCAAAGAGGATGATCACAGTGCAGTTTCCAGGTGCTTTCTGAGTTGGATGTGGGCCCTGGTTTCTCAGTTTCCCACACCCAAAACCGTGTTTTCCTTAGATTGCTTCCGTTTTGAAGAATTAAATACAGATTCATTCAAGAAGGACTGGCTCTCTAGCTGCATGGATCAGGTTCTTACTATGGCACACACATCAGAATGACCTCTTTTGAATCCTTCCATCTGATTGAGGTGTCTGGAAAAGAGCTTTATTCCAGGGTGGAATGTCTGGTTGGTGACAGAGGGAAAGGATCTGGTGGAAGAAGGGCATGAATTACATTTTCGTGCTAAAACCCCCCAAAGTACAGATGTGTATTAGCAATGCCTCTTTTCTTTAAATATGAATAGAAGGAATATCTGTGAAATTGGAGGGGAAAGAGAAGAGCTGGAGATAGAGAGGCCAGCAGCTGAGCACAGATGCCTCCCAACCACTGCCCTGAGATGGGTCAGTCACCAAGGTGCAGAGGTGGCAGTGCATGCAGAGAACTCTGAGTTGGGCTGGGCTTCAATTTTTTAGTGCTGTCGGGTACAAGCACCTCTCAAATGCTCTCCATAGAGTCTTCTTCTGCTCCTTGTGAAGACTAGTTTTGCTGGCCAGGAGTGAGCAGCACCCATTGGTACTACTGATGAACTTTCAGGCCAGGCAATGTGGTTTTACTGAACAGTGTTCTTAGCAGTCTGGGTTTTTTTTGAAATGCAAGATTTAACCCTGTAAAGAAACAAGATTGGTTGTAGAAAGGGAAGTTCATGTGTATATAAGTAAGGAAACTTTTCTTTTTTCCCTGGAAAAGCATTAACTGAAAATACTTGCCTCTGTTTCTTTATCTCTAGAGGCTGTTGTCTCGTGAAATTCGAGGTTTCAGAAACCTCCCAGTAGAGTGAGAGTTGGCAAAGAAATTCCCTTTTATTGTATCATCTTCTTGTAATGGGAAAAAGTGTGGTTGCCAGCAGACAATTTCTTGGTGTCATTTATTCTAATCAAAATGTTCTATCATTGGGCTGCTTTCACAAGTAGTCTCATTTGGCTCTCTTTCTCCTCTTGGAGTAATGACAGCATCCTTTCATTCCCAAATGACACCCAGAAGTCCCCTGCTATTGAGAGTCAGACAGCAGTGTGATGCCTGTGACTTTCACACAATCTGATAAGTATTCATAACTCTCAGGTTGTTTCTGCTTAGCTGGCGCGTATGAAAAGTGGCCACTTACAGCAGTGAACTGACAAAATGTCTTTGTAACTAGAATCTCACAGTCAGTTTCTGGGAGGGGGGAGGAAATAGTGAATGTTCTTGTCAAATGGTTTAACATGATCTCTACTTCTGGGCATGCCTCGTAAAACAGAAGTCATGCGGTGAAGGGGAAGAGAGCACTTTTGATGTATGTATTATCTACTCCTCTGCCATGGGGTGAGAAACGCTTGAGCCAGCTTGTCTGTTTATCCAGCTAAAAAGCAAATCAAGGTTACCCATAATTAGAGATGGTTGAAGATGAGGGTGTTCAGATCTGAGTCTGGATTACAGGCAAGCTGCAGTTCGTGTTTGAGGCTGAATGATCTTGCCTGGCTTCAAGGGCATTGAAACTGGAGATAGACAATTTTCAGGAGTATTTTGGCCTCACTTGGTGTGTTGTTTAGAACTTCCTCATAAAGAGAAGAGAAATTTTTGACTTAGAATTTGCCCCTGGTAGAAACTCTWGAGAATTTAATGCTCCTGCCCTCCCTGTGAAACTCTTACTTAATATTCAGTGCCATGATACATGAATTCCAAGGAAGAAATGAAGTGCCCTTTATGAAAAGGAGCAAAAAGCTGTGGCACCAACCCTGATCTTTTGTTACCTATGGGAAGATCTTGTGGATAAAAAAATTACATGGCTTAACTGGAACTCTGTTTTCTGCCACTGGCTCTCCTCATTCTCTGCTACTGGAGGATTTATGTGAAGTGTGGGCATGTTTCTTCTCAATTCTCGCCTCCTCAAAGAACTAGGATTTCATCAGTAAGGAAAGCAGATATAACCATCTTTTTTATACTGTGTGTATCAGATCTCTACTAGATTTCTAAAAATCTAATGCTGGGGTCATTAATTATGTTCGAGAGCTACCAACGTCACGGTGATAGGACAGAATATTTGTCATGAACATGCTGTTTAGGTCTCGAGAGAAAAGGAGAAGAACATGAAGACTTCCTGCCTCTCCCTGCCTCTCCCTGCCTCTCCCTGCCTCTCTCTCCCGCCCCCCTGCTGCAGTTATTTGAATGATTACATCTTCACATCTAAATATGTGAGCATGGTCTTGGAATGCTAAAAGTGGATTCTTTTCAGGTTTATAGATTAATCTAACAAAGAGGGGTTAACAGTCAAATAGATTTGATGGTATCTATCTAATTGCCTTTTTACATAATTTATACTTTGCTAGCTATAAAAAGATGCTTTGGAAATGATTCGGAAAGTCCTTCAGGAATAGTCCCAATCTCTGCAGCCTTATTAAATGCATACAGGCATGTCTCCCAGTGAGAATCTCAAGCTGTGAAAGTCATTAGAATAATAAATTAAACTTCTATGTATACAGGCATTTTAAACTTCAGGTGAAAATTCCTTATATGCCATGTTCTAATTTTCAACTCAGGGGCTAAAGAAAAGGGACTTTGGAACTGATTGGTGATCTTCTGCGAAGTTTTACATGCATAAGTCACTAGGCCATGCTGGCTCCTGAAACATGCTGCAGAACTTGAGATGTTAACACTTTGTAAGGTTCTTTTCCTTTCCTGACTTCTAGGGCTGCAACAGCTAAAATTTAATTAAGGGGAATAGACTATTTAATGGTGGACACTACACTGCTAATAACAGAGGGCATATTGCTATTTTGGATTGGTTCCTGTCAACAGTTTCTATTAATATTTTAGTCAATGTTATATTGTAAAATGGACTCATTGAATACATTGTGTAATCAGGATGACAAATGAACTTCATCAGGTTTTGCAACTGGAGCAACACAGCTTAGAAGAGTAACTCCAAGAATCCAAAAGTCAAGGGGCCAATGGAAACAATTCTTTCACGGAAAAATCTGTAAGAGTAGTGCCTGCACAAATCTGAATTCAATTCTGGAAGAAAGGTTAATATTGCCTTTTAATATCAATTTTTTTCTCAAAATCATCTTGCATTAAATTGCTTCATTTGATGAGTGTATTTGCTTGGATGTTTCATCAGCCAGTTAGGTGAAGTGGGCCAGAACCAAAGAATATACTTCATGTTCTGTCAAAAACTGTCTCTTGAACTGCTGGAATCAGCTACTTGACCTGAAACATTTTATCTTTAGCCATTTTGAACAACTAAATGCATGTCAGAGTACTCACCAATGCCATGCATGTGAAGCAAGGTGAGGAGTACAATATGTGTGAAGGAAAACAAATACATGACAAAAATAGTAGAAGAGTTGGAGAGAAGTTTGCAAGGGGGCTCTAATCTTTATCTTCCAGTTAAGAATTTTGTATATATGTTGACTAATTGGTATGGAATGCTCCCTCACAAATTTCACTAAATTGCTTTGACTTCACTAGAGGGAAAAAGGTATTTGTATTTAGGCAAAAGTTGCAATTTCTTCCACTTCCAAAATTCTGAATTTTTTCATTGTGGGAGAACTCAATTACTGAAATTGATTGTAGTGAGTTGAAAGATGCTGCCTGAAACCTASGGAGTGGAAACCAGAGCTTCTTGCTTGATTGTGTGGGGCTTTTTTTAAATGTCTGAAGGTTATGATTATGTAGGATGCTGGATCCCTTGATTAGAATTTTCTTTCTTAGTTGATACCTTAGGCTATGATTGCCAAATAAAGTAGTTTAGTCAGAAAGTCTGACTGACAAAAATTAGGAAAGGATACAATTTGAACTGGAATCAAATGTGTCTTATTGTCTTCAACCGCAGCCAGAATTATATCTTAACATTGTGAATGTGGCCTCTCACTATGCTTGGGTTGGGGAACTTCATCAAGAATGTTTTGGGTTTTTTTTACTCTTATAGAAGCTGCAGCAACCATTAAAAACAAATCTATGTGCAGGACAGTTTTAAGGGGAAAAAAAAAATCAAGTACTTTCCAAATAATAACATTGAATCCAACTCTTGCTCATGCTGCCACAAAGTAGTCTGTGGCAACAGCTGCTCCTCAAACAGCTAAAAACACTGAAGCATCTATTTCAATACAAATAAAAATAGACCTAAAAATGCTTAGTCTGAACCTAGTTCAGAAACTAATCCAAAATAAGTGTATTCTGGGAATTGGCTGTATTGAACAACTGGTCATTTTTAGCATTTCATCAGGCAATAGTGTGAAAGAAATATCTACTATAAAAGTCCTGAAGAACCTAGTCAATCACAGGCCAGAAGTGGATAGTACAAATGGTAACAAGTGGTTGTGTTTCCATCTRCTTTGGTGGACTCTCAATTCATCATATGGTGACTGTTTGCCCAGATTCCTGGGCTCATTTTGGCCTGGGTGAGCAATAGCAATAATGTTCTTATCCTGCATTTGTTTTTCCTGACATAGATCTTTYGGGATTTATATATGTAGCCTTTTTCACATCCTCCTCAAATCTGGATGAAAACCAGCCTCAGTGGCACTCTATTTTTCTTCCACAATGTCCTAGGGAAACAGCCTTTTTAGGATACCTTCCAAGAACAATAGGGACCGCTTGTACATTGCCTGAGTTCCAGATGTGTTCAAATCCAGCTCCTCAGGCTTTTCAAGGTGTAAGAGAAAATTCCTCCTCTTCTTTTCCTGTTACTGCAAAGAGGACATGACATATTTCTTAAAGAATGCTTATTGAGTCTCCAATTAAGAACATAATCAAAAGTTTCCCATAATGGAACTGAATGCCTGTAATTGTAATGGCAGAAGAGAAACATCATCTCATCTCACATTGCTCGCCTGGTTGTATCATGGTGGCCTGACGTAGAGGCAAAGGAAGTATTCTTCCCGGACCTGAATTTCTTGAAAGACCTGCCTTCGTTATCCTCATCTGAGCCAGCAGAACTACGGAGATTGCTAGTCCTGAGACTACCCATCCGGTCTGAAATTCAAACTCAGGTGAGTATCTTCATTCCCTGACTGTCAGCAGCTCTATTTGCAAGACAGACAGAGAAGAGATGATTTTCCTAAAGCTGTTTAACAGCATGAAATAATGTTTTCCCAAAATGACTGGAACCACTCCTTAAGCAAGAGAGAACCTGCAGGCAGAGGAAGTGCCCCTGCATTCTTTCTGTATTTCAACAAGAGGACAGAGACAGGCTTTTGACAGGTAGTAAGCAAAGTTTGATTAATTGACTTATCTATGGGAGATAGAAAGAACTGTAGCAGTCAGCACTCTGCTGGCTTACACCTCCCTAATACAGTTCTTTGCAGAACAGAGCAGTCAAATAATGACCACATTTCCCCCCCTGCACACACACACTTTCTAATGAGTTTTTGCTGAGCTTGTAGTTCTGCTGGGGACAGACTTCTGCTTTGATAATTGATGCACCAAGCCTAACCTTCCCTGGGACAGATTTGCAAAAAAAAAAAAAAATTGGTTTATGAGCAGGGTTAGTGTTTTCATCATATGTAACATCCCTTCTGAATTGTAGACACTTTATTGCTACTATTACGGTTGAGAGCTCTTCCCATATTTCTGTCTTTTGCTTGCCTTTAGTGCACAATATGTGAATTTTAGAATCCAAGTTTTACATGTGAGTGGCCTGAAAACTTAACTGCTGTTTTATTGTGAGATAAACCTAGCTCCTCATGTGACTAACAGATGGATGCATCCACTATGTCATGTTAAAGGAATAATTAAAAGCTTCATTTACATGCAATATGAAATGTCCAGAAATAACTGCATCCTGCTTCGAGATGTGCTGCAATTTGTACCTTAACTTTGAATTGTTTTCGTTTTCTAAAAATAATAAATGACCCTCCAAAGAGCGGTTGGCCAGAGGCATACAAGAAGCAATCCATAGTATATGGATTTGCTCAATGGCATTTAAAGGACCCTGATTAAAATTCAGCCCAGGCTGGAGTGATGAGAAGACTGTTTACTGAGGGCTGTTTGAAGTCGTACATTGCACTGCAGACAGACCAGAGGGATGCACAGATTGAAACGTTTTACCTTGCCTGTCTGAATCCGGCTGTCAGGAGCCAATGGCACTCCGAGAGAGAGGTATCAACATTCTTGAGYGGTTTGACTGCTGCTGCTCACGAGTCTTAATTTTCATTGTTTTCAAGGCGGCACAAGCTCAGCATCAGAGATCACAGCAATAACAACAGTCTTGTTAGCTGGGTCTGTGGTTTTTTGTTGACTACTACAGATGCTGTGTTTAGATATTTGATTTTAATGTAGTGTGCCTTTGAAAGTTTGCACTGTAAAAAAGACATCACTTTTGTTCCTCTTTTCCCTTAGTCTCATTCAAGTACATCTTCATATGACTGAAGAAAGGTGAATATATTATACTCTCTTATTTCTCTGTCTCCCGTTCTGACTAGAGCATATAAGTACCGTAGGAAAAAAAAAAACACCAAAAMCCCCATCAGACACTGTGTGTAACCTCTGTATTTTTTTATATTGTGGGGCTTTTTGTTTTGTTTCGTTTGGGCTTTTTTTTTTTTCAAATAGAGAACTTGATTTAAAAAGAAAAAAAACATTAAAAAAACCACTAAAAATCTGAACTGAATATGCTATTAAAAGAATAGATTCTTTCATTGTATTTTTTCTTGGATCTAGCATTTGTCTGGGTTTCAGGGTAATAACTGTGAAAGAACTCTTCTTAGTCTGTTTCTATATGTATGCTTTGCCACAAGCTGCGTAACCTTGGGAAGGAGAGATGCTGGTGGTTCARAAGGGTTTAAAAAAAAGTCAGTTAAAAAAGTTTGAAGGATAGGGTTTTCTTTCTAGAACGAATCCTAAATAAAAGGAATGTAAACAGGGTGCATCCTTCACTGTTTACACGTGGAACATTTGGACTACCTTCAAATTACTCCCTGGAGTACTTACCCACTACTTTCTTTAAGTCCATGGAAATATCTACTTTGTATATAGAACTGGTTAACAGAGATGATGAGACTCAAACCATCATTAATTAATGAATAAAGTAGAATGCAAAGTACCATGCTCTTCAGGGTAGAAGGATAGAAGGAAAAAAATTCTAGATAACAAAGGAAATATTTTTAAAGGGTGTTGATAAAGACTTTGAAACACCACACTTTGTATTTCATCACCTGGGGTAATTCTGCTGGTCTCTGGTGCTGAGAGCTTTGTGGCTTCTGCTCTCCCTTGCTGTGGTGTGAAATGATGGTCTCGGTGCTGTSATCAGCTCAGATGCCTGTGCTGGAAGCTTTCTGAGTTTTCCTTTTTGCAGGCTGTCAGACATTTGGATGTTTTTTTCGACATCCAGGGTGTGCTGTCAGCCTCTGGTTTGGCTAATCAGTTTCTGTGTATGCTGGGACAGGCCATGTTTTGTTTGCGGTGTTTTTGTGTTGTTTCCTGTCTTGGATGGGTGTGTGCAGCATTAGCTGAGCATAGGAGCAGGAAAGCCACGCAAGCWTGGTCATGGGAATGTGCATTAGACAGTTAATTAACACATGATAAATCATTATGTGAGACTGATTTCTTCCAGTATCTCCCGAATTATGTTGGCACACTAAGCTCAATTATAGAAAAGGGTTAGAAGTTGCTTTCAAAAAAGATGAGGCTCTGRGAGCTTATTCAACCTGGTTTGTCTGTTGTACTTACATATAAACAGGTACTGAGAACTAGCATGGTCTCATCCAAAGTTAATCACCAGTCTTGGATCTACACTATAGAAAAAAATTACCTGGTGTATSAATACTTTCAGCTTTCCTGTTATAGGCCAGGCATTTACAATAAACTCTAGATGTTTGTTATGAAAAACAGTGATTCAGTAAAGTATGTGAGAAATGGATCACACTGAGATAATTATCTAGGAAGTTGGGAAAAAGAAGCAAAACTTGGTCCCAGTTTTGAGAGAAGTCATTGCTATCGGTTTAAAACTCTTAATTGCTGCTTGTAAATGGTTATCAGTAGTTATTATCCACTTATAAGAGTAGGGCTGCTAACATCTGAAATGGAGCAAAAAGTGGCAYGTAATTGAGCCTTGAGGGACTCCTTGTCACTYAGGGAAGCATAGTTGATGTTCATGTTGCAGTTTATGGGTGCCTGCCTGTAATGAATACGCTTATGGTTGATTACTTTTTGCCTAACATTGGCTGARCTATAATCAAAACTCATCCAGAAGTATAAACGATCACGAAATGCRAGGGGCTGAGGCGCTAAAAGGGTTCATGGTGCTGCTCAACTAGTGGGGAGCATGTGAGCTGCAGTCTCGTGAGCTCATGAGAAACCAGTGTGAGGTATTCCTCTACTGTGTAGTGCAGAAAGCTCCTAGATAGAGGCTAATTTTTCAGCAGCTAGTTTTGATAAATTTAGTCCAAGAAAATGGCACAAATGTGAGCAGAACAGATTTAATGCCTTTTAAAGAAGTTTAAGCACCAGTTTCAAACAATAGTTTAGAACTAAGTAAAGTAACCAAAAGAGATATGGGTATCACCTGATGTTTGGAGGGAGGTAGCAACACAGTTAAAACTAGTTTTGCTTTTTTTTCCTCAAGGAAGCAAAATTAGTTTCCTAGATGTCCTGCCTAACATTTAAAATATGTGATGATCAAAAAATTTTCACTGTGTTGGTGGGAAACTTTAAAATTTTAGTGAATTCAGTGGAATATCTGCAAAATTACACTGGAGAACCATTGGACAAACAKTTGAACAAATGCATTGTCCARTGTAGATTAAAAGTGAAAAAAATCAATGTTATTTGTACTTGGGGTAGAGGGGACAGACCAACAAGGAGTGAGATGTGGAGGAAAATAAGCGTAGCTGGCAAGAGCAGAATAAGTAGTTTGAGTGAAAACTAAAGCAGGCTCTTCCTGTGGTGGTAACTGTGCATTTAGCTTTCCATGGGCTGTGTGACCAAACGTACTGAGGAGCCATTTCCCCAAATGCTGTTGCAAACAGTAAGGAGCACTGTGTCACTTGACAGCTAATTAGGAGCAGAAAAAATCTCATCCTACCCCTGATGCTCTATTAAGTCTTCAGCTGTACAATAGAAGCACTTATGAATGGTACAGATTTGTGGTAYCTTTGCATTGCAGTGTTCATGGTAGTATCGGCTGCTTGATGCTAGTGAGATACACACAGATAGTGTGTCTTCAGACTGTCTCATAAAATTGAATTAGCTTCCTCTAAGGTCTTTGTTAGTTTTCAGGCAGGTGTGATTTGTAAGGTCTTTGCTCATACTCTATGTGATAGAAGCCTTTTAAGAAATCTGTGCTTTGTTTTTAAATATTGTGCTGTCTAAACTTTTTTTTTCCTACACAAAAAGAATAAAACCAAAATTAATTTAAAAAAACTTGAAATGTCAGATTAGCATCTTTGCATTCTTAGTCTTGAGTGTCTCAAGTGCGAAGGCCAGTGGAGATTTACTCATTCTTCCTTGCCCAGTGTGCCCCATACTCCAGATCCCCAACACAGTTTTTTTTGGTGGAAACTCTTTCTCCTTTTGTTCCCTTGGCTTCCCATCCCCATCTCTCACATGAGAATCAATTGCAATGTTTCTCTAAGCAGTGAATGCAGCAGTGCCTTTGGACAGGTATCTCTTCCCTGTTGTGGTTATTCCTTGCTTAAGGCCATGATGTGGTTTGGCTAAGCCTATGAATGGATGTTGGGTGCACAGCAATGCATAGTTCCCAACAAGCTCCAGAGGAGGGCCTTGCAGGGTAGCTACTGCTCCCTGTGAGCTCGTACTGCCTTTCCTTACTGTGGATCAGTCTCCCAATAAGTCATGTCGATGGGAATCAAACAGCACCTATAATCTCTTTGAAATGCAGCGTAACTCTGTCTCACAAGGTAAAAAAAAAAAGGTTTTCAGGGGCAGTCTGAGTAGAGGACATGTACAAGTATGCTCGTCGCATTCCCCTGGAAGGCTGGTAGTTAATCATGCATGCAACATCTGGCCTGCTAGGACACAATCTGTGTGTTGGATGTGGTCTGTAATTTCACTTCGTATGGTCTAATGCAATATGACTTAAATCTCTGTGTGGGTGCTGCTAAGGTCTAGCTTAGTGTGTGGCTTTCAGTGATGTTTGGAAGTCATGTTTGGCCTCAAGCAAGCAAAAATTTTTGTATCCCTTTGCTAGACTAAAGTATGCTACTCCTGTAATAATTGTCCTGTATTGGTGCAAGTAATTAATCTGGGCACAGTATAAGAATTCTCTTAGAATGTACAATTTTGGGCACAGGAATACATTATCTTGCGCTCTAGTTTCCATATGTATGTTCATTTTTGTCTCTGAGATCTGGTAAACTTTATAGGAAATGCTGAGGTAGTTGTATGAAGAATGATCTGGTGTTGAAGTTGTGGTTGCTGAGTACATGATCTGTGATGCAAGTGAGCTGTTGGATGAAGCTGATCGGTGCTGTTTGACCTAAGTCCAAGTGGTCATCTACAGTATGGCTGTGCCTTAACAAAGATACACTTAATTTTTTTTAAACAATTGTCTAAGAAAGAGAAGAGGTTGATCAACATTTGAGTGTTCATCTCTTCTGTGTGATTTTGAAATGTATTTTTTGAGTCTCAGATCATCCAGAGCACGGTCCCATATGTTTCCAATGGCAGAGCTGATTTCACTGGGAGAGCTCATTCAGGTCCTACAGGGTAACTGCGTGGCAGAAGGTTGTTCCTGTATCTGTGACCTTAGTGCCATGATGGTCTTGTAAATTGATCTGTAGAGGAGGATTCCTCTTTCTCTTTGGGCAGATTTTAAAAATCGATGCAAGTTAGGATGTAAATGCTCTCTGGTTCAGTGCTTCAAATGCGATGATGAGTGCTGGGAAAAAGACTAACAGAGGCAGAAGTGAGTAACAGCTTTTAGAAACTGTGATATGGTCCTCAGTGAACCTGCTTTGTCTAAGTTGGATTGAAAGTAGGGAGGGAGAAAAAAGCAGTTCTGCTGACCCTTCAGAAAAACCATCAGCTTTTCACAGCACTGAGATTTAAAAGAGAGAGTTTGTTCAGGCACAGTTTGATCTGGCACAATTTGGGGCACAGGGTAAAACYCACACCCTTCAGTTGTTATCTTGTCTTGCCCAGAATTATTCACCTACCAGCCACTGTCTGTTTTTACTGTGGAGAAGCTGTATTCCATTGCAAGTTATGATAGCATTGGTGCTGTGAATAGGGCTCCGACTCCATACTGGTGGCTGGAATAGTGAGGTGTGAAGGGCTGCTCCTGCCCCAGCCACTCTAATCTCTGAAAGAGGCACCAAGTACTTCTTGCTGCTCCCGAGGCCACTCTGAGTGAGGCTCGTGCTCACATGTGTTGTCAGGAGTCTTCAGCACTGATAGCGAAAAAAAGAAAAGAATGGCTTTCTAGTTAGATCAAATTACCTTGTTTGGAGTAAATGAAGATTAAAAAAAAAAAAAACAGGAAAAGGAAAGAAAAAAAGGCTGTTTCCTCTTGTTATGACAGGCCTGGCTGTCAAAGCCCATACTGTTGCAGTGCTGCCCTGCAAGGCAGCTGCAAAGTCACCAGAGCTGTTTGGCTGCTTTGCTAACAAAATAAGTGTGGCGAGAGTGTTGCAACACTTGCTCAGGTAAGTAGTGTTTCAAACAGGCCACCAGCCAGAGCAAGCTCAGCAGCCCCAGCTACTACACTAAAAAATCTCACTCCTTTTATTCTATTTTTCATCTATAGTACTGGAGGGGTGCAGGCAAGGGTGAGGGCATATAGCTCTAGACAGCAGCACATATAGCACTATRTAATGCATAGTTGCACTTATTTCTAAGTCTGGGGGATACTTGGAGGGCAACAGGCAGGGCAGGATTTGCTTCCCAGGTGAGGCCCCTAGTGTTTTGGCCATGAGAGCAGTGTTAGCATTTCTGTGATGGGTGGTGAGGGCTGAGGGATGGTGTGTGTACTTGTGGAAAGGGAGTGGGTCAGTAAGTGGAAGCACATGGTGCTGGCTGGCATTGCAGCTCCCTGTGTTTGTAGTAGGATAGAGTTTCTAAAGGATTAGATAACATGCCTGAGCTCCATGGCGTGCAGTTTTTAAACTGTGTTTACAGTTGAGGAGGTACTGTGAGTAGAGATGATTATGTCCTTTAAGTGCTGTTTTTGTTGCAGCTTCTGTGATAAAAGGAGGCTCTGGTGAAGACATTTTTTGCTGGCAGATACGTATTCTCAGACCAGTGGCTGTGCAAACTTTTGGGGGATGGGAGCAACCTACAGAGATACCTCAGCACTTCCCTTTAATAAAGGCACATCATTAAGCCATTTCCTGCACATCTGAGAGGCTGTTGGAAGAGCAAGATGGTATTGAAATGAAATTAAAGAACTGCTTGATTTTTGTTTTAGAGTATTATTTAATTTAATCTTTTTGGAGTATTCTGGTTTCTGGGGAAAAATAATGTAATGAAGACAGCAGAATTACATTGATTCTATGGTCTGAGTAACTAGAGGGAGAAATTCCAGTCTCTTCTTTGCTTTCCTGTTCTGAAAGTATAAAGTATTGTAAAATTGTTTTACCATGTCAGCTATTAATGTGACTGATGCAATCCCTGTTTGTAATATAAAGAGGCCTTTTGCTGATGTGTATGTTCCCTACTACGTGTGTGTGTGTATATATGTTGTATACATTATATAGGCACAAATATCCATGCCTGTATCTATATAATGTATACATTATATTCATATATAGAGTGCTGTAACCTACTGTAATGGAAATAAAACAAGAGTAGAGGGAAACCTCCTTGAGCCCAGGCTAGTTGCTGGGTGTTGGGTACTGGGCAGCAGCATATGGGCCAGACAGGTGCTGGGTGGCCGTCAGGACTGGTCTGAGGGACAGGATGGGTGTCCTTGCAGGCTGCTTTCTGTACATTTGGTCATCACCACCGACTGCACTGGGGACGGGTGGGTAGAGGTGTCTCTGATAACCAGCACACTCCGTCAAGAAGAGCAGCATCCCCTTGTCTCAAGGCAAGAACGACACCTCTGTCTCTCCACTGTGTGGTAGGGATCATGAAAAGCTCTTCAGGCTATTTTGAGCCAAACAGCTAATAAGGTTTTGATGGTAAAAATGAAGGAAATAATTTTTTTTTTGGATGATGTTTGGAATTGGAAGGTCTTATTCATCACCACAGCATTTCTGTCGGTATGTGAAGAACCCAAAATTCATGGTGGAAAGATGCATAAAAATTATAACTCGGAAGATGCAGATGTAGCAATACAGCTCAGAGTATTCAACGGAGTCCTTGCATGACCTTTGTTCAGCAAGGAGGTGGTCTTGCAGCACTTTACTGCAATAGCTCTTTGCAGCATATTGCTCAATATCATAATGGCTGCAGAAGAGCCAAGACATCATGCTCCTTCTGTCGTCTTTAATATTTTTCCAGAGCTGTGAGCCAGCTGCATCTAGCTGACTTTTTTTTTTAAAAAAAAAAAGCTGACAATCCCACTGACTTCCGTAACAATGAGTTGTCCTCTGTTTGTTTGTATAGAAAAACTAGAGAGCAAAGGCAAGTCATGTCTTTGTAAGTCAATACTGAGACATGGATGAAATGATTATTTGGCATCCTAAGGATATGAGAGGGATTTTTTTATTGCTGGTCTTTGAATTGAAATGTTGAAAATATCTTTTTATATGTGAATATGGACATGGTATGTGCTGGATTTTTATCTGTCACACTGCATTTTGATACTTTCCTCAGAGAAGATGAACCTTTAAGTATGTTTCAGCTAAGAAAAGGTATTATTTTTTTTCACATAAAAGCCTTACACTTTGAATAAATATTAATGCTTCATGTTCAAAACTCTGTGTTAAATCTATGCTGTGCTCTGTTTACAATTTATATATGTTTAACCTTCAGAATGTGGATTTTTTTAGGCTAATTGGTAAAATGCACGGCTAAGGCATATTTCTGGAAGCATAAAGTCAGAAGTAATGCCTTTGGGCTCCAACCTCCAGTTCTTTGTCTCCCACATACTTGTTTGGATTACAAATCAGAGCAAACAGCTTTTTAAGTTATTGATCCCAAAGCGGCTCTGTGCTTTCACTGGTATTGAGCTGAAGGGATGGGTCAGAATTAGCTTGACACYGATGACAGCTTTCCATCAGAGGACTGGTTTTGTTCCAGGTGCCAGATGGAGCAGACTAAAAGTTGCTGCAATGTATACTTCACTGGTGTCAGCCTGCTGCTGATGCTCAGGGTTTGCTATGAGGCACCTCTCCTGCCTGGCTGCGGGGAATCATAACCAAGGGGRTGGTAACCTGTCTTAGCAATAAATGCTGCTTGGGGAAAGTGAGGCTAAAAGAATTTTCAAAAATAATAAGAACCACCAGAATAAATTCAGTAGTGAGAGGGTTTGTTTTAACTTCCTATCTTACATTACCAATGTCTCAATGTAGTCTGCATGAGAAAAATGTCCCAGCGCATGAGCGTGGTAAATTGTTTCACCTATGGAGGGAAGAACATCCCGTGTGAAATGTAAAGAATTCAGCAAAACCGAATCCATGTTCTTTACTGGTGTATYGAACCATCTGAATTAATCTGTTGAATTTCAAGTAGTACATATTTTAATTGAAAACAAATTCATTGGCAAACACAAACTTGCTGGTAGAAATCTTCTAAAGAAGGTTTTCATTAGTCAATATGTTTGATAGCATTATGATTTAGTGTGTCAGGACCACCATTCAGTAAAAGGGTGAAGTAAATTTTAGGAAGTTTTTCATATCTGTAATCTTTCTTGGTCAAAAAAATGCTTTATTTTCGTTGCTCTCCAGTTTAAATAATGACAGCCAAATTTGACAAGTGGTACTAGTAAAACTCTGTGCTGAAAACCAAACATAGGAGATCGCATGGAAATCTTGTTTATAGTTGTTCAATGGTTTGTAATTATTGCTGATTTTTTTAATGGATTTATTGATGAGCTGTCTTAAAACTTCACCATGAAAAGTTACAGCAAAATCTTTTTTTTTTTTTTTTTTACATTGCCTTCAGTCACTGAAGTAATATTCCTGATGATGATATACATGGTGAAAAAAGCCTTGCTGCTTTTCTGTTTTCAGGAATGGAAGAAAACAATGTTTTCTTAACTTGGAGTGAACATTAGTGACTCTACAAATGCAAAACGAAGGGTCAACTGATGAAGCAGGTTCCATTTTTCCCTATTCACTTTTTCTCTTGGCCAAAAGAAGAGTATATATAATGGGGTATGTGTGATTGTGGTTAACATGTTTTAAAAGCAGTTCCAGTACCTGAAATAAAAAAAACCTGTTCAAAAGCATACCTGCCTATATGTGCAAGATTGCACATACAAAGGATGAGTTGGGAGGGGAATGTCAAGAAACGAAAGTTAAGTAAAAGCAGGAAAAGTGCTTGTTATTGGGAGGACTGATCCAAAGATCCATATTTATGAGTTTTAGTGAAATGCCTACTATATTTTTCCTAAGTTTTGTGTATTTTATCCTTTGTGTGCCATAGCTAAAATAAATATAATGGAACATATTTTTGTAATGACACTTAACATTTATTATTTTGTATCCCTTACTATATGATCCCTTTATTTAGATTTTAATAGTGATTTTCTTTCTACTGGAATTAGATCTAAAAACAAACAAAAAAAAAACAAACCAAAAAAAAAGAAGAAAAAGTGAAGATATACTCAATGATTCAGAAATGTTGTAAGAAAGGACTTGTTCCTCCTGTCGGTTGCCATGCTGTTGATGAATGCTGATAAAACAAATGTGATGGGACCAAAAATGGATTTTAAGTCTTTTTAAAAGCGTTTAATGCTTCTGCCTCAAAGAAAACTCCAACACCTGAACTTCAGCTCCCCTCTCTCTTTGCTAAAAGTACATTCTCTTTTCCTTTTCCCCCTTCTCCCTTTCTTTGCTTAAGGCTATGGTTACAGTAGTTAATTTTTAAAACAGGAAAATAGAGATTTAAATAGAATTAGAGAAAGACGCCTTTGTACTAGGTACTGTACAGTATAGTGTTTAAAAAGTCAGAAAATATGTTAGCAGAAAATGCCTAGACTGTAATTTAGATAACAACCCAGACAATGAGCTAGCTTGTTAATTGTCAAGACTGGTGGAGACCTGCCAGTTAGAGAGCTTGTCTTTTTGTATCCCACTGCTCCTCATACCTCTCCTAGATGGTGAATGACAGGACATTAACTTTTTTAGTTTAGGCTTGGCTTCTTGTAACATTATTTTTTTTTTTCCCCTTTGTTTCTAAAAAAGAAAAAAAAAAACCCAAAACAACTGAAAACCCAAAAAACCCGCCAAAAAAAAAAAAAACAACCCGAAAAAAGTCCTTTGATCAGAAGAGCCCTTAGCTGAAGTTTTATAAGAGTAAGTAATAATCAACACTGYGAGGAAGCAGGCAGATTGGGTGGTCTGAAAAGCAGGGTAAACAGAGATCTACAGCCTGAACATTGGTGCTGCAGACATCACTGTAAGTGCTCTTTAGACCAAGTATGCAGTTTGCAAACAGTGAATCTCGCCAAATTACTCATCTGAAAACTGTTTCTGAAATAGCGGCCGTGAGGTATGCAAAATTATATGCTAACAGCCATCAGACACTTTTTTTTTAAATGCAGCTGCCTTAGAGTAACTGCAGTGATGGAGAGGCAAAATAGGAGTGTCTCTTGGGTCAGGCTGTTCAGTGGGTTGGTGTGTTATCTCTGGTAGCTCCTGGGGGCAGTTTGTGGGGGRGAGATGAGCCGGGCAGCACTCCAGCCCTCCGCATTGTAGTTCTCAGAGGGCACTGGAGGGGAAGATGACCTGGCAGGCTGGTCCCCAACCCATCAATCCCCACTAAATCCTTACTGCTGTTAGGTGGCGGGTTTTGAGGAGCAGATACTAAACCTGATGCAGAGGTAAACAAAACAGTAATTTCTGAGGTCCCAGCAAAGAATTTTATCACTACTTGTCTGTAAACACCTGAGTAACCCTACTGCTCCTTTGCAAAATATTAAGCATGTGGTTAAAGTATGCTGTTACTCCGGCAGTGGTAAGAAAAGAGCAATAGCTCTAGTAGAGATGTGAGCTGCCGGCTTCACCTCTGAGGGGTTTGGGCATGATTGCTTCCTGCTCACAGTTTAGGCTAGGATTTCCTAAGGAATTTGAGGGAATTAAGCACAAGAATGTCACTGCATTTCAATGGGGTTTAGGTGTCTGATGCTGCAAGGGCTAAGCTTATGCAGGACGACGCTAGTCCAACTTACGGTGTAATTTCAAACCGATGTAGTTAAACTGATGTAAAAGACTGTATGCATAAGCCTAAGTCCACATTCTCTTGGTTTTATAACAGTTTGGTTTAAATTAATTAGGACAAAGATTTAAACTAAGGTAAAGTAAGTCACTCTTAAACTGAACCGTGAGTATATTTGATAAAATTTAGTGCAGGTAGGCATACTGAAGGTGTATAGATATGGGTTTGCATTTCRTGGTCAAACCAGCTTGAATTGCCTCAGTTTTCTTTGTCAGAACAGCATTAGTTCCACAAAAATCATCTATTTGGATGTTTCTACAAGCTGTTAAATTTATTTTGTAGCTTCCATTAAAGATTGATAGAAGTAAATTTTCTCTTTCATCTACTCTTTGACTTAAGGAATCCAACCATTGTGCCTCTACAGACTGTAAGATAATAGACAGGACAGCCACTTTTGTCTTCAGAGAAAACTCAGCCATCAGAAGTGCTGGACCTTTGCGTGGCTATATTTTATTCTCTTCTTGACTCTTTCTATTAATTCTTTTGTATTAACTTTGTGTTCAAGTTTGGTAAAACTTTTTAAAATTTATGCTTGTGGTTTTGGAAGGTAAGTGAAAAGTCAGGATGTGTATGGCCCCACTGCAGCACAGATTTTGGTAGAGAGTCTGGGAGGGGGGTGTGTATGTGTGTGTGAGAGAGCTAGTGCCAGGCTAGCTACTTGTGGAATGAATTTATTTGAGAAGGGATTTCTTCAGCAGCTGGTGGTTTCCTCTCTTGACCTGTGCCACTTCCAAAGAGGGCTCAAGATGGTTTAGTGGTGATGAATTGGCAGACTTGTCACTAAGCTGTAAATCTTGAATCTGCCTTGCTATGTTGAGGTGTGAACCCAAGATCTAGAGGAGGTCAGCATTTCAGACTGATGCCGTGTGTATAAAACTCTTAAACCTTCTTTAKTGAAGGAAGTACTATTAATAATAATGATAATTTTTTTTCACTTTTACARTCTCTTTGCTATTCCAAAATTATTTGATGGATATCTGTCTTACCAAGTAAATGCGATTAAGTTAAAAATGAACAACCCCCCCAGCCTCCCCCTCCCCCCAAACAAAGAAAAGCCCACCACAGTCAAGCTCTGAATAATTTTTTTCTGATATGACTTTAGTTTTTTCTAGTTCCAGGATGGGTATAGAAGAAACAAAAAATCTCCCTTGTTTAAATGTCCCTTATGATACTGCTACTGTTGAGTGTTATTCTGATGCTTCCATTAGGAAGATAGGTTTCTACATAGTCTCTAGATTTTTAGACATTCAGTATTGTTGGGCAGCATATTCTTGCTGCATATAAAATACTTGTGGTTTTTTATACTCTATAGTTTTTCAAATTGTCTAAGGAACTGCCTACCTGGCATAATGCAAGCTTAAATTAAATTAATTGACCTCACTGTGAATGAGCTGCTGGGTCTGCACTTGCTACTGCAGAGCAACCAATGTGGGTGCAAAAAGCAGTTTATCTCTACTATTTGGCTTAGCCTTACTTCTTCTAGTTCTGTTATACTGGCCTACTTGCTGCTGGTCATCCACTCTATGTCCAGGAAAGATGAAATGACAAAGGGATGAAATAGTATATTGTATTGATTAACATGTTTTAAATAAACAAGTAAATTATTGAGCTTGTTTAAGTGACCACAACATTTTCACCTAATTTGCAGAAATTAAGTGATTGCACCTTCAGTAGATAACACATTTCTAATAACACTGAAAGTCTTAAAATCAAGTGATGTGAGAGTATTTACAACTCCCTGTCATTAGCTACTGGGTAGATACATGCATGCTCCTATGTAATTGAACTGAATGAGGAGTTTAAATTGAAATGCTTATTTGTCACACCAAAAGTGAATCTTCTCTTCACAATAAAAGTCCAGCAGATTAAAATGAGCTGTGAGAAAGGGTTGCTCTCAGCAAGAGAGAAGATTTGAGAGAGTATCAACAGAATTTCACCACAGAAGGCTTTGATCACATGCAATCCCGTTATTTCAAGTACAATCTACTCCATCTAAAATTAGCATATATAATTGAATAGTGCCAAAGGCTGAAATAATTTACACTTAAGCTCACAGCATTTTTTGTAATGCTAAACAAACAGAGGTATACGCATTACCCAAGCCGAAACACCCTTTGGGCTTTATCCCTTTCCATCCCCTCTAATTAAATGGACTTCAGAACTGGGCTTGAGATATTATGATGACTGAAGATGCTCATCTGGAAATCCTGCAGCTTTTTAACACATAAAGTGGTGACCTCTCTTGTAACCTAGATTTGCAGATAGCTGTTAGAGAGCTCTTTTGTGCACTACTCCTGGTTCTGATTTTGAATAACCATGGAAGTGGTAGAACAGTATTGCTGACAATAATAATGTTCATTTATAGAGCTTTTCTATCCAAAGACCTCAGAAGTGCCTAAAATAGTGTTCTCATTTTGCTTAGAAGAAATGGAAGTTCCTAGTGACAGCTTAGTCAAGATCACCAGACAGCTAATGACAAAATCAGAAATAGCACTGAGGTAGGGCTGAACCAGGATCTACCTTCTTGGTCCCTCCTGTGTTCTTAGGGTAATCACCCACCATGAGCAGGAGGATCATAAACAGATCTCAAAACCACACACACTTCTTTGCCAAAGATCTCTAGTTTTTCATAGCATCACATATGGGTGTCTTCACTCAGTGTTGAAGTAGTATGGCTCAACTGGGTTAAATTGTGAGCCTTTTTGCTGTGGTTTTTGTTGCTGTCAAAGATATAGTTTGACACTTTCTGGGGTGTGTTTTGTACTGCTGTGTGCAGAGTTTGGTTGCCAGAGCCGAATCTTCCCTCAGGGAAGCCTCTGTCTGCATGCTTAATTTTTAATCTGATCTCTACTAAATGTTAAAGAATTAGTTTAAGCGCTGGCAGATCCTCCTTTGTGCACTATAGCAAGCTGAAAGGAACAAGTCTGGAGAAGGCGGCAAGGCAACAAAATTTCAGTGTTTCTATGAAGGGGCTCTTTCTGCACAAGTTGCAGTTTAGCCCCACTTTTCAATCACAGCTTATTGTCTGGTAGCTGAGTTATTCTAATGTGACTGAGAGCAGAATCTAGCCAGGAGGCTGTGGTGATTGCCGAGCAAATATGAAGTACGTGTGCTTTTCCCTGGAGTGAGTGAGGGTTGCAGCAACTCAGCARGTAATGGCAGCCACCGTCAGGGCTTGACCTTGTATTTCACATCAAGCTATAAATTTTTGTTGTGAGTCCAATTTGTATTTTTTCGTTCATCTTGTTAATTTGTTAAGAAGCAGCCATGTGTGAGGTGCTAGGAGAGATGGAAGAAAATCTGGGCTCAGGCCTGAGAAAACTTAGCTTTAGGTTTAGCTCTTATACAGAGTGGCCGCATCTGGGCTCTTGTACCTGCATGGGGCTGTAGTGGTGTTATTTTGGACTCTGTTTCAGGTACAAGAATCAGCTTCACATGCTTCTCTTTGAGGGTTTGGGATCAAAATATATCACTAATAGAGGTGGGCTTTGGGAGACATCAACAGCGTTTTGCTTTAATTGTCTGTGCAGTGCTTTTGTTCTTCCATTTTGCAAGAAAAGTGTCTTGCTGCTTCAGCCCATTCCCAAAAGCAGGAACTTGCTGCCTCAGAACCAGCTTTCAGTGAGGCTTCTTCTTCTCTTTTCTTTTTTCCTCCCCCCAGGGGTTAAAAATAGCGAGCAGTAAGAAGTGATTTTGTATACAAGGCTATTACACTTTTGTCTTGGCCTGCTTAATGTCCTTGACACATACCCATTTCACCCAGGGACAGCCACTATGCAAATTGGCTAAAAGCTCCATTAGGTTGTTCAAGGCTGGGGAAACCCATCTGTCAGTGTCTGTGACACAGCCGGGCTGGAGTCTCACGTGGGAATCTGTCCTTGAGATACCCAGGCAGCTGAGTTTCTTTTAGCCTCTAGTGTTCCCAGAATCAAACAAAATTGTTGTACGCTCTTCTTCTTGCGGCTGTTTGTGTTTTTATCCTTCGTTTTCTACCTTGATCCCTTTTTCAGAAAAGCACAGGCATAGACTGAGAATTAACAGGGAAAGATGTGTTTTACTTTTTTTTTCAGTTGCTTTGCCATAAATGAACAACTATGCATATTACTTGTGGAAAAATAGAACAGTAGCTATTTGTTGTCCTGAAAGAACAGCTTTATAATCCTTTTCCATATTTTCCTGTGTGATCTGCTGATGACACGCATGTGGTGGGTCTTTAAGAAAGTCTTGCTGGGGATCAGCTGCAGTTGATATGTTCTGTATGACTGGACCAGCAGTGCATGATAACCTAACAAAATACCAAAGAATGCACCCATGAAAGGCTTTCGTTGAGAGGATTTGCATGTGGGGCCTGGCACTGAGAGTTGCCCCTGCAGAGACAGAGAAGCCCAGCTCTTGCACATAGGTATGGGAGCAGGCTCGAGTCTTCTCAGCTTGGCATCCTCAGGGAAAAGCTCCTGCAACAGTACTTACTGTACATCTGTTGAGGGAAGCCACTTACTTGCTTCTTCTGCTGGGTGGAGGTAAGGTGGCAGAGTGGCAATTTTGCTGTTTTCTGCTTTCTTTCTGCCAAAGACTCCGTTAGAATGCCTAACCAGCGAAGCACACCAGGATGGATGGTACAGATGTAGTTGTTACTGTGCGAGTGCTACACTTAGCAGTGTTATGGTGTTTTGGAATATGAGACCGTGGCAGCAAAATACTTCAGATTTTCATCCCATTAGAGTGAGAAGACTCAGCATACGGCATCAAAAGTAGTGCCCTTCGAAGTGTGTAAGTTCTATATTGACAGGCCTCTCAAGCTCTTGATTATTTCCAGCTGGTGTCAAGTAAGAGCCCTGAACACAGAGTATCTGGCAAAATAGCTAGAGTAACTTCAATGCCCAGCGGTGTTCAGATGCATGAGATAATTATAGCCTCCTCCATAGCAGATGCTCTGTTCTCCAGTTTGGCACTTTCCTTCTTCAGCGTGCAAATAATTTTCTCTACCTAAGCTGATGGCCATTTTGATGATACAGATACAGTTTTTTCACCAAAAAGTAAGCAGTTTGGTTTTCATGGAGACACTTATATAGCTACAAGAGTGGGACTTCTCTTTATCATCCTGTTGAGAAAGAAGAAAAGCTGTGTGGAGACCGATGACATGAGGAGTTAATGTGTTGGTATAGCTAGGATCAGTACAAACTTCATCTTTCCAGAAATAGAAGTCAGTGATTCAGCAGTTCTCCTTCATATTGCTAAGTGCAACTTATTCAAATCGTGTCATATTCTGCTTTCTGTGTTCCAAACCCAGTCACGTAATAAGGAGACTTTTAGATTAGCATATTAGTTTAAATTTCAGACATACCATTTTAGTTCTCTGTCTTAAGCTCCCAGTGCTTCTTTTTTTCTCTCTTTGTCTCTGGAGGTAACATAAATCTTGCTGTAGCATGTAACTCGCACTAAAAAAATTAAATATCATGTTAAGAGAGATGGTATATGCATTTTTCTAGAAGTTAGTTGTGGCTGGCTTTACACAACCTTTGTTCTCAGAGTTGAGTATATTTTCATACTGCCCCAATTATTTCAGTGCCTATGTGAGTAGCCCAGATTTGCCAAGGGGAGCAGAGGGCTTGCAATCTTGCTCTAAGCCATTTCTGCGTTTATGTTTTTCTGGCTGTCTGGTCAGACTGCCACATCCTAATGGGAGCCAAAACGTAATTAAACATTGGTGAGTTGAACAGCTTGCTTTGAAAAGAGGTGAACTCTGCTTCATGGGACATTTCATTTAAAAAATTCTAAAAATGAAATGGCATAAATATTTGGCCTTCACTGTGCACAGGATTCTTGTGCATAGGCAAAGTAGAGGATGAACTAGAATTTTCACACATGTTTAAAGAAATTGGATGCCCAAAGCTGTTGGGAACAAAGAGCCTGCTTTGTCCTCACAAAAATTTTGGATTTAATACTGAAGTCCTGTTTGAGAAATGAATACTCCTTAGGGCAAACTCTTGCTGCAACTGGCCTTATGTGTAAGAGGATCGAGGGTGTGCCATAAGGAATATCTTCTTTGGCAGAGAAGGAGGGAAGTGCAGAGCCTTTCTCACAGCCGGTGCAGGGCACAAGGGCCATGGCAAAGCATAAGCTGAAACACTTTCTAAACGAAAGGAGAAAATTATGGGACTATGTAAAAAAAAAACCCCAAACCAAAACCTGAGTCTTGCGAAGTGTTTGTGGCCTATTTACAAGTGCCTGAGAAACAGATTTTAATTTTAGTCAATACTCACAAGCCCATCAGTGGAGCAGCACAGGGGGACACTGTTCTAAAATAGCTCTAGCAGATGCCACAATAATATGAGTTTTCCCCGCATCTCTCATTTATTTCTTGCTGTGTGTAGTTTCTTACTAAATCTGTTCCCTTGATAAATGCAAAGATGTTCTTGCCATTGGATAGAATAGCTAAGTGCAATTGTCACAAACACTAACTAGCTTAACCTTCTTGTTGCATAGCTACTGCTGTTGTTAAATATTTCCTGGGCTAACAYAGATCTTTGAAATGAGTTTTAATGGGTTTTCTTTTCATGTACACAGACCATGGCTGTTAAACAATGGCAGCTTGAATAAAAGCTATTCTAATGATAACAGCGATAGTGCCAGTTATTTGGATAAACTGTCAGAGGGAGACTGGCCATCAGTGGATCACTGCAAGGGAGCCTAGAAAATTGAGAAAATTAACCTGCTAGCATAAGCAATACCCTATATCTTCAGAAAGGATAATTATCCTGCTATCTCGCTTAGTGTGCAAGTGTTAATATTGGTACTAGATATCAAGAGACCTTCTATCCTGCCAATTTTACCTTCCCTGAAGAAAGGTTCACCTTTCATATCCTTGATTGCTTTAAATTCAAAATATGGCAAGTTGATGCTGATTTATGAGACATCTTGGTAATCACTTCCCAGCCTTGTCACACAATTGGTATTATTTATTTTAAAATTTATTAATTGATACGAAGTGCCAACACCACTGTCCACATTCATTTCTGAGAGTTTCAACTCCATCACAAAGTGATGAATGCGAAGAAGGGATCAAGTGCTGCTGCAAGGCAGTGGCCTTCTGCTGAGTGATGCTGAGATTGTGAGGGTTTGCATCCCCTTCTTGGTGGGACTTCTGTGCTCTTCTGCTCGGCATCTCCCCTGTTCTTAACAGCCTTGTCTGCCCTGGGTGACTGTGTTGGTTCTTGTGTGTTAGCGCTGTCTCTCCTTGGTGGTGACAAGAGCATGGCCAAACTCTTGGACCATAACATTGTGGGAGAGGTGTCTGTCTCTTAGGCTGTGTGGGATGGCAAAGGGAGCTCATCTTCTGATGCCACCCTGTAGCTAATAAATGCACCTGAGGCAGTCTGAAGCCCATGGTTGCAAAATACAAAAAAGTTGGACAAAGTGTTGAGAATTTTTTCTTGGTGGTGGTTTTTCTTTTTGGTAGTTTATTTTTTTTCTTTTGTGTTTCAAAAAAGCTGAGCTCATTTTAAAAATCTGTAAATAGGAAGGATAGTCTGGGAACACAGGCAGCCAAAGTAAGCTAATTTGGGTGTTTGTTTGAGTAAGATCAGCTACTGCTTATGAAGATCAAAGTGATTTGTCCTGTCCTGATTTCATTAATGAATGTTGTATATATATTTTAAAAAGCTCTGATAAATAACGAAATATTTGAAAAACCACTTGAAATTTAAAATCATGAAACAAAACCAGAAACAGCCATATCATTTTGTTAGTACTTTTGTTGGTAATTTTTAAGTGCAGTGAAGAAAAACCTGGTGCCTGGACTATTGACAAAAAAAATATATTTTAAAAAAACCCCTTAAATCCATCTATTGTCTGTGAGCATTTCTTCCTTAATATTCAACCTTCTTTTTCTTTATTGTTCTATTTGTAATGAAGCTGGGCCTTATYTTTGTTGCCAGTAGTTTGATAAATGGCTTGAAAGGAATCTGTGGCGATGGCCTTGTTTGCTCCTTAGCTGTTGTGGCAGGGGAGGGGATTTTGTATTTGTTTGTTTTTAATTCCCTTTTATTGGCATAAATGATTTTTATTAAACATCAAGGTCAGTTCACAAACCTGGGATATTGGGTGAGAAGTGCTAATCAAGAGGTCTGTTTTTTAAAGGTGTCTTTAAATTTGGACTGAAGTTTAAACTGACAGAAATATTACTGTGATCAGGTGAGTAGCTGATAAATGCTATTTTAGCAAGTAGGCTGCTAGCCTGTGGAACTGCCCTCTGCCAGGGCGTCTTTGAGTAAAATGCTGTGGCTAATTTTAAAAAAACTCAGAACATTTTAGGACCAAAATAATGACATGGCTGGGGCTCCAGCACATCCTGCGCGCTGCCTTGGGAATTTGTGGCCAAGCCAGAGCCTTGCTCCAGGGAGAAGCGATCTCTTTTCCTCAGCCACAGGCACACTGCAGCAGAAAGTAGAGTACATGGGGTAGTAGGTGGAGCTGAGCTAGAAGTGAGCCAGTGAGGTGATGATGAGCTTTAGAAGCAGGTTGTCAGAGTGCTGTATAAGTTGAATCGCATTAGCTCTATTCCCTCCTGTTGTATGCTGTGTCATGTTATGTAACACTGTGATATATGTCTGGGGTTTTGTATATGTGCAAAGGAACTATTTATGCTTCCCATATGCAGGAGAAATAAAGGTCTTAAATGAGTTGATAATTTGGCTACCCTTTCTTTTTGTGTGCAGACTGTGATGCAACTTCAGCAGATTTAATTCTACTCTCTTATGTTTGAATTTGCAAATTGACTTCAACATGCCTGATTTTATGTGGGTCTTCTGGACAGTGTTTTGAAAAAGAAGAGCTGTGGCTGCTTTGCATGGCTTTAAAGGCCTGCTTGGCACTGTTTAGGAAAAAGAAAAAAAAAAGAGAGAAATGTGACCTGGTTCATTATCTTCCAAGTCCTGCCAACCAGCCTGCAATCAGCTGCACCTCAGTAGTGCGGGAGGGAGGGATGTGGCCCGCAAAGGAGTTTGGGATACTCTGTCCTCCGTCGTGAAATATACAACAATTATCAGTGAGATGAATCCACTGAAAGGTTTGTGTTTATCTTTGCAGAAAGGAGCAAGAATAAATAGGCATCTGATAACGCAGTGGTGCCTAATAAAACAATTTGTCTGTAGCAGAGACATTAAGTAGTTTGATTCAGGCCAGAAATGGTTCTGAAGGAGCACATTTAGAGGTGGTCATCTTTTAAACTCTGCAGAAAGCAAATGACAATGCAAGTGACAAGTGACACATCATGAGAAGCTGCTTGTATAAGTGTCCTTTACTGCTAAACTGTTATGGAGATGAAACTATTCTGACTCCACCTTTAGGAACATATTGTATTTCCCTATTTATGTTTGTTTCCTATCATGTGATGAGGTGCAAGGGAAGGTGTTGCTTGCTAATTTTAGCCTTGCAGACTGTCACTGCAGAAACCTGGCAGTTAACGCTTCTGGAGGGTGGTAATGCTTTAAGGAAAACCAGGCTACACTGTGTCATCATTCTCGATGGCACTCATAGCCGGGAGCGGCAGGGGGAATATTTCAAAGTCTTGTTTTCCTGGCTTGTGTTAATGTACTAATAGCTTCCTGCAAAAGAATTACTGAAGACTGTAAAAAGCATTAATGAAAAAAGAAAAGCTGTTACTTTGGTGAATAAATGTAAGATATGGAGACTGAGAAATGCAGTGGATGCATATGTGTCACTTCGTAGCCATTGCTGTATTTTTTCAGAGCTGTGGTACTGAATTGCAGGAATCACTTTGCATATTGACCCTCACCTATACTTGCCTGTTTTGCTATCAGAGCCTGAACAAACCCTGTCTTTCCAGATGCTCTGAGGCATCTTTATGCAACTGATAGTGTTTGGAAGGGGGAAGGGGAAGAAAGGGTAGAGCATGTCCGGAGACCACTTGAAGCTCAGAAGCCCTCGGTAGACAGCCTGCAAAGGAACTTTTAAATTGTGTCCTCCTTGCCAGACCAGTGGATTGTGGAAGGTCTACTGGCTACAGAGGCTCTTCCAGGTGTGTTGGGAGCAGGGTGAGGTCTTGTGAGCTGAGATAGGGGCAGTGAAACCTGGGCTCTGTTTGGCAGCTGAAAGCTGTGGCATGGTCCCTCCCAGAGGTGCCATGTTGCTGCATGTATTTCTTCCTCTGCAGCAGCATTTAATCTCTAGGGGGTGGTATGATGAGGGAATTGTAATGGTAAATAGACCTCAGTAAAATATATAATAGGCTGATAACAAGTTGTTTCTGTAATTGAAAGACTTTTTGCCCGGTAAGAACCGCATTAGCCCAGGGTTCATGAAAGGAAATTTAGTGGCAAGCCATTGCAAACAAAATATTAGGCATATGGGGGATAACACAGATATTTAACACAGTAGATTTAAGAGTAGCAAGACATTTCTAGTTTAGGATTCCCTTTTTCTTTTTTTCTTTTAGGAGAAATCCCTACAAAGAAGCATTTTTTAATATAGACATTTGTTTTTAAAAGTGTTTTAAAAACATCCAGTGTTTTTAATAATCTGACTCTGTATTTTGGCAAATGCATCACCATGTTAACAGTGTTTCTATTTACTTGCGAAAGATGTGATAGCAATCGCCCTGAGTGTGTGGCTGCCACCTCCTCGTGTTTTTGAGAGTTGTCCATGTAAGACATGGGATAAAATGTTTCACATAAAATGTTCTGAGTGGTAGGAAGAAGGTGGGAAAAGAACCACTGCAAAATTTTTCTTGTAAAACAAGAGTGGGGGCAAGCAGCACCAATTACAATTTTTTGTGGCAGATTTAAAGTACACAGATTCTTTTGTTGTTCAATATAAAATTAAATCCTAAAATTGATTCCCACAAGGAGGTTTTTAGAGGACTAAAGTCTAATGGGTCAAATCATGGAAGATGTAGGATGATGGTCTGTGTACAACTTCTGGCTGGGAAGTCGAGAAGTGTAAAGTGTTCTGAGCATATTTCCTCTCTGCTTGCATTTCTTATGCCATTTCCCAAGATGTTCTCATCTGTTATTAGCAACACCCAAATGTAAATCTCTCTGCTAGGTGGGCCTTTTGTTTTCCCAAGTGGGGTGTTTCTTACAGAAAGTAACTCTCAGCTTGTGTTATCACACTCTGCTAGTTCTTTTAGAGGAAGTTATGGTTATATAGTCAAGGAGTCAGAAGTTAGACTGGAATTCTTCATGAGCCTCTGGAGCCTATTTGGATCCTGTGTGAGTAGTCATTGCCACGTGGTCATTTAAATACTTGATTGGATATGTTCTGCTTTCTACAAGACCCCAGCCTTTGTTGTATTTGGTGATAGTTTGGTTCATTGTAAGTAGGGTTCAATCCTGTAGCTGCCCCCAGACCCACCTGGGAGATGGGCAGTATTTGTGCTGCTCTCTTTCAGTATCCCATTGTGGTTGTTTTTCAAGTTTTCTTAGACCAAATTCCCCAAAACTAAGGCTTAAGTTATAGTTAGTACTTTAGATCTATTGTGTATGACATTTTATGTCTGAAAGAGAGCCTAGATATTCTGAGTACCTGGACTGAGTATACTTCCCACTGGGACCTATGCCTTGATATGATTGGGGGAGTCAGATTACGTTCACCATTTTAAGATGATTTAAAAATACCAATTTGTTATAGCTAGGGATACATTTAATTTAAAACCTTACCCAAACTGAACTTTGATTATCTGATGGCAACTGGTAGTGTCATTAATGGTGTAATTTTTAGTCTCAGAGATTTTTAAAGACCTGTCAGTTTATTTAATTTCAAATGATTGAGAACCAGACTGTTCTTACATTAGTTCTGCCTTTTTTTAGAGAGTTTCCTTAGTCTACACTGTAGATCTTCAAAGAAGCTGAGGAATAGGATTTTCAGTATTTCTAATTCCTTTAATCCAGGGATATTGCATTAATGTAAATATAACTGCTGTTGAAATCTGTGTGGAACATTGTTGTTTAATAATGACTTTAGCAAATGAACTAAACTTGAGGTCAAAGCATAGCAAAGGAATAAAGTTCAGATGTCTCAGTTTTAGTAAATCCTTTTTGTGCAGTTGAATTTGATTATAGGATGTACCTGCACAAATCACTTAGTAGTAATTTGTTCTGTAAGTAAACTTGGAGGGCTTTTAGCATACATAATGCGTGAGGTGAAGGAGTTTTGTGTTGAGTTGTTCTTTCTGATAGCAGTGGATGTACTGATGTTAATGTTTTCAGACTGCCCTTATCTCTAGTGGGTTCACCTCCCCCCCACCTCGGTGTTASCGGCGGTCTTGGCGAGGGTGCGCTCCCTCCTGTCGCCCAGCTTGTTGTGACAGTGCCACAAGGTTTTCGGCCTTGCTAAAGTCAAGGTAAGCAACATCCACTATGCTCCCCTGATCTGTAGAGCTGGTTGTCCCAACACAGAAGATGAGCAAGGTGGCCAAGTCTTGTTTGCCCTTGCTCATCCGTGCTGGCGGCTCTCGTCCCTCACATGCTTAGACACAGCACCTGTGAGGCTTTTCCCTGTAGTTATGCCAGGCTGTGGCCAGCCTGATGACCCTCAGATCCTCACTCTCCTGGGAAGGCAGATGTTTGCCTTTTTTCCAGACATCAGGAACATCCTGATGGCCTCCAGTTGCTGTGGCCTTTCAGAGACAAGAGAGAGCAGCCTCTGGGTGACACTGGCTGGCTCCCTTGCAGCTGGTGTTCAGTAACCTCTCACTGGCTTCCCGGACTAGTTTCTGACTTAATGCTCCACTTCCTGGCAGCACTTCTCACCCCAGGCCCTACTACTAAGGGAGGACAGCCCAGACGACTGGCAGCAGAACTTGCCAGKGGAGACCGAGGCAAAAAGAGCATCAAGTGCTTTCATCTGTCCTTTGTCACTTGCCCCTGCCCTATTGAGCAGTGGGCAAATGTTTTCCTTAGTTTTCCTCTTGCTGCCAACATGCCTGTAAACAAGCTGGTATTCCTAACCAATTTATCTTTCTCCTCCAGCTGGTAACACTGTGTGTTACTATTACAGTAGTTGTAACACTTGTTAGAATATTGTAGTTGCGGCTCTTCCCCATTCTGGGTTTATTTTTTAATATAAATTACTTTTCATTTTAGACTTGAACTCCTTTTTTTTTTTTTTTTTGAACAACATTTTGTGCATATGAGCCTATGACAGTGGTATTAAGTGGTATTAAGACTTTTAGAATATTTGTATGTATCTGATTTGAAATATAAACCTTATTGTTATATGCCATAATTCTTCAAGCTTCTATTCTACAGCTTGGTACAACATTTATTAAGAAAATGTATTAGGGAGATTTTCTTTCTTCCTTTGCTTATCCTGATTTAACATTTGAAATTACTTAAAATACATATTCTTTCCAGAGAAAAAAATGCCGACTTAAAAAATAAATCATGTGTGAATGAAGAATATTAAAAGGTCAAAAAGTCAGAAAGCTAACAGAAGAGATTGGAGGCAATGTTGGAGTGTAGAAGGAAATTCAAGCTTTTGTTTATCAGGAAATATATCATTTGGATGAAAAACAGTAAATAGAGATGGTGGTTTGTTTCAGGAATTTAACATTGGTACCCTGTTACTCTGAATTCTTATTGCTTGCAACAGGAGTACCTCATTATCCCAATTAGTGGTGCGTTGGATTTTACACAGATGCGTAACGAGCAGCTGTGTCCCCACATTGCAGGCTCTTCACCTCTGAGCACAGAAGTTCAGGTTTTTTGCATTGTTACACATGATATGGAAAAAGCACATGGCACAGAGCCTAAAATGGTTTAGGCAAAGCATCTTCAGCTGAATCTGTGTATGTTAGCAAGATACTTGGCTCATCGTGCCACAACATTTAGCAGAAAATAGTGATGATTTTGGGGAACTGAGAAAAGCAAGTTGTCACAATGAAATTAAATTTCTGCACGATGAGGCGTTCATTCTAAGCGTATCAGAAAAAAGAGAGTAGGTTACTTTTACCAAACTGAAAGTTGGTTTTGTGTGGATATTTTAATTGAATCAACATTTCTGACTGCATGAGTCARATGACATTTGAAACTTCGGACAAGCACAGCGGCACAATCTGTTGTTGAAGAAATGGGAAGAGACTGAGAACTTACACCATAATAAATTTAGATCTTTCAAATTTTTCCTGCCCTGATCTGAGAAGTGCTTAAAATCAGAGACAGGAGATACATTGAAGAAAAAACTAGGAATTAGATGGGAAAGGACTTGCTGAATAATACTGGATTGCAGCATAAAAAGTGATGGACCTTTTGCTTATCTAAGCAGCAGATGAGGTGTATTCAGATTCACTGATTTTTGAAGCAAAATGGACATTCTGAAGTTATTTTTACTTTTCAGAAAAAGTCATGGTTTTTATTTGCCTTCTAGGAAAAACATGTCAGGATCTCACTACCTGCAAAGAAACAGTTGTTGTCTTCCAATGACCCTAAGTATTACAAAATTTCCATTGTTCAGTAGTCCTGTGGTTCCAGGACCTCCAGTCATGGCAACAAAGTGTGTGCTGGGCAGAAACTGCTGTGGCCTCTACTTATGCAGGTGGTCAAATACCCCTGTGAGTGGGCTGATCAATTAGGACCTTTGCCGCAGTCTGCATTTGGTGTGAATATAGGGTGTATCTTGAGAGTTTAGTGCTCAGCCTAGGGTACATATGACTTTCTTGTAAGAGTATGAATGGAAACAAAAATATAGCAATATTTTGTTTCATAGATCCAAAAAGATAGTACTTTTGGGGTTTTGTACCCCCTCCCAGCATGCTTAAGTAAATTCATTCTCAAAACCAATATAATTTACAGAAAATTAAATTTTAAGGAAAAAAAAATAGAAATGTCTGTAAATAAATTGTGTGTAATTCTGAAAAATCCATGGCGAGGATAAAGAAGTTCTCTATTTTTGCATTAATTATTCTGTTTATTTAGTAAATTTTGCCTCAAGTAGATTTGATTGATGTCTGGAAGATACTTTAATTGTAAGTCATATTAGATGCTTGTTAAATCAAAGAAAATTAAACAGCTTTTCCCATACTACCTCCCAAGTCTGCCACATGAAATCCAAAGAAAATGGAGATYTTATAAGGCACCAGAATCTGCAGTAACAAAGCGGAGAGTGCTTATTCATCTTTTTTAGCATATGATTTAAAGCCCTTAGTGACACTAGCTGAAAATATAAGTGCTTAAATCCCAGAATGTTCATGCATTATGAACATATGTTCAAGCGTATCTTGCTTACTTTCCCATGGACATAATGTTTTGTGTGCCTCTTGGATGCCAGTAATGTGATGCCCAAAGTGGCTTTTGACCTGAAGAAGGTCTGGAATTCACCTCCTTACCAAGTTAAGGCTTGCAGAGTCTCATTCCTTCACTTCAATCTTTACATGGGCCCAAACAGTTTTTGAGGTCATGTATAATGGTGTCTTAATTATGTAGTTTGCTCTCTTACTCTCTTGCTCTCTTYTTTTAAGAATGCAGAGGACTATCTAGAATGGGCCAGAGAGGTYCTTAATGTGGGGTTTCAGACCCAGCTGCCCGCAGTGAGCCCCATGTGTGGCCACCCCAGCTTCCCTGACTCCCTTAGCCTTTCTTTGGTACAGTATGCAAGGCTGTCAGAAGCACGAGGGTGACCAGCACTACCTTGGCCAACTGTTGTCCATAGGCTGGCACGTTAATCCTAGCCTCTACCGTTAGATTCTTATCCCCACCATATCAGTTTATTCTTGGAAGGCTTTCTAACTGTCCTATGAATAACGTTGCGTACAGTGGTCTTAGAAGGTTGGTTGTCTCCTCTTCTTCCTAAGCGAGGAATTAAGTATGAACTGCAATGACTTGAGTGGGCAGTTTTTTTAAGAGCTGTTTGCTGTGATAAATGTGCTGGACAAGTTTGCACTGGATTGTATTTTCTGTGGGCATCCTCTGGCACGCAGCCTGAGACCAGTGTGTTACTGTAGCTCGAGGGGTCTCAAAGAAAACATGAACTTTGGCTATTGTGAAATGCCCCAGATTCTGTCCTGGTGATGCCATGCTGTTGTCTTTGGGAAAAACCTTTCCCAAACTCTGCGTTCTGTGGATTCTTTTGGCCGCAGGACGGGAGGCACAACTTGTCTTTATATAGCACTGGGTGGAGGAGGCAGAGCTTCCCAATACACATCTACAGAAGATTGTTGTGGTAACATGGGGAGATGATGAGGGACATTCCTGGGGAGCTCTGCCATCCCTGATTCCTCCATCCCACCCATGCTTATGTCAACAGTGGCAGATTTCCTGCTTAATTCTTCCATAAGAAAGACAAACTGAGGGAACTTGGGTTGGATCTTGAAAAACCTTTTTGGTTGGGCTTTCTTCCTGCAAAATGAAAACACATCTGCTTCTGATCTCTGCTCGCCAAATTCTCAAGTGGAGAGGAAAGAGATGATATAGATGTTTAGTTTTGTTCTGTGCTGTAAGTTCAGTTTTATGTGGGGGGCTTTTATTATAGCCAGGTTCTTGCACCAGTGTTGATGCCATGGTATGTGTGGACTGTGTGCAGAAAAGCAGTGCAATGCAGCACGTGCCTCCTGCATCTCACTTCCAAGATGCTTTTAGTTTGCCACATGTAAACAAATACCCAGAGAGTAAATTTAGTTTCTCGTAACCAAATACGTGTTTGCTTTTGCAAACGTTTGGAAAGTTAAGCATCAGCCTTTTGGTCTGCATTTTTATTCTTAACCTTCAAACGGACCGACAGCTAGCTGTAGCCCCAAAACTGGCTATGTGGAAATGTAAACACAAACAATAATTTCTTCTTGAGTTTATTTTTCCCTCTGGTTTTTTTTTTTTTTRCATCAGAGTTGTTGTATCACAAGCAGTAATTGTTGTCATATTTTGATCTGTGCTCTAAAATATTCTTATTAGAGGAATTGCAATGTTTTATTGTCCAGATTGCCCAGATTTAGTAATTTTAAAATCTAGAGTCTGTTCACATTTAGTCTCAGTACATCAATAAAATATGAATAGATTGGATAATGAAGCAATAACACTAATTTATGTCAAAGAATATAGGCTATTGTTTACGAGTTTGCCAAAGTGCCAAAATACTTTATCTATAGAAAGAATTCTTCTTCTCCCTTGCGGAGAAATAAATAATGCCTCAGTAATAGTTGTCATGGGAGCCTCCTGCCATGAAATAAATGGGAGGAGACAAGGCTGTGAAGGTTATTTTCCACTCTGGAAAATATTTATTTGGTGACACAGTTCTTATTGGTAKTTTTTGGCTTTTTAATGCTAAGGACTAAATTCTACCCTCCTGTCTGGATGCAGGAAGCCCTAAATTCAGATAAATTACCATATTTTAGACCAACAGTCTATAAGTAGTCTATGGATAAACAGAAAATGGCTTATGAGGGATGAGTAGTTTTATCTATGGTATAACAACGTGTAGGCAGGAGAGGCTGAAGAGCTGAAGTTGGCAGCTTGGCAGCATCTATTGCATCTATTTAGTGACCAAAACCCAGGGAGGCAGCAATGGCCGGGGTATTCTCCATCTGCAAACAATACTCCTGATCTCTGTGCCATTCCCTTGTCTTGGACTGGTTTTTGCTGGGGCCCGTTCATCCTCAGGCRAGATGATTGTCAGACTCTCCTAATGATATG
Source organism: Amblyornis subalaris (assembly GCA_018881555.1). NCBI lineage: Eukaryota > Metazoa > Chordata > Aves > Passeriformes > Ptilonorhynchidae > Amblyornis > Amblyornis subalaris. The sequence continues at coordinate 5,898,580 of JACAXG010000039.1, forward strand.
TGCTCTAATCCACTTTATTATTTAAACTTCATCACACTTCAAAATAAGCTGCTTCACATCTGAACAATTTGCTTTTGAAATTTCCCATTGATGTGGTGGGAAATGGAGTGATGTATGGGTTGACATGTTTCAGTCTGTCTTACTGGAAATAGAAGATGCTGTGATCAGTAAGAAGATTTTCAGGCTTCTAGTGTATGTCACCCTGGCTAACGACTGCTAGACTCTCAGTGCTCTTGAAGGCAGCCAGAAGACTGAATTGCTGTGGCTTTTTCTTTGCTTGATTGGTTGGTTTTAATTCTGAAACCTCTATAAAATGAGACCTACTTTACAGGTACTGTCCAATAAAGGACTTTTTCCTCTTTCTGTTCATGCCTTCATTCCTCTGTATTGTCTACCTGTAAATGTTTATAAAATGCTAAAATTTGGGCAGTCATGATTTGGAAGAGAAGTATTTTGGAACAGAGAAAATTGAGCCAAATTGTGCCTGAGCTTATACTCTATGGATCTCTAATGCTTTGTGCTGGGTTCAAGGGAATTGCTAGCCTCAAGAGTATTTAGCCTCCTAATTTCAACAGCTTTGTCTGTGAAGCAAAGATCTCGAAGTATTTTACTGATCCATCAAATCCCAATTTTGATCTGACTGTTGAATGACTACTGTGCCTGTTGGAGGACTAGATTTGGGCTTTTTTTCGTAATTGCCATTCTCCCCAAGTGACCTTGTTTTATTCTGTGTGAGGAGAAATGGTAAACAAAACAGAATGACACCTTTTTCCCATGTACTAAAGATATCATTTGGAATAAAGGAAGTTCAATGCATACAAGAAGCAAGATCACAATAAGATTTTGAACACATAATTCTAAGTTTGTCTTTAAATTAAAAAACATTATCAATGAGAAAACTAATTTGATTGGTATTTTATTTAAAAATGATTTCATTCGGTTTTGATACAGAATAGCAAAATCTCTGTATGCAGAAATCATTTTTGTCTGCAAAAGAATTAGGTATAGCTCTAGTTATCAAGTTAGACTTTTAATAATATTTTCCCCGTCTTTAAGTAATATTGCAATCCTTAGTAGTGTCTTTCATCCAGTAATCACAGAGCATTATATATGCCTTAAGAAGGTAAGGAAGAATCATTACAGATTAGTAAACTGAGATGTAAGGAACTTAAATGACTTGCTTGGGGTAGCGCAGTGATTTTGCGGTATAGAGAGTGTAACCCAGCAGCTCTGACTCACCGGGCTTCTTCTTTCCTGCAAATCACTTTTAAAGGCCTTGGAAGGGATTCAGAGAAATCAAGATCCTCTTGAGGTGTGTTCTGGTTTTCTTGATTGAAAGAACTGTGATGGAACAGACTTTGAACCTTATTGTCTGTCTTCATCTTCTGAGTTTACTCACGTTTTCACATGCTGTTGCTTTATAGATAGAAAATGTTGCCAAGCAGTGGGTTGGTGCTTCTACAGAAATAGTCTAGGAAGCTTTGTTACTGTGCAGAGCAGTTAGAAAATATGTGCTCTTTTACATCTGTCTATTTTCTCTTATATGTCTAGGGAAAGACCTGACTATATAGGGAGGCATGCAAAGAAGCTCTGTCTTCCAGGCCTTTGTTGGCCAGGTGGGAGATAGACAATAGTCATGGCTGGATTCTGCAAGAGCAGTGAATACCTTACAAACTTGTGAAGAAAATTATAACTCAAGCTCCCTTGACTGCAGCCGTTCTGAAATATATGAGGTTTCTGTGTTGCCCGTTTCAATGTTCATCTTTTATTCTGTTCCACCTGTCTGTGGATGAGAAATACAGCTTACCTTCTGGTGCTGTTCCTCACTGAGCAAGCAAACCAAAGGCAGAAGAGTTGTTGTGACTTTGATCTAATTCTTTTTGTTGTATTTTCCTTACCTATGTTCAACTGTAATGCTTGTCTTTTGTTTAATAGGAGATTTTCTGTTCACTCAGCTCCAAAATCCCATCAACAGGCTGAAAGTTGGTGGCATCCTCTCATCATTTCTATAATTGTCCAGTAAGAACCCTCCAGCTCACAAAAATTACTCTCTTGTACAGTAGTGTGTAGAGAGAACACTGTTTTACTAATGTGAGCTGTAAAGTGATATTTGCAGAATTTATTTACATTTACTTTGTCTTATTTCATTTATCTCAATTGGAAGCGAAGGGAATTGTGTAKCAATTGGACACTGAGATGAATCTAGCAGCTGGAAAACACTCCATTCAGAGTGAAATGGATAGTGTGTGTTCACAATTGCTTAAATAATGCATATTTTAACGTAGCACTGTGTGTTGTACTCATTTTTTAATATAAAATATGAACTACGATAGGAAAAGTTAATGAATCGGTGTTAATGGGGAATCTTTCCAAGGCCTCCCTTTCAAGTGGATAAAAGAGTACAAATTTGGGATAGCCAAAGGTGACTACAAACAAATTGGCTAGTCCATTAACATAGCTGTCCAGCTGCATCCTAGGCTCTGAGGGCACTCCAAAACCACAAGCCTGACCGCCTCAGAAGCCTGCCAAGGAGCCAGCTGCTGTTAATAAAGCAGACTCTACAACTTGGCATCCTGGGGCCTGTGATTCCCATCCAAAARGAATTGTATGTGAAAAATATTTGAAATTTGTCTTTTTAAGTAGTGTTTTGCTTTGGAAGGAAAATACTTTAGTCCAAACTTGCAACTAGTGAAAAACTACATAAGAGTACTTGGTTGCCATGGAAAGATAAATACTGTTCTTGTGTAAGGAGGTTGGATGTTGGAAGGAGGAGCGTTGTTCATTTAGTATCCAAGAGGCTTCTGGTTCAGTGTTTCTGGATTATTTACTTAGAAAGACCAAGGTGTATCTCGTTATTCATGCTGAGCTGTGTGCAGTTTCATGGGACACTGTTTCAGAGAGCTGAACTGTAGGGCTTCAGCAGAAGGGTGTGTTCCTGAGAATGGATAAGCATTAGCACAATAATTTCTGACTTTTAAATAATGAAAAAGGAGAAATTTCATTCATTTTTCAAAGATGAAAACAAATCCTATTAGCCATCCATGCTAAATTAATAAGCCACTTGGAATGATGTACAAACYAGTTTGTTCCCCACACACTCTCCACTGAATAATGAAGCATGAGAATTGAAAAATGACTTGGTTGCTTTGGTTATGTGAAAAATTAATGGCAAAACCAGCTCTGGATTCCAGCTCCCTTTCGAAGTGAAACACTTAGATTTTGCCTAATTTTTTTTTTTCTCCTCTAGAGCTGCAAGTCCTGTGCTCGCTTATGTTGGCAAAACCTCTTTTCCAGATTTCTACAGCTGACGTCAGGGTGTTTTGAGCCAGTCTTGACAGTGGTGCTCCTTCTGACTCTTGTGGCAGGGAAGTTAAATGCTTTGCCCCCAGGCATGGAGGGGTCCAACACCAGAACAAGGCACAAATTTCCTGGTCTCWGGTGTACAGGTGCTCCCCAGGCAGTGCCCCACTTTGGCATCGTCCAGGATCCTGTAACAAGTGGTCCATATCTGGGGTCATTATTAGCTTGCCATTCATTTCTTTCACTCCAGTTATTATGTGGAGATTACCGAACCAGATCCTTTGCTTGTTTAGAGGCAAAGTGCATACTTCTGCCATCAGTCATACACTCAGCAGCTCAGGAAACAAGAATTCGAAGCTTTCTTCTGACCTGAAGCTTTTAGTCTGGCAACCAGCCAGAAGATGTCATCAGCCTCAGTACAAGCAATTTTGTAATCTTTCTGCAGATGGTATTCCGGGGTATTGGATATGCATGGAAATTACTGTGGGCTGCTGTGGCTGAGATTTATTGGTGAAGAGGGTTTGGAGTATAGCAGTGTTTGCTGGGCTGAGAAGATCAGCATCCTCCGAAGTGGACTGTGGCTGCCTCTCTGCCCACCCTTAAAGCATCTACAAGGATGCTGCTGTGAACCCAGGCATCCATGTGTGCCTGTTGTCTGAGCAGCTCTTACTTGAAGGACAACCTGTTGTATGACCTCATTCTCTCTGTATACTGAGGACTTTTTTTTTTTTTAATAGCTGTGGCCTCAAAATCAGTGTAAATGCAATTCGTGTTCACTTCTACATCCTCTTTCAGCTGGCTGAGAGGGATAAAATGTCTTAAGCTTAAATTAGAATTAGGCCCCCAGTGTTTTCCTCTGTGTGAGGATAAAGATCTTATAATAGAATGAAAATTGCTCTTTGTATTTCAAAGSTAAATTTCCACTTATTTTTTTTCTTTTTTTTGCTTATTAGGTTGGTGTGATAATAGGACATTTACTCATTATTCCCTGCTAAGACATATATAATAATAACAATTAATAATTAAAATACATAGCACTCCATTGGCTTATGGAAAATTCTTTATTGCTTTACGTCATTTACATGCACTCAGTGTGTATGGTAAGCTTGGAGGTGTAGGGTAAAGCAGTAAGAATGTTACCTCGACCTTTATTTATCTATTTATTTAACCTTATCAATGCTCAAAATGTGTAAGATTATCATGGGATATTTCCTGAGTTCTTGGTATATTAAAGCCAAACATGTTATACACATTCATCTTCCTCTTCCATTGCCCTGCAGTGCACAGAGGTTTAAATATGCTTTCAGGCAGGATGTTATAGTATATAGATGCCTACGTATTTAATACAGGTTACTATTGCCTGCCGTGTTATCCAGCTGGGCGGTGGCCATGGCATGATTTCCAAGATATGTCTCCAGCGCTGGGGTTCAGTTGAGGTGGTTCCCTGTGCTGGTATTCAGGGCTGCTGCTTCAGCTCTCTATTTCTGGGAATGACATTGAAGCTTAAGTGGGTGGGGATTACCCAGTGATAAAATGTGTGTGCAGAGAAATATGATCCGTGTGCATTAAGTTTTTGATTGTCAGCAAAAGTATCTATGCAGAGACTTGGGGAAGGAAGCTCATTACCCTTTCTGTTTTACTGTAGATGAGAGTGAATGTCATTACTTGCCAGCATGGCGATCACACTATTAAACTGTTTTTTCCTTTTAATGGCTCCTACTTGAGTCACATTACAACCAGGCAAGATTGCAGAGGAATTCTGATGTCTTGACACTTGATGCTGTGTTCCCTCTCTCCTGGTTTAAATGCAAGAAACTGGGAAGAAAGAAGGAGAAGGCCAGGAGGAAAGGCGTCGCTGCAAGTGCAGTGTTTCTTTTCATTGAAACCTCTGAGCTTCACCTGTTACTGGTGCTCCCCTTATATTCTCCAACTTTTTTTTTGGTTCTTCTAAATAAAGGGAGTTGTTTGAGAGAGTTTAGAGCTACTAATTTAGAAACATCCATCTACCAAGACTGTGATTTAGTGTGCGCATAATTATAAGCATACAAGTAGAGCCACTGACATTAAAGGGGCAGTTGATTAGCATGATCAGAATTACTCACAGACTTAAATATTTTCTCTGTTCAAGGCCTAAATGCAGAACAAGCATATTAGAAGTCACTAGTGTCATTGCTGCTATAATGAAAATTGCAGATGTTTTGCTTTTATTAGTCCATTAGCATAGCATGGTTAACTTAGCATTGGTCCGACATTTACCTGCTGTTGTCACCACACATAAAYCTAGCAGAATGTGCTGATCAGGTTCTGGAACTGGGATTTTCTGCCTCTCAGCAGGCAGTTGCATTCCTGGAGCTCTGACTCCAGTTCCCCTGCCAGCCCATCTGGAGCTCAGTCCTCAGCATCCTCCAGTTCCTGCAAGTTGTCCCCTAGATCTCAGCTTTTCTGCATAGGTCACAGTGGTGACAGGATGGCCTCCTCCTTCCAACCACTCCTTTGTTCTGCTGGCAAGCACTCTGTGCTGTGAGTAAATGCTTTGGTGGTCAGAGAGCCAGGGATGGTTGCAGCAACTAAAATTCCTTGTTGTTGCCTCAGATCAGAGATGTTTAGGTAATTTTTATATCATGTGGGTGTCTTTTTTCACAGCATGTATTTACCAGGGAGTTAGGGGAGGATGCTGTTATCCCTGTGAAAATGCCTCCCTTCTTAAGCAATATTTTTCAGTTGTTGCATGTGGTTTGTGGTTGTTCAGAAGTGGGTAAGATTTTGAGAGCAGTAGGTCTTGGCCTGATCATCTTTTCCAAACCCTGTTTCTCTATTGCGAAAGACATCCATAACAGAGTCTTTTCAGACTGCTTTGGAATTTTTTTCCTCTCCCAGGCTAGCCAACTCTCTGTCACCTGAATGTGTGTGTATTGGGTGCTCATCATGTTTAGAAAAGACTAACCAGGCTTCTGGCATCAGCTGCTGTACCTTTGGCTAGATATTCTTATTTTTGTCTTAGCGTACTCTTAGAGCAGATTGTGTTTAACTTCTTTCTTTAATACTAGTTACTCCTTGAGTATCTGTCATTTCGGTGCTTTATTTTGTGATCTAGCTACTTAAATTCCAAATTAAAAAAATAAGGTAAAATAATGCACTTCATAGCCATGGCTAAATCCAAAATGTTGGTCCTGTTTTGCATTTTGAGAGGCATTGCTGGCTGAGAGCAGGTACAGGTGCCATAGGAGTGGGCAGCTGGAAGTGGTCAGGGAGGGCAGGACAAGCACAGCATAGTTCTGGAGTTACCTGGGTAAAGCACATGCTTCTGCCATGCTTTTGCCTTTTCCAGTAACAGCGTTTTTGTTTTGCTCTGTTTCCAGCAGTCCTATGCACCAGCTCCCCACCCCATGGCTCCTCCCAGCCCCAGCACAAACAGCAGCAACAACAGCAGCAACAACAGCAGCGGAGAGCAGTTGAGTAAAACCAACCTGTACATTCGAGGCCTTCCACCCGGCACCACTGACCAGGACCTTATCAAGCTGTGCCAGCCGTAAGTGCCCTTAAAATGCTCAGTCTCTTTGGGTGGGAAGATGTCAAAGCTGGCCTTCCAGCTTACAATTATGTGTGGCCACAAAAAGACATCAGAAGCCTCCTGCACTTGAAGGTTAACTGTTACTCCTTTAGTTTGGATGGCTAATTAATGCCTGTTGAAAACCTTCAGGTAATGAGTTTAGGGGAATGGAGAGGTGAGGGCCTTCACATTGACTTCTGTTTATTCTAATCTGGTTGATTTCTTATGTTAAAAGGAGAATTTGCGTGGCGGGAAAACCTCCCTAATGACAGATTTTGTAGTTACAATGATCTGTGAATCACAACATCAGTGTTCCTCCCTCAATCATTCATCACATTTAATGATTGCTGTGTCATATGTTGCTGGGCTCAAAGATTGAGAAGTATGAAACCCACTGAAGGTGGCCTTGTAGCCATATAATTAACACCTAATTAACTGCTGTTCCACTGAAAAATGATACTGTAGAAAGGAGCACCTCCTACCTCCCTGTTTATCTTGAGAGTCATATTTGCAGACTGTATTGATAAATATCGGTTTTATTGTGTTCTGTTCCTGTTGAAACCAAAGAGGCAGCATAAAGGAGCTCTTTGCTCCTCCTGCATCATCAAAAGTTCTACTTCCTAAAACACTGCACTTTTCTATCCTTCTTCACTTGACTGAATGTAGTGGGCAAGATGAAATGACAACCTGATTGGATTTCCAAAGTCTTAATTATTATTGATGACATGTGGGAGGGGAATAATCCAGTCTGACATTCTAGCCAGAGATCACCTGGCTGGAATTTAGCATAACACATTTTTTTGTGTTGAAATAAGAAAAAGGAGGGATTTGAAAATAAAAATCCATTCTTGTTATGATGCAGAATTTCACTGCTTTTGCCATAGAATCATCTATTCCAAAAAACAACAGCATCTCTAGTTTTTGTCATCAAAAATCAGCCTTTCAGACAGGTATCAATAAATGAAATTTGGTAAAATAAGGAGGAGTCTGGAACTGATCTACAGACTTGAATCCAAATGACTGTTGCTTTGAAGCTTGCAATAGGACTAACAACTTGATGGGTTTTTACAATTTTATGATGTTTTGCTGTTCCTGATTTTGATAAAAAGCCATGAAAGACTTCCCTGAGTATGCCTTATTTGGACATGAGTGGCCAGGACTGGAGCTAGCAGTGTTACTGAAGTGATATCCAGACTTGAGTAAARTTATGTGAGCTTGAAACTCTTCCCTGTGACTTTCTTCTGTTAAAGCTTCTGCAGGTAGAACTGACTCACTGTTCACAGGAGAAAAGTGTGCTGGTGACGTTTCATATTTCATGTAAGCTGAATTGTGAGTGTACCTGTCTGACATTTGTACAAACTGCATTCGTTGACAGTTTCCACATGTGACAGTCACAGATAATCCCAGTTCAAGGGCCAGATCCTCAGCAGGCATAAATTGACTGTAGTCTGCTGACGTTCAAAAAGCTATTTTGCGATACATCTTCTCGCAGTCTGACCCTTCCCCAGTTCACACAAATGCTTTCAGCTGATCAGGACTGAACTAGCTATTCCTAAAGGAGCCTCAAGGCTTTGGTGCTTAGTGCTGCTGTCATGGTGTGAGGCTGTGGTATGAGCAGTGATACTCAAATCATGAAGTTCAGAGAGCATGTCCCTACCCCTTGTCTGCGTATGGGAAGTGCACATCGGGTATCTGAGAGCTTCCTCTAAGTACTGTGGCAAAATTTTTAATGTGTTCCACTAGACTTAATCTGGTCTAAGATTAGAGGGCTTTGTCTTGCTATCATGGGGTTCCTGTGTGAACAGATGCTCTTTAAGAAAAATGCTGACATTCGTTTTTGCTGATTTTTCTATCCTTTGGCTGAATGTCAGTGAGGAGAAAACCAGATAGTTCTTCTGACCTTTTTTTTTTTAGAAAATTAAAATAATTTATCAAAGCAGAAGAGAAAGACAATATAGGGAAACTTAAACAGCTGAAAATACAAGAATTTATCCTGGCAGCATGTAGATTTTAAGTAATGTATTGCAAGATATTTTCTTTACTTTTGCAGGTGGTTAACAGTAGAGGTGGATAAAGGTCCAAACCCCTTATTTCTTCACCTGCCCCCACTCTGAAAAAAGCCCCCAAACCAAACCCTTCTCCTCAAAATCCCAGCTAAAAGCAAAGCCAACGGTCTGCTGCTATATGAACAAGACATAGATTTTTCTGTTCAGAAGGGCTGCCTTCTGTAAAGCCCTCTCCTTGCTTAYGTGGCTGGGGTTTCACCATGCATTAAGGTCTTCATGTGAACAGGTATTCACAAATGTGTGGAAGGTTCTGGCTCTTGGGCTTCCCGCATAGAAGTATTAGCATCATTTGCTACAAGATGTGAAGTGAAAACCTTAATTCCAAGCCATGAAACATATTATTATTTTGTAGTACAAGATTTTTGGAGAGCTGTGTTTAAGGGAGGTATTCACCAAAGCTGGCTTACGTCCAGCACACTGGTTCCCATAGGCTAGCTGCCAGTGCCTAAAATGAGCCCTTCTCAACCCATTTCCTCTGCTCTAACATGGGACAAGGCTGCTAGCAGTACAACTGTCACTTCTAATGTCTGACATTTGGCAGGTCTGAGGAATAATGTTCTAAACCCACAATATTTCTCTTTCAGAAGTACAGGAAATGCTGGAAACACTTATGGTTATGTACACTATCATATCCCGTTCCATTTTCAGGTTTATTCCCATAAGGAGGCAACCCTCTAAGTCACATGTAAAGCTTTTCATTTAATTGCATTTTGCAGGTGGGTTAAGGAAGAGAAACCCTTTATTCAGAATTGTTTGATAAAATACGGGGCTGTTTTGATGAATCCTTCCCGCTTTTCTGTCTTTCTGCTGTGTGTTTTTGGGTGGTGTGCATTGCACACTAAATAGAAAACAGCAGACTGGAGCACCATTGATGCTTGAAGTGCAAAGTCCATTACACGTGATGTGAGACATTTCTGACAAATGTTCCGACACTATCAAACCTTTTATCAATTTGAGAGTAACCTTGTCACAGTAATCTGTCAAACTGTTCATATAACTAAAGGAAAACAAGTCATCATATGCTGTACAGTAGCAGAGTAAATGAAAAAAAAATAGCTCCTGGAAGATTTTCTTTTTGCGTGGTTCTGATCCTCAGTACTTGGTTTAACGTGTCCAGCAGAGTTTCATCAAAATCGCTTTTGTGGCAGGGAGCTGTTCAGTTACACCCTATCTTTTGGGACTCTATACAATAACTCTGTCACAAGTTACATTGAAAAAGAGTAGGAGTGCCAAAGCAAGCAAGAATCTGTTGTTCTTTTGTGTATGTATCATCTTCTGGATTTTGATAAACACTGAGGAAACACACTTCCAAAAATGGACCTTGGCCTCTCTTAACCTTTTCTGAGTTTTTTTAAAAGRGAGGCTTTATACCTATCTTTCATTATATTGATCATCAGAACTTCTTAGTCTAAAATTTAAATATTTATATATTTCATAAAAATAATAGTAAGTATGACATAATTATCGTTTATTTCTCTGAGGAACACAGTCTCTGCTGGTGCAGTTGTATACACCATGATATGTGTATCTTCCCAGTAAAAATATGCTTTTCATCAAAAGGGAAGATAATCAACCTTAAAATGTAACATTATAGATAGAAAAATTTGAATGRTGTGTCACTGTACAAGCAAAACATAAATTATTATCTTTGAAGTATTCATAATCTGTCACTTTAATTTGCAAGCACTATCTTATATTTCACCCCAAAGAATTCAAAGATTCTCTTAAAAACATACCCAGATGGCTTAGTCCCCTGTTATTATACTGGACACATCCCGTTCTTCCTAACTGCATCCTGGTTGAGATAAGTTAAAGGAAATCTCTCACACAGACTAAACATTTGAGTTTTATTACTTTAAAACATATTTAATTTAAAAAGCAAAGTCTGTTTCTCAAGATTTTGGTATTTCTGCTGTTCTTGCATTTTTGCACTGAAGAAGGTTTAGGCCCAAATTTTTTTAAAGGAGAAGTTTTGCAGAAGGGAAAGGAAATTTGGGAAAAGAGAGATAAAATATCCCTTCCCTCCACCCAGTAATTTTGAAAAGAAAAGTTAGCTTAAAAGCTCCAGCATTTGACTAAAACCCAAGCCTTCTGCATTGCACAGTTAAGACATTGACATGTATTCAAAAGATAATTTCTGTCCATCTTGATTCAGCCAACTTGACTTCTTTGTGTTCCAGGGTAAAATTAAAGGGCTTATTTAATTAATTAAAGAAACAACAGTAAAAATATCTAAACCTAAGGAGTAAATCTGTATGCTGCTCAGGCTAGTTCTTATGAGACAGAATCTGCCAGGGTTTTCCAGGTGTGGGAAATCCCTACTGCATAATGATTTCTATGAGTATTGCTTTCTTTAAATAACTTATAGATTCATACTTTCGTGCAGATTACTCAAGGTTTTGGGGTTGTTTTGGATTAGYGGGGTTGGTTGTTTTATTGGTTTGGGGTTTTTCTTTCTCTTTTTTCTCAAGGTATCCTGATTGACTCCTTGAAAATTCATCAAGTGTGAGATTTTAACCTCCCATTTAATTTTGAATGTCCTTGGTTTTGCCTTGTGGAACATCTGAATAAATATTCAGGCTGTCACTGTTTAGATTCTACTAAAGGGCTAGTCCCAAGGATAATGTAACTGAGGTTATCAATTGAAAAGTCACACATTAATTTACTTAAATCCTAGACTATTTTTGAAATGAACTCTCTGCATTCCTTTTGCCCTCACAGAAAAAGGCTGAGTTCATCGAGGTTTCAGAGGGGTTCAAGGTGCCTTTCAGAATAGGTTCTCATGTTAATAGCTGCAACAAGTACAGCATTTACATTAGACCAAGCCTTACAGTGAGTTCATGATGGTCTATCCTGCCGCGTGCTAAGGCAGCAAGAGTTGTACATTCCTGACTGTTTTTATTTTCCGTTTATTTTGTGAAAATAATAAGACATATTATACGAAAACTGATGAAATGAAGGTATAGCGAAAGTAAATGCCCTTCCTTTCCTTTTTATTTCCGCATTAAAAAGATAATTAAAAATAATGCTGTGAACTATAAATAAAATAAAGTTTAACCAAAATACAATGGCAATAGTGAGCTCAGATCCAAAATGACCGAAGAAACCCCTGCAGTAAATCCATTGTTCTACAGTGAAGTCAGACAAAATTTGTACCCAGTATAAGCTGATGTTCTCATCCTCACCCTGGTGAAAACAAATCCTAAACTACCTGAGACTTACATAGCAGTAGAGTGCTAGGCTGTGTCTGCTCCTGAATTTTTGGGAAGTAGGCTTTGGAGTTGTAAAGGAATTCACTGCATTCCGTAACCTTCTGTATGCTAAAGCCATGTGCACTCAGGCTTCCTTTCAATTCAAACAGAACCACAACCTATGTTTCTCCTGTAATTAGTATCAGCTGACACCCTTGTTCTGTGATATAGCAGAGACTGAGAGGGCATGAAGGTGAGAGCGTTCATTCAGTGGGATCAGCTCATATAGGAACCATGTGGCATCACAGGGAATATTGCCTGCTTAAAATCTTGGTGGATATTTTGGTTCTGTGTATCCTGGTAATATGAGAACTGTGAATGGCTCTGAAATCTGCTGAAGAGATCAGCCTTCATGGGAACTACAGAAATGCCCACACTTAAAGGGAAAGAAAAAAAACCCACCTCCCCTTCTTCCCTCCCCCGGATTTTCTTTGTTATTCCGAGTAAAATCAGGAAAGCAAAGTCCCAAGAAGGGTGTACTGCTGGACCAAGCACAGCAAAGGTACCTTAATGTACTAAATGTGCTGATACAAAGCACAAGGAGGGAACTACATGAGGATATTCCTCTCATGTTAATGTGTGTGTCTCCAGGTGAGAGAAAAACACATTGAAGGGTTAGACTGGAGAAATCTGTATTCTTCTCAAGTTCTTTGTATCATGGGCTTTTCCTAAAAGTTTATTAAGAGGGGCAGGAAAGGGAAAAGAAGGTTAATTCTTTTAAGTCAAAATGCCTTTGATCAGGAGCCAAATGGTGAATGTTAAGGATACATAAAGTGGGCATAAGAGCACAGGAACCGGATGCCGTGGACATGATTTGTGAATTCTTTCATTGAAGACATCTTCATAGTGATGATGCTTATCAATGCTGTTTGAAACACTGAGGGGTTACTCTCTGGGTCTGAAATGATACAAGGCAATGACSTTGTATTTCCTTTGAACAACATCTTGGTTTCTGAAATCAGTTGATTTGCAGTTTTGCACTCTGTTATATAAATAATACATCTTTGCAGTGTGTAAATATGGGCATGGATGTGTACAGGTTTTTTTTCCTTTACCTGATACCATTGAAAAACTATTTGTACATTAATTCCCATTGAAATAATTTCCAGGTATCTTCCTTTGTTAGAAACAAACATTAAAGCTGCCTCAGTAGGCAACGAACCAATCCTCTTCTTACCTTGCTTCTTTCATCAGGGAAAACAWAACTGTAGGTCAGCAAATGCCCACAGCACTACAGAGAGCTCCATCTGGGATGTGAATATTCCCATTGTCAGGAAGAAAGGCAGAAAAATAATCTGCGTGAAGTAATAAATGAGCACCTGCACTCTTCTCTGTTTTGAATGTGCCTGTCTTTTCACTGGAGTGTGACAGAGTGTCAGTGAGTTTCTCATCTCCTTTCAAGTTGGATGAACCTGATTTAATGGAAGATAGAGGAGGCAGCATTCTCAGACACTGCTGCTGAAAATATTTCTTCTGATGAATTTTAATTAAAGTCCTTGTGGAATAAAAAAAAAAAAAAACCAMCAACAAAAAACCCCACAACAGAAAAAAGAACTCATAACAGAAATATTGAGTTTTCTGTGTAGCAATGTGAAGGGCATGACCATAACAGCCACTTGTTTTGCCTACTGTGCAAGAGAGGTGTTGAGATAGGAGGGCAACACACTTAATGAGCTTCTTCTGACCTCTTCTGAGATGTGCATGTTTCTAGTCTTTCCTTGTCCTCTTTCTTTTTCCACTTCTCCAGCATATTTTTTGTGCAGCCAGTCAACCATGGCATCACCACCGGTCCCTGTGGCTACTGATGTAACCATTTGAGTCTGAAAATGCTCATGGCCAAAAACTATCCAAAGGACAGACAGGCTCTGCACCATGTAAATCTGTGAGACATGTCTGATTTTGTAATGTGCATGTCGCTCTGTGAACGGGCTTTCATGACCGTGGTTCTCTTGACGGTCTGAATTTTCCAGCCCCTCAAGGTGTCTTGTAAAACTCTGATGCTTGGTTTATGCTTTCCAGTGAGGGGTAGATACACTCTTGGTTTGATACAGGTTGCTTCACTGCTGTCCTTTTAAGTCATAGTGGTGGTTTTTTGKTTTTTTTTTAGTGGCAATGAAAGTTGTGGTTATCTTTATTTCTTCTGTTTTGAAGCTTATCCATGTGTTTTAGATTTGTCTGCATTTTTGGTGTTTGTTCTCCTAAATTCCGTGGTGTCGGGTTCAGTGGATCTTTCTGATCTCATGTCCTTCGAGAATTGATGGCAGCAGTGGGAGAGCAGAGCCAATTGCTGTCTTACATGTGCGGAGAGTGGAGAAGGCAGTAGGAAGTTCTGTGACTGGCATGTGGTTTATACTCCTTAGGAGTCACCAGCTTTTGAGAGAAGATGGAGACACACTGTTCATTTTCTGACATTTGTGTAGCAGAAATGTTTCTGTAGCCTTTTTCTTGAAGGTATGACGCAGATAATGTTCTGCTCTGATTGAGAAATACATTGTCCTAAAGATCTGCTGAAAGGAAACAATACCAGCTGTGCTTAACAACCCCCTCCCCAAACCAAGAATAACCTGGGCACTGCTTCCAGCTAATGGCAAAAACCTTAATGCATGCCTGCAWTTTCTGTGCAAGGGGAAGTGGCAGGCCAACTTTGGTGGCAAAGCTATTGAATATTATCAGCACGAAAACAAAAATGTCATTGTGTTCAGCCGCTAGACTTTCTCATACCATTCCAAACAAGCATCGGCAAGAGCTCTGTGCTATGCAGCATGCTATGTCCTTCATTCCAAGTATTTGGTAACTTCCCAGAATTATTTGTGTGACAAGTGCTGCTACTAGATTTGTGTTAAAAACTGAAAAGGCTTTAATTTTTTTAAAGATGATCGCTAGAGAAGGAATTTCTTAGAATCGTTGCAACTGTGTAAGGTTTTTATGTCTGCCTCGTCATAAATGGAGACAGGAAAGATGGCATGTTTTCAGCCTAATTTTTAAAAGRTGTTGATCCAACAGAGATCTCAAAAAGTTTTCTCTTTGTTTGGGCATGTATTTTCTGCATCCCCCTCACGAGCTTTAGGGGACGTGGAGACCTCTAGATTCTGGTTCTTTTGGAAAGTATCTACCCACAGCCCTGGGGGCAACCCTAAACAAATTAACGAAGACAATAGCAATGTGGAATTATAGGATCTAGTCTGAAATAGGATCTCTGACAACAGACACCCAACCTCATGGAAGCTTCATGGGAGCACGGCAGTCTGTTCAAATAGCAGTTATTGCAGGATCACAGGCATGTTATTGTTTCAGTGTAATACAGATAATAAGTGAAGCATTTATGGCTATTACTGGCTGGTGATCACATTAAAAAAAAGAAAACAGACATGCTTTCCTTACTTCAACTTCCCAGTTCCTCATTTCCATATACTCCTGGGGTTATAATCCAATTATGAAACTTCAATTATTTKCTGTAATTCATTGAGTCAAGAAGAACGTTAACTTTTTAGTTTCTTTGTAGTAGGAAACTAATAATTAAAAGGGATAAAATAATTCACAGATTCATAGAATTTGAGATCCAGAAGACACCAAGGGATGGTCTACCATTATTTTCTGGTTGATTGAGGTCTTTAAATTTCCCTTATTTGCTCCTGGATTAAACATAGTGATTTATTTTGATGCAAAGAATATGTTCCAGGAAAGCACCCACTCTGGAACTGAAGATATGAAAGCAACAGCAAACCTACTACTGTTGCTAAGAGTTCGTTCCTGTTAACCATGTTCTCTGGTCGGAATTTCTAACCCACTTGCAAATCAAGTTTCTGGTCTTAATTTTTAGCTGTTTGTTATTGGTGTAATGAGATTAAGGATCTTTCTGATTCTGTCTCTCTTTCCATTCTTCTCCCAGATGCACTTATGCAGTCACTTCTCAGATTTTTTTCTTTAAGAATCCAAATAGGTGAAGCAGGTTAAGTCTCTGATTGTAAGACAGTTTTCTCCAGCCTTTGGATAATTTCATCAAGGACTGCAGGGATCAATTAAATGTTTTAAAAACTAATTATTTCATGTTTATGGACATTTGTTATCATATTTAGTTTATATATGTTTGTATGTGTCCTTAAGTGGATGAAATGTTTTACTGGAAGGTCTGTATTCCTGAGCAGGAGAAATGATACTCAAAAGCTTCTGTAGGGTCTTAGCAGGAGCGTCAGGAGGTGTCACATGCACTCTGTGGAGATCACAGAACACTGGTCCGGGCATTATGTCAGAAGCAGGAGCTCATCTCTCAATCTCCGAGGTTTTGATTACCTTGAATTGTAAATCATGTGTCTGTCCATCCTTGGCTGTGAGTAACAGAACCCCATAGAATGAGAAAACTGCAGCACCCTTGAAGCTTTATTTTTAAAAGTAAGGAATTTGGATCTAAGCCATACTTAACAATTTTTCTACTCACCTTTATTGTATCTTGTCTCCTCTGCTTTACTTAAATCAGCATCAAATTTAGAATTGCCAATTGAATGGAGTGTGGCTAGGAAGTTTTTTAAATTACAATGATTTAGCACAAATATTTCAATATAAATTTTAAGTGCCTTAGGAACGTATAACAAATGAATTCCTGTCACATATATGAACATACAGCCAGTTCAAGGAGCTGAAGGATTCATAATGGACAATCTCTTGACTCAGAATAAAGAGAACTCAAGGCAATTGCTTCTAGATGGAAAGGCAAACAGGTGCCTATGGTGGAACAAGMTGGAAAATGACCAAGTCATTGGTGGGGTTTAAATGAAAGCAGGGCTCTCTACTCATGCCATGATTTTGCTTGCTGCATAACATAAGAATTGGACTAAAGATGTAACTGTTTGCAAGTCTTATAGATGTGGGAGACACGCTGTAATGATACAGCTGTTAAATGCTATCAGCACTTTCAGGAATTGCAGTTGTTTCATCTCTGTGCTAAGAAAAACCTGTCGTGGTTATAACATGGGATTTGCAATTGTTAGTTCTTATTAGATTCCTGTGTTTGCTTGTTGGTTCTCACGGAACTTAGATATAGAGAAACAAGAATTTCTCTSAATCACAAGACCACGTTTCCTGTCCCTGCTGTGCCCCTGCCATGCTGTTTCCATGGCACACTGAGGACATGGGGCTGCTGTTCAGTGCTAGCACCTGAATCCCCCACTGCTTTTGGGCAAGTATAGCACTATCAGGCAGCATACAGGCATTTTGTGGTGAGGAGGAGGTGGGTTAAGAGTGGCAGGAAGTGTAACTACAGTTCATTGCAACTACTTGTATGATGTTGTCTGTCAGTACAGTTCAGTGCGTACTGAGCCAACTATGTAGAACAGATGTAAACTCCTCATTCCCCCTCAGTCTTTTTTCCATCGTTCTTCATCCCCCCGCTTTCTTCCCTAATGCAATCCTCCKCTAAAGAGGGATGTGTATGCAGAGTAGTCAGGCTTATAATTTGCTTAGTAGGTGCTGGTTAGCAGTGCAAGGTTATTGATGAGAAACTCATGTTAAATCTCCCTTTGGAGGCTGCCTTAGAGTTTTTACAACTCACGTACATGTGGCATTTTAATCTCTCCACAAAGACTTCTGAGAGGGATTTTTAAAGCCTCTGCCACTAGTTAGTGGCTGTCACCAGTGTGTGAGGCGTGCTCTCAGTGGAGAGTTTAGCAGCCCTCTGTTGCACCTGGAGCCGAAAGGTCGCCAAGTAAATACATCTCTATCTTTTCAGGCTGCCAAGTCACGGCAGCATCCTGTAGGACTCGGGATGTTGAGCCTGTGAGAGAGATCTCTGCATCTCAGCACATTTCCGGGCCTGCGCCCTTTTTTTAGCTGGGGGACATGCTGCGGCAGGCCGTCTGCCGGGGACGTCGCGGAGAGCTGGACATGCTGAGGGCTTGCCAGATTCAGGCTCTGTGCCAGCAGTAAAGTGCTTGTCCCCTCCTAACGAGGTAGCCCTCCAGTCCTGCTATCAGGAGGGCTGCAGCTGGTCTGCTTAATGGTATTTAGTAACAGTATGTGCAGTAAAGCGTGCTCTCTTGTTACACAGAAATCCACTAATGCTGGCATCAGGAGTGGTGGGTAATTCAATCACACCCACAAAAATGATATTAACATAACATTAAAGAGCTGTGTAGACTAGCAAAAGACAGGAAATTATGGAGTTCAGGCTTGAAACTTTATCCTTAACTCACCCATATTGTGTCGAGGTATTTGGAAATTTCCATAGAGCGTGTGATTTTATGGGACCTACAGTGGGGTGGATTGTTCTGTTTGTCTGCAGAGGATTTCCTTGGCTAATGTCAGCCAGCATTAGTGAGAGTTATATAAAGAAATCATGGCACAATGTACAGAGTGTAGCCAGACAACGTGAGATTTAAATACGAATTTCTTGGTTTGGGCAGTTTACCCACTCCGGCTTTTCTGAAGTGCTGCATGAGGCATTCACTGTGTTGACATTTTTCAGATCAAGTTGTAGTTCAGTAGCTAAGGCCCTCTTCCAGTTTCAGAACTAATTTTTAGAGTTGTTTTTTTTCCTGATCAAATGTCACTAAAAAGGGTTTTTTTTGTTTAAAATTTACCTTTTGATTTAAAGATGCTGCTCTGGTTTATTTAATGTAAACTCACTGGAACTAAGCTGAATACTAAACAAAACCCACRAAAGCCAACTCTGTATCCAACTTCAGGCTTTATTAATATTTTTCCTTATTTTTGGTCCTGCTGAAACTAGTAAAGTAGCTCAGTAAACAAGATTAACTTCATAATGTCAAAATCCTATGTTGGAAATGGAAAAAAAGGTGTTGATTACCCCGTCTTCTTCCCTGTGACTTCTAGTCCTCCATTGTACCTCCCTGTAGCAGCAGGGACAAGGGGAAATTCTTTCAAGAACCCTGTGGGTCAAGGAGGAGACAGGGAGTCAGTTTACAGTCTACCCACAAGATGTTTATAGAGAAGGCTTAAGCTGTTTTGTGAGTACAGTCATTTTGTTTTACCTGTTGGCGTCAGAGACACCAAGAGTTAAGAGAAGAATTGTCTGTCATTCCAAGAATGGGACTTTACTGCAGTCAGATGTGAGACTGCAGATCTCCCAGAGACAGTGAGGCCAGCAGGTACACTGCTTGCAAAGCAGCTAAAATGGCAAAAAGTGCAACACCCAGGTATTTTCTCACATCTTCAGGCAGGTTTTGCAGTCTGTACTGAAATGCATTCTAYCCTTGGATAGCATGATACCAGTACCCAAGTAAAACCTATATGAGCCCAAGTACCATCTGATTAGGGTTTGTTCCCGTGTGGAGGAAAAAGGGAACTACCTCCTCTGGGAGAGAGGAAACTACATGATGGTTGTTACCTGGGAGAGATTTAAAAAAAATTCAATCTAGTGCAGTGAAAGTAAAGAGTGACAGAAACCAGCAAGAATCATTTTACTCTTGTAATAGCTCATTTGGGGATTTTGTATGGTGTTTTCTGGGGATGATGAACTCTTGGTATGGTTGAGTTCTGAGGCTGTTACAATTTTTACCTGTGTGCTTTCTGTGCTAAGGAGCTGGGGAGAAGTGCCACCGTGTCTGTCTGTCTCTGTGGTGAGCAGGATGGTCATTAATGACCATGCATAGAACAGTAGGATGGCTGTATCCTAGGGGAAATCAATTTTCTGCAGAGATACAGGCTTGTAAAGAGTAGAAAATTTCCACTGAAGTGGAGGAGGGGAAAGAGAGACAAAATTGGCAGAGCAGGGATTAAAAAATACAAAGGCTTCAAAAGTAAGGGAAGACTCAAAAGGATTTCGGTTCAAGGTGGCTTTTTTTCCCCCCTGTCAAAACTGAACAGGTCTTGAATATACTAAACTTAGGGGTGGGAGAGAAAACAGCCTTTGGGAGAAGATCTGGGATGGGGGACATTGGAAGGTTGGGGAGAAGACTGCCTGGGGTTTAAACAAATGGTGATTCTTTTAAAAAGTGCATTTTTCTTTTAGATGGAGAACAAACATGCAGAACTGAATCAGTAGTGTGCTTCCTGTGCATTTCACTTCCTGAAGGAACCTCTTTTGCAGATGCTTCTGGGTTTTAGAGTCATGCAGTGAAACCTGGGACCAAGTTAAAGCCATCTGAGGTAGCTCCATGTTGTCCTGCAGAACAGGCGTGACTGTGCTGTGGATGGGTCCTTGTGTTCCTCACCAYGTGCAGGTCCAGTCTGGAATTCAGACTAGGGTCTGAATTATTCTGCCATCTTCCACTCTTACACATTTGTGTCTCTCCTCTGAATCAGAATTTCACTGCAGCACTGAGTGTCTCTCTGCACTCTGAGTGGCCCAGTGGCTATGAAAGTTCTCCCCCACACTGTAATGGTTTGCTTCATTCTCATTTCTGCAAATTTCCATCTAATCCAGCCTTTCTGTTCCATTTGCAGAGCTGGCGAAAGTTTTTTCAAGATCTGTTATGAGAGTAAAATGACAGCATCCTAGGGAAAAAAAAGCTATTTCACAGGGGAGATAAGGGAACTAAACTGTAACTGGTGTTAAATGTCATCATTCAGATAACAGCATTAATAAGAGTATATGTGCTTAGACTTTTTAAAGTATGTTTGTATGTTTGTGTGTCTTAAAAATGTAAGCAGACATAAATCTTTGCATCTCAAACAAGATGATTATTTTCTGACTCTGCTCAATATTAAAGGCTAAACCAGAGATAAGATAACATACCATAAACATGGAAGCTTGAACAAAGAAGCTGTTGTCCTGAGAATGTGGGAATCAAAAAGAAACTGAAGTCTGAACTTAGGAAATTGTCTTACAAAATGGAATGTTGCATGTAGAGTAACATTTAATGGGTCTCAGAAATTGCAAAACAGCGCAAATCCACAGGTTTTTCCTCTTGATCTCTGTGGTCTCTGGAGCAAGCCCAAGTAAAGCGAAGGGTAAAGGCATATGGGAAATGAACAGCTAGAGCAGACCTTTTCTTTTGCCTTGGCTTCTTATTCAAGTTATTGGTCTTTTGAGAACTTCCTTTCTTGAACAGCAGAAAGGGAAAGGGTCAGAAACTCCCAAGGTCTGAGTAAGTGGGAGGAAGGAGTGAAAACGCTGTTGATGAATAAGATGTTTCAGGAATGTGTAAATATATGGTCTGATACTGCTTGGTTGATGAAAGCTGGCCATTGGGTGTATTCAGTACTGTCCAGAATATGAATTCACTCGTTGATAGTTGTAAATATTTGCAGAATATTTGCCTGTTTCTTGTAGAATGTATCTTTGACTCCATGAAGAATGACTGTGACCTTTTTACATTGGTTTTGTGCTTTCACTGCTTCTGATGGGATGTTCAAAAAGCAGTCAGCTTGCTCCTATAGGTGATAATTGTAAATTTTATGTTATTAATTTTTAAACCCAGCACATTTGGCAGATTATATTTTGGCTGCTGGAATATAATTTATCTGTATAGGATATACTTGTTCTTTATGTGTGTGATAGCAGTAAGTGGGGGGTGTCAGCAATGGGGTTTTGATCTGTCTTTAAATCCACCTCTTTTTATAAAGTGGGGAATAGATCACAGGCTGGATTTGTTCCTTGCTATTTTTTTTTTCCTCATGATTGTTTTCTGGGACCCAAACCATGCAACTGTCAAGCAGTGGTTTTACCCTAACTGAGGATGTTCACTAATATTTGATGAAGATGTAGCCCTTGGTGTTGCCATCCCTCAAAATTTTATTGCAAGGTTCACAATATTTGTTTCTTAAACCCTTAGTTCCTTAGGCATGTGATAAGGCAGGAAACTCAGCTTTCAATTTTTATAAACATGTAGGTTTCTTTTCTTCATGGCTGTAAAGAGAAGCATGAAAATACAACCTGAGTCTATCACAAAAGCTTGAAATATATACGTAAAATAAAAGGACATCTCAAATTTATTTGTTATTTTTTAATACCAAAATTTCATAACCCTTTTTGTGCATTAAAGAGCAACAGGAATTTACAGTGCTATGCTCCTTGGCCAGTTTCAGGAAGACATGTGGATTTGTCCCAGTGAATCACAGTTCTCTGTCTCTCAAAGTATGCCCAGTATTCAGAATGAGGTCTCAGATTTTCCATGTGTATCTTTATATGGTTTGAGGATTGTATCTTATTTAATTAGTTTATTTGAAGATGCCTGAAGCCAGTAATATACAAAAGTCTTTTCTTGAGGGCTTCCAAGTGACTGCAGCTAATTTGCTTCCAAATTCAGTGTTACTGGTCAGATTTCAAAATGTGCTCACTGYATTTTTCAGTGAGTCTTTTGTTCCTGGGGTAAAAATTTTCAGCAGAAACATAAAATATTTAAATTATTGTGCCTTTTGCTGGATCTGCCCATGTATATTTCAGAAAGGAGTGGCTACAATGCATCTCTTCATTGCTCTCCATCTAGGGTTCTGCCTAGCAGGACCGACCAAGTGTCCTTTTAAGGACACAAGACACTATGTATATAAAGAGCTTATTTGTTTAGTGAATCCCACGGCTTGTCTCATCCCTTCCTGGTCCTTGTTGCCTGTTTTTGGGTGCAAGCTGAACCACAGAAGAGCACAGCAATTGCCAGCRTTGGCTTTTCTTCTGTAGGAGACTCATGGCCAAGGTGTCCAGTGAGAGCAGCTGGCACAAAGCCTGAGTTTTTGGTTAACTAAAATTTTGTTTGTCTTAGGCTCAGAAGTGCTGACTGATGAGCAGAGGGCTACAGGATGTGCTAATTGTGCTGTACAACCTGCCCCTTGATGTTTTCTTGAAGTAGAACTTCAACACTTTAAAGACATGAAGCAGTTGCTCCATCCATGTAAATTAGGGCAGCCCCTTGGACCCAGAAGAAGGGTGTCACATTTCTGGAAACCAAGAGTTTGATCCAAAGTGCAGTTTTTAATAAGCTCTTCCTCTCCAAAGATATTTATCCACCTGACATAGTGAGGCTAATGTGTTCAAATATGTCCATCTGTCTTTGGACAATAAAGAGTGAAGAATTATTCATACAATAGACAAAGACTCTAAACTAAATATCTTCTTAAACCTGCAAATGTATTTTTCTGTCAGGTGACTCTTCATTTAATGGTGCATTCACTTGCGAGTTTTTAGTGGATTTTGAAAACATAAAAAAATTATTGCATCATGGATAAATTGTGTATCTCTCTTGCATGTGGGGCAGGTTCACCTAGTTTGAATTCAATTGTTGACACAGCTATCACTCAAAAGAAAGTTTTGGAGAATACCTGGAAGTTATGGTGAGTTACCAGCTGGAACAGATATGTCTTCTTAAAATGAATTACTGTAGTAGTTATAGGCCTTGCACTGAGGAAGGCAAAGCACTGGCTGTCTGGAAACATGCACTTGTGTATCCTGTGTGCATCTGTTTGTGGTGTCGAGGCTGTAGGGACGACTTTCCACACCAAATGAGCACATTAAATTTATGAGTCTACAGACATAATTTAACCTTGAGAAACGTGGTTTGTCCTGTTTAAGTTCCACATGCCTGAAATTGTACGTGTGCATGAGCATTTAAAAATATTGTGAACAAATAGCTTATCGAATCTGTTTTCACACACTTTTCCGAGCCTGTCTTTATGTTAGAGTTGTACAAATAAATGGACTAAAAAATCGTTGCTTTTATAAATATACTTGATGGAATTAAAATTCAAAGGAAGTCAAACCCAGAGGTATTCTGTCCCAGTTCTGGGTAAACAGTGTGAACTTTTGTCCGCATAATTGTAAAAATCCGAATCCAAGCTCTTGTTGTTTCTTCTTGAAAATTTCAGACAGAAAAAATGTGCTTCTGTGTGTCACTTTTGTCAAAGTTTGGAAAGTGAATACAACTGTGACATTCCAGTCCTGGACATAAAAGGATTAAAATAAATATATTGAAGAAAAAGAATAATTTTGTGATGTAGTTCCTGAAATATGCATTTTGCAATGTAAAAATCTGAAGAAACAGTTCCTCTCAAAACTACATTGTTTCTAAAGACAACCCAAGTACCTGGATTTTTCTAACTTGTAAAYAATGAAATGGGAGCTCTGTGAACTCAAGAAGTCTCACACATTTGACTCAAATGGCCTTTGTGTGAACCCTATAAAATGCTTTAGCTTTAAATTATCAGTTTGAGTTCACRGTCCCTGGTGGTAGCTGGAGTTCTTGCTTTTATCTATAATTCCTTTTCTTTTAAATTCCTCTTCTTTTTCTTGACTGTTATTAGAGAGGAACCATCTGATTGAGGCATGTATACATGTATATATTTTTTACAATATGTTGCAGACATTAAATTCTTTTAAGAGTAAATTGTTTTAGTGAAAAGTCAGAAAATCTTCACAAACTGAATGTTAGAGTTCCTGTGAATAATGAGACTATTGTTAAATGATTGAATACTTCAGAGATTAATATAATGGTATGGTGGCATGCAGGTTCATATGGACTGTAATTTAACAATGAATCTTCCATAAGTAAGCGAGACTGTGAATGAGAAATCAGATACAAGACAGCACACCTAAGACATACAGAGTAAATAAATTCTACACATAGGAATGATATGTTGGGGGGGGGTTATTTCCACAGTATCTGAAATAATTGAATTGTTGGATAGAGGAAATTCTTGAAGTTTGAAGAACTGCTTCATTTTTTATTTCCAATGCTGATGAGCAATGTCTTCATAGTAGAAAAGATAAGCTTTGGACTTTTTATAAATCCACTGCCCTTTGACAATTAGGATATGCCTGGCATTATCATTTGTGACAGGCTACAGTAAACCACATCTCATTCTGTGAAAGATTTCGGATCCCTAAACTGTCTTCCCAATAATGCATCCTATCATACAGAAAATTTAGAGGCACTGCTAAGTGTCTGCAAACAAGAGTTGCATTTTATTTTTTAAGACATCTGAATTCTTGAAAATATGGAATAATTAGTAATTGAAGATTTAATGATGGCCCAGAAGAAGAACAGAACTGTACTGCATGAAATCATAGTTATTAATTTGTGCATGAATTTCGTTTTCCATACTTAATTTAGCAACTGTAGAATATTTTGCTAATTAATTATTAACACTGGTTATTTGTCATGGCAGAACTGTGAGGGAAAAACATAGCTTTCTATCAAAGTAAAAACATAAATGTCATAATTTTAATATGATATACAATAATGTAATCAATTTTTAAATAGTCTTAAATAGCTTCAATATTTAAATATACAGATTTAATATGAATATAATACATAGCACTAATTAAGAATAAACAACATTTAGAATAAAAATTGCAGCTAATAGCCAAGTGTCTTACTTCCAACACAATGAGGAAATACACTGTAAAATGTCAGACTTTGATGGGGAGTGCCACATTAGTAAGTGGCATTTTATTCTGTCTTGGGTATCAAGTATGTGACAAATCTGTAGCCTTATTATAAACACTGTGAATAGGATTTGAGGTTGTACCTACTGAAGGCAGTGGAAAAACTGCCTTTGATTTCTGCAAGTGTTGGATTAAAGCACTTAATTTCATTTACATGCTGACAAAAAATTCTTTCTGCTTTTGGCAAGGGAAGGAACAAGACCACAGGAAAAGCTACCTTTGAACTACTGAAGTGATACACATCTTACAGGTCTGAAAGTTCAAGGTCTTCCTTTTCAATAAATGTAGTGTCTGTTTACATTTCATTTACTTTAACTTCTGTTTTACCTGGTTTAATTTCTGAAGTGCTTAATTGGAATAAATCTTTAAGCCTGTACACTTTCRCATGGAACTATTTTTCCAGTTATGAAGGTTCATATAATGTATAAGTATATAAATGCAGATTAGTCTGAATAGGAAGTATGGCCCTCTCTTTCTTGGTAAATATATGTGTTCTCTTGTAAATACATTTCTAACTTGAATGTGAGACACAACTTCCATTTTGGTGAGGGTGAAGGTGAGACACATTCCTGGGTTTTAATAGCAGTAGATTTTCCTTTGGAATGGAAAGCTAGCATTTTCATAGCAGAGGGATTTTTTAGTTATAGGTGTTTTTTTACATGCCTGTTTATTTACAGTATTATCTTCCTGAGGTCGTTGAAATTTTACAAGAAGCAAACTTCACTAATACTACCAAGTTTTCCCTATTCTTCAATAAAAGAGCACCAAAGGACCTAACACAGCCTTCCAAGGCTGTATTAGAGCCCTGTGATTTGAGATAAATGGTGCTTGCATCTTTTGAAAAGCAGGATTTCTGAATATGGTCTGTAAACGCAGTGTTAAAGTAAATGGCGTGATCCATAATCTGAAATAGCCTTTTAGGTTCTTTCTTCCTAACATGGAACTGTTATTCAATAGAATGGTAAGATCTTGGATTTTATTTGTCTAAAGCAATAATAGTGTTTATATACATGTGCACATAGTTATTTTATGGATTTTGTAGCTTTTTCTCTCTCCTAGTTCTGAAAAATATATTTTCAGTGGACATGGGATGATATTTAATAATAGGCCCATGTATGAGTGAAATCAATTAGTAGTAAATATCTGTACCAGAAGACATTATTGAATATGCATATGTTGTTTCAGTGGTTCATCAGCTTGCATTCTCTTGAAGATTCACTCTTCATACGTGTTACAATATTCATTACTGTCTGCTTAAAACTAGGCTCCTGTGTTGTTAGGAACAGAAATAGAATGGTCTAAGTTTCAAAATTGCAGAGCTGCACTTTCAGAATTTGGTACTAATGACTCAGGATCCTTTCTGAAAATCCAGGGCTGTTTCAGATATACAAACAAAAGATTTAAGAGGCTGCTCTCCCTCTTTTTGTGGTGTTTCTGAAACTCTTGGACAAGTTGTTACTCTAAATTGCTTTACTAACTTCACAGAATATTCTGAATTGGAATGGACCCACTAGGATCATCGAAGTTACCCTCTGGGTGAAGAACCTTTGCCTAAACCTCCCCTGACACAATGTCATGGCTGTTCCCTCATGTCCTGTCACTGGTCACCAGGGAGAAGAGATCAGTATCTGCCCCTCCTCTTCCCCTCACGAGGAAGTTGTAGACTGCAATGAGGTCTCCCCTCAGTCTCCTCTTCTCCAGGCTGAACTGACCAAATGACCTCAGCCGCTCCTCATAYGGCTTTCACTCTAGACCTTTCACCATCTTMATTGCCCTCCTTTGGATACTCTCTGATAGCTTTGTCTTTCTTACATTGTGGTGCCCAAAACTGCCCCCAGCACTCAAATTGAGGCCACCCCAGTGCAGAGCAGAGCGGGACAATGCCCGCCCTTGCCCGGTTGGTGGTGCTGTGCCTGGCGCCCCCCAGGATACGCTTGGCCCTCCTGGCTGCTGACTTCAACTTTCTGCCAACYAGGACCCCCAGATCCCTTTCTGCAGTGCTGCTCTCCAGCAACTCATTCCCCAGTCTGTCTGTACATCCAGGGTTGCCCCATCCCTGGTGCAGAATCCAGCACTCTCCCTTGTTGAACTTCATATGGTGGGTGATTGTGCAGTCCTCTAATTTGTTGAGGTCTCTCTGCCCTTGAGGGAGTCTCCCAATTTTGTATTGTCTGCAAACTTACTATCCCTTCCAATCCTGAGACCAAGTCCTTTATGAAGACGTTGAAGAGCACTGGGCCAAGGATGGAGTCCTGTGGAATCCCACTAGTGACTATCCCCATTCAATGTCCCCCYCTTTGTGCCCGACCCATGAGCCGGTTGCTCATGGACACAACTGTCCAGATTTGTGCCGGACATTTTGTCCGGAAGGATACTGTGACAGACAGACAGGCTGGGTGAGCTTGTATTTTATTTAGTGAAGGAATGATTTTTGTAAACATGACAGCCAGACCGAAATAAGTAGAGATGACAGAGCAACCACATGTTAAATTCTTAGAGAAGTGTGGTCTTGTCAGTCCAGTACACTGTACTCCAGCTCCTTCTGTTTGTTCCCCAAGACACGCACCGGTCTGTGAAAATCAGAGGTGCTCTGAGTGRCATGTATTTTATTGTTGTATTTTTGTGTGAATATAAGAATTTTGTCTTAACTTTTTTTTTTTTTTTTGATTAAAAATAATATATAGAGAAAGGGTAACAAAGCAACTCAATCTTTGTTAAGGGATAGAATAGTACTGTCTTGTGTTTTGGGGAAAAAATACAAGCATTTAAAATGCTATGCAGTAGATGCAATACCCAGAAATTATCATGCAAATCAAAAAAAATTTTTTAGAGTGAATTTCCCTTTTGTGTGTATTTGGCTGTTGTAAGTTCATGTGGCAGTGTATTATAGGAAAAATATCTCTTCGAGAAATTCAGCAGCAGTTTCTTCTGTACTTTAGGTCTTCATAATGTGGGCTTTTTTTATTTTCTTCCAAAATCCATGATTTGCCTAATAGAGTCTGCCTTAAACAAAATAAACCTGGTTATGCTATTTAGATATTAATTCTCAAGAATGAAAGAGCCTCAGAGTTGCTTATCTAAATCCAATTACTGCTGGTCAAATTCATCCCAGTACAAAAGTTCCCAAGATAAAAGCATATATTACCTAAATGCCCAGAAATGCAGACTGTTTTCAGTTGGGTGGATTGTGCTCTGAGCAATGCTTGAGGCCTTGAGTGAACTTGAACACTGGGGATATAATTATTAAGCTCTCAACTCGGAAATTACATGATAACTCCATTGGTTTAACTAAGCAAGGAAGAATTCTGTACACCAGTTACTTGAGTTTCAATTCCAAGCTTCACTTTTTTTTTGAAGCATACAGGCAGCAATTGGAATTGGGTAAAAGCTGTGTTTTGTACATGCCTGTGCACCCGTTGCCTTGCAGATGAGGATGGCAGCCCATGTGCAGCGTGGAGTCATGTGCACCATGGAGTTGGGTGAATGGTGAGAGAATTATCCTGTCTGGCCCTGACAGACATCTTCTGTTACAGGACTAGCTGTGGCCAGCCTGAAGGCTGGCTTGAGGGACAGAATATGACGTGCCTATCCCAGGGGCTTTTGTTTTCCATAAAGACATGGAAAAGCTGAAAAATTTGAGTGGCCCCAACCATCCCGGCCTCCTAGGAAATCCATTCTTTGATGTGGCACCTCCTGGATGAAGCTGTCCCTCAGCCAGCTGCTTCTCTTGGCATGTTGCCTGCCAGCAGTGGGGTGGGTGGCACCTGACTCCTCTGCCTTGAGCTAGTCCGCAGCTGAACCTCGCTTGTGTCCTAAGCTATCCACTTGCCTTCCTTGCACCCTAGCTTCACACAGGCAGAAGGAGAAATGGCTCAAATTCTTTGTGTGCTTTGAGACAGCAAATTGCCCTCTGGGATTGGCTGGGGCGGTGGGTAAAGTTCACACATCTTGTGAGGAGTATCACTCACAGCTGAAGCGTTTCCTTCAGGAACTATCTCCATTGTAACAGCAGTTATTTGATAACTTCGTGGAAATTATCACATTGAGCTTTGTGTGCAGTGTAAGTGCTGACCGACCACCTGCCTGAAAGCTCTTAAAATGATCTGCTTTGATGTACATTAAGGGCTTGTTTTGCATTGCTTGCATCTTTGCTGAGTCTGTTGAGTAGTCTGAAAGTGTGGGGTGCAGWGGGATGGGCTCTTGAGACTGATTTTTGACATAGCTCTGTAGCCAGGACTGAACAGGGAGATTGTTTCTTTTGCATAGCTCTGTGGGCTCTTCCCTTAGTTCTGCCTTCTGTGTGACATGGTGTGAGTTATTGCTGTTTGTGAGTGAGGAGTTTTTGAGTGACCTTTGTAATTTTCTTAGTAGATATCAGATGACTTGAACAGTTTCACCCCAAACTGATATATACGAGAGAAAGTAAAAATGTTTCTGTTTGTAAGAAGGTATTTCCACCCCCAATTTAATGTTTTCTTGGAATGCAAGAGTGGCTGGGCTGGGTCAGATAGGGATTTGTTTCAGCAGCTGTGGAGGTCCCTGATGTTAAAACAGGGACAACATGTGATGATGCTAGTCTGGTATCCTCTCACAGTTTTGGTAGTATGTGACTTTCAGGGCACAAAAGTGTCTTTAATTTCATGACAGATTTGCCATCCTAGAAGCTGTCCAATAGCTTTTTGTCTGTGGGGCATCCGTGTGGGCTGTGGCAATGAGTTCCCCAAGTAACTCTACATTCTGGAACCTGCAGGTTTTAAACCTTACAATTTTCTAGGCAGTCCTTATATATTATGAGAAACAAGGAAGACAACTGCATGGTTTCTTCTTTAATGTGGTGAAGTCCTAGTCTGTGCAGTTGCTCTTGACATGGAAGCTTTTTCAAAATCTGACCACCTGGTTTGAAATGAAAATTATTACATAAAAAAATATTAAAAGCATAATTGAATATAAACAAATGGAAGGATTTTTAAAAGCACTTAATTTTATTTGTACTTACTATGCATTTAGATAACACTTCAGGGAGAGTGCCTGGAAGTCTTGAATAGCAATTTCGGTTCAGATGCTCAATAGACACATTCTTGTGCTAGCCGTCTCACAGATTCATTACATCTATTTCCTTGGATAGCGTGATGCAGTAGGTTATCCTTAATGATACAGCCATTATGTTGAAGGGTTGGTAATACGGCATTGAGGTGAACTCAATTCTACAGTCATCCTTTTATGACCAGCATTTTTGATTCAAAATCTTTGAAAGAGTACCTCTATGAACCGTACTCAGGAGAAAATTAAATAGTGCTCACATTTTCTCTTGACAAGCAGACCATACCTGGTATTTTTTTTACATTAATGATATCAGCAGTTTGTAGAACACAGGTGTGCAGGCTGTTCAATTTTATAGTAATTTCCATTTAAATATAAGAAAACGAGAGGTCAGCTCTTGTGGTGTACCTTATCCTTATTTCTGTGAGCATTCCCATTGAAGAATACRTTTTTTTGTACTTCTGTGTGAATCAAATAATGATTAAAGGTAAAACAAACAGAAATCCAAACAACTTTGGAGAGGAGACAGAGCTTAATACCACTCTTCACACATGAGAGAAAGAAATATGACTGCATTTGTAGGAACAAAATACCTTCCTGATTTCATGCAGCACACAAACTAGCATTCTTCATCAGAACTGATGTTCTGATTACTGTAGAATAATTACTTGAAATATTTAGTAAAACAGTGTCCAAATTAATTCCAATTACTTTCTTGTGGTAGCACTCAAGGTTTATAGCAGTAGATTAAATCGCCGACATATGTCTAATTGCCTATAACAGTGTTTGTTATTGTGGTGCCTCTTACCACTCTGATGTCTGTTTTTGCAAACGTGAAGGTGTGCACATAACTTTGAATGTGGGGGGAAGTGTTTCCTGAACTGAACAGAATTCTGTGAGTAAAATCTCTCGTGTAACTAAGTGTTTGCAGGATCACAGTATGTAGCAAATAACTGGGAAATCTGTAATAAAAGCAGTGGAACCACAAATGCCTGTCTCTGCTGGCAAGAAATGTAAACTTCTAGTTGTCATGTGACTTGGATGAAACAACATATCAATTCATTAGGAGTGGCTGGACTGAAATGGAGGCTGGGTGTTAGTTTTTGTTGGCGGAAGTTTAGGTAGGGCTTGTGTTTTATTTGAGGTTGTTGTGGGTTAGCCGCTGATTTTTCTTGGATTCTTTTTCCATATATCTGTCAGAGGCCCATTACTGTACAAGATAGGCGTGTTTTTGCATGTTTTTCATGTATTTGATATTAAATCTAAATAAATCAAATAAATGAAGATGCACTGCACGGGCCAAATTTCCTGCTGGGTAGGTTGGCCCACTGAACAGCCATAAATCACTGGCAGAGAATTTGGCTTTGCCTTCTTAAGACGTGCTCTAATATCTTAGAGGCCAAAGTCAAYTTCAGGTATTACCATGAAGAATTATAAAATTAAGTGGAACATAAGTGAGTATAAAGGCCCCAATTCTGGAAACACCTGAGGTTAGAAAAGCATGTGACCTCATGGTTAACATTAAATCTGTTATGCATTTGGTTGGAGTAGAGCCAGCTATGGCAAAATAAATTCAAAACTACCTGCCCATGTACCCATCATAGTGCAGTGAACAATGGATTATGCCTGTCTTCAGAGCCCAAAATCCTTCTGGTCTACAGAGCCAGCAAAAAAASGGGGTGGAGGGAGGTGAAGGGGAGGAAGGCTTGTATGATTTTTTTTGGTTCCTAAAAGATAGCTGAATGGGGGCTTGACTTAGTTTACATGAGTTGTTGATGCCCTTAGGTCAGATTTTCCTCCTCCTCCTGACCGGTTTCAGACTGAAACAAAATGAAGCAAAGCATGTTTTTTCTCCCTGAAATGAAAGTCAAATTGAAACAAATGCTTTTGTGGGTTCTTAGGGAAAGGAAAAATGGTGAAATGAAAAGTCTCACTTTGCATCACTCATGAAAACAGAGTAAAGAGAGATGGAGAGACAGTGCCCTTTATCTCAAGCTGAGTGGCTACTCATCACRCACAGAATGGAAACTTCAGCTGAGAACTTTGTCAGGCACAAAATTGCCTTAAATCTTTGCTTGTACCAAAGAGTATGTTTAGGCAGACCATTCCCAGTCTTTCCTGTTGGTGCTACTCCCCCATCGTGAGATATTTCCATGTTTTCTGGGTCCCAGACTGAAACCCATCGGTTCTTTTTACCCTATGAGTTATGGTACCATTCCATCTTTGGCTCCACTTTTTTTTTTTGTTGACTGGTTTGCTGAGTATGTTCACAGACTTGTAGGATAGAGAAGAGTGTGGCCTTGAATATGTAGTACGGTGCTCTAGCTGCCCTTAGAATTCTTTTCTGTATAGTAGGAGACGTGTTTCCTCCTGAGGCAGAGAAGGAAAAAGCAGCAAAAGCAGCAAGGTTTTCCACATCCTGGCTTCTGGACTTCAACTAGAAGTCACTAACACCAGATTTATATTGCTGTTAATAAAGATTAACCAAATAAACATTTGTCTACCATACATTTCAATGGTTTATAATTGATGAACTGTTGGTTATTTTCCATGGGTGTTGCTTTGCCATTAGAAGGTATAATTTTATTGTGATGTTTCATAGTAATATGTCCTTTGCTGATGTAGGAACTTGTGTTCCATAGAAAAGTCCTCCAAATGAAAGCCCAGCATATCAGAGTATTAATAATGCTTTTTAAAAAAAATCTGGATAAGGACATTTTAAAGGAAGTTCTCTTCAATGAAGCAGAGACCAAGACATATCAGTGATATGAGAAATAAAATTATTTTGCTTATTCTTCTGATGTCTTATGTTCAGCCATAAATACCATCTTYGGTGATCTTTTACCAGGATTTTGTGATACTAACTATTAAGTCTGCATTTTTACTCTTAACCTCTGTGAGGTAAACACAGATATCTATTTTATGGTCTAGTTGCTTAATATAACAAGTTGTAGCTGCCCAAATTCCCCCTTCACCATGCTAAGTCTATCAAATTGCAGTGCAGTGCCATGCTATCTATGGGAGGTGATATAAATTCAAATGAGTATTAACATTCATCTTGGAAAGAGCTGGGAAATGCACATAAACCTCTGTATATCCAAACTAGACAGAGTGTATATTCAAAGGCATGGATGCACACATGAGCGCAGTTGTGTGTGCATGCATATAAAAAATGACCATAATTCCTGGATTTCTGTTAATCCTAAAGGAATGTATTGCATCTGTATTTAAACAAATGTTTTGTTTTTAGGAATTTAATCAAAGAAACCTCTTTACAAATGTCAGTATTCTAAAGTCCTTACTATAATTGGCATTTATGCTGGCAGTGCATGGACCAGAGATAGACAGAGTGTTAAAAACGATCAGTGCTCTTCAGGTGAACTCTGAAGGTGTTTGAACTAGTGGCAAAGGGAAATCCAGGGTCATCAGATGAACATTTTTCGAGAGCACTGGATCTCTTCCTACTATATGTGTTATATTAATGCAAAAAACAGTATGTACTTCACTAAAACATAATAACTTGTGCCTCTGTTTTTTGTTTTCTCCATAGGTATGGCAAAATTGTATCCACAAAGGCAATTCTTGACAAGAACACAAATCAATGCAAAGGTACGTTCGAAGTGTCCACCCTGTGAGTTCATTATCAGTTTGAATGATTGACTGGTGGCTTGACTGCCAAAGCTTTGACTCCAACTGTGCAATCAACATAATGCACAGTATATTACAAACATATTTAATAATGCCAAAGCTTTGAGTTGTGCTTCCAGTAACATTGCTCATTAATTTTTTTCATTAACAAACAAAATGAAAATCACAAATCAGAACAAGTATCAAATTGCTTCGGCAGAAGAGTAAATTACCTTCTAACCACATAGTGCTGTCTGATTTGAATGATATCATCAGTGATGCAAATTGATTTCCTATATAAAACTGAGAAACCTTTGGGAAAAGTTTCCCAAGGAAAACCTGGTCTAATTTTTATACTTTTGTGAAGTGTTGGCCTGTGCTATTGGAAGAAGAAAATATTCTTTATGACACAAATAGACCTACAAGTTGCAATACCAAGATATAAAAATAATTCCTCTTTCAGTTTTATGTTCTTAATTTTTCTGCTAATGTATGAAAATATTTTTATATGAAAGATAGCATGTTTCATGTGTGTGTGTGCATAGCTATATTTGCTGAGATAAATATTGACTAACATGTCTAGTAGCATCTCAGGACTAGACTTGTTACTCGTTTATGAGTCTGCAGTGCCACTGAGCCTATGGGGGAGAAGCTGTGCTTTAAAATGATTCTGTTGCATTCCACTAGTGGTATGCAAAATGTTTTTGGAGTAATAAGATTTGCGTGGATTCTTCTGACAAGAAGCACACTCTGGATAGCATTTCTTTATGGGTTACTAAAAAGAAAAGGAATATCTTATGAGTGGCCAGAGAGGGGGTGAAGAGAAGCAGCAGAGAAGACATTTGGGGAAATTATGTGATGGGGGCAAAATCCTGCCAGCTTTACCAAAGATATTTTTGAAGTTTGTAGAAGTGTGTGACTATCTATTGCCTGCCGGAAACAGTATTCATTAGCTACTCAGGAGAAAAGTAAGTTTGAAGACTGCAATTCTATTCTTGGAAAACTTCACCAACCCAGTCAGTCATGGGCCATCATCATAAGTTGYACTGCCATGCATTTGCTTTTGCCTGAATGTGAGTTTTATTTCCTTGGGGCACTCTTCTGGCAGAATTCTGATAACATCACTCTGTATTGCTTTGAATATCACACCAGGAGCAAGACCTCATTGTATTTTGGGTTTGGTGGCTTTTTTGCTTTTTTTTTGTAATGCATTACAAAGGAATACCCTTGTGGGCAGAATTTCCTTTGCTCCCATTGCCAGTAGTGAACAAGGAAAGGAATGGATCTGTTTATGAAACACAAAATGTGAAGTGAAAATATTGTAAAGAATTTGAATGGTAGAATTTTGAGGAAGAAGAACATCTGGGTTTGATGTTCTTTATATTATAGTTAGCTTTAAGATTATTTTAGTAGGAGCCATATAACAATGAGTTGGAATTTTCTGAAAGCTTGCTTTCATGTTGTTGCATTACACTGTAAGGCAGAGATATCTATTTGTATTTTCAAAGATGGATCTTTATGACATAAGTGGTGCCATTAAAAGATCATAAACATAATTGGATTTATTAACAGTATGCTTTATGGCATAAAAAGAATAGATGTTTTACTGCTTTAAAAGCTGGGTACAATTTCCTTTCTCTTCAGTAAGGCTGCGAAAAAAAAAAAGCTTCCCAGGAATCAGAAATGGAAGGGACCTGAAGAGGTCAGGACCTGCCTTGGGGCAGGATCTGCTCTAACCCACTGCTGAGGGTGTTTCTGTAACCTTCACTCAAAGGCCTCCAGTGGTGGAGATTCCTCGAGCTCCTCAGGCAATCCGTGATAACACTCCCTCTCCTCCCTATAATGAAGCATTTCCTAATGTCTAAGCCAAATCTCTCTTGATGCAATTTAAGTCTATTGCTTCTTTTCTTATCCCCATTGGACATGTAGAGCAGTTTATTCTTTTCCTTTTTGCAGCAAACATATACAATTGAAGACTGCTCTGCATCTGCCTTATCTTTTCCTGAGACTAAAGTCCTTTAACTTTCTCCTTAAAGGCAATTTGTTTTAAATTTCTTATTATATTGCACTTTGCTGGTCTCTCTCTAATCAGCTCACTCCTTACTTGAAGACCTTGGAGCTGGGCATAGGATTTTAGGTGGCCTAAGTTTTGTGATTTTAAAGAGTATAGAGGAGTTATTTCATTTGTCTTCTCTGTGATCACAACTGTCCTCTGTGTTGTTGTATACATATCAATAACTGTGTATTTAAAATATAGATACCGCTCTCAGGCACAGGGTGTTGCGTGAGAACAATGGTGCCAGTTTATGCTGAGAGATTCTGTGCAGCCTCTGGTTCTGTTACTCTTTTCCAGCACTGCTGCCAGCCAGGCATTCCTTATTGTGTGCTCTGCTCTGGGCTGTTGATTATTCCCTCCTAGAGCTAGAACTTTTCATTTGTCTATATTGAATTTTATCCGATTTTTTCCTGGCTACTCCTTAATTTACTAAGATTTGAGTATAATCTTAAGCCTCCAGAGTGCTTGCAGCACTTACCTCTTTAGTATACTCTTCACAGTTAATAAATGGTTTCTCTAATCCACTGGCCAAGATAATGTGGAAAAGAGTGAATAATAACAGACCTGGGGAAGACTTTTGAGGAAACTCTCTCAGTACACCAGGTAGTGCAATACTGAGCCATTGAGAACTTCTTTTTTAAATTGGATCTGCTAATCAGTTTGACACCTGCTTCACAGCATTTTTCAGCTAGACCTTCTTTCTCCCATCTGCTCAAGTTATGAGAGAGAAGCAGGGTTTAACTGAAATGTATAGTACTGAGCTATTCATAAGACTGGTTACATGCTTTTAGACAAAATAGTGATATGACATTAGTTACTCTTGCTGAATCCGTGCTGCGTAGGACTAATCACCACCTTTGAGGGTCTGTGAAGGGATTTATACAACTATTTGCTCTAAGATTTTTCCAGAAGTTGAAACTGTCTCTAATATGCTGGAGTCTACATCTATTCCCTAGAAAAAAAACAACAAAAACCAGCAAATGACAACTACCAAAAAACCCCACTTCATAACACAATCCCCCCTCCCCCCAAAAAAACAACCAAACCAAATATTCAAACAACAAACAGGAAAAAAACCACTATTTGTTTTTTCCTTTCAAGTCTTCTGGGTCTCACTCACTTTCTTCCAAGGGTGAGATTATCTTGTTAAATGAATACATCATCCTGTGATGTGTATCCAATGAAGTAGGTTGGATTAAATTCAAGATGATAGAAGTTATCACATGATTAGTGTCATTTCAGTGATTTCAGTGTCATTTGTGTGTTGACCAAGGTATGAAGTTAAGCTGAAGGTAGAAAATATTTAATTTAGCAAGGAAATTATTTCAAAAAACACCATGTAACAGCCGAGCTGTTAAAATAGGTTACTGCTTAGCAAGAAGTGTTAGGTTTCCTCTTGGAAATATGAAGAAAACACTCAGCGATGGACTTTAAGTCATTCTCTGGTATTCCTCAGATTTTTAAAAAGATACTCAGCACGTTCCTGTCGTGCTAAGGAACAGTGTTATCTAAGGATTTCTCCTTGGTATGAATTAAGCAGTCAGATCTAAAGTAATCATATAGGCTGCAAGGGAGGTCGCTAGGGACACCTTTTGACATAACCTCCCATTTTCAGATTGCTCTTTGTTGGTGGCATAACTGCTAAGTGAGGCAGAGGAGAAGTAACAATCACCCTGTAATAGAGCAATATATAAAACAAAATAAGCACAGTCATGACAACATGGCCAGAAATCTCTGAACAAAGCAAAGAACAAATACATATGGAGAATAATGAAAAACAGACACATGATTCATTCAGATGTTCAAACACAAAACCCCTAATGAACAAGTTGGAGAGTTTTGGCTGCTTTTGCTTTTTCCCTTTCCCTCCCCTCTCTCCCTCTTCCCCTTGCACATTTCCCTTCTGGGCCTACTGTATTTGCTAATTTAAAAAGTAAGGGAAATGAAATAAAAGAAACCATTCAAGAGAAGCGTTAATCTGAAACGTGTAGACTCTTCTCTTTCCAGCCCTCACCCCCCACCCTCTCCATCCTGGCTTGCCTTTGATAGACCTACGTGCTTAGAGCTGAGGGAATGAGTAATGGTTGTTTCACAGTACAGTTTCCATACCTCATAGCAATGGAATACAGAACAGTTAATCTGCCAAATACACAAGCCCATTTCTTAGAGTATGAATTACTGTCATCTGCGTCTGCCCTTGCAGACACTGTAATTGCATGCATGCAGGTTTGCTTCCTGGTTTAATCAGGACCTCATATGATTTTGAGTATTTTGCTAGGACCTTAGAAGATGAGCACAGAAGAATGACTAAAAGTCTGAAATCCCACCTGTGGGAATTTTTTTTTAATAAATAAAACCTAAGAATCACGGTAATTTGTAGGAGACAAACACTTCAATCATACATTCTTAATTTTATGTATATTTTTTCAAACCATGGATGACTTGATTTGTTGAATAGCAGTGTTTGCCTTAGGAGAGAAATGTGCCTAACATGATGAGGGGAACTATAGAGGCCCTGTTTGTAATTTTAATGTTTCATTATGACATTTTTCTTGTTGAGAAATGTTAGCAATGATCTATTTCTTTTTAAAATACGAAAACTGGGGATGCAGATATGCAGTCATTAGGATTGTGGTGGGTTCACAGTAAAAAAAATGCCATGAGGTCATCTGTATTAACCCACCATATATCACATACAATTTTATTTCTCCAGTTGCCTTGCTGTTTTTAGACCAGGACTTAAAATTTACCTTGACCTATTTTATAAATTGAGAGTTTATTTGTGTAACAAAAATGGAATAACTGGAGGCTTGCTATAAGTGTTGGAGATAATTGGAATGGCATGATAAAGTGGTGTTTCATATCTCCCAAAAGGAGTCTGTCCTGCCTTGTGTCAGTGTTGCTACTCATCTGCTTAAGTTCACCAGCATCCCTAAATGCTCTAATGCATTGGAGCTTAATGAGCTGGAGGCTTCTGCTCTGGTGTTCTGATAAACAAAGCTTATAATCATATAGTAGATATTCCTTGGTATGTATGTTAGACAAAATACTTCCAAACCTTCAAATTTTACAAAGTATTTTTTGCACAGATTCTATGAAGAGTGAAGGTTATTTGTGATCATATGAAATTATGCATTTTTACTTGATATTTTTTAATCAGTATTTTTATACTTAAGATGGCACAATTTGGTTGTGACTGGCAACGTGAAGCAAGTCTATGTAAAATAATAAGCTGGTGGGAAAGAGCTAAGCTACATAGAAAGCTATTTAGTTAATAAATTTCATTTATTGGGAATAAGCTCAAATTACAATAACTGTGCTGTGTAATTTATGATTCTCAGAATTGCCATTTTGAAAGGGAAAAAAATCCAAACAAGGAGGTCTGTGCCTGATCACAGACTGTAAACTGTTCACACTAGGAGGGCATGCACAGTGTGCTGCAAGGGGAAATGGATCTTGTAGAAAGTAAATAATTTGTAAAACAGACTTATTTAATTTTGAAACTCTAGACTTGTGTAGCAAATAAATCAGTCCTATTTTCCATGCCAGAGTACCAATAGATGTGCTGATTTTTTGTGCATTAGTTTTGTTTGTTTGCATTTCTTTTTTCTTTACCTTTTTCATCCACTCCAAAGCTTTATGTAATCACTGGCATAAGAGTTCTCAAGTTATTAAAAGTGTAGCAGTATGGAATATTATAATTCAGCAGGTTTTCTGACAGTGAGGCGTTTGTGAAAGCTGGACACATGCTGAGCGTGGGGCAGGCGCTCGGCAAGTTTTGTCTGTGGCTCTGCTGATCCATCTCACTGCTGACCTGTAGCAGTCACAGCTAATCTGGTCCTTCTGGTCCTGGGTCTCCTGAACAGAGTGCACAGACTATGCTGAGTTGTACCACTTTTGGTTAGCAAGTCAGCTGATAAAATCGTATCTCCAGAGTTAGAAGGACAAAGTCTTCAACGGTGTCACCGAGTCCTCATTTTGAAATAGTTAAAAGGAAAAAAGCAGACTTGCAATGCTATGTGTTTTGATAAGATACATTAAACAACATGAGCCTAGCTGTTTAAAAGTTGTAAATATTTGGAGGTTTTTTAGTCTGTTTTCTGGGGTTTTTTTTAAACTTCAGGGTTTTTTTACTTTCATTGCTGTGATTTTTGTAAGTAAAGGTTGAGATAATATTTTTTCATTTAAATTAAAAAGTGATATTTCTATGGAACCACATGAGACCAAGAGTCAAGTCTTTAGAAAAAATACCTAAAGGAGACATCTAAAGACTGTGATGGCAGGCATACATCAAAATAAAGTGAAAGGAGTTGCCAGTAAAAAACCATGAGGTTGTTCACTCACGAATGAAGTGTAAATTCACACCCTAGCTAATCAAATAAAAGCTCATTTGATCTCTGGGCTCATGAGCTATGATCTCTAAATCTGACCACTTTAAGAAGTTAAGAGAAACTGTACGGGGGGGCAGGGGTGGGAAAGGTGCATACATATATTAAAAATGACTATGTAGTTGTTCCCTTGAATTTGCAGATGATATGTTCATGGATGTTTAGGTATCATAACAAAGCAATTTTCCTGGCACCTGTTAGGTTGGCCAGCACGCATTATGTGTCTTGGCAAATGTGCAAGTGTTTTGCAAAATCTCACTTTAGCTTGGAGGGAGAGATTCTCCTGTCTATATATTTTCAAATGCTTTTCACATCTGCTGAAGTGAAATAAGAAAGGATTCAATGAGTTGTGCCGAGCACGTCATCATAGCTGGAGCACACCAGCACTGGCCACTGCGTCACCCTGGTGAGGACTCAGAGACATACTCACTCCAATGTCCATAAAATGCTGCAGCACCTCAGCAAACATTCTTGACTGCATCTAAACAGTGCTCTGTCTCAAGCAAGGCCTCTAAAAATTGTTTATTGGGTTTAAAACCAGGTCCTCTACAGAGGAAACTCCTTCCTAATTAGTTCCCCAGACACTTTCTTAAACGGCTTCTTTGCAATTAAGGAAAAAATTTCCTGGGTCATTATCTTTTCATAAATGAACTCATGGCCTRGCAAATATTTTCTGTAAGGAGACCCAAGATGCTCAAGTATTCTGTGACATATCTAATCTGTGATTATTCTTAATTTACTGCTTCCAAAATCTGCAGGCCCGTATCACTGGCAAATAATTGGTTTAACTTTGTTTCTTTCCAGAGAAATAAAAAAGTAAAATTTCCATTTATAAACAGTGATTAATGTTTTGATTCATTGGTCTGTATAAAACTTTTCCAATAGCTTGGCATGTGCTTGAAGTGCATTTTGGGACTGGGTAATGTTAGTAGGCTCTTAGCGGTCTCAGCAGACTTGCAAATATCTATCTCATGTCACAGAAATAAACAGAAGAGAATTTTTTTTGATCTGAACAGTGGCTCATAATCAGCTTTGTTGAAAGCTTCTTTATAATGTCTTGGCTTTTTCAACTGTCTTGCAGAATCACTTTGCTTAAACTTTTTTTTCTGATGCCATGATACAGCATCTTATACACCAGTAAATCTGTTTGGTTGCTTGAAGGCAACCATCTCTTCTAAAAGCGACAGTATTCTGTTGAGAAGTTACTTTCTCGAAAGTCTCAGGACCTTCAGCACAGCAGCTGACCTATAGAAATCCCCAGGCAGAGGCAAGAGGAGGACAGTGCCCAGCTCCTTAGTTTTGCTAGAGCCGACTCTGTTAGGCTCTCTCAGAATATACAGCATATGCAAAACAAATGCTGTCTTGATATAGTGACAATTTGGTAATGAATCCAATTGACAGACTCTTATTGAACATGGGCACTCAACAGGAACCATTCTGAATCAGATCTGTGAATTACAACACCACTTCTGTGGTTTGCCAGCAGAGAGGTGACCGTTCGCTCTTCCCCTATTACTGCACATCCCCCGCTTTTGTTTCAAAGAGTAGAGTTCTCTTACCCAAGTGAATTAAGTAAACGTTCTCTTTCTTGGTAGAGAGTATACTGCGAAAATGAAACACTAATAGACCATGCCATCATTTTTATTACATCTGTCTTTCTGGGAATCTGAGGGCTGCCTGTCTGGGGATGGCGTAGGATTGCTCGAGTAGGAATAGATGTGCAACACTGGAGAAAAATCATAACCTCTGGCAATAAAGATGTAGCTCCCTCAATGATGATCAAAAAACCCACCCACACCAGTTGTGGGGAAGGAACTGGTGGTGTTATTAATATTGCTCCATCTATTTAGGTTATGGTAGCCGTATAGCACTAAATCTCTAGGTATTAATCAATGGTACAGAAAACACTTGTACTCTATAAAAAAATAATTAAAAGGCAACCTTGTCCTATGGACTTTGCACCCCAGGTCTTTGAAAAAGAGCGGGGTCCACAATCAATTTAGGTACTGTAAGTAATCTTATGACTTTGAATGGAGTTAAATGACATTTCTTTAAAATACTGAATTCTCTGTGAACGAAAACCCCAAACCAGTCTTTCAGCTCTCCTGAGGGTAGTCATACATTTGGAGAACATTTAGTGAGTTTTTTCAACCCAGAATGTTTTGAAAAGAGCTAAATTTATAGATGAGAAAAGGAGGAGGCCATGTTAGGGGTGCTAGAAATGACTCTCCTACTTGATGAAATTGTTTTTGTCTGACTGGGTCTTCCTCAGGACCAATAATCAGCTGATGTTTTCTTCCATTAGATGGCAGTGGTGTGATATGTGGTTTCTCTGGACCCCCAAACTACAAGTTTGATGAAAAAATTACAAATGGTTCCATTTTCTTAGTTTGGTTTATAATTTCAGAGTCTCCAAGCTTTCAATTTTTTTATTCACATAGAAGTTTACAACTTATTGTCCAGTTTAAAGCAAATGAGGACTGGGATTTCAAAGCAAAAGAGGACTGGGACTTTCAAATACAACAAAGTTAAATATTTTCAGAAAAYAGGCAGCTGTATAGAATGGACACTCAGTGCTCCCCCTACAAGGAACGCAAGATGGGTTTAGTTTTGATCCACCTAAAGTAACTACAGTAATTCACTGCTTGCTCATCTATRGTGGAGCCAGAGCTTGCGGTGGTTTTGCCCAACAAGGTGTTTGGGAGGGAGTACAGGTATGAGAGGAAAGGATGGAAGCAGTAGGGAATGCTTGAGGAGAGGGATTGGAGTCGCTGCAGCAAGTTGTAGCATCACACTTGGGATAGGACATGGACAGAAGCAAGAAAGATGAGGCTCAAATGTATAAAACAATAGGCTCTCATTGTTTCATTGCTTATGGAATATTCTGTTTTATTCTAAAAAAAGGAGAAAAACAGAATTTTTATGATCTTTATAAAGATCTTTCAGGCACATTCCTTTGTTGCTTGTAATATTAGTTGTAGTGTTGTTTTTTATTAACTTATTAAATATGGAGCAGTAAACACTATTTATTTTTAAATTAATTGAAATGGACTTGTTGCCCTTCATGGCTTTTTATTAAYTGAATACTTTTGCTAAGCTGTCTGCTTTCAGAGCAAAGGCTGAAGTCAGGAGATGGGGGTCAATGGGACCTCCATTTAAATGCATGTTATCTCTATGTTAATTGCCTGCATATTTAACCAACCATGCATGTCATTCTGCAGA
Source organism: Amblyornis subalaris (assembly GCA_018881555.1). NCBI lineage: Eukaryota > Metazoa > Chordata > Aves > Passeriformes > Ptilonorhynchidae > Amblyornis > Amblyornis subalaris. The sequence goes on from JACAXG010000039.1 coordinate 5,942,410, forward strand.
AAGTAGAGGTTTTTGTGGTCAACCTTTAATCACGAAACAGCATGAAAAAGTCTGAGCGACCTGGTTTGCCTGAGGTATCTTGGTTGCTCTTGTCAGTCACTTCAGCTCACAGTAAATTGCAGGGTAAATTCCACATAATTGATAGAAGGTATCTTTAGAAAAAGCCCCAAAACTGATGAAAAAAATCTGTGCTCAAAATTTTAGTGTCTAATTTTTGTTTTTATGTTGCACATTATTTTAGTAATTTGCTTTTTAAATAAAAACAGATTTTATTGCTAGTATAGACAGTTATTAGAGGAGAAAGTAATGGAACAGACATTAAATATTCCTTGAGTTTTGGAGACACATACATATTTATCAAGTTGGGTGAATTTGAGTTCTTACATCAGAAAGAATTGTATAGCTCTGCATGCCATGCTCTACTTACTTGGTTTTTTACTGCAGAAGTGGTGAAATACTTTCACTTAAAGGAGAGGGATGTATGCCATGCAACAAATCCTTCTGAGGCTGCTGGGATTAGCAAACCTCTGCTGTGTTTTCACTAGTGTCTAGTAATGAGATAGAGGTTCTGGAACTTAAAAAGTGTTTGAGATTGCTACCTCTGTCATATTTGTTTGAATGGGGTCAGTCAGTTCAAAATGGGTAAGGAGAGGCTGACAGGGACATAGATGTAGATATTTCTGCTCTGTATTCTTTGCCTTGCTTTCTGCTTCTTTTGTAATGATTCCCGGAATTCAGTTTACCTTCTTGAGAAAATAGGAAGCTGACACTTTTATGGACATTTCAAAGGGCATAATTTTATAATGTAAAACCAGAATTTTCTACCATGCGCATCACTACATTTACCTACATTTAATTTCTTCTTCTGGTTTATTACCCAGTTGCTCACTTTAATAAGGTCCTTCTGCAGTTCTTCACAGATGCCTCTCCTCTTTTGTCTCCTAAATAATCTTGTCACCTCACTGCTTAGCCTCTTCTTGTCATTTAGAAACGGGTTGTGCGTTGTGGGTCCTGGCAAAGCTCCATACAGAAGTCCATTGGTGCCATTCCCCCTGTGTAAGAAAGATCATGCCCTCTACCCTCTGTTTTTATCTTTTAACCAATTGTTTATCCAAGAACTTTCTGTCTTAAGCTATGGCTGCTTAGTTTCCTAAGAAGTCTTTTGTGTGGGCCTTGTCAAATGCCTTTTGGAGATCCAAGCAGACTATATTAGCCAGATCACCCTTATCCACAGGCTTGTTGACCTTTTCAAAGTGCGCCAGTGGGTCTGTGAGACAAACCTACAAAAGCCAGGTTAACTCTTTCCACATATTGTATTTCCATTGATTTTTACTCTGTTTCTGTATTTTCTGGTAATTGGATATCAAGTTTACAGACCTTTAGGTACCTGGATCTTACCTGGGATGTTTTCAGAACCTTGTAACCATGTGTGCTACCTCCCAGCCCTCAGGTACAAAGTCAGTTTCAGAAAAGAAACTGCACACCACTTATTACTGTGTGTAGTCAGTTATTGCGTCCTGGAGCTCTTTTCAAACTGGGAGGGTGAATACCATCTGTTGTTGCAATTTGTTAGTGTTCACTTTTGTCAATTTGTCCTATAACCTTCTCTGTGGTCATTTCAAATTAAGAGTTGCATCTGTTCTGGGCTTCCTAAGCAGCTGCTCTCTGAAACAGCACCTAAAAATGTGATCTTTGCAATACATCCCATTTTGCCCAATTTGTGTAGGGATAATAAAAGTCCTCTATGAGAACTCTACTTGCTGTTTTTCTGCTTTTCTGCATAGTCCTGCATTTCATTTCTTGCAGGTTCTGTGTTACTCTCTGCCATGCTTTGTCTGATCATTTCTACCCCACAGCCTCTCTGTCTTTGCCATGCATGTTAGATCTTGGTGTTATGATGGTCCACTCATTGCCTCGCTTTCACAGTCTTTCTAACACATGAATGTTTTCTGACTGTTGTATGTATTTAAGTTCACCCATCTTATTTCTCAAGGCTTAAAACACTTTGGGAGCCACTGGTGTTTCAGTTGTGTTGTCAGCATTGCATTTGAGTGACTCTGTGGCTACTTTCCATTGCAGTATGTCCACTTAGGTTCTCTGGCCTGTTTTGTCTGCAAGAGGGATAGCTCTAGTGATCACCCTCTGATTTTCTCCAAGGTTACCAATTCCCCCATCTGTTTGCCTGCTGAGAGAGATTGTCATCACTCCTGCCTGCTCCTTCCTTCTGGTTAGCTCCAAGTTCTCGAGGGACACTTTCAATGCAAGAAGATGCAACGTCAGCAGCTCTCAGTGGGGAAGATCCAGCACTGGATCACATCCTGCTTTACCACCTGAGTCCTGCCTTGAGCTGGCAGCTGCCCTGATAGACTCAGACCTGATGCTGAACTATCTCTGTGAACGTCTCCCTTCTCTCCCTTAGCAGGATTTGGCTTGATTGCTTGGAAAGTATATGTGTGTGTGTCCCCACCCCACCCGGAAAGTGCAGCCTCTGAGTTTCTCTCTCTCGGCCAGTCCCTCTCATTTTGTTGTCCTGCTCTCAGGAGCCAGAATCTCCTTTTGAAGACCGTAACTTGTCTGCACAGCACACTCATGTGTGCAGTTCTCCCATGGGGAAAAYACAGAAATGATAGTTGATATAGTAAATTGGTTAATTGGCACTATAATTTCTTCTCCCTAGGTATTTGATAGGGTTATTCCTACTACTTCTTTCTATCCAGGTAACCTATTGACTTCCCCTCCTGCTGCTGCCCTAAGGGCAAAAGCTAGAGTTTTTCCTCCTTCCATGAAGTCGAACTTATGCTCCTATGGTCTCAGTTTAGTTCTTGGAAATGCTGGGGCTCTTCTTACTCAAGAGTATAGAGAGGGTTTGATGAGGAATGGAAGACACAGCATTTAAAAGAACATTCACAAAACGGGAACAAAATAGGAATGTGTATGAAGAAATCAGCGTCTGGTATTAGGCAAGGGAAAAGAATGTGTGCACAGTGCAGGCAGCAAGAATAAGTGAGAGCAAACAGGCCGTGATCAAATATGGGTGAGAGTTTCTGACCACCAGAGCAGCCATGTTGTGGTATGGAGGGTGGAGCAAGCTCAGTTTTTATGCCAGGAGTTCTGGCCTGAAGCTGCTTGAGAGTGAGGTCAGGATTCTTGTCCAAATGCATGCACTTTTTTCATAGAGTTCCCCCAGTATTCTGAGTCTGGAGTCAGGCAAATATTGTAAGATGTAGTTTCATAGAACTGCTTCAGTAATCTCAATAGCCTCACCCCCACAAGGAGCACTGGGAAGGGAGCTGGCACTCTACCACATGATGTACAGCCCTTCTAAGCAAATCTCTACCTGAGAGATGTCCCCTGGGGCAGCTCTTTGAAGAGAAAAGTCCAGCTTTTGAGCTAAAATAGGGGGCAACTGTCTCACTCGTCCTTAGCCAGGCTGACTGGCTGCGTTGGGGTGCATGGGAGTGGTGGGGGGGAAGCTGCAATGATTTGCTGAAATGCTTGGGAGCAGGAGCTGGAGGAGTGAAGTGTGGCTCCGTTACAGTTCATCTCCTCGCAAATTACCTGTGTGTTTGCCAGTGTGAGGCCTAGGAAATGTCTGCAATTTTGCACATTAAAAAACCCAAAAACCTCCAAAATGGGTTTTGTCAAACTAACCTTCAAAAGCCCAACCAGGTGAGCTTGCTGTGTTTTGGAAGTGAGAATAAGGCAGAGGAATGGCTATGAAATGTTCTTCTGTTATTTTAAGTGGAAGTTGAGACTGTCACCGAGTCATTTCATATATTAATAAGGCTTGTAAGAAAATAGGATTTTCAGATTACAATTTTAAAGCCCTGTGTTCCCACTGTGTTTTAGGGAAGAGTGGAAGCACATGTTACCCATAGGACTAAGTGAAACCAGAAATTTCATTTTGATCTGGACAGTCTCTACTGACACTCGGCTCCTGGGTTGGGCATTCCTGAAAAGGAGAAGAAAAGTGGAATGTAAAAGGGGAAAAAATTTCCAGTCAACATTTGGTTTGAATTTACATACAACTTTAGAAAAGAATGGGAAAAAGGAAAAAGGTACCATTATAATTACAGTGTAGGTCCATTTTAACCTCAGAAACATTAGCTGTTCTGTAAAATCTCCCCTATGCCTTTTGTTCTGTATGCTTCATCAGTATCTCTGCACTGTTATTTTTTCAAGGTTAATAATGATTTAAATGGAGGAAACTTTACAATACAGAAATTTTTGGATTGGCATATATAAAATTTTGCTTCTTTATTTATTTTACTAGGTTATTTTATAAATTGGATAGCCCCCCACATTTCTTCAGGAAACAGAAATAAGATCTAATATTATAGGTTATCTCCTCTCTAGTGGAGATCCACAGAGTGAAGGTCTAGTCCGTGCTATTCAAGACATTGTAAGAAAATATGAGTTAGGGTAAAGAAGGCCTTCAATTTTAAGACCTCGGTTGCCCTTTGCAGAGCAGTGTTATCAAGGAGCTTGTGGTGTATATGGAGATGCATGTAAATGAGTGTATGTCTGTTGAACTACTTTATTAGAAGTTGATGTCTCAGTCCATCTCACGTAACACCTTGAATCATTATCATGCAAGAAGAAACAATTGTGGGAATTTAAATGCAAGTTGCACAAAGCTCAATTCATAAATAATGACCAAAAGTGTAATTTTGGTCTGGTGATAAACTTTACTAGAAAGAGTAATTTAATTATCAGTCACAAGATCAGCACTGACATTTGAAGTTGACAGTAAGGTTCAACTCATTAATGTTTCCATTTTGCATGTGTCATTTACTCTGCTTTCTGAATTTTCTGAACATAAGAAGGGCCACTTTAGGATGTGTGTACTTAGTATTAGATGCATGCAGAAGCACAGCACTGAAGAAGGCTTTGAGTTTCACTAAAATCAATCTTCTTGATGAAACATGTGTCAGCTCTGAGGCATCTTGGTGCTTCAAAGTTCATTTTAGGACAAAGGATTCTTAAGCTTGCTGTTATAGAACCCACAAATGCTACCATTTATACTGAGCCCTGCACCTCGGTATTTTGTTTTATAGTACTGTTAGAAATATCGCAGGCCTGAGGATATATTTGAAAAGCTTCCTCTCCCTTTTGTGATGATGTCAAGGTCTGACGCGCTTGGAATGAATTTGATCATTACGGCTAGATTGCATGTCRAAAGTGTTATCTCCATTATTTCAGTGAAACCCTGACTATGTGCTTAAGATGGTAGCAGCCTCAAGGAGTATGTACCCCACTCACTTGGAGAGGACATTATGCTCCTGGTATTTATGTTGGCTGGCCTCCATGCTTGTTTTAAACATAACCTGTTTGGACCGCTTTTCAGATTTGGGGCTGAATCTTCAAATGTTTGTCAACTACTCTGAAAAGTGAGATACCAATACTTTTAAAATGTCTCAAACTCTATGATACTTTGAGGAAATACATTGCTGCACTTGATAAGTGCTTGCTTGTTCTGCTTCCAGTACTACCTCTGAAACAGCATGCGGATCAATCCCTGTGATTAAAGTAGTGTATTGTTCTGATGCACAGTTCTGCAAACTCATACATTATGAGTGTGAATATCTCCTCTAATTGTTAAATGGGGACTGCAAGGTGAGTAAAAACTGGAAAGCTCAGTGTTAATGCAGAAGTGAAGAGGACATTTTTCTTTGCAAACTTCTGGGAGCAAAGAAGGTATTTTACACTAACTGGCAAAGAGCTTATAGGGCACACTTCCAAACCTTCAGAAAAGAGTTTCCCACAAAGACTTTTTTTTAAAGTCATGCTGCAGGAATTAAGTTGGAGATATCACTGACCAAAAGGACATTTTTTCTGAATGAGCCGAGAACCAAAGGAAATGACTCCGGGGTTTGAAATCCTTTTATTTCCTCTGTGGAAGATATCTGTGCAGCTGAAACGAACCATTCTGGCTGGCTCCAAGCCAAACTTTATGGGAACTGAGATTAGGAAGTTCTATGGTCAAAATAGCCATTGAACAAATTGCTTCCAGTATAAAGCCTCAAATTTCCTGATAAAGCTACAGGATTTAACCCTTCTTTTTCACTTGGGTGAACAGCCTGCCTGTTATTAGGCACAAACTGTTTATCCAGTTGTGGTCCCTGCAGTGCTTTCAGAATTGCCTGCAGAGATTTTGCTGTTTTTTACTTTTATGTGAGATAGGCAAAGCAAACCCCAGAAAAAAGTGTTAGAACAGGTTTGGGCGATGCTTCCCACTTAAGATAGCTGGAAAAGTGCTATAAACAGGAAATCAGATTGCCAACTGCAGTGTGGCATTTTCGTCTTGCAGCCGTTTCTGACGGGATGCTTTATTTTGTTTTATGCTGGTGTTAGCTGGCTTGCTTGGCCTTCGTGAACTAAATGAAGAGGCAGCAGCAATAGCAGCTGTGCCTCTGAACTGCACTATTGACTCCAGAATGTGCTCACAAGCAGAGTGCTCTGACTGGAGCACCGAGCCTGGCCTCTGAAAGGTGCAGCATGGGCTCGCTAATCTCCAAACAAAATACTTGATCCAGAACAACGAAATGCTACAATTTTGGTTATAGATTTCTTTTGCTGTTGCCTTCAAACTGGAAGGCCTGGAAGGGTGGCAAAGTGCTGGAATTGGGAGCAAAGACCGGGTGTGCTGGTGTGTCGTTACCCCGCTGTGCTTGGAACTACATCGGGCCAGGCACTTCTGCCAGCTACCTGCGTGCCCATCCCCTCATGCACATGCCTATCTCTTTTCCATGTGGGCAGTGCTTCCAAGCAGAGCTTGTACAATGTGTGTGTAGGCTGTGTTTTGGGCAGTTCTTGAAGAGGATGTTGGTAATTGCACTGTAGTCATGGAGCTGAGACAGGATGTGGCCGCATCCGCTCTCTCTGTCCCTTCCAGCGCTTTTTTGTTCCCCAGAGTGTGTATGCCTTTGTGCATACTTCGTGTTTCATGCATTAATGCCTTTGTGCAACCTAAATTTAAAAGTCCTAAATCTTAGACAGGTGTTTCCATCATTTCACCTGAGAGACTAATTCCCGAAATAATAGAACTCATTATTAGTATTTTTTTTTCTTTATACTCAGCCTAAATTTTGCTTTTCCTAATTTAATCCCACTACTCTTCATTATCCTTCCTCCCCTACCTCTGGGCACCACACTAATTAATTCATCTCCCTCTTTGGTTTTTTGCTTCTTACCCTTCAATATTATAGTTCAATGTTAAAATGCACTCCTCTTTACTTGTATTTACTCAGCCCAACAGATATATCTGAGCTCCAGCAATCTTTCCTTGTAAAACTTTCTGCTGACCTCTATTCAATGTTATTGTTCATCAGTGAACAAACCCTCTGGTTTGTTTACAAATTGCTGGTATGAAAGTGATCAGAACAAGATGCATTACCCCAGGTAAGTGTGTGAGTGACATTGTAAACTGGGATTTTGTATATCAGTGCCTTAAAACCATTTTTGTTTGCTTTTTTTGGACTTTTTTTTTTTTTTTCTTAAAGGCAGATTGATTGTGGTTTTTATGATCAGATATTAAATCAAACCAGAGTCTGACACTTTTTAGATGTATTTAGGAAGTCCTATTTAATCAGCATTTAGGGCATAGGTGATTTTAATAATTTGATGATTTTTGCGGTGTGATATATATGTGGGTGTCCTGGCATGAACCTTTCAAGTCTTGGCTTGCATGTCTCTCCTTTTCAATCAGTTCTATGTCTGGAATGATTTCTTAACATTCTGAGGCCCCTTCTTTACTATTCTATGCTTTGTTGGTTAAATAAGTGATCAGAATCTCTGTTCCTTAATAACATTCCGTCTTGTATTTGTACACAGCTATCACATCTGCCCTCCCTCATCTGTTTTTTTTTCTCTGCTATTATCTGTGTTCTAGATATTACATGCCAGTTGCAGGTAAACTATAGTCACTAATGAGACAAATGCTAAGTCTGTCATTAGTCATCTGAACCTTGACAAAAACCGTAATTTCTTCTCTTCCTTCCGTAAGTACTAATAGACAGGCTTGGATCCCAGAAATGAGTCTTTTGGCCTTAAGAATGGGACTTTACACCCTAAAAATAGGTCTTTGAATCCTCCAAATGAGGCATTAAACATGAAGAACATGAGGCTATGAGCCATAAGTGAGGAGTTTTTACCCTGAAATGAGGCTTTGTCTATATGCAGGAGGCTTTCAAGGCTAGAAGCAAAGCTTTGGGCTCTAAAACATAGGATTTGGGCTTTAACAGAGAGCTTTTAAGGCTCAGGGAGGACCTTATAACTCTCAAAAACTGCCTGAAAGGAGGTTGTAGCAAGGTAACAAACAACAGGATGAGAGGAAACAGCCTCAAGTTATGCCAGGGGAGGTTTAGATTGGATATTCAGAAAAAATTATTCGCTGAAAGGGTGGTCAGGCATTGGAACAGGCTGCCCAGGGCAGTGGTGGAGTCGCCATCTTTGGAAGTTTTCAAAAAACTGGTTGGATGTGGCACTCAGGGACATGATCTAGCAGTGAACATGACGGTGCTGGGTTAATGGTTGGACGCAATGATTTCAGTGGACTTTTTCAACCTTAATGGTTCTATGAAAAAGGGCACTTAGGATAATTTTTATGTTTAAGTCTGCACTCCAGTTACAAAGGGGGCACCCTTTGTACCATCACATATTACCAACCACCTTAAAAATAAGGAAAAAAAGCCCCAACCAAACCCAAGTAATAAAAAAACCCTGAGCCCGTGTCCCAGCTGATGAGCAAATAAAGGCTGGAAAGAGTACGTCCTTGTCATTTGGCAAATATGGCATATTCCACTACAAAAAGTAGGAACAATATGAGCTTTTCGTGGAAAAAAGAAATCCTTTATTAGAGATGATGTCTGTTAGGATATGTTGGCCAACTCCTGCAAAAAGTCCTGTAAATGATCATCTGAAAGTTCCCCAGGACTTAATATTTTGATAGAATGAATAACAGAAAAATAATCTGTGGTTTTCTGTCACCTGACAAAGAGGAAATCCTCTCTGGATCATGTTCCCATGATTGATTAGGAAGAAAGGCCAAGCTGTGTAAAAGCAGTGATGATACTACTTGGCCTGAGGAAAATTGCTGTAGGCCAATAATAAATGCTAAGCAGGAAAGTTAAGGAGTACTCTGAAAGATACTCTAAATTCATGCATTTTAAGTCTTTACCTTAGAGATTGTGGAAGAATCCTAATGGATGCAACAGGAAGTTTGAGTAARCTCAAACTGGAGAACTGTCACGAATAATGGGTCACTGTTCACTTCAGAGTTAATAGACATGTGAAGCAGTTTTGCAGTGTTTCTATTTAAATGGATCAGCAATAGAACTAAATTATTAATACTGAGAACTTCTATTCCTTATAAGAGTTTAATGAATGTAAGGTCTCCTCACAGGTGGTCTATTAGTCTATTTTGAGATCCTTTCATGGAAACTGAAGCTACAGGAAGAGGGAAGGTGGGGCTGTCTTTTATCCACAGTCTCAGAGGGAAGTGTTGTCAAAGCTAGGATTAAACTCTCTGAGTTTTCTTTGCTGTCTCATGTGCATCTCACAAAACTCTTTACAACTGTCTCCAGCAGGTAAAGAATTCATAAAACCCATTTAGGCCAGAAAAAGACTGCCTTAATTGGTGTAGTTAAGAAAACTAAAACAGGGGCTCCTTGCAAGTGAAATAGAATTACTGAGTGATAAATACAAAGTCTGCATTTTAAAATCCTGTGAAGTAAACCTGAGTTTCAGAAAGGAGATGCCCCCTTTTTCATGTTGCACAGTTGTAGGAAATGTACTGATTTCTGGCCATGCAAACTACTAGAAGGGGTATGAAAATTCCAAATTTATCCACTAAAAATATGTAGCAGTACACCTCATGCAAATTATAGCTACAATGACTCAGGTAAGTAAAAATGTAGCAGTAGTGATGGATAAACAGTTGAAGATACATTCTCATGCATATGCTTTTGAATTGATGATGAGTTTATTGTGGCCATACATCCTCGTGGTTCTTCTCCATTAATATTTGAATGCAGTGAGTTTCACTGCTGTCATTATTTATAGAAAGTGCTATTTAGATCAGTGTGAGACACATTATACTCTTGGAGGGAGGAGAGTATTCGGTCAGCATTTGCCATCAGAAAGCAGGAGTGTGTCATGGTACTTTGCTGTTTTAAGTTTAAACTCAATGAGCTCAGCACTTTGGTTTTTTCTAGAGAGAATCAGCTGAACTCCTGAATGTAGTGTTACACAATGACAGGTTTTTGATAGTTAAATAAAAATCAGTCATCTGTATTTCCTTTTAAATGATTGACTGGAATGCTGATGTTGTTCCTGGAAAAGCTTAAATATGTAAGTGTACGTGATGTAAGAACATACATAAAACGTGGTATTTAAGCAGGCTGCTTGCTTGCGTAATTGTATCATTGAGTTCTGAGGTAGTGTTGCCATAGCAAATTGCTATACATTCTTTGCTAATATTATAAATGTATGGTTTTTATAGCTAGCTCCCATCATTCTAAAAAGATGTGTTGTTTTAAACCGGACGTTTCTCGAGGGCTGAGCTTGAAGAAATTTGTGATAAAATATCTGGTGAAATATCGATGCTTATTCTTTTACAGACATGGCAGTACGTTTTTCTGATTTGCGAACACTTTTGAAAAACATTGCATTTTCATTTGAGCATTTGTTAATAAAACAATAATTCGTTAAAGTGTGGATTTCATAGGTAGTTTAAATCACTACATGTGACTGTTTTGCACATGGAAAATATTGTAGCTGTGTAACTTTTGTGAATGAACACATGGGAGGTATGAACTTGCTTAACCTACAAGTATCTTCTTATCAGACCTATATTTCAAAAGTACAGGGTTTGCAGTAGTTCTCATCAGTCCATCTTTAGTTTCTCACTCTTTTTTTTTTGTAACTCTTGATCTGATTTCCTAATCTATTGTTGCAAGCAAAGCTAACACACAAATCCCATGGGCGTCTCTGTCCCCACATTTATGGCTTCTAAATTGCTGTTCCTTAACTGATAACTCTTTTCTTTAAACCACCCAGGCAGAGCTAATGCCAGTGGAAATCAAGAGTCCTTCTTCCAATGTCATTAGTTAATACATTGCCATGAAACTTGTTTGGTCGTAGCAAGCCCCTCGGTGCTCGGAGGTGTAAGATCCTACAGAAAAATCGAGGCACAGCTGGTGCTGCCACCGTTCAAACAAAAGGATTAGAAGTGACAGCCAGCTCTTCTCCTGACTGACTCAAACAATTGCTATCAAGATGATTATAGTTGTGCTGCATTCAGTCATTTTGTGCTATATGTGCTAACACCAGTGATGGGATAGAGGAGATGGTGTTTTATATGTGCTGGGCTATGTAGTTGGGAATCTGCTAGTCACTTGTCTTCCATGCTGTTATTTCCAGTAATATTCTTCATGTCGAAGCTTGTTCCAAATGTCTGAAGTACTGGGGAGAGGGGATGAAATTCTCCTTGCGGCACTCTCCACATATTTTTTTTGAGTGACAGGTTGGTTAACTTCTCTCTGCTTCAGTGTTTCCCCATCTGGTATAAATGAGGATTATCTATCTTGGATTTTTCCAAGGCTTGCATCGCTGAAGTATCTGAGTGCCTCCCAGTCTTGGATGCATTTGATCTCCCAGCACCCCAGGATGTGGGAGAACTACTGTTAATCCCATTTTACAGAATTTTAAAGAAAGTGTGTGGTAGAGCAGATTTTCCAGGTCAGTGTTTGTTATGAGACGTTTTTCCCTCTGACCATATATAATACCCAGAGAAGGTGGAGGATCCTGAAAGTAACATTTGCTTTTTTTATTATCTTCCTGGGTGAAGGTGTCAATTGGGTAGTTGAGTTGGCTAAATAACTATTGCCTCTCTTAGCCAAGGTAGAACCTGCTTACATTATAACCAGGACAGTCTTTCAGGAAATATGCTGTGACACTGACTACACTACTGGTGTTTCTCAGTAAATTGTAGGTATTCCTAATTGGATTAGAGCTGGGTGGCCAAAACTGCTAGTCACACAGAATCACAGAATGGGTCAGGCTGGAAGGGACCACAGTGGGTCATGTGGTCCAACCTCCCTCCTCAAGCAGGGTCATCCTGGAGCACCTGGCACAGGATTGCGTCCAGACTGTTCTTGAATATCTCCAGTGAGGGAGACTCCACAACCTCTCTGGGCAATCTGTTCCAGGTCACTTGCATGGTAAAGAAGTTCTTCCTCATGTTCAGGTGGAACTTCCTGTGCATCAGTTTCTGGCTGTTGCCTCTGGCCCTATTGCTTGGCACCACCGAGCAGAGCCCGGCTCCATCCTCTTGGCACCCTCCCTTTAGATATTTATATGCATTGGTGAGGTGTCCTCTCAGTCATCTGTTCTGAAAACTGAACAGGCCCAGCTCCTTCAAACTGTTTTCTCATGACAGATGCTCCAGTCTCAAGTAGCTCGAGTAACCTAGCCACTGCATTTCCTGGGCTAAAGTAGACCAAGACCAGGGAAGGAACATAACCTTTCTTTCTATCTGGGAAGTGGTGCCCAGTGTAGGGATGGGAATATGACCAAGTTTTTGGTAATATTTAAAATATACTCAGTCTTGTGTTCAACATGAGTTTATTAATAATATATACCACAAGTAGAATAAAGTAAGTGTCTTGAATTTGGTATGCAATCCTGACATGTTCTGCAGCACCAGGGGGTGTCACATGTCAGTATTACAAACTTACAGGAAAGATTGCTGTCTTTGTGGTTGAAGCTGATGCCTTTCCTTCCCAAACAAATTATCTTAGGGGATGTGTACATGAGAATGAATTTTCCCTGATTCTCATAGCAAGCTGTGAAGCAGCTGGGGGGAAGGAGCCCCAAGGAAAGCAAGGACTGTCCTGAGAATTGTTGGAGATGCTCCCAGCTCTGTGGGGAAACAGGATCCAGCTTGAGCTCAGCCTTGCAGCCCTATTTATTTCCTTTAATCAGCAGATCACCCGGGTAAACACATTTGTTTCAGGGACACTGCAAGACAGGACAAAATTCCAGTGCTAGCTGTGATCAAATGGTTTCCCAAACTCTATGTATAAAACTGTCATTGGGAAGCAGAGGTTCTAATTCAGTACCACCAATGTCTTTTATTTCCTTAAAGCATGGGAATAGTTCAGAACAACAGCCCTCCATATTTTTTATTCTTTTCTCCAGCTCTCTCCTCTGCCAGCTGTCTCATCAGACAACAGGTACTATGACTTGCTCTTTTTGGAACGTGTATGKTTTTTGAAGATACCTGTACTTTCTTTGCATGCTTCAGGTTTGCCCACAAAGTTGAAATGAGACAAACTATTTGGCTGCTTAGGGTATGCTTGCATTTGCAGAGGCTATTTGCTTTGTGTTAGTGCAGAACATTCTGGTATATGTGTTTGTATAAACATATTTCTTTTGTCGTTTTTTTTAAAGACTAAGAGAGATTTGGAATTGCCCAGCATATAGTACCTGAGGCTTATGTGTGTTACTGTTGCATTGCCCAAAGTGCATCCAAAAAAAAGTTCAGAGATTACTATTTTTGTCCTTGCTCAGGGTGACACGTACACACATCTGCGCCTCCTGTGGTGTCTGTGTGGGGTGATCCCAGGGCATGGAAGGATGAGTTTTTTCAAGGCTCCAATTTACTCCTGAGGCTTTTCAGTATGTGTGCTGTGAGCTGGTGCTCAGCCGTGATTTCCTCCCTCCTGCTAGAGCCAAGGACAAACTCCTCTCTCTCAATACATTAAACCTGTCAATGTTTGACATAAGCAACCAAAAGATTGATGAATGGAATGTGAAGCAGCTGGTTTTGAGGGCGTGTTATTTTGTTATTGATAGGCCACCATTTTTTTAACAACAAAACCTGTTTCAAAGGTGTCTGTTCAGTGGTTATTTAAGGTATTTTAAAAAAGAAAAACAAGTTCTGTCATGAACAYCCATAGCAAGTTGTCCTGCAAGTGACCAGTTCTGTGGAAACCCATAGATTTCCATCATTAGTGACTGATAATGAAGGTACTAGAAGGAGATTTGACACAGGCATTTCCAGTAGTTTTATAAAAACATTTTTTCAGCAGCAGTAGAGCATTTGGAGGTCAGGTATCCAGTGTTCTGCTCTGAAGCATGACAGGACACTTGCAGTATTTACCTGGGATTATAGCCAGAGATCTGGGCATAAAAGGATCATTCCTAGTTACTGTAGAGTTTCTCTGTTGATCTGGATGCTACTCTTTACTCTGCAGAAATGAATACTTGACCACTTTCTAGGCTGCTGGGTATGCAATTGCTTCCCCTCTTTCTGACTCATGCCCTCGCTTGTGTCCTTTCCTCTGCCTGCTTTTGCAGAGAAGGCAGCCCACTTCAGCTGAAATTCTGAGAAATCTCCTTTCCTTCATGATAGGCCTTCTTAAATCACAGCCTAGGGGTTTTTTTATACCTGGAATGGTCTTTTCAGCCATCTACCCTTGTATAAGCCTTATATTTTCTAATGATTTTATGTTCTATTTTTATCTGAAATGGTGTGAAGGACTGAAATTGTGGGACTACTGATGAACGTATCAGAGGAGGCTATTCTTGACTATCAAATCTCTTTAAATATCTTCTCTTACGAGTGGCAATAATTAATAATTAGGAAGGGGGAAATCTATTTTCTAATTATTTATTTGGCAGGAAGATTTTTCTAGGAAGATAAGTAAATACCAAAGGAACAGAGGGTTGAAAAATATTGTGCAAAGTTTATGTAAACAAATTATGTGAAGCTAAACAAAAAAATCCAGAGTGTGGGCTTTTGGCTCTTGATTAATGTGCTTTTCCGGTGTTTTGCTGGACAGGATCACTCAGTTACACCATGCTGAGTATAAAACCCTTCTAAGGCTTTGTGCATCTGTTTCTGGAACTCTCTCACCCAAGATATGTTTTTATTTAAAAATCCTGATGTGTATCAGTAAGTGCAGTGGGCAAGTAGGTCTTGGTGTAACTTGGAGGTCATTGGAATTMTACCAGAGAAGACTTTGGTCCCAGCATCTCTTCTCTTGCAGATGGCCACCCAAGTGCAGTAGCAGTGTATTCATAAGCACGGATGTTTATTTTCATGTATTTTTTAGCGTAAGCTTAACAGTTGTTGAACTGCCATATCTATTGTGTGACAGACTGGGGCAAACGCTCTGTGTTCAAAAGTGATGTTGGAAATGAAGAAGGATCACATCCCTGTTCATAACATAGGGCAAACTCATTCCTGTTCTCTTTAACATTTCAAGAGAAAGGGAGTTGTTTTTTTAAAGCTCCAGGACTATTATTTGAAACTTACACATACTTATGGCCCTTAAAATCATCAGACATGGAGTTCATACAGAAGAATTTCTGTATAGTTTTGTTTTAATTCACAGGCTTTGTATTTTGTCTCTAGATTCTAGAGTGCGATAAGAACCCACATTGTGTCAAAAATAAACAGCATTAAACCTCAGGGAAAGAAGAGTCTCCAGTGACTAAATCAGGATGCCATAATTACATATGGCAAATACATATGTTTAGTAGGGTTTTGGTTTTGGAATCTAGAATCTGGTGGCAAGTATAATACAGTGGTTATTTATCAGCACTGGCCCCAAATACTCTGTTAGACTTACATCCCACATTAAAGTAACTTGTGGATTTGCATTTTCAGCATGTTTTGAGTGTTTGTTTCAGTTCTTTAACAGTGCAGTGATTCAGCTATCCTGAAATAACACATGGATAACAGCTGTAGGAAATCATGCAAAAATTTTATTAAGCACTAGACTCTGAAATTGCCTTTTTCCACTACAAATGCACTGACATCTGGGTCATATCTTCTGGTTAATTCAAATGTGCCTGACAGCGTAACACACGAACAAATGAGGAAAACAACACAATGCACAAAAGAAGGAAATAGCAAATCCGTGTTCCTTGTGTTTCAGATACTGTACTCCAGAATATCTTTCAGATTTTCCTAATAAATCAGTCTGAAGTTCTGAATTCTAGAGGGCCTGACTACGGAAAGTCAGTGTGACAGAGCTGGCTACCGCTATGATGAAGTTTTGAGGTTTATTATTTTCTACCAGTCAAAATTGCAGAAAGTTATGTCCAGAAGGTAGAAGCAGGTGTCCTCCACAGGTCTTGTTACCGAGCAGTGAAAATAAAAGGATCAGAAACCATTCTCAAGTTTTCTGCAAGCTTTTACAGAGAGAGATGGTCATAATTTCAAACAGACTGTAACAGACAGCAACAGAAGTGCCAGCTGTGTAATGATTGACTGTCTGAATAGCCTCGAATTTATATCTATGCATTTTTTTTTTTTTGTAAAATCGAGATTTGTATATCCACATCATATATAAGCTTTTGAACACTAGTCTGTCTTTTAATTCACAGAAGTTAACATGAGAAAAATGTGAGTCTTCTTATAAATGAAAAAATACTGCAATGAAATATGCAGTCCTTCTTCAGCTGGTAGTTTAATATGTATAACGTTTCATTAGTTGCAAAACATATTTATTACAGGCTTCAAATTATCAATGACAGCTAGGTAGTATAAACCTGTTGTGAGAGATATTCCTTGTAATATTAGCATAAATTCTGCAGTTCCAAGTAAGATTAAAATGAGGCTAGATAAAAATAGTACTTACAGAAAATAGGGCTGGGAAGAATTTATGGAGTCCATCCACCTGATCTTAAGGCAGGCTAGTTTATTTTCTACAGTTATTCCTACATCCTAACCCCAGAAAGTTCCATGATTGGGATTCCTAAACATTACTAGGCAATGCATACTATGCTTACCCACAGAGTTTTGGGGTTTTTTTTTGACACCTCATCTATTTTCCTTGCTGTAGCCTTTTAGGCTACTGTTCCCAATGAACAAAGAAAAATAGTTTTACCTTCACACATTGCAGCAACTGTTAATTTGCCAGATGACTGTTATCCTGTCTCTCCTCTCCCTTCTCCAGTAACTGACCCTGATTTTTTTCAGTCTTTCCTCTTAGCTCATACTATCTAAGCTTGTAATTATTTTTCTTTTCTACTCTGGACTTAACCAGTTGGTCATGAAATGTGGCTTTAATAAATGGGCACAAACCTCCAAACTGAGCAGTGGAAAGATTATTTTAGTTAGGTGTTTGCGTCACCTTCCTGTTCACTCATTGAAATAAGATCTGCTCTTTGGTGTTCTGATGGCATTATTCACCTTGCTAGCACTACCAACTCCAGCACGTGTTTTTCAAAGCTGTTGCCAGGCAGTCGTTCCCCTGCGTAGTTAAAAGTATGTCCCTAGTATGACCTAAGCATCATATTAGATTACTTTTGTTGCAAAATCTCTTCTTACCACTTTTTTATTCTTGCTATTTATATGGCAAAGTCAATAAAGCAAGGAGAGAGGGGGTGAGTGAAGGCTTATATGAGCAAGTTACTGTAAAGCACCAAGTTCTTGCCTGCTCCTCAGGGACTGTTTGGGTCCACACACATCTCAAGACATTAGGGTAAAAGCCGGTTATTTACCAGAGAGATTACTTTCAGCAAAGGAGCAGCAAGCTGCTTTGCATTTTTTATGGAGTGAGAACTTTTGAAGGGGTTAGCAAAACAGATGATGAACAGTAATTTGTTCCTGTGTTGCTACTTCGGCTTGAACTACAAGAAAAAAAGGTAACCACATTTTAAATACGAAGGCCTTTATAAGCATACCTTATAATGTAGTGAAAAAGTCTCCTAATCAAAAGTAGAAATTGTATTATGGAATTTAAAATTGTGAATTATTTTTATTCTTTGTATTTATTAGTGATACTTTTTGAGCCAACTGACTTCAGAGCACTCAGAAATTTTCTGGCAGTAAGGAAATAGAATCTTTCTATTTTTAATGATTCAGTTGAAAATTTTAGTCATCCAGTTAAAATTACTTGGAGAGGAATATACAGTCCTGTTCTAGAAAGTCATATTTGAGCTAAATCTCATTTTAAGGATATTTTTTCCTTATGTGCAAAAGAAATTCATAACCTTTATAAAAAAGAGAGAAGGGGGAGAGACATCCATGAGACTTCCCCAAAGCTGCATACAGTAAAATTGCAGGGATGGCTACAGACAGATCTTCCACAAAAGACACATCTGCATGTTCCCTGTATGCACAAAGGCTGTTGCAAGTGAGGAAAGTGATTTGGTTTTGAGCACTTGATTTGATGTCTAAAGAGCCTTGATATCTCTGCTCAAACTCCTGCTTTGGAGATTTTTCAGTGAAAAACATCTTCTGGCACTTGTGATGCCACCAGGTTCAGCTGCCTGCAAGCTTCTGCTTCTCACAACACTTAACTCAGATGAGCTCATGAAACTCGTTGGTTCTACGCGTACTTAGTATTTCATGGTGTCAGTGCACACACAGATGTTCTGGAAATGCCATTATTTTCTATCCATGTGTAGGTTTAATGGGATTTCCGAATAGTTCCAGAGGTCATTTTTTCCGAGATGCTGAGAGAAACATGAACTAGTTCACACAGTGGCTCTGGATTGCTTTACCTGAGCCTTTTGCATTGGTTCATCATCTATTGTTGTGCAGTATAAAGCAGTGGACAGTATCTAAGGAGAGAATAAGAATATCCTTTAGTCGAGTAAAAAGTCAATAAAACAGATTTTTGAAATGAGCCTAAAGGCATGAGCTATTTTTCATAAGCTCGGTTCTTTCTTTTTCAGTCCTCTTTTCTCTCCAGTCAGGTTTTGTTATTAAGCACTGTGGCTTTTTAATCAAAGCCCACAGTTACCCGGAGTACATTTTTATGCTGGCTCTGCCCCAAGTGCAGGCTGCCGAGGCTGCACATCGACAGAGAGCCCAGAGAAGCGTTCCTCAACTTGGACCTTTTGTCCCAGCTTACTTCCTGTTGACCGGCGAGTGGCCCTTTGCCTGGCTTCTTGTCAGGTTGTTCACACAGAAGAGAGTTCACTGTTTCTAAGGGCAGTGAAATCTTGAAGCAGATTAAAACTAGTATGTGGTGCTCTTGGAGCAGGAATACCAGCTTTTCCCTTTGTGGGTTTGCTAAAGGACAAAGGTCACAAGGACAAGATAGAGCGGTTTGGTATGCTGGGGTGTAATTACACCCCTGCTAGGGAAGAACACAAGATATTTACTGGCTGACTGTTTTCCTTAATGGCAGTGTTGAATCTCTGACCATGTGTAAAGCCTCGTGAAAATGTACTATTACTTGTCAGAATACAATTTTAATACTATTGCTACAGCTCTGTTGCAATGTGTCCAGCCTATGCACGGCCTTCAGTAACTGGAGGAACGAACTGTATTTGGACATGTCCTTTAATGCAAAGCTGGTGGTATGATGTGTTTGGCATATTATCTGTAGCATCTCATTGTCTAGCTCCTTTCCTCTGCTACATGCATGTACCAATATATGCATAATAGTGTTTATCATAGGGATAAATATATAGCTGTGGCTGCAGCAGTGCAGTGATCATACAGGGAGCCCTGAAAAAGTCATTGGTGCCCCAAAGCTTTTCTCTTCTCTTCCGGCTATGTAAGCGGCACTAGAGAAAGTCACTGCAATTCCCTGCGAGCATTATAGGCTTTGCCTTGCTTTTTCAGTGCTTATGACAGGGAGGAAAAGTATTGTAGTGAAAACCTCTCTGCTCAGGTAATCCTGTGTGCACCATTCTCCTGGTGCGCCAGTTTTTTACTGCTGTCCTCAGCTACCGGAGATTGATATGAGCAGGAGATTCCTTAACTACCTGGCCTGGGGGATGATTCAAGAGAGTAAGATGAAGGCTTACAGAATTAAATAAAGAAAAGGAAGATGAGGCTGAACATCCAAACTCCACTTTTGGAGAGCAGGTTTGTGTCACAGCCTGCCGAGGGCAGTGGCAGGGCACTGCTGTGAATCACCTCACTGAACACTACAGGGCATGGAACACAAATGCCTGTTTATACAGGCAGGGGTGGGAAGAATTAAGCCTGCATTTTCCATGCCAAGAGCTCAGTCTGCTGAATAAAGATCAATCTAGGTCCAAAAAATGTTGAAGAGCTTTTTGTGTATCCTGTGTGTGATTTTGAAGATTGAGAGCTTAGATTTTTCAGTAATTTTTGAGGATACATTCAGGTTAAATTTGGTAGGAAGGAGCATGCTTGTATGAGGTTTTAATAGGAAACTGGCTCAGAGCAATACAGAAGTAGGTTATGAGTCCTAGTGTGTGCCTCTCTCTCATTCCTCATTTCTGTGTCTGCGTTCCTGAGGGACTCCTTCATATCACGAAGCCCATTTGACTTATGACCTAAGACAGATTTCTTTTCCCAGCTCAACAGAGGTGAAAGGCTAGGGCAGTGTCCCACAACCAACCTAGCTTCCACATTTTTTCCAACCTTAAACATTTCAGTACTTGCAGATAATTTTTGACTGTCAACATACCTGCTTCCAATGGCTGGAGGAAAACAGGAATTTGTGGGGTTGATTAAAAAATTTCAAAAAATCTGCACAGGAAATCATAAATACTAATACTAAACATTTAAAAAAATTAAGGAAAAAAAAYCTGGTAACTTTTCAAATTGGAGAATGCCATTAATTGTTTCTATCATTTATCAATATATTTTAATCTATTGCTGGCATTTTCCGCCCTCTATATATTTCTGGTATTGTTGTATTTTTGATGACATAGCTTTCAAATTATCATAAAGGAAGATAAGTAATGCTTTATACTTACGGGAACAAACATTATTAAATATGGAAAATTAAAATTTCTTTATTTTTTTCCTTTTGTTTTTTTTTAATTTGGGTGTTTGTTCTAAAAAACTTTTTCCCTTTGTAAAATGCTTTTATGTTAATAAATAGTTGAGCTTATTATACATGGAAAATGATCATTTTCCCAGATGTTATGACTCGGGAACCTTCTTTTTTTGAAGTCAGACCACCTATCCATGCATTCATGTCTCTGATTTTCATGTCATCTTTATGGTTTTGGCGTGGGCAGCCAGACAAATTAGCCTCCACTAACCCATTTTTTCCCTCAGCTTCCGAGGTTTTAGGTGCCTGAGAATCCCTTAGAAACCTACATCTTGGTCTGTAAAGTCATGCAGCTTATAGATCACATACAGTAAAAAGGACCAAATTTCCCTAGAAATACAGAGGTTAAAAAAAAGAGGAGATTGGATTGTGAAATGGAAGACAAAAGAAGGCAATCTATGTGTTCACTGGAAACATTTTTTTTGTCTTTGGGCGAGACCAGTGGGCACCAGTGGTGGCTGCAAACTGAGAATGCAGAGGGACTGTTCAGAGTTTGAGTGTTAGAGGGCTTCTTCAACATTTGTCCTTTTTTGAAGGACTACAAAGGAAACACAATGATATCACAAGTGAATGCAGCTAAGAGGCAGCCTTAGCTCGGCCCCAGTGTCACAGTACTGAAAGGTTGGTATGAAATGGATGAGCAAATCATACTCCTGCTGGTGGCATGARGGGCACCAAGAGCACAAAGCCGCCGGCTCCCAAATGGCTGAAAGGATAAACACTCAATTTGCACACACAAAGAGAACGTTTCCTTGACAAGGCGMGCTGAATTACTCCCAGGGAAAATTCCACATGCCCTTAAAAAAGAAATAAAAATCAATATGCTGCTTCAAAATACATTTTTATTCCCTGCTTTCAGTGACTTGTGTAAGCTGTGTGTCTGATGCCTGGCTTCCAAGTCCAAGCAACAATGATACATTAAATAGCTGTGTTTTTTTAAAAAACAATCTGTTTTCTTTTTGACTAAAGTGAAATACTGAAGAATCCACTGGCAAGTGTGTTAAGTTAGTTGTTTTTTATTGGATGTGATTGGTGAAAGAAGAAATATGCAGTACAGATGTGTGCTCAAATGCTCAGGGAGACAACTTTAAGGTGATGGGATGTTGATCACATTGCTTGGCCTTTTGGGCCGGTTCAAAACATCTGCGCAGCTCAGCTGAGTTGTGTTTTTACTGGTTGGATAGCAAAGCACATGTGTCAATACAGAGTTTGAACTAATGAAAGGACTATTTTCTTGGCTATCATTAAAAAGCCRAGAATGTGGACCGTTCCCAAGCATAAATGTTCTTGTCTGTAAATATTTCAGTTATAAGTAGGTGTAGTTACAGATATCCATCACAAACAGAAGACCCTCAAAATCAAACCCCCAAATCTCTGCAACATTTTTTTAATCCAAATAGTCTCGTTTTTTACCAGTTATTTTGTCTTTGGAAGTTGTGTGTAAGCAAGCAGTGTCAGMTGGAACAACACTTCCATGAATTATTTTAACTTAGAATTAAGTTTTTGCCTAGTACTTTCCTATGTCCTTTTGGAGTGCTGTTTCAGTAGATTTTTTTCCCTTTGAGATCCAACTTTTCTGTCAGCTGCAGTCAGCAGTGAATTAATACTCTTGGACGAAACAGGGGTTTCCCATCTGTTAAGTCTTTCTGAGGATTTCTTCACCTACTCTGGATTGAGGTGAACGCAAGATTTTATAAAATGGAGGCAGGGGAGAAGAGAGTGGAGGAAGAACCAGCAGCTTTTTCAAACTGAAGAAAAGCTAGTAAAAGGTATTTTTTCTCTACCTGTGTTTCTCCTGTCCTTAGCTTGGCACTGTTGACAGTGTTGCAAACACAGAAAGAAACACCCCATCCAGACAGCTGCCTGAGAGGTGAAAAGCTCAGGCTGGAGCTCTGGGTCTGAATCAGCACCCAGCCTGACCCCTTCCACCCGCACTGAGGGTGTCCTGACCCCTGACTGAGGCTGCTCTGCCTCCCTTAGCTCTGTCACAACTTTTAGTAGAAATTACAACGTGGAGGTGAAAGGTCTGTGGAAACCACGATATTGTTTTGTGTTAATTTAAATGGATTGGGGTATCTTTTAGAGAAGAAATATTTGTTTGGCAACTTCCCAGCCCATTCTGCTGTCGAGCCTGCAGTATTTGTATCTGCCTCAGGAACAAGTTGCAATAAAAAATATGAATGCCTTGGAGAGTCGAAGTGTTGGGTTATGTAGCCCAGGAGAGCAAACACGCCTGTGTCCAGGACCGCTCGCAGGCTGCACTTGGTCAGAGGAAAGCCCAAAGCAGTTCGGCGTAGTTTGTACAGGCAATAAGACTGTAGGACTAGAAATAATTAGGGCAGTAAGAAGTTCACTAGTCTGGCCTAGAAGTTAAATTTAATCAAAAGAAGTAAGCATCCAACTTTCAGACATTAATTGACCACCAGCACACAGATGAAACTGTGTGAGGCATTACAAGATATGGATTTCTATGTGGGAAGTAGAAGTCAAAACCTTGTGGGCAGGAGCATCTAGGAAGAGGTCATAGTAAGATGTGGGAAAGCCTTCGATTTAGAAATTAAATAGCTACAGTAAGTAGTATAAACACTGTATGACATAAGGTTTATGACTGGGGTAAGAGGACTAAAACATTGTTCTGACATTAGATGTTGTGCACCTCCACAGATAAAAGTCTGTCTTTAAGCCGAGACATTTTGGTAGTTACCAGATGAACATTAAGAGGAACATGCTGCCAAATGTTAACTCTAAATTAAGATGTTTGTATATTAAGTGATTATCTCTTTAGGCATATGCCCCCAAATGAATATCTATAGAGAATCTTTTATAAATAATTCTTTCATAAAATTATAATGATAAAGTGACTTGTAAGGAAGAGAGGACAAGGACTCGTTCCCTGTGGTGATGCCTTCTTTATTCTGAAGCATATAAACAAATGGTATGATAATTCCTTCTTTGGAATATCAAGGCTACCTTCAACATACAGATTTGACCAAGATTTTCTTTTGCTAAGTCTATATAAAAAGTGTTCTAACTCTTCCCTCTTATCTAGAAAAATCATCACAGTATCATAGTTAAAGCTGTATATAAATGAATCATTAACTGGGGATTCCAGAGACTGGATTTTTAAATGGTTATTCTAAGTTGTCTTTCACATTCTTCTGTGCAAAGCAGAATGCTATGTTGTGATTGATCTGTCTCTATAAACCACTGCATATTGTATAATACCTCTGCTTTCTTTGGATCTAAGTCATGAGGCTTTCTGAGAATACCTTGGATGAAATATTGAAGTGAAACATTCACTTAGTCATGCACAGCCTATATGAATGCTACATATTTTCCTGGAGTTAAGGTATGGTAGGGCAGCAGTTGTTATCCATTCCACCAGTCCTCTCAAAGTTGATCCATTACTTTTGCAGTACCTCATGCCAATACTGTCAGAGACACCTCCCTTCCGAAACAGAAAAGCTGTCAAAGGTCTCCTGTGTGACTTCTAGCCTGACATATCATGGCCACAAGATTCTGTGATCTGCCACAGCTTAATTTAATTTTCTTTAAATAAATGGGAACATAAAGATATCCTTAAGACTGAGATAAAGCTAGTTTTTCTAACAATATCTCAGAAGTGCATTTTTAAAACCCTGGTTTTCTAGAACTGAAGACACAAACCCTCAGAATCCAATTTTAGCTGCTTTGCTCTAAATTAGAATAATCTCTCATATCCTCGGTGTTCTCCAGGTATACATTAAGACCAGAATCCGGTCAGTAGATTTCAATTTGAAATCTTTAGCATGGTGACACTTTAATTGCAAGCAGATAAGCTCTGATTACCCATCAAGCTTCAAGCAGAGATCCACAGTTTTCATTACTTTTGCTGAGATATCTGCTGACAGTACATGTCATTGTCTAGACTCTATGAACAGTTATAATACGAATAGCATGTTAATTAATATTGTTAAAGAAAGAAGGGGTGACAAATTTGCTGCCTCAAATGAAAATAATTTAAAGGGCATAAGAGGACAAAACTGTCATCAAACCTAAATGTGTATGTAACCCCAACAATTGTGTTTAGATAACCATAGTTATGAAATTGCAAAGCTAAACGTGGCAGGTTAATGCAGTCTACTTAAAAGGTAAAATAACGTCATATTTTACATGTATAGTTGATGCTAATGCATGATTTTTGGCAATTTCCAGAATGCTTTTTACGATCAGAAAATGTGTTTTGCCTGTCTTACTAGTTGCACAAGATGACTTTAAAGTGCTTCTAGTCTGGTGCAATAACATTAGTCCTTTGTGTAGCACAATGTCCTACAGCGAGCATAATGACAGTGTAGTTATCATAGCTGTTAACAAATGGGCCTTAATGGTTGCTTCAGTCTTTATGACTCAGGCGAGACCCTTTAAAAATTGTACTGTAAACTCATTAGATGTAATTTGAATTTGGAAGTTCTAGAAATAGATGCTAGCTGATAGACTTTGTTGATGGTCATAGAGCAAAACAATTAATCCCCAGTTTATATATCCTGGTGGGTTGGGTTTTTGTTTGTTGATACCTCACTTGTTCGTATTTCTTTCTCTGAAGACCGTTATGGTGTTGTGGGTTTGTTTTGTTGAGGTTTTTTGGGTTTTTTTAAGGGAGGCAGTAAAAAAATCTACTTTTTTGTGTGTCGATTCAGGTTTGAGGATCTTAAAACACCTGGTTTTCAGTTCTGCCCTCTGCCATCCCTCAGCTGTCCTGACATGTTGTGCTCTTTCACAGATGTGAGGCAGACTGGTATAAACAGCTGTCCTCCTAGTGAAAAATCGAAGCATTAGATCAGTGTTGATGTCATTTTTATTTATTTTTTTCTCTTGAACGCTAGTAAATAGTGGTTGAAGTTCATGTGAACAAGGATGTTTAGAACAGTATGTCTTAAYTGCCTGACTCTCAACATGAGGCAATGCGTAATTCACATAAACCTTCTGCAGAAGTTTCTGGATCACGTACCAAACGTGCTGGCCTTGTAGCACAGAAACCCTGATTGAAGTCCAGCTTGCAGTTCCACACAGACTCTTTTTTTCCAGGATAGAGCTCTTTTCAAGATCACAGAGCAGAAGTGAGTAGTTAGATGATGCAGGATATCGCTCGGATGAGCAGGTATAGGCACCAGAGCCAAGGGCTGGGTGTGAGCTACTAACTAGGAAAAACAAAATCGAATTCAGATTTGGAGCACTGTATGGGTGAAAGTCAGCAATGTCTCCTGCTCCAGCAGTGATTTATAACACTTCCTGAAATATGAAACATCTAGGAAGAGAGATTGGTAAAGTCCCTTCAAGAAAGCACATGCAACAGGATGGCAGAGGAAGGCAATACATGTGAAAACTGCCAACATCTTGCATGAGTCTTTTTAGCTCTAGAAAAGCAAACAAATAAATAAATGTTGCTTCCTGTCTCCTTAGCCAAGCATAGGGTAATGCTCCTGATTGATAAGTTCATTATTTTATTTTCCCAGCTAATGAGGTCTCATTTGGGTAATCCTATGGCAAAGAAACCTGCCAAATTAGAGCCCCAGCTCCTGCCTGTTCTGTTATGTCATTACTTCTGCACACCCATTGTTTTACCACATAGTACATTTTATTTGGTGTAGTGAGCCTTTCTGTTATGATACTTGCTGATATGGAACATATGATATTGTGACTAGTCCACGTTTTCTGTCATATTTCGCTAGCATAACCTTGCAAGTGGTATGAAAGCCTTTTACACCTGTCAGAAAGGCTTACTTAACTCATATGTTAGAGCTACTGCAAAACCGTCTTGCAGAAATGAGCTGCAAATTCAAAGCAGCATATTGAATTTTGTAATTTATTTGTTCACAGCACAGGTCAATTAATTTATTTCACAGTGATGTAATATTTAATGTTTGAAAAAAATAGATAAAGCATGGGTGAGAAGCTGTTCTCTGTTCAGCTGAGCAAAACAGCAAATGTTTCTCCTGTTTGCAGCAAATACAATGCATGTCATATGCATAATACTATCCAGTGAATAATAGGCGTGCTTGCTGAAATGGTTTGGACTGTATTGTTTTTCCTGTCAACAGAAGATTCCTTAACATTCCTTATTAAAAGGCACAGTACAATTAAACAAACAAATAACTCTTTCCCAGACAGGAAAAATAAATAACCTTTCTGGGCCTCCCAAGCTGAAATTGTCATGCATATTTTATCCATAGTTCATTGAGACATGAAATATATATCCCTTTTTGCTTTCTACAAGACTTTGCAATGTGGGGCCCAATCCTAGTGCAAGCCTTTCTTCTGCACTATAATCAGTGATTAACACAACGTCCTTTTTTTTGGTCATCTTTTAAGATAACACTCAAAGAGGTAGCATTATGTGCTTAGTCAGGTTTGTTTACTCCTGTTCCTCAAGCCTCATCTTTTGCCAAACCCAAACACTAAAAAAGAAAACCACCAAGAAATCACAATTAGGAAAATAAACTCCTGAGTGACTTTTAGATAAGTCACCAGTACCAAGAAATCTGAGATGAAAGAACTACCAACAGTAGAAACCCAGGGTTTATAGCAAGGGAAAGACCCAGAAATGCTTGTAGGGCCAGTATTATATCCTGTGGAGTATAGACAATAATAGAGTAAGGGCAATAAATGTATATAGATGATGTATTTTAACTGGAATACATCCTATAATCTCAAATAGTAACTCACTGTTGGACACCCTTTGCCTGGTCTTGGTGCATTTTCTGTATCAGAAAAGATCTCATTGATTAACTCTTCCCGAAGAAATGCCAAGGGAGAGATACCCTTACATGTTTCCCAGCTGCCTGGTGGTTGATGGTAAGGTTTTGTTCTTAGCAAATGAACTAGGTATTTTCATCCTATTTTTAAGATAAATTACAGGGACAATTACAACCGATCTAGCTTTCAAGGGTATTGTTCTATACCAATTTGTTAAGGTGAAGGGTACACATTGCAGTCTTAAGTGCTGGATTTGACAGCCAGATTCTGGTTTTGGTTGAATGAGTAAGTGCTTACCAGTTTTCTGATAGGTCTTTGTGAATATCCCTCTTAACATTCATGCCAGTGCCAACGTATATGAATTCTTTCATGTTTTCTTCTTTACAAATTCATTTGTGATTTGTGGGTTTTGTTAACTTATCRTTAACAGCATCTTGTTTGTGTTATCATTACTGTGTATGAAGTTTTGGGTCATGCCTATGTGATAGTTGAACTATTACTTTGCTATTTTGGTATTAAATGCCAAATCTTGGTCTCATGCTAAAAGGGCACACTGATTTTAGACAGTATCCATTTATCCATTCTTCATGTCAAAATGTGTGTGGCAGTGTCCTGCAAAAGACAAACAACTTATTTTGCTCCCATGCCTTTATTTTACTGCTTCACTTTGATAGCTCATGTTATGGCTTGTCATTATTTTTAATAGGAATACATGGCATATAAAGATGCAGAGGTATTACAAGTGAGCAAAGTAAACAGCAGCCTGGACAAAAATGGGAGTGGCCATGCTGTGTATGTCACTCACGGCAGAGTCCTGGGAACCTACATTTTTTGGTGCTGTGGCCAACAAGGTGTTGGGGTGGGCTGGAAGGCAGCTACTACTGGAATAGGACAAAGTGTAAATGGACTCTTTTCACATTGTCTTTCAAGACCTTAAAAACAAACAGTTTATGCTGTTCTCCTCTGTAACAAGAACAACCCAGCCATGGCCCCCTGTGTCTGCAATAACGAAGGTCTGTTTTGCTTCTGATCAACCTTCAGATGCCTCTGTTAGTGTTTAAGTGAGCAGTGATGGAGGCTGTCAGATGCCATCAAAAACTGATTAAGCTAATGAGCTTGTTTTGCCACTTGATGTGCTTCTCAGTAACTGTTCTGAAGCTGAAAATGTGGTAGGCACATGATCTTTGGGACTTGGAAATCCAGTCTGCTCTTCTCTTAGATATGCTAATGTGGGTCATCTATTTTCCCTATCACCAATAATCAGACTCATTTAGATCACCCTGGATTTACACATTATATTTTCGTGCCTTTCTATTTGAGGACATATTTTGGAGAAATTAACATTTGGTCTGACTTATTTTCTTTCTTGTGCTGGTATCCCCGCTTATACAGCCTTTCAGATGAACCTCCCCGGAGCTGTTTGCAGCTGTAGCTGCTGCATTGCCTTTCACTTGTCATGTAGACAAAATTGTGGTGTGTCAGTTCCTGAGATCTGATCTAAGAACACTGAAGCCTGGTCTTCTGGTCAGCCTAGATTTCTCTAGTGGTATTGCATCTTCTATTGGACCCTCCAGCTGTATGCTAGCTATCACTTTTCCTAAAAGAGTGAGAGCATCAGGTTTTTTCAAGCTAGATTTGTAGTTTTACCTATCATTGCTCGTGCTGTTAGTTCCTCTGACATCCTGGGGAGGTGGTCTAATACATGGATATATTTCAGGTCATATGGTGGTACTCATTTGGGGAAACAGTGCTCTGGTGGTCAACTTGGTCTTCTGCTGAGTGGGCAATGGTTATCAGTATCTGACTTGCCTGTAGTTTTCTCTACTTAGTTGTCAATATCCCCAACATTATGCTAAAGTTTCCCACTTTCCAATTCTCTTTTGTGGGAATTTGCCAATAAAAAATTGTAGATTTAATCTTTGATCTCATCATCTTCTAGCTAGTAACATTCTGTAATTGTTATTTTCACATGTTTTGAAACCTACCTTGGAGCAATCAGTTGCTAATAAGTTCTTACAAGATGAGAAATCTTCTTTTAGAAGTCCTAATTAATGATGCTTCCTGTGTGTGGTAACCATCTTCTTTCCTCAAGTAAATTGTGTTTTTATTTCCATTTTTCAGTGGCTTTCAGTCTGCTTCTCATTATTAACTACTGCTTATTCCAGGAAGAGCAATTACTCCAGCATGAGATTCTGTTTGTTGACTCCTCTCATAACGTTTTTTTTTTTTGCTTTTTGCTGATGCAGCCATGGTCCAAATGTTCCAGACTTCTATTTCAGTTGTACATCCTCACAGATTTTGTTACTTTTCAGCTTTCAACAAGTGTCTGTTACTTTGGTGTGTTCTGGGCCACACATCCATTTTTCTGTGTCCTTGACTACATAACTTTTCTTAGACAGCCAGAAAAGTCCTTTTAAATTTGAATGTATCCCTTAGACCTGTGTAATTCAGTCATCATGAATAGGAATGAAAGCCTATTAGAGTCTTACAATCTTTCTGCAACATCAAGACACAAGCCCCAAAGAAAAGATTTATTTAAATGAAATGTGTATGATACGTGTTATATATGTTAGTATATGTATTCATATACAAACTCTATGCACATGCAATGTTTAGAGATGAGTTTAATTAAGAGAAATTTTGGCCGTGAATACTCTAATATGTGTGTATTTTTGTGAGGAAAAAACCTTTTTATTTTCTTGTGTTGAGGAGGTTTTTTATTGTGAGTCTGATTAAGCAGAGCACCTAAATGCTGGTTTTACTCTAAGCATGTGCTTAAGGACTTCTGCTTTTGGGAATCCTGGATCCATGAAAAGAAGCTGATCAGACAGTATTTTGAGCCACAAGAAGCTTTCTGTGAAATAAGCTGACAACAGCTCCTTAACCAGTTGAAKACTGGAAGTACAAGTCTGCATAATCAGCAGTGGTCCTGCTGCCAATAAGTGAGACTGGATATTCAATCTGCCAGCTGGCATCTTCCCTTTCCCTCTGAATGTTGATTGTATTTACAACAATAACAATAAAACTTTGTATTACTGTAATGCTTTGCATTTTCGGAGCTTACAGTGCTTTTAAATGCATGATAACTGGTTAATTGAATTAGTTAGTCTAGTTGCCAAAAGGTGAATATAAATGTATTACTGCCATCTTACAGAAGAAGAAATTGAGGCAGCAAGAGGTTAAGTTACAGGAAGGTCTGCAGACTGTTTAGCATTGTTGTAGTGAAGGGAATAAAAAGGGTAAGCTCAACTGATAAACAGAAAGGGAGATAAAGTAACATTCCCTCTTTGTTGATCTAGGACAGTCACTTAGAACTGTATCTTTCACTTCACCCTTTTAATTGTAGTGCTGTGAGCTGGACCAACTCATCCTTTGCTTATGAGAGGAAAGAGTAACTCCCACAAAGACGAAGCTGAGATAGAATCATAGACTCATCTAGTTTGGAAAAGACCTTTAAGATGATTGAATCCAACCATTAACCCAGCACTTCCAAGTCTATCGCTAAACCCTGTCCCTAAATGCCACATCTACACATCGTTTAAATACCTTCAGGGATGATGACTCAGACTTCCTTGGGCAGCCTGTTCCAATGCTTGACAACCCCTTCAGTGAAGAAATTATTCATAATATCCAATCTAAACCTTCCCTGGCACAACTTGAGGCCATTTCCTCTTGTTCTATCTCTTGTTATTTGGGCGAAGAGACATTCACTTCCCTATAACCTCCTTTCCGGTAGCTCTAGAGAGTGATAAGATCTTCCCTGAGCCTCCACCTTTTCTGCAGGTTAAACAACCCCAGCTTCCTCAGCCTTTCCTCATAACGCTTGTGCTTTAAAGATTTTTTAGCATTATTATGTTTGTTATGGAGATGGATGTAAAACTGTGATGTGAGTGGGGCCAAAAGAATTAAAACTAGTCCTACTTAAGCTGTGGGAGAAATGAAGATATTTGTGAGGCACTTGCTGTGCTAACCTGAGTCTGCACTGACCATTTTCCCTGAGTCCTGCAGCTCTATTGGTTCCAGCAACCAGGCTGGCTTGTTCAGAGCTTTTTCAGAGATCTCTGCACATTTCTTCCCTGGACACGCATATCATCAGGCTCAGTTGTACTGAGGGTAGTAGAGACCTCCAGCAGCAAAACAGCAAACCTGGTGCCAGTTTCTCTGTGACCGTAGTGCAGTCAGCTGTTATTGATCCCCTGCTAGGAAACAGGCTTTGCACACCTGAAGTTACTGTCATCGTCCTTTTCTCAATTTACTGCCCTTGCCTGGCATAGAGAGATTTGGAAATTTATGTGTGCTGTGTATGAAGCAGGTTATTGTATTTTAGATTAAAAACAGTGGAACTGTCCTTGAAAGGTACAGCCTGGGGAAGTAACAATGAAAATGGGCTTAAATTGTTTTAGTTAAGAAGAGATTAAGAAAAATGCTTTGATCTTCCATGGTAATGATGAACTTCAGCAGATGTACCTGAGGTCTGTAATGCTTTTTTCCACTTTTAGTTTAGTAAAAGACTACCAGAATCTGTCACATTTGGGGTTTTTCATTTTTATTTCAAAGAGAATCTCATTTAGRGTGAATGAAATGCTCATTAAATTCAGCCAGCTTGGTAGAGAGTTGTTTCCACTAGGTAGCTAATCTGTTGGGCATCAGCCATAATCAGAGAATGATTATTATTGTGGTCTGTGCCTATGCAGTGAGTTTTTCCTTGATATGTCTGTATTAATCCACATTTGGATTTGAGTAATAGTACATATATATTATGCAAAGTTAAGGGAGCACTTCAGGACTTCTTAGGGTGCTGCATACTTGGCGGGGATATGTTGTCAATATGGTAAATTACACCAAACTTGATCTCTTATTTTTATTTAAAAGTTATGCATACGTATAATAATATGCATGCTTGTATGCTCTGCCTACTTTATAAGGAAAAAAGAATTAAAGAAGAAAGGATTAATTGGTTTTAATTTATTCAGCTCCTTAAAAATATACATAGCAGCACATTGCTTTAAAATTGTATAAGAGAGCAGAACAATTTAAGGCAAAAAAAAAAAAAAAAAGAAAATCATGCTTTCCAGCTAAAACTTGCTTTTCATTGTATCAGCTCGCTGTGGTTTGCCTGCATGACCCAGCTGCAATGAATGGAATCGAGCAAGAGCCTTTTGCCTGAGCCTTTCCTATGTGCTAACAGGAAGAAGTAGTGGTGACAGTCGTACCCTTCATCATCACTGGGRGAGAACAGAGAGGGAAGAGAAAGAGAGACCAAGAGAAAATGAGAACAATATTTGGCCCAAATTACTTTTCCTGACCAAACACTTGGTATTTTTGTTCCAAAGGCCTCTGGCTCACAATGAAAATGAACTAATCCCTATTAGGAAGTGTTTCTGGATTTTGACTGGGAAGTGTTTGGTGTTGAATGAAAAAGCTTTGAGAGAAGCTTTTGTCCATGTTGTGTTCTCATTAGCAGTGTTCTCATTAGTGGAGCCTTGTGATAAAAATGGGTGCATTGCCCTAGTTTTTATTTATTAGTACTAAAATACAATGTGCAAGTATCCCTGATTTTTTTTTTATTTCCTTATCCACCTATGCTGTGCCTTGCATGAGTGCCTCACTACCCTGTCCCTTCCTTTGTGTACAATCCCAGCGTGAGAGTCTTGCCCTCCTTTCTCTTCCTTTCTTCTCCCTTTGGCACATGCCAGGAGCTGGCAAGATCTTGCCCCACACTGTAAGATTGATAAAGGCTGAATAGTGACACTTGAAGAGGGAAATCTTAGCCCTGCCCAGTTTTAGAAACAAACACAAAACTCTCAGTTTAAAAACTGGTTTCTCTGGAATCTGTATGAACCCTGCAGAGAGAAGCTCCTTTCGAGGTGGTTCAGAAAATGAATTTAGCTTTGGGGCTCTGAAATGCCCTACAAAGGAGTTGCTCTCCATTTCCTCTGACACATGAGGAACATGGGGCTCCTGTCCTCCTAGTCAACATTACCAAAGCCAGGCAAAACTGAGGTTGAGAAGCTGAGCTATCTTCAGCTGTGCTGTGGTGAACAAGTTTTCTGCTGTAGCAACCATACTTTGAGAAGCAAAATAGTAATCTTCTAATACATGTTCCTTTGATTAAAAAATGGTTAAGTGTGTTCAAAAACTTTCCAAGGCTCCAAGTTCACCTTGACTGTTTTCTAGCTGTGTTTATAGGACAGGAGCAAGTGTCTGAAGCAAATTGCGGCAAGGAATCACTGCAGCAGGCAACCAAAGGCTGTGAGAGCAGCAGAGTATTGGCTTTCTCAAACTGCCCTAGAAATCTGCTGCAACCTCAAACTGCAGCATCCATCAAGAGAAGGTTTTGGTTTCTCTGTTCTGTGCCCTTGGATCTTCAACCAGGACCAAGCTGTTCTGGGTATTGTGGGGTGTTGATAACAAAGCACCTCCTGAGGCAGCCAGACTGAATCTTAGAAAGTTGATTAACATGTTGGAGTATTAAAAATGTAAGTACAGCACTTTGTGGGCCTGGTCTTGCTTGAGATACAGGGCTGCACTCCTTCATGAGAGAAATTTTCCATTTAAGTACTTAGTACTTTCTGTTTCTGATTTATCTAGGAACTCTGGCATTTTCTCTGTCTAAAAGTCTCATTACTAGTAAGACTCTCATGATATTTTGGCAAGTCTACTCTCGATTTTGGATAAAATCAGTGAGTACAGAAACATATTGGACAAGAACTGTTTTTTGTTTTGKTTTTTTTTTAACTGAAAGAAAGCTTGAATTCCAAGCAAAGAAACTTGGATTAGTTTTCACTTTATTTTTTCCCTGATCGGTTCCTTTGTTGCACTATCATTTCAAAACAGACCTTTCTGCTCACTTTTCACCTCTTTTTCAAAGTCCCATTTTCCCATTTCAACTTTAGAAGCTGGCTTACTCTTTTGGGGGTTTTTTTGAGAACTACTGTTTCCATCTTAATCGCTGAAATTAGCAGATAAAGGAAATTGGGGGCTGGAGAAGCTAGAAAAACAGGTTAGGAAAGAAGAGCTGATGGAAGAAAATGACAGAAGTACGTAAAATGCAGTAAAGAATAGACCTGTTTGAAACATAGGAAATATGGGAAAAACAGAAAGCATGGGAAGAACAAGCAAACAAACAGAAAATGGAAAGAATTGCATTGCTAGAGCATGAGGTCTTCATTCTCTCCTTGCCTCCGCTGGTATGCTTATGTGTTTGTGGGAAGCATAGAGGGGTTTATGGAAACTTCTCTGTTGTCATCCCTTGATAGAATGATTCCTTTGAAATTACTTACAKGAGTGGAAAAGTCATTAATCAAGCCATCTTCCTAGCCTATGTGTGAGTCTTTCTCTTTTTAAGTCACCTTAGAGGAGCAGCGAGAGGAAGAAAATAAGAATAGGAGTCATGATCTCAGGGCTGGAAAGAAAATGGACAAGGCTATCTAGAAAAAAAAAAAGAAATAAAAAGAGAGTCTACAACAGAGCTTCCTAATTCCAATGTATCTCTTAAAAAAGGGAGAATATGGTTGTGTGTGATTTGCTAGACAAAGTACAGGAAGGTCAATTAAAAAAAAAAGCTAGCAACTTTTAAAAATATTGTTTTCTACTTTATTTCATATCTTTAAAAATAAAGGGAAAGCTTAAATGAAACACTTAATTTTATTTGTGCTTGTGTGGATGGTACGATGGCCAGGAATTGTTTGTTTCAAGGGGGTCTGCTTCACCTCTTTGTTCCACTATGGGAACAAGTCTCTTGTACTGTTTATGTCTCAAGACCCATGCCAGAAGTCTGCAGTTCTTGTCTTCCTGTGCAGAACCGTTTTGCTTGGCTGTGAGCATAAAAGCTCTAGGGAGGCACTGTCTATTAAGGCTAATTCTGTTTCAGCCTTATCCAATACTTTTTGTCTTTTGTGTGGCTCTCTCACACTGTGTAGTTTGGCTGTAGTTGTAATCTGTGTGCCTCTGGCTTATGAAATGTTGTGCTGGTTCGGTTGCTTTCCAGTGGCCATGTTCCATACACTGTTTCTCAGAAGTTTGCAGAGTTTAAATGTATGCACTGATTGGTCTGACCTTCTGCACAGAACCAGCTACAGAATTTTGTGCAGCAGTCCCAGTAAATCTGAGCAGAGCTGGTACTGCCTAGAAGATGGGACCAGAGGAGATTTCAAAACAAGTTGTACAGGAACTGGGGTTTTCAGAAGCACAGTGCTGTACTGAGTAGACCTGTCCAAACTCATACTGAAAGCAGTGACACAGTGGTGCGCTTCTAGTTCTTTTTATACATGATGAGAAACAGGCAAATATTCTGGAAGGACCACGCTATTAATGCACTGCTCTTTGCCACGTAGCCCACACTGCTTTGTTCAGCGCTGGTGAGGTCTTGAATGGATGCTGGTGAGATGCCCTGTAGATGTGCCTGTTGCATTTCAAGAACAGAAAATCCCACTGACTTCCAGTGGTAGTTGTAGAAATGCTGCTGATTTATTAGTGTTTCTGATAATCCCCCTCTAACTGGATTCTTTTGTGGTCCACGCGGGTTGCTGCTGTTGCCACTGCTGCAGATAGGTGATTAGATCTGATTTGCAGATCTGATTGAAGATTGGTTCCTGGAGAACCCAAACTAAACCACAGTGCTTTGGTTCTGTGTGATCCCCACACACATAGCAAAAAACCAGACCTTGCCCCACGATCTTACTGCACTGTGCATGTTTTTGTGATGTTCTGCAGAGAAACAACATACTGGGAGAATGATCTTATTCAAATTCTTAAGAGGATACCGTGATG
Source organism: Amblyornis subalaris (assembly GCA_018881555.1). Classification (NCBI taxonomy): domain Eukaryota; kingdom Metazoa; phylum Chordata; class Aves; order Passeriformes; family Ptilonorhynchidae; genus Amblyornis; species Amblyornis subalaris. Next base: position 5,978,697 of record JACAXG010000039.1, read on the forward strand.
AAGAGCTTCGGTGCTACACACAGTATCTGGGATAATATCCAAAAAGCCCAGATGTTTAGTCTTCAGTGGCTTCATTTTAAGCTATTAAATGTGGAGTTTATTTTTTGGTTGGAAGCTGACTTTTTCTTAATTTTCCTAGCGTACACTGAAATGTTGACTTTCCTGAGGGAAGCTTGATTCTGTTGGTTAGACCATTAAACAAGTGCAATGCACTTGTGCCACATATGTGCATTAGGATTGGAATCACGTGATTTGCTGAACTTTTTGTCTTTTTCTTTTTTTAAAAAATTATTTTTTTGTTATCTGTTTATTATATAACAATGCCTTGATGCAATAAATGCAGATTTCCTAAGTGGCAAAATCCCTGATAGGAAGGTGAAATGAGCATGCTAATTAGATGTAGTGTAGATTAAGGGAGGGAAAGGCTGCCTAATACTGTAGCCTGTCTCCCATAATGTCACACCATCATGTTTTGCATGAGATCCTTCATCTGCTCCATCTGCTTGTTTCTAGATGAAGGCAAAGAAAGGCTACTTCTTTTTCATGTGCAATGTTTGTCCCAGCCATCTGGGAAGAAAAAAGAAAAAAAAAGGTAATAAAATGAAATGACAGACTGGTATGATTTCAAGAAGGCTAGGGAGCTTTTCTCTTTTCAAATGTCTTCCCTGTCTGTTGGTGGAACCTCATATTGTCTTCCAGTGCAGAAGACAGCGCTAGGGAGGGCGAAGCTGTTGTGCCCCATGACTAGATGACAGTGGTAACCCCCATTTCTTTCAAAGGTTCCAAGCCTGGTGTGTGAGGGAATCTGCTCCTCTGGGGAATGATTACTTGAATTACACACCTGCCACCCTGAGGGTTAAGAACATGAGGACTGTTTTATTCTTTCCCAGACACATAGAGTGAGGAAGTCCATGTTACCTGCCACCTTCACCCTTTAGCAGTGAAAAATATACCTGCTCTCAGGGTCATATAACACAATATCATCCCTATGTAATAGAAATACCCAGTACAGGATCTCCCGACTGCATTATATACAGAAATACATGGATATGCCATCTCCTGATTGATGCACCGCCTGCCTGTGTCACCTTTGGAAGAAAGAGTCCCAGGTCTGCCTCAGAAATACAACATGGTGCCTAGGAATGTGTAAGGGTACAATAGCAAGTTGCTGCCAAGACTGCCACCGCTGTGTAAAGGAAATGAGATGGGCTTCCTTTTGTGGGCCCCCTTTTGGTCGTGGGCCCCGAGTAACTCTGTGTTCATTTTTTCAGCCAGCTGGTATCTCATCATCGTCCTCCACACACACACCTCACTGCTTTCAGGGTCTGGCAGTGGTGTGGGAAGTTGCTTTCCTTTGCATTTGGTCAGAGAAACAGCTTTGAGAGCTACAGGCCAGCGATAAAGCAAGCAGCCTGCAAATTTTGTCGTACAACATTTATACTCTTAAGAAAGCACAACCATGCCTGCCGGATATTTGTCTGGCTAATTCTTGCTGTTGACAGGAAGCAGACATTCAGTCTCAAAACATTTACATATCTCTGCATTGACAACACCAACATGTCTTTGGCGTCTGCGTGAGAGATGCGCTGCAGTGTCTGTGTCTATTCTCTGTCTCGCCTGCGATAGTGAGCGTAGGCCAAGCGACTGACCGAGAACCAACAGACACAACTCTGTGAGATTCAGCACTGTTTCTTGAAAGACTGAGAAATAATTGTAGGTTGCTGGGTTTTCATATACGTGGTGTATGAGGTCCTGCTGGGAATTTCAAATGTCTTTTTTGCTTTTTGTGCATTTTGGATTCCTAGACAAAATGTGTTTGCTGGCTTTGTGTGCCCCAACAAATCTCCTTGCTGCTTCCTCTTTYATTTTTATTTGATGTACTAAGCTGATGCAAAACCACCCTCTGCAAACTCAGATCCTACTACAGACCTGGGCATCTCTCAGTAATTTTCTGTATAATTTATAAAAACTGTGATATTTTTAATAATAAAATATCCCTCATTAATAACAGAATATGATTATATCTGAAGTGTCCTCACTTTCATTTTTAAAAAGAATATTTTAGCACATAAAATCCCCCTTCCTCACATTTATCTTCAATTATTAAAAATTCATACCTTGAAATTCATACCTTAAACTGGCTTCATGTGGTGGGAGTTGTTTTCCGTTGTATATTTGGCCTTTCACTGGCAATATATATCAATGAGTTTTAGTTAAATCCTTAAGGATCTCTGGAGACCCTAAACCAGATGACTTTATGTTCAGAGGATGCCTGAAAATTTAAGAAGAGCTACTGAAGATAGTCCTTGCTGATATCCTTATGATCTGAATGCAGGATAGGACATAGCAATCAGCATCATTGGCAATGCCCACCTGCCGCTCTTCTTCTAAGGCATGTACCAGACCTCTCATTTCTTTTTTTATGATATTGCTGCCAAAACTCCCTCAATACATGCTTGTTACACAAAGTTGGGAAGCTTTAGGCAATTACGTGGAAAGGTATTTAGATGATCCTGAAGGCTGAACTGTGAGAAACAAAGAACAAATCCAATAGTAAATCATCTACTTAGCAAGTAATAGAAAGAACTCTGAATGGAAATTTGGAAGCTTGTCTATAGGGAAAGTATCAGATGATCTTGTAAGTGCCCAAGCCAAAAATGGACACAGTTGTGAAGGCCACAGATATGGTACAAGAATGTATCAGGTGAGATCCTTCCAGTAAGTAAATGGTAATATGAAAATAATTATGCAAGTCACTGGTGTAACCCCATGTAGTCATCTAGTGTTGGGTTTTTGTCATCCACATTCGAGGAAGACTCAGGATGTCTCTTCCAGTCCCATATTTGTGCCTTTTTTCTGTACAAGCTCTGCAAAGGCTTGTAGTGGACATGAATTTCGGTGTGCAAGAAGCTTCCTCCTTGTACACAGGGGATTGTCCTCCTGCTGGTTTGACCTCCTGATGCCTCACAGTCATCATGCAGGTGGCTTCAGCATGGGCTCTGGTGAGCATCCTCATCAGACCTTTGTGGTGTGTGACCCCCGGGTTCTGCACCAGCAGGGAATGTTAAATGTAAGCTCACACTAAAGAGCTACCTTAAATCCAAGGTAGGAACGAAGGTGTTTGCTTAAGACTCAAATGCTATACTATTCACTTGATTCTTTTTCTTGTATTAGAGATATGTGATTTATAGTGATAGGAAACTTCTACTAGTTCTGAAATTCAGATTTGATTAAAAGCCAGAATTTCAGCCGCTTTATCTGTGTCTTCCACTTACCTAGATTGTAGAACTATTGTGAATCTGAAGAAATGGTTTAGAGATCTTGAAAGGAAATGTTCTGATGTGATGATTTTTTTTTTTCTGTCTCAGCCTGGAAAACTAATAGCCATTTCTGGCTACCATAATAGTAGCATTTTTGAACTTTAGGCGACAGATAAATGTGGTAGATACATGAAAAAAAGGATCAGAAGATGCAACTGGAATTTAACCACAAAAGAAAAAGAACACTCTGGGCAATATAGCTATAAAACTATAAGGACACATAAATTCTGATTCTCTGAAATGTTGTCTAAGTCCAAAATCATGGGGTGATGAATGTGTGCAGTGTCTTTAACACGGATTTTGTTCTGACCTGTGTGTTGTGGCTTGTCCTGCTCTGTGCTGCCCATCTCTGCCGTGCTTCCCCTTCATAGCACAGGTGTAATGCTGGTTGTTACCACCAGTCATTTCTTGAAAGCACACTGACCTCTTGCTCAAAGGTCGTCAGTATTTTAGCATTATGGTGATGGTGGTATCAGGATCCTTTTCTTAGAATCATGAAATATTCAGAAGGTATTGCTCGTCTCTGCCTAAAGCCCCAAGACATCATGAGTGTTGATGGGTTGGAATAGGAGCTCTTTGCATGTTATCCAAAATGTTTATCATAGCAAAGGTTGACATGCCAGAATTGGCCAACTGGCATGAAAGAAACATTTCACTTTCTTGGAAAAGTGTTATCACTTCACTGCCTTTTAGAAACTATAGTTGTTTTCTGAATTACAAGTGGTTTGCATAAAGAACATAAATTGCTGTGCTCTTTATCACTGCTTACTGTATGACAAATATACAGTCCAATTTTTCAAGTGCAGTGTCTTGAAAATGAATGTGTATTTGAAATGAAAACCATTTCAGTACTTGAGCATCCTCCCTGTGGAACAGACTGGATAATAACATGTTCATCACCTTGGGTTATTTTAATATTTCCTGAAGCCTGCACAAGATGCTTTCTATTTTCTTGTCAAAACATACTGAAAAGAAAATTATTTTTAATAAAGTACAGTAATCACAGTGTGATCACCAAGTGCATCTTCTCTTGTCAGATTGTTTCTTCCTACTTGCAAGTATTTGCAGTTACTTAATGTTAAGATTGCTGAGCAGTCCAGTGTTGGGGGGAAAAGAATGGAATATTTCATTTGTGACAAAGAGCCCTGGGTGATACACAACATCCTCCTTTGCCTCCTAGAATAGTATCATTGTTTAAAATGAGTCCTGGAAAAGTTGACGGCTGAGAGATTTCATTTCCCTCCTCCCAGTATTTCATTGCTGCCTTCCATAGGTATGGTGCACTAGAGGTAAAGCACCCATTGATCGTGTTTTGTCTGTCCATGAATGCCTGCTGGAATGCCATGCCAGACACCAAACCTGAGAGATGCATGACAGTGTTAACATTCGTTTCTGAGTAGCCCATGGGAGCGCTGGAGTTAGTCTCATCCTTTCTTAGGTTATGTGCCCTTTTGGTGAACAGCTGGTGGATAACTTGCTTAGCTTCGAGTAAACCGAGGCCCAGTATTTTGAAAATTGGGTGTCTTACACAGGCACTGGGAGCTTTCAGAAGTAATGGCTGAGTGATTTTTTCTAAACTGTTTCTGTACACCAGGTTTTTTACTCAAGTCGCTCAGGTCTAAAATAAGTGATGGACAAATCTCAAGAGATTTGGCTTCATATCTTACCCAAACATTATCCAAGCTAAGTAAAGCTCTGGAGTCTGCATAACTGAGCATGAAACCTCAGAAGAACAGACTTTCTCATGAGAGTGTCAGTGTTTCCTGCTGTCTGGAAATACCGGGAAAATAGTCTTTCTTGTGGTATTTTGAAACTTCAGCATCTGGACGTGGCTGTAATCAGAGGAAAGTGAACATGAAAAATCGTGGTTTAAAAAGCGAACCCTTTTTCAGTCTTGGGTGTAAAGGTTCCTTTCAAGTTTTTCAGCGAAGCTATTAATTGATACCGTAACTCTGTGTCTCAAAGTAGGTGATCTAAACCTGAAATTGTGAGTTCTGGCAATTTTTTTCTGGGTGTTGCAAAATATTATCACTTGTGAGTCACCAAGTATTTCTCCAGTCAAGGAAAGAAACAGCTATTGTATCCTTCCCTCCCTTTTATGTAAATATGTAACTAAGCACTGCTCTTGGAGTACTTGTTTTTTGGGAGAACATTCTGCTTTCTTCAATCACTCCTTCAAGTGTGAAATTTAGCTCAGCTGCAGAGTCACAATGAATGTCTCATGCTAAACAAGTCTAGTGAAAAAATCTTAATGATAACTTTATACAACTAATATATCGATAAAAAATGTTATGGTAGTAAATAACCGTAATGTTGAATCATACATTGGTTTATATGGCAATTGTAGATATAAGCTATCCCTGTATTTAAAAATAGAGTTAATCTTCATTTTGGATTTTGATAGTGAATCAATGGCACTGGCAGAGAGATTAACTTGAAAAGTTAAAGATGGAAAAGTGTGTTTATCTCTTGTCCTTCTGCCACTGCAAGATTTACAATATGTTCTCTTCTTTATTCAGTCCATATTTAGTAACTTCAGCAATGAATTTTCCATCATTGGTTTTGTATGATTAATCCAAGTTCGCGCTGTTAGCAAATACCAGGAAATATTTCTCAATTTCCCTCTCAGTTTATATTCACCGAGATTTTTGTTCTTTGACAGGTCCTCACAAAGTCTTCGGCCTCTCTGTGCTGGTCATGTGCTGAAATTAGGGATACCCATAAGTATTCACTCACATGTTGGTTCACTTTTAAGGCCCCAAACACTTTGCATATTGTTAGGGATAAGCATTTAGAGTGCTGCCATTTGCAAAATCGGGATTTTTATGGCTATCTTTGGGCCCTTTCTAGAATTTTCTCCAGTTTGCCAGTCTTTGTGGTTCTGAATTGCCAGGAATGCAGTGTAAATGTTGAGAGAGGGTAGTCAAGAGCAATACTGTTTTCTTGAGAGGTATATTTGCTAAATTCATAATTTCTTATGCCTCTCCCCCTCACCGTTGTTATTGCAATCATATTTCACAAAGAGCTWTTGTCAGTTTTGAGATCTGCTTCTGTTCTTTTGGAGGCTGTGTTTTTGGAAGCATGAACTTCCAGAAAAATAGACAGGAATATGCATATACATATAGTTACTTACTTATTGTGTAAGTACTTCTTTCCTACATGCCAAAATTTTGTAGGTTTCTTTCTACTGTTATCTTTAGCTATCAGAGATTGAACAAATTAATTTAGTAACAGTCTAAAGTACATTAAAAGATCATCATGAGTTCCATACTTCAGTTTTGCATGGAAATACTATCATTAATTACTCAATGCAATTAATAATAACCTGTATTCATATACACTCAGTTTGAATCAAAGTGATTGAATGTTCAATTTAAGAATCTGTTTGCAAACAGATCTCTAAAAATTGTTTGTTAGTTACCTACAGTGCTGTTTTTCTCCAATTCTGTTGTTATAAAGGGGATTCAAATAATGCAAGAGGCAAAAGAAATCACTGCAGGAACATAATCAAAGTGACAGTTTTGTGCTGTATTTCCATATCAAGCTAAAGCAAACAAAAAAAAATCAGCTATATATGCATACTTAACAATGTAGGTGTGTCTCTAGGGAGTGATCTGAAATGAAGGGACTATCTTTTCTTTCTTGCATTTAAGACTCTCCATTTCCAATTATTTTTCTAACTATGTATTAGCTGTTTTAATTAAAAGGTGATGATTCACCACTTTCTAGCCACAGAGAACATTTTTATAAAGTTGAGGTTTAAAAATAGTAATAATGTAGACTATTTTACTATTACTCTGAGCATTTGGAGCTGTAGGAATAATTTAGCACAATTTGAACAATGAAAGAAAAAGCTGTTTTCAGTGATTTTGTGTTCAAGGGTGATTCAACCTCTTTGCTTGCTAACTCTAATTTTCCAAGGCTTATAAAACTTTAATTTGATTCTTTATCTGAGCATAAAACAATGTCTGAAAATTGCATAGTAAATTACTGGATAATCACTTTTTTTGCGGCCTACCCGATTGTCCGAATGAATACTGTCTTTTAAGAGACACTCTAAGTAAGTGCTGGGCAAAAGTGAACTTTACAACACAAATTAACTTAGGTTTTTTTGAAATCCTAGTGGTTTCATCTAAGCATGAAAGAGAAACATCTCTCTGATTATTATATATTTGCTTAGCTGTGTATATATACTAGTGTTTGTGTCAAAACTTTCTGCTGGTGTCTTCAGGTGTATGCATTTATGTGTACAGATATATGTGGAAGTGATATCAGAAAGTCAAAATAACCTATTTGTGATAAATATATTCTATTTCGTGGTTTCTTAATTCATCAAGTAATTTTGACTGCTGCCTCCTCCCTAGGCTGGTATTCCTCTCCCTCATCAAATCTTCTTTTGGGGGTGGTTTTTGATTTCCAACCTCTAGGTAACATTAACAGAAACATTGATGAAAAGTGCAAGCACYCTCTTAAAATAACTCTATCCTCCTTTTTGTGCAAATAAACCCTACACCTCTTGAAGACCCAACTGGTATGATATGCTCTGTCTTGTCTGTTCTGGATTTCAGATCTGATATATTGAATTCTAGATGGTCAGAAACAAGGACTGGGAACTTTCTTACATTAAAAAGGCATTGTATCCCAGTGGGAAGCAGAGTTCCAAATGGTCTGGTACATCACACCTAGAAAAAAAATTTAGGTATAATGGAGTTGTTGTAATTACACATAAGCAAAATTKTGTTTAAGAAGAAATTTCTCCACTGTTATGTAATTTTATACAAATTTTACACAAATCTTATGCCACCAAAAGAAGTCATTGTGACTAAGTCAACCTCTCCAAGGTGGGACAGTGTCAGATCTGGAGTTCCTCCTTTGCCATAGCTTCCCTCAAACACCCATATCAGCACCTAGTACAGAAGGACTGGCAGGAGTGAGGGTCGCCTGGGACAGTCGGCCTTTTGCATCTCTCAGGCAGGATGCAAAGATGTTGACTTAGAGAAACCAACCATTAACACTTTTGATGAAGTGAGTTTGTTGACATCAGTGGAACCAGAAGAGCTCCTCAGTATGTGTGAGCTCCCCATCATTATATTTAGGTGTTTTCTTATCTATAACAAGATTAGTTGCCCAGGGATATGAGTTGAATTAGCGCCCAGACTCCATGGCAGTCTCTTGGCCAGATGGGTCAGGTCTCCTGTCTCTTGTCTGTGTTTGTGTGTATGTGTGGGAGCCAGAAAACAGAGAGTACTAGTTGACTTGAATTCAAATGATTTAAAGCAGCACCTGGTCAGAGGTCAGAAGTGATGCTTGGCTTTGTGTCAGGCTGAGGCCGGGAGCTCACCATGCCGAGTTTATCTTCCCTCATTTGTCACGGCTTCTCCTTTCTCAGCCCCCYGCCAGAGGTTACTGTCTTTGCAGAGCTCCAGCTCAGCAACTTGCCAAGGCGCTGCACTCCTCGCTTCTGGGAAACCACACTACTCCTGCTCTTTGTTTTGGATTTTTTTGTTTTATTTTGACCCTGGGTCATCAGGTGGCTGCAGAGCTGTGACTTGGCTGCATGTTGCCCTTTGGTTGTGGGGCYGTGGGCGAGCCGGTTCCGGGGGCAGCGCCAGCAGGAAGGAGGGAGGTGCTGTGAGGACCCGAGGGTGTGCGGTCAGGACAGGAAGAAGGGGAGAGCAGGCTGGTGTGGTGCAGATTAGTTCAGCAGCCATGACAGCTCCCTTTCCGATGGCGTCAGCAATGACGACTGCCTGAGTGTGTTACATGCGAGACAGCGCCTTGGTGTGCTAGCTGTAAATACTAATTGGGGCCAAGCTTCCAGGATACTCTGAAACGTCTGTTCCCATTCACTTTGAGTAACTAATACTGCCTTCAGCAGCAACAGAGGAGCTGCCTCCATTCTCCAAAAAGGCAGCAGGGCCCTCATTCCTGTCACCACACCAGCGGAGCTCCCCAGAGGTGAAGTGTGAGGCCTGTGTGTGCCAGTGAGAGCTCTCCTTTGCTCAGTGCCACCGTCCAGCACTTCACAATAATTGTGGGAACCACAAGTGGCAGGCAGTCCCTTAAATTACTTGACAGTACCCCTAAGTACCCAGTCAGTCAGGGCAGTTCAGAGGTTGATGTCTAAGAGCTCTACACACCTGCAATTACTTAAATCCGCAAAATTGCACCCATAGGTATTTGCAGGCACAAAAATGTTGGCATAAAATTAGAGGCCATTTCCTAAAACCTGTGCCGAAATTTTCATAATATACTATATGAGGGGTTGTTATTTTGAAGTGGATTTGTGGAAAGCAATTGAAAATCTCCAGGCATCCCATCTGTGTTTAAAGTAACAACAATAACAAAACTTTAAATTAGCATAGGAGATTTAAGACATTTCAGGAAAACATTGATTAAATCTGCCAATGAAATGAACGTGTTTGGCGAGTGACCTAATTAGTGTATACTTGGTTCTTTTTCACTGCACTGCTTCCCACTAATTGCTGTTCTGCTGGTCTTCTCCTGACAAGTAAGAAAAAACAAGGATGAGGGATTTGTTGAGGAAATAGTGACATTCAGTTTTAATTCATTTGAACCTGCTGCCAAGCTTAATTATGGAATTGAGAAACTGAGACCGGGAGGCCCCCAGCCATTTAGGTTATAGGAGACGGAGATGTTTAGTGTCTGCCAGTGTATTTGGGTAGCACTTACTGCAGCTAGCTATAAACTTGACTTTGCTGATGCTTAGCTGTTTTCTTCCCCCACAGGTAAAAAACCAACCAAMCAAAAAAAAAGCCCACTGGTTTTATTTCTTAAATTTAATTATTTAGCCCTAATGGCATCAGGCCAATACAAAATTACAGGCATTGTATTTCTTAAAGGAAAGGTTTAACAATTATTCTAGATAGTCTTGTCCTGTGTTTCTTTGTGTGTGTGCTTGTATGTACGAAGTAGTAATATGTCATTCTACAAAAAAAAACCTCAGGAACCTGGAATACTTGTAGCAGTGGAGTACCTAAGTCACCCTCAGTGTAAGTAAACTTGAGCTGAGGGGTTCATGTTAGTGATAAGTTCAATTCTCATCTCTCAAATCAGCAGGGGACAATGCAGCTTTCCTTATTTGTGTTTGGAGTTCTTAAAGGAAAATGTCAGGATGCTTCAGGAAAAAAGGGGAAATAGTTTTGGTTTTGGTTTCCTGTGGTGGTGAGGGCTTCTTGTGAGCAGAGTCTTGAAGGTCCTGGTTTAGAATCTGAGTTCATTTTTCATGATGTTCTGCATTAAAAACTGGGGGGAAAAAACGTATAATCCATTGACCAGAATGTTTACAAGGCAGTGAACACACAATAAAAATGCAGAGGAAAGAAAAGAAAAAAAAAAAAAAGCTGTGGAATTTGAGGCTAGCAGAGGGACAGTCTGGTGGGGCTTGCACTTGTTATTAAAGGAGGAAAAAGAAATGTAGATGTTTTCCTAGAGCAGTGTCTGATTGGCAGACCCTGATCTGAATTCCTCCCAGGGGATGATTCCAACCGTTTTCCTGCCTTTTCCCAGGAGGAGCCAAGGAACAGTTATCTGAGCAGGGATAGATGCTGGAGCAGCCAAACCCAGCCACAGTGCACCTGCCAGGGGCAGCCACAGCAGCCCAGTTCTGCTGGCGGGGAGCACAACCTGCTTCAGCCACAGCCTGGGCAAGAGGGAAGGACTCTCAGCACAGGGAGTTTGGGGGTTCCTTTACACTCTGGAGAGCACTGGAGGGGATGTTCCAAGACCCAGTTTTAGCTTTTGTGGGGACTAAACTTCATCTACCCAGACAAGAATATAAAACAAAACAACAAAAGAAATCCCCCAACACACAACAACCACAAAACCCAAACAGAAAAAGCAGCACTATTTTGTTAGTGCCCAAGACCCAAAAAATGAAGTGAGATTATAAACAAATGAAATATGTTAGTGTAGGTCACTAACATAGACTGTAAACATCTACGTGGAAGAACGGAAACTGTACAAAAAGGCAACATGCCTGGTTTTCTGTTATATAGCATTGCAGGGTTCTTGTAAGGATACTTGAATGCTGAAACAGCCTGGGAACTTGGCTTCCCTTGTGGCAGATTGATGTTCTTTGGACGGGTTTTCAGCCATGGAGTGATTTTGTCCTGATGTTCTGTGTGTGGTGGAGAGATGTGTCAGGAGGGGGGGAGGGCTAGAAAAAGATACTTGGAATGGAAATGAGCTTGAGGGAAGGAAAAAGAACAGCTTTGCAGTGAGACTGGGAGTAGTAATACTAGAATGCATAATGGACAGCTAAAGATACATTTTTTTTGCCTTAAGACTCTCATTGGATCTCTGATATGGTCACATAGCCCCTTGTGCCCACTAAAAATGTTAAGAAGATATTCATGCTTTTAGATATTATGGACTGATGTTAATCTTCAATAATTTATTATGTTAGATATGCCTGATATCTATAATACAACACCAGAATATTTTTACACATTCTGGTTTATATTTACAAGCAAAACTAACTTAGATGTGAGTACTTACTGTGCTGTCTAGAAAGTCAAACTAAAAATAATTTCCTTTCTATTACTTCATACGTGAAGCCTGCACTGTACACTGATGCTAAATATAAAAATCTAACTCAAATACATTTTTAATGGCAATATTAGAACTTACTTTTGCACTTTCATCTCCTAGTTGTTGGGCATGGAAATGGTGAGAAGTACAAAAAAGTTGTCTCCTGAGAAGTGCACCTTGCTGTCCTAAAAAGTAGTTTTTTCAGTGTTTGAGCCAAACAATTCCATGACTTCCCAAGGCATTTCAGGTTTCCCACTTGGCAGCTCTGGCTTCTTGTCAGGATCTCTCATCTAGGAAGATGGAAGCTGCATCTAATTGTATCTCCTTCTTCCTCCCAGAAGTTGCTCTCACAAAGGGCAAAGGTGTGGGAGAAGTTCAGGGAGGACTCTTGCTCTCCTGTAGCATGTTTTTTGGTTCAATGCAGCATCAGCTCTACTGCTGCTCTGCAGTGAGGAGAGAGCTTGGATAGCACTGCAAAGAAAAATGGGATGTAGAACAAGCTGATTTGAAAATGGCTTGCAGTAAAAACGGAAAATGGGATAATCTCAGAAGGTAAAACACTCCTCACATCCCCAAGTTGATCAAACTCTAGTGTTTATTAGATCTGTTATCAAAGTATCCCTCAATCTGTCACAGTGCCTATATCACTGTGTCCCTCAATCTGTAATAATGTCCTATGAAAAAATCTCCCCAACCCTCCCCCACAAACCTCCCCACCCGAAACAAATGAAAACAGAAAACTGAGCAACGAAAACAACAGAAAGGTTCAGATCTTGACTTTGCTACAAAATAATGCCTTTCACCCTCTTTAAGTCACCCGTTTCTTTAATAATTTTGTCTCTTTTTTCTTATTTCTTTTAATTTTCTTAAAACTTTGTGAATGAGATTTAAGCCAAGAAAACAAAAACATCCATGTACACAAAATTATTTCATGATTGGACTAACCCCCTGCATTGAATAATGCATGCATACCCATATAATAGTAGAGAAGTTTGTAACTGGAGGGGCAAGGTGATCACAAGCCCATACTCTTACACCTAGATTTGGTGCAGAGAGGAAGGCAATGAGGTCTCCCAGGAGAAGGAAGAAAGGCTGGCAAAAGAAATACAAATGGATACAGCAGGAAATCATCTCTGTGGTTGCCTCCTGTAGGATGTGTATTGACCTAGTAAATGGAGATGTCTGCAAAGAAGTTTCAGTGCTATAAATATGCTTGTGCTAATATTATTAAAGCTTTCAGGCAGTTCAGTTTCATCCATATGGCTTTCCAGGGAGATGCCAAAGATGTGGCCCCTGGCCACAGCTTGTCTGAGCAACACATGCCTACCTGCACTGTAATTGCTTAATAAGATGTAGGGGTTTTCCCTGGATGGATTGTGAAATATATGCAGCTGTCTAAATAGGTGCTTGGTGAGATTTTTAGATCTTCCTAATTCAGTTGAAATCTTTATGAGCAAGACATTTGAATGCTGTTGAAGATCAGAGAGAGCTCAGTGCTTTAAAAGTTGTGAAAAGTCCATTCCTTATCCTCTTACCCCTACTTTATGTCTTTAGGAAAATAAAAATACTTTCAGAGTTGTTGCTATCCAGTAGGGGCTTAACAGAACTGGTCTTGCTTGAACGTACCAGTGTTGCTGGTTAATGGAAGAAAAAATGGAGAGTGAAGAAGGGAAGTTAGGAAGTGACTGGCTGATTAATATACTAAACTAATGCAAATACTGGGAGTAAGAAAGCCACTTAAAAGCAGATGATTATCCCTTGCCAATCCCTAAGATCTAACCTCACTAAGCCGCTGCTCAGATGATACCCTGAAGCAGTTTTTGGCAGGGATCTGCCCCTTGTTCCAGCAGAGAGAGCAGTGAGATGAAAGGGATGTGGTTTAACCAAAGCTGCGACTTTACTATCTTACCATTGCATCTTCTAGAGCTATCTGGCAGTAGCCTGTAGAGCACACGTTGTGATTTCTCCCTGAATTTGTCCCACCTGCTGGAAGGCTGCTCCCTCTGCCCCTGCATGAATGGCCCCAGCCTGCCACAGAGACTTGCTGCCCTCCTCTTCTGAAGCTTAATCCTTGTATGGGTTGAAGGGACAGGGGAAGGGTGTTGTTTTCTCATGAAACCAGCCACTGCAAGCTGTAGCTTTGTATCCCAAGAAGGGCCACAGCTCTACCTCCTCTCGTGGAAGAGATGGGGCAGGACTCCTGAGCACAGGAGTCCCACAAGCATATGTGYTGTTCTACTGGCAGGGACCTTTTATCTCTTGAGACAGACAAAGACCTGCCTATTCTCCCACTCTGCTGCATATCTTCTGGAACTTTGAAGCTTCAGGTCATTGCATTCCCTTAAATCTCACTAGGTTCAGGAGAAAAGATGTGACAAATAGAGGTGTGGTGGCAGTGCTACTAGAAGACTGTGAGACAATGTGAGAGAATGGAAAGATTTTCCTTCTTTTTAGGAATAAAATCTGTATCTGTGCACATACACATGGGCAATACTGAAAATCCATATTTATCTGTTTATTTTTCAGGTTATGGTTTTGTAGATTTTGACAGTCCTGCAGCAGCACAGAAAGCAGTAGCATCTCTCAAAGCAAATGGCGTGCAGGCACAGATGGCAAAGGTAAGAAGAACCATGTGCGTTAAATTTCCAAGGGTTTGTTTTGTTCCTGTTTTTCTTAAGGTTTTGGATTGCTTATTCCAATGATTCTTTCATCCTTTGGCTCCAGCACCTTGTTCATCCCATGGTTTGTCTGCGTTCTTGAGAACTGTGTCTCATGTAGTGGGGTCTGCTCTGATTCTCTCTGCCCCTCTCGCTAGAGAAGGTTGTAAGACAGAGAGCACCGGAGTGGAAGAGCGTTGGAAATGCCTTTATGGAAATTGCTGGGTGAAAGACTTGCCTTTCCTTCACCTTGGAGTTGTCTTCATTTGGTTCCTTTGCTTTGGAAAAGTTACTCTTTTCTGACACGGCTGGAGAGCTTCTCTGAAGGAGTGATTGACTGAACATAAGGAAAATTTTATTGATCTGCCTAGGTTTGGCTTCTCCTGTTTGTGGGTTCTTTTGGTTGTTGTTTTTTTTTTTTTTTTTTCTTTTAAATTTTGAGAATTTCCATAAATGGAAGTGTAGCAGGTTGCTGAAAGAATAGTTGCTAAAGGTTGTCTGGAGGTGGCTGGCATCTGTTCAGAGAGGCTGCAGGAGCCATAGCAAGCGCAGTGAGCTCAGTCACTCTGGTCTTGGAATTGTCCTTTGTTCCCAGGCAAAGGGACTGATGGGGAGACAGGGGTTACGGTAAATGACCCTGGTGTGGTCCAGCTGTTGCCTTTCTGAAGGAGTTATAATGTGTCTTTGGGCGCTGGGCTGTGTCGGCCAGCAAAAATAGCCATTGCTTTGTACTTTAAAAATGCCTTGCCTGAGAATCACAAAAAGCYGTTAATATTGCCTGATTTAGTCTCTGTAGAAATGATTCTGTCCTAGAATCGCAAACAGTAAAAACTAACAGGTAACTACAAAAAAGGAGGAAAATCAACTAATGAACAATCACCGGATTTGAAGATTCTCATTTAAAGGAATGCTGGTGATTTAAACCTTTGTTTTTCAATGATGTCTTAGTAAAAACATAGTTTTGTTTTGTGTTGGTTTGGTTTTTTCTTTACAGGGAAAAAATTGTTGCTGGTAAATGAGGTTCTTTTGCCTTCTACTGACTTGCATTCACTGTGCCTGAAAGAAACTGGACGTAATTCATGTATTTCTGTTTAACAGTGCCCCACAACGCAAGCTAGGCTGTTTTATTGACTCTTAGTTTTTATTGACACATGGTGATAAAAAATATTTGCTTCAAATGGGTAAAAGATGGCAAGCTGAAAATGTGAACTTCTACTAGGGACTGGGCCGTTTTATTTCTCAGATGTACGGCATCTCCTTGTTAAAATATGGGCAATTTTATGCATTAGTCAAGCCATGAAAAAGAAACCAAAGACAGGAGATATGTTTTGTCCTAATGATTGATATCAAATAGCCATTTCTAGAGAGGAGTAAATCTATATAAGTCTATGTAAAATCTAAATCCATATAAATCTGTACATTTATAGATTTAAAATTACAGATTTAAAGGTAGGATTGAAAGATAAATCTGTGTTTGGTGTTGTCATGATTCAGAACAGTGAACAACTGCTGTACTTGTATGTGTGGAAACACCAAAAAAGAAGGTGACTTAAAACACTGTGGTTTGGATTGTCCAATATTTTATGGACTAAAAGCAAAGCCTGATGTTTTCAGAGTGGGAAGGGCTCTACCCTTTTGGTCGTTTTGTTTTCTGGAGAGTCTGTGGCAGGAGTAGTTTTTTGCCCTGTAAGATTTTGAGGCGGCTGGTGTGTACACATTTGTTTGCATAAGACTGACTGTATTTTTGTTATTTAGCCATGGTGCCTGGAATCTCAGATAGATTCTTTTATAGTGTGTTTGATAGTTCAAGATAAATATACAACTGACTTTTCTTATCTCTGAAAAATCTAAGTATTTAGAAAAATGGGGTTTCAAAGGAAATTGAGATGACTCCACACAAAGTAGSTCTCATTGCTGAGAAGGCAGGAGCCTGGGAAAGCAACTCTATCTGGAGAAACATGCTAGTTCTTGCACATGTTGGAAGCCAAGTTGCATAACAGGACTAAAAGACAGCATTACCTGCCAGTGTCTGAATTAACAGTGAGGGCTCAGAAGAGGTTTGAGGAAAGAGGCAAAAGAATAATTTAGCCTGTACTTCTGGAAGTTTATCCAGAGCGGTTTTACTTCAAGGGCTGCTTTAATTAGTGGTGAATGGTGTCTGTCAAAGGAAATGAAAATAGAAAGAGTTAAGTCTGAAGAAATTGCCTAAACCTTTTGCATGCCTTACTTTCRTAGTGTCAGTGTCCTCTGTCTTTTGCTCTGCATTGCAAAGCAGTGAAACTGCCCCATGTAGAGGCCAGGGAGAAGACAGACTGTAACCTGTATTCAATGAATGTCAAAAGTCTCAGTCTAGCAATGGATGCTTTTGAATAAAGGTGGAAGAGGCATTGGCCAACTTTTGCTATGTGCTGGCCTTCTTCAGTAGTGAGAGAAAGTACGCTGAAGTGTCGGTATTGTCTGAGATGTTTTCCTGGAGAGAAATCTTGCTCGGAAAGAGTGGTTCTTTCTCAGTTTTAACACAATATAATTTTTCTCATAGAAATCCAGGAATCTTCTTTGAAAAACAAAAAGCAGAACTGAACCCCCACCCATGTTGGCTAGCAGAAGTATTTTGTGGATACTTGAGTAAAATATACTCATTTTATCGATGCTTAAATACAGCCACCTCCCTCTTTTTTTATGGCATTTGGACACCATTTTGGCTGATTTTGTTTCAGTGCTGCCTCTGGAAGAAGGTTAAGCTCTGGTGGATTGATGCTCCAAGTCCCATCAGTATTGGAAAACTTGTTCTGTCGAGGCTAATACACCCCATAAACCCACAAAGGGAAAAAACCCCAGCCATTAAACATGTTTGAAGCTTTCTTTTTGTTCTGGCTTGAAGCAGGCAGGAGAGAATTCGGCTGAGGGGGAGAAGCAGCAGTAATATGCCTGCAGAGGTAGTGGTGGCAGCTGAGGAAATGAGGTCTCATGGGCCTGTGGAGAGCTTCCCACTTGGTGGGACAAGGACCCACACAGCCTCCCACCCCCATGGGAGTTGTGTGAGGCTCTTGTACATGCATGTCTTCTCACCTTGCTTCTCTAGCATTTCTCTCTCGCAGGTACCTGAAGCAGGAGTTCTGACTACTGCTACTTCCACTGTCCTGTGCCCGATAAAGTTCATCTAAGTTGGCCATCATTTTCAAAAGTGCTTATTAAGAATGTCATTTATTGAGAAGAATTAATGCTATGGAGCTGCTAAGGGATGTTTTCCTAGCTGTCCTGGCGTATTTTGCCATGTGCTTCCTGCATGCCTTTGGACATGCAGATTCATTTGTGTGTATGTAGTGCCTGCTTGTTCAGGCTTGTAGAGTCCAGGTGATCTTTTGGGTTTGTTTTCCTACTAAAAATGGCACAACTGATATGCCCCTAGGTAATCTCACAGGAATTATTGATCTGGTTGTCTCTTTATGCTAGGGACTACAGAAACATGACAGAAAAAACAGTGTTTATGTGTATGATTTATATATCAGTTTAGGTTTTTCCAGATGCTCATTTCCTGCATTTCCTAGAAAAATGTTATAGAGAGAATATGGAAAATTAATAAGGAGAATCTTAGTAATACAGGAGTTGGCTCAGACAAGTAGGCAAGAAAGCCTAGTACACATGAAAAATGTATCAGTGTTCTAATAAAATCTGTAGCCACATCTATTCTTGGGATTTGTAATAGTCCTTCACCCAGAATTACACATTCATGAGGACACTTCTTAATCTACTTTATATGTAAGTTTTAATGATGCCAAGGAGTCTAAATCACCTGAAAAATCAATAGAAGCCTGCTGTCTAAATAAATTTGAGCATCTGAGCTTGTATCTGCCTGCAGTTGAACTGTGCAGTCAGTTGTACCTTCACAGACATTTGGGGTCCTCTCTACCATTTTTTATTTCCAGTTCTAGTCCGCTGTAAGATTGCATAAAGTGGAAGTTCAGGCAAAGGTAGGTTCTTGCAGAGAGTATCTAATAACTTCTTTAATACCTAGCAGCCCATCGAGAGTGTTGAAACAAATGCATTCACAAAGGAAGTATTTTCAATCCTGCTGTTATTCCAAATGCTTTCGTAAGGATTAAAAATGTGTTTCATGGTATGTGTCTTCTCTGGGTTTTGCTTTTGTATGTGTAATGCATTTAGACATCCTCAGGACCTGTGTGAAAAATGTGGACATTGAAGGAATATTTAATTAGTGCTGGCAGTTGTCTAAGTCCAAGGAACATTTCTTGACAACTCTGCTGCAGTAATTGCCAGCCAGAGAGCGCACTGAAGGAACTGGTTCTGAAAAAGGGCTGTGCCAGTAGGCTCTGATGTGTTTTCCTCCACAAGGGAATTACAGAAAGTGATTTTACTTCTTGTGTGATATTTTTCTCATCTCTCCATCATGCAGAAGCTTAAAAACAGGGAGTAATCACCATCGAGGTGGAAGATAAAAGGGAGCTGTTTCCCACAGAACAGAGCCGAGCATAAGAGCTTCTAAAGAGGAACGGGGAGCTGGTTGCTGTATAGTTAAATAGAGAGATTTTCTCCAAGGACCAAGGAAAAGGAAATCCCACAGAAGAATCTTATTTATTTTCCAGACTTTTGCGTAGGTTTTAGGAATTGCTGTGTTATGAGTCAGCTGACCAAATAAGTTTATTCTGTCTGCTTATTTTTCAGCTTCATTTTCTCTTCTTTTTTAATTACTTCCCTTTTTTTTTTCTGTCAGACACCAATACTCTAAAGGGCTGATCCTTAAAATGGAAAGACTCTCCAGTGAACACCCTTCTTTTGAATATGTTTTCAATCTAGATTTTTAATGAAAAGTTTTAATTGTTTGTGTTTTGCAGTTTAAAAATTCATGAAAATAATAAAAATGCTATCCCTACAAAATGTGAAATATGGCCTATACGCACTGGTTTCTTAACTTATGATTGAAATGTCTGCAAATTTTAGCAAACCAAACTTCAGGATACTGGTGGTCGAGTTTTTTGATAATATTTGTGGTTAACAGACTTACTGACTGAGTTAACTTTCCTTTTGAAACCAAAGCAGGATCCGAGGAATTTAAGAGCTCAATATTGACATTTTCAGACTTTGTTTTAATCCTGTGCTTTAATTATTGGATCTCCCACCCCCAGTGAACTGTTCTATGAAGAGAAATATTTGTATCGGTGATTTATAAGACATTGTTTTCGTTTGCTGCTAGAGCAGGAGCTGGTGCCTCTGGAAACCTCGACATGCTCAGCAGTGTAGGAGAAGCTGAGAACATGGCTGTGCTGATGCTGGCCACCTTCCACGTCATTTCTGAATGAATTGCACAGCCAGGCGTGGGCTGCTGCTGCTGCTGCTGCAACAGTTGTCAGAGACRTTTGGCACAACTCGTGTATGTGTGTAGAGCACTCCGCAGTGAGCTCTCATCTTCCTAAAATGTGAACTGTCTCTCCCTGTGCTTTTGCACAGTACATACTGGCTGACCAATACTGACCTGAACTGATAAAAATCCTGGGTTAAAGGACAATGAAAAATTATAGCTGGAAGGAAGTGAAAGGTGGTTCAGTTTAGATTTGGAAATTACACGTGCAAGTGTCTCTCTCCTTTGATTTCTTTCACCAAGAGGTGTCCTGCAGAAGCACTAACCGGAAGYGCCAGGTTTCATGTACCGCCACTCATCAAAGTCATGCCGTCCTCATCCTTTCTTGCCTGCTTCCCTGTGTTCTTGTTTTGCATAAACTATCTTTTACTCTTGTAATGGGGAATCATAGTTTCCCAGCTGGAGCTGGACCTTAATTGCAAGTGTTGTAAACATAGGATATTTTTCCATTCCTCAAAGGATAATGACCGATGAATTAAGAGCATCGACAAGATGCTAAATTATTTGTTTGTATTAGGTGTTATCTCAAAATTTCTTAGGAAGATGTGCCTTTTCAAACCTGGAAGTGTTTTTTTTCCAGATGAAACACTGTCTAAATTTGGCATTCAAATCACAGATGTTCTAGCAAAGTGCTAACTTTAAATTTCAGAAAATCTGCAGTAGYGATGACAGTGTCCTATGAGCTTCCTAGACAATCAAGACTAAAGCAGTGAGCAGCTTTGCAAAAACAGTGATGGATTGGGGTGATAGCAAAGATAAATGACATACATTAATGGAAGGACTTTCTAGTCTTATATAGCCTTGAAAATTTCATGCTTCTACCTGGGAACTGTGTGGTAGCCAATGTGAAATGGTCTTATTATCCTTTTCCTGCTTTTAGATGTGCTTTCACAAGCCAATATAGAATGCATTAGCTTGAGCCATTCTTGAAAGAAGAACATCAAGTGATCCCGGGGGTATTAAAATCCAGCAGTCCTTTCATGCTTGCTTGTGTTGCTTCTAAAAACATGTAGATCAGCATGAAAGGAGGGTGTGCACGTCAACAGTGTTTGTACCACACCTGCCAAATTTATAAACAAAAATTTCTTTGGGGGTTTTCAGAAGTGCTTAACTTWACATAATTCTAGTCTCTAAAAGTGAATGGAACTTTACTGTTGGCTAATTGGGAGGAATTAGGTCAGTACTATGTTCCTTTGTTCCCAAAAATTGTAGCTCAGCATCTTTCTTAACCACTAAGTTAGCTTAGAAAATCTTACAGCACATACAATCATGTTTATTCTCTAGCTATCACCTCAAATAGACCTGGCCATGGTATTTTCCTTCCCTTTTCAAGTGCTGCTTTAGTTTCTAGATTGACTTGATTTTTTTTCATACTGTAACTTCATCTAACATTAAAACATTCCTCTGCCTTTGAAAACTAAAATATAAACAATCAGTAAATATATCCACCTCCATGCTATTAATGCCTTGCACCACAGAACAGATGCTGAAAGTGAAAAATGTAGCCAACTTTTAGGCTGAAGAATAGTGGAATTACTGGGTTCTTTTCGGGTTATGAACTTCAGCCAAACAAGAGTTGGCCTTTTTTCATAAATACACATTGTTCTTGACTTTCCTCTGACTTGGAACACATTTGAATTGGTAATAATACAGCTGAAATCCACAGAGCTTTGGCAATTTAAGCTGGGGAGAAGAATGGGGCTCCCTATCTTTAGCACTCACATAGCTATACATCTTGGAAGTTCTTACACACTCTTTGCAAACCCTTTATGTTTGCAGAACAGGAAATCTGAGTCCTGCAAATGAGTTAAACACTGCAGTCAGATTAATTCTTTTTTGCCTCCATACTCAGGAAACTCCAAACGCCCCATGGAGGAGTTATCCAACCACAACTATGCAGCTTGGGAATCGGCAGTTCAGACTGAGAGAAACTATGTTCTAAATTCAGTAAGCACATCTTTACTCACCAGGAAAAACCCAGAACACTCTGAAATGATCAAAAAACTGTGGTTTTAGAAAATATTACTGGGGTAGAAAATAGACGTAGCCTTTCTTTCAGTGACATATCATTTAATTATGTTCTTCTGTAGATCAGCATGAGGACAATGCTTTTGTAAGGTGAGAAACAAAAAATTCATTGTGTCTAGCATGATGATTCATATGGCAACCAGCAGGAGCATATGTGCATGGTTTTTTGGGGTACCACTTATTCTGGACTGAGACACAGCTTCAACAAAGCAATGCAATTTGTGTGAAAACCAGACCACTTTCAGATTATTTGGTTTCATTTGGAAAGCAGGTGTGCAAACTTCAGTAGCATTTCTTCTGAGCTGATGTGAGTGCCTGTGTAGCAGCTCATCAGCCTGGAAATACACAGGTGCACACTCTACCAGTAAACACAAATCTACTAGTAATATGCATAGATATTCCCTGTGCACATATGCATCCCCCTCTGAATATCTAAATGTTACTGTATTAGCAAATACTCTGCTTGTTATTTCCTTATTAATGACTGTCTCCCATTCAACTGACATGTCTGAGTGGTCTGTCTGTAATCTAAATAAATTTAGGTTTACATGCAGTTTTGTTCACTAATGAATGATAATTTTTGTCACTATAAAAGGAACCTCTATTTTTCCTTTGTATAAAAATATGAAATTAGGCTCTCCTCAGGATGCATGCAACAAACTGAGTCATGATAGCAACTCATTGAATTTTTTAGTCCTTGTACCTTCCCTTTATGTATTTGTGCTCAGAAAGGGAGATTATGATGACATGAACGGTTGAATTCTATTTGCAGTCATGATGTATTAGCTTTGATGTGATCAAAATAAATGTAAGCTGTATGAGAATGTAAAACAGGCCATATCAGACCAGAATAAAGTTCCTCCTGGCATCAGATTCTCTTTCTCATAATGCACTATAGCATGTGCCAACAGAGGAGTACAAGAACCAGACAAGCATCTGAGGATACTTCCCCAGAGTAGTCTCCTAGCCTCTAGCAATTTGCAGTTTGGGATTTCTTCAGCTTGTATTGAATAGTCACTTGTAGAACTGCCTCCGCATCCCCAAATAAACAATTTATCCTGCCTGTTTTGCATTTAAAATTTTGGCAGCACAACATTTAGCCATAAGAAAATCTTCAGTTTAACTTTATGTTCTTCAAAGAACCATCTCCTTTGCTTGCTATAGACCTGCAATGTTGATTTCATTGATTGCTTGCTAATTCTCGTATCAGAAGAGATAGAAGGCTCTTGTTCCCTATGAATCTTTTTCATGGCATTTAGGATTTTATAAAATGCAATCATAGCTTAATCCCTGTTCTGTTTCCAGTTTTAAGAAAGATGTGCCCAGATGTGCATGCGTAAATAAGGAAGTGGTTCTTAGAAGCAAGGAGCAGTTGCTAAGTAATGAACATGAAGCACGGTAAAGTAGTTTCGTAATATGAGAGCAGAGCTGACAGGAAGCATATTTTATATCTATATGCTGGACATGAGGTGAGTATTGCTAATGCTGTGTAGTGCTGCAGCCTGGGAAATGGGAAAATGGACACACAGGAAGGGTATCATTTGCCTGGTATCAGGTACTTTGTAAGGCAGTCTGCATTTTGTACAACGATAAATGCACATATTTGATTAAACCTAGGAAGTGCAATTTTTTAAACAAGGACTGTCAGCTTTAGAAAAATGTACCCTAGAAATAACTGAAGTGTTAAAAAAAAAAGTAGCAGAATTTATCCTTTAAGGCAGCAATTGAAGAAAGTACAACCCCAAGTATGAGGACATATGTTCAATGTTGTGTCAAAAGGAGATATACCCAAACCTCCACATCTGTGTATAAATAAGGCTTTATAAATGCTTGCCTTAAAGTCTGGGATTGTTTGATCACAGCTTTCCTTAAATATTAGATCAAATTAGCATCTATCATATTGCTAAACACCTGAAACTAATGCCACCAATGGATGAATATCTGGCCAATTCTGTCAGCAGGCTTGAGGACTTTCTCTTTGCAAGGGGCTACTGAAGTACCCCTGTGCATTTTATCTTGTGTCCGCTGCTTGGGTGTGACATTACCAGCAACGCTGCAGCATGTGCCATCCAATCTAAAAGAAGGAAAGGACTGTAGCACATGAATCCTTACTTAGGAGGGATGTATATTTATGCTGTTCTGCTTTCCCTAGAGCTCACAGAAGAAAATGGCCCTTTTATTAGTCATAGTTCAAAATGGTGGACACGTAGGAGAACCTAGGGACCCTAAATCGCCAGTTCCTCTATCTGTGTAGGCAGATGGAGTCTTTCTGTGATTCCCAAAGGTACATCCTGAGGACCTCTGGGAGGTTTACATCTACCAAAGACACTCCTTACACTGCATTAATGGAGGGGCAATGGTTATTTACTCTACTAAGCCTCATAACTTTGCGGTCTCGAAAACCATGGGCAACAACGAAAACTTTGATGATAGCAGCAGTAAAGGCATTTTTGTAGTTTGAAATGTTGGACCTCCCCTGGGTGAACACAGAATTAGAATGTGAATATGGTATTTGGTAGGAGGTATATTTTTCCCTTTTTAAAATGAATGCAGCTTTGCTTATCTGGGTGTCAGTAAGTAACAAAGTGGGGGGTGTTCAATAATTACCACTTGTCTGCTATCTTGATATTTTTATCAAGATTCAAAAAGGAAAAGAGATTCAAAAAGGAAAGATGTTCATTTCTAGTCAGAAAACTTTATGTTGGGATAATTAAGGCTTGGTGCTAGAAAGCTGGGCTTCGAATTCCTCAGAACAAGTGGACATACCTTTCTAAGAGTTGAGACTGAAGTCTGTGTCTCAGACATAATTTCTTCGTGCAGTTGAATCATTCTTGATCTTTAAATGCAGTTGGTAGACAGATAGAGAAGACACCTTGAAGAAAGGCTTCCCCATCTTCGAAGGTATCTTTGACACTT
This sequence comes from Amblyornis subalaris, assembly GCA_018881555.1. Lineage (NCBI taxonomy): Eukaryota > Metazoa > Chordata > Aves > Passeriformes > Ptilonorhynchidae > Amblyornis > Amblyornis subalaris. The sequence continues at coordinate 6,003,548 of JACAXG010000039.1, forward strand.
TAGTATCCCACTTTGTTGATAGATGTTGCTGTTCCAGTGCAGTATCACTGTTCTGTCTTTCTGTGTATGGACATATGGGATTTTGCTATGTGCATGTGTAGTTGATAAGCTGATTCAAGAAACTACATTTTTGTCAGTGTATGCACACATTTATAGATGATAATTTAGAAATATTCTTGAGAAAATTTTATAATATAATGGAATTCTCATGAGTAGCAAAAAGTATTGCAGTGGTATTTTTATAGTATGTGCTATTGGAGTATGACTATTTGCTAGTAATTTCTCTAAGCGCTGGGAATAAAATGCTATGTGTTTTTTAGGAATGTGCTGTAGAAATAGGAAGGAAATTGGAGGTAAATTAAATCTTGCTCATAATCAGCCAGTATTTTCCCATCTGTCAGCAAAAACTGGCAAAAAAACCCCAAACAACAACAAAATTGTAAACTCTGAGGCGAGATTTAGTGATTTACTGTCTGCTTTAACTGTGCCTATGGCTTGCAGTAGAGCTGCACAGCCTCAGGGTTTCCCAGATATTTCCATAACTTATTTGTCCATTTTGCATAAAAGGTTATGATCCCACCATTTATCTAAACATTTTCCTAGTCACCTACTCCAATTATAGCTTGTTATGGAAAGCCAGGACTATCATTTATATGTCTGTGTTACTTTATTATAGGGATGCAGCATAAAGTAGCRTGTGGAATCAGTGAGGGTTTTTGCAGTGTCTTAGCTTCCAAAAATTCTTTTCCCTTGCTTAAAAACTGTTCATCAGTGAAAGGTCAGCACTCCTAATAGCATGACCTAATTCACTTTGGCCTGCCTTCTGGCTGCACAGCACATTTCACATGGTAAAATCGTGGGTTTGGTAAAGGAGCGAGAACCAATCCAAACCAGGTTGAAATCTGGCTGTAATGGGGTCACAGTGGTCTCGCCGCCTTGCCCTCTTTCCTGGGGCTGCTGAGCCTACAGTAATGGAAATGTTTCCCTTTCAGAATAAAATTTCATTAGCTGAAATACGTAATGGCTCTCTTTTGTATGATCAATCTTCTGAGTCTTCTTGAACTCAGGCTTTCTGTGTTAAAAAGGAATGTTGGATGCAGACTCTGCTTTGCTTGAAGTTCAAATAAATAGTTTCATCTTGCATGATTACATTGTTGCATGCTATTTACTTCTCTGGAGTATATAAGTAATTTCCAGATTGGTTTACAGGGGTACATTGAAGAGGCTCGACATTTTATGTCAGTCAGCAATTAGATTAGTTACCAGGGCATCTCTCTGCACTCCTCTAAGTGACTATTGTGCTGGCTCTCTTTGATCCCAAGACATCTGGGAAGCCTGGTGCAGGCTTATCTAAAGGACGTGGTCAGACAAAGTAGCAACTTAAGCACTTTCCTCCTGGGAGCATAATCTAGTACTTTATCCTTTATGCTGGGTTTTACTAAAGGTTTCTCCATGTCTTTGTTGAGAGGTCTTTTGAACGTGTAGTAGCTGAGACCTGAAACACTTTATACCGTGATGAAAACCTTTCACAAAACACAGCACTCTCAAGTCTTAATGATCCATAGATCAGATCAGGCATTGAATGATACCTGTAAGTACTATTTATTGCCTTTTTGCTGGTATTTCTTTGATTACCCATAGTGTTGTCTTTCACTTAATATTTTAGAAATTTTTAATAGTGGTCTTGGCCTTCACAAATATTTTCCCTTCTGTAGTGTACCCCTTTGTTCCCATGTGAGTGCAGTCCTTTCTTTCACTTTAGTCTTTTCCACTCTAGTCAATCCACATAAAGCATTGGGAAAGCAGAATGATATCACATTTTCATCCTTCCTTTTGCTATTGTGAATATAACACATTCTCTTTAGGGTGTTCCTACACWCTCATCACCATCCTGTTGCAGTTTTGCATCTGAGCTGGGTGGGTGTTGCACAAGGCAGACAAAGTCTCTCTTCTAGGTTATTCACAGTTCTTCTTGTCATATTCCACTGACTGATAGCCTTTCTCTATACCTTCTCTATTTACAATCCATCTTCCTTGAATCTGGTTGAGTGGAGCTGTACACTATTTTTCAGAGAGAGTTTGCACTGCTGTAATATGTATATTTTACTACCTGTTAGTCAATTGATGAGCACCCTAGAGTTTGCAGCAGAAATTCTGCAAGTGTTTAAACTGCATTTTTTTGCATATTCTAGTGCTACATTTCATTTGATCACTTAAATCTCTGAATGCCTTACCAGGTCTAGATTTAAATGCAGATATGCAATTTTTATAAGTGCAAGTTTTAAAATGATACTACAAGTGTTTGCAAGTGTTCACAGCTTAAGTTCTGTTCTTCAACTTGCCTTTAGTGAGTACATCAGCTGTTTTTTAATACCATAAATGTGATCGCTTAAGTATCTTGAGTTGTGCTAGGAGAGATTTCGTGTCCTAGAGCTTAATTTCTAGTTGTGTATAACTCTAAAAGTATAGTAAGCTAAATAGGAGATATGGAAAGTAAGTTATATTTATGTGTTTCTAAAGTTTAAATGCCTCCTAAAATGCTGCATTTCACAAAGAAAAGTGGATTTGAGAAAACAGCAATAGAGAGTAGATGAGTTTTTAACATATTAAATCTTGGAATTTTTGCCCTAAGGAAGATTTGCTTCAATTATGATAAAATCTCACATGTTTTAAGAAATGAGTATTAGATTCCAAGAAGTTGGCAGGTTTCTATTACCTTTAAGATTACTTTAAAAGAAAAAAAAAAAGCAGCCACCACAAACTCTCTATTATCTATGCAGATATTTCACTGCTAAAAAGTTTTAACATGAAGATAGAATGGTGAGAAATACAGGCCTGAGTTATAGAGCTGTAAGAAGCAAATGACTATTTTACTACTTCTCCTTTCATGTTTTTGGTTGTTTGTGTTGTCTTTTTTGTCAGAATTGCTGTTCATATAAATATTATGTAGAGGAAACCTTGAGATGTGCAAAACGTTTGCTAAGAGAATGATCTACTCTGCTCAAATGGGCACTCTTGAGATGTATCTGTCTCTAATATTTGTTTTAGACAACCATGAAATCTTGCTGTCCCAATATAAATATCCAGATGACAGATACATGTACAAATATTTTTCAGGGAATCAAGTTTATTTGTTTGAAGGCAGAACTTGATTTTTGTGAGTAGGAGCTCAAATCTGAAAGTTTGAGTGACTTAGATGACCCTCAGCCTTGTTGTACTGCCACTTCTAATCATGTTTAAAAATAAAATTGCTCAGAGTCACATAGTAGTCATTTGTGGTTCTGAAGTCAGTCAGTTTAAAACACAGACCTATGTTTTTGACCCAAAGTTAACAAATATGTTCAGCTGGCAATAATGAATATAAAGTCTTTTGTTAGAAAGGTGCTGAATTGTTTCAAGATTTTGGCAGCTTGTGTCCCTAGCTGATATTCCACCTATGTAAAATATTTTGCTGTGTCATCTTGCAGCAGAAATTGAATATATTGGAGTTTTTTTTTTTTCAGCAAGTGATTTAGGTTGATCTTTTAATTTTAATTCCATTCACACTTGTTCTTAATTTTTGTTGTAGAAAAAATAATCCAAGGCAAAAACCCTCAAATATTTGATATTGTTCTTCTTGGTCATCAATAATGTAACCACCCTCCCTTAACATACTGGTAAAAACAAAAACAACCAAAACCTTTTTTCTTTAAAAACAAGCAACAAACTTTGGTTTTCACCCTTAGTGGTGTGGTGCAAGATTTTATGCTGGAAGAATTTGGGAATGGGGAGTCAGGTTTGCCTTTAAAACTCAAGTCCTAAATAGAGGAAAATATCCTTATTAAATCATTCCACAAAACTCTTGTGTCTCTCAGTGGGGGCCCTCCATGCCTTATGTGGATAGTTTGAAGCCTGAGGGCAAAGCTGAGATAACAGAATTGTTCCCAGAGATCAGCTTGGCCCATCAAGCTGAAACCAAAATCTAAGCATCTGGCCTTCTGGGCAGCTCTCAATTATCAGCCACAGTCAGTGATGTGCACTTTGGCCTGCTGAATCCATGAACTGTCATCTGAAGAGCTGAAACGAGGTAAAACTGAGGCATGTTGGGACCTAAATCATAGGTAAGTTTCCAGCAGTTTCTTCAAAAACACCTTTCAAAAGAGGATCACATCTGATTTGTATAAGCAGTGTACATTAAGGCAAATATTTTAGCTGTTTTAAGCCATCTTAGAATTTTCAAAACCAGTCCTAACAAAGTAAAAATTCATAATTAATCTTCTTGCTGAAAATTAGAAGTCGATAGCTTCTTACATTCTGCAGAATGTAAGAAAGAAGCCTTTGTAACCGAAGCTTTCCATGTAGCGCCCTGTTAGACCATTACAGTTTGCCAGGTCCTGGGTTTTTCCAGCTGAAACTGTAGCTTCAAAAGTGTTATTAACTTCTGCTGCTTGCTGTATGTGTAAAGATTTTATTTCTAGATGCTGAATGACAGATTGGATCAGGATCCAACTGTGTAAACTCTAAAGGTTCTGACACATGAACAAATTATATCATAGCAATAAATTGGTGATTTATCCTTCCTTTACTGAAGGATAGACTAACCTGAAATTGTTACTTGTATTTTCGGAGAAAAATATTCATGGAGATGAATTCTGAAATGTGGTTGATGTGTAACAGCCTGTTCTTGGACTGAAGTCCTACAATACACACAGGTCTGTGATGAGTAGGTCGTGAACCTGGCTGAATACCATGACTTAGTAAATAAGTAATTTACTAAAGAGATGATTTCAATTAAAGGTATTGCACTTATTTAACAAATGTGGGGGTTTTATTTATTGCCTTCTACTCGTTCCATTCAATGCTCATTACCTGAGCTACTGTGCATAGCTCTGTAGATGTTACAAATTAAAATCCAGTGCTTGAAGTGAATAAAATACTTACCATAGGAAAAACTATCAGGATGCCTTGGCCAGAACCTGATTTCAGGCATTATCTCTCGTTTCTGCCCGTGTGTATGTGCACGCCTGCCTGCCTCACATGTGGATTCTGGGAGAGAGTGATGAAAAGGTCAGATGCCTGCTATGGATATGATCTCTGTTCATCTTGCTGTGCTGATGAAGTTTTGTTGATTGAATGTAAATATGCCTTAACTCTTCCACAGCATGTGCATCAAAGAGAACATTATTAGGGCGAAGACAGGCATTTGTTGGTACAATGGAAGTAATACTGTCTGTGCAATACTGTTTAGAGGTGGTGAATAGTGGCATCGGGGTATATTTGCATCTAAATGAGATGAGCGTTTCTTTTCATACAGCTTTGATTTACCTTGATCGCTACAGGTTTTTATTCCTTCTGGGATTTGGGGAACTGTATTCCCATTATGCACGCATCTTCCCTTCACGTACTGTCTGCCACCTTCAGTCAGTGCCGCCAGATAAGTATATATAATAAAGATCTTTTACATCAGCTCTGGTTACTATGCTGTCAGGCCAGTTACTGGAGTCTGGGACTCAGGAGGAGCAATGAGTGATGAGTACAGCATTTATTTAAGTACTGCTTTTTTTTTTGTGTTCTTGTTTTTTATGTTAAATTATGACTGTATCTGAACCTGCTTCAGAATTATTAATGTTCTGGAGAATAATTGGATGATAATGCATAGTTCCAGACTCTTCGGTTTAAAATTTTTTTGAAATCATTGATTTTCCTTCTTTTATTTTTGCCTCCAAGGAGCCTCGATTGCCCATTAACCAGCATCCTAAAGATCTATGTCAGACTTCCTCACTCTGAGTTTGTAGATTGCTGTTGGATGTTTCAGATATGTCAAGGTGCTCCATTTGCTGTATGTGTCACCCACTTAGTGTGGGTTATCTTAGCAAAAACATTTCTTGGCCCAGCTCTTGGTTGCACCAAGTTGCAGTTTAAATTAAAGTCATAGTAAATCAATCTAAATCTCAGTATAGTGCTGACATATCTTACAAGGTAGCCAAGCTATGGCACTTAACGATAATAATGTATAAAAACATTTGGGAAGCAAAATTTGTAAATCAAAATACATGCGTGAGCCTCTTGTGTTGCACATTATAAACTTTTGCTTTGAATTAGTGCAAAATTATTTTCAAATCCTCCTTTGCACAACATAATCATTTACTGAAGCTTTCTTTCCTATATTCTGCAAACGATAAGAAAACTTTCTGGACTATTTCAGCCTTGTAAAAGGTGAAGCTTTCATTTGTTGGTCATTATTGTTTGGGTTGCAGTACCTTCCAAGGAGCACTGGACACTTACCAAAGACAGAGGAAGGTCTATCCCATCCCCCAAGGACTGTGGGATTTAAAAAGGCAAAGGCAATTACAGAAGGTAGTAACAGAGTAGTGTGCGTGGTCTTCTAATGAGAGAATTATCCCCTCATTAACAAGACTTATCCTCAGTGTCTTCACTTTTTCTGTCGCTTTTCTCATTTCAGTGAGGGATTTCCGATTTATTACCTATTTACCCAGTTGTCTTATGATGTTAAGTACATTTCCCTTCAGTGAAGCATCTCCAATATTTCCCTTTTCCTTCCCACTCCAAGTCACTGGGACAATCCTGTCCTTCTGACATACCTAATGGGATTTGTCAAGTCCTTGGTGTAACCATGTTTTATTTCCATGAGTAATGAGATACTGTGATAAGGCATCTTGTCCTGCCCTAAACGAGACATGCCAAGCCAAACATGAAATGGAATGCCAAATGTTATGTCCTATATGTTTGTCAAGTGTGTGATCTATTTTTTAGAGACCCAACTCAGTACACTGAAATATTTTACTACTTGTGAACTTTAGCTTCTGTTAATATGATTGAAGCAAGTGGAAATGGAAATTGTCAGGGCAATTTAACAAAGCGAGCCTGTAAAACTCATTACATCCCAGGTAGTAAAATCACTTTAGAAGGCACATTCTTCAAACTTGAGCTTTATTCAGTAAACTGCATTGGTGCCTGACCTTTTAAGAGCTTTCCCTTCCTTGGAAGGGAGGAGGGGGAAAGGCCCTGTTGTTCAGAGCTACCTATCTTAAATTACAAACAGCAGCCAGACTTGACTCTGTGCTTTAGATCACACAGGATGACAAAGTGTGCAACTGCTCCAAACAGACAGTTAAATGGCCAGCTATTTAGATGAGTTTGATGTGTATTTCATGTAATTGTATACTCCATAAAGCAGTAAAAAACCAATGTTGTGTGCTGGCTGTATTTTAGCACAACGTAAATCAAAGTACCAATCTCAGGTTTGTAACTCAACATAATCTTTTCAAGACCTGATGGTTTTAAGAAGTTTCAGATTGATACTAGGCAGTGGATGGGCAAGGGTTAAAGATACTTTAGAGAAAATGGTTCCTGTTAGGTGTATATCTAGTTTGCTTAGCAAGTTAAATTGGCTTATTGAGAACTCTCAATGGACCATGGCTGGGTTTCTCCTGCACTGCAGTGTGAACATGTCTCTAAGTGTGCCTCTCTCTGCACTGTCTCCATGCATGTCTCCAAATAGATGACTGGCTTTTCATGGTAAAGTTGTGAATGAACTGTCAATCCAGTCTAGATAATAAACTTAGGTGCTTTTTTTTCTAGTTTWAAATACTTTATTCTTCCAATCATATGCCACAAATTTTGATTAGTGGAATACATGAGAAGGAAATGTGTCATGGGCTGTGTCTCTACCACTTCATTATTTCTGAGGGTTTTCATTTTCCAGCACCTAAACAACTATGAGCTGTAGGGATTTCATTTTCTTGGAGCTATCCTCTGCCAGGCTCATGAGCACAAGTCAGGTTGCTCATTAGTGAGCCCACACAGAGTTTAGTCCAGTAACCTTTGAAGTAAATGGAAAGCCTCCCACATATTTATTGGGTGTCATATAGGACATTTAGTGCACATTATGGCATTAAAAGATTTTATTTAATTACATAATAAGGCTTTTGCCTTATCTATGTAGTTTGTGAAGTTATAGGAAGTATATTAGAGCTGATTTTGGAAAACTTTGAAAAGAGAAAGTGTTTGCCTGCTCTGTAATTTTCATGTTGTTTCAGGTATTTTTTTTTGCTATTGATGCTATGAATGTTTTTTTCGCCTGGATCTGTCACCGTCTTATCTGGAGGTTTCCTGAACATCTTTAAAGAAAGTTGTTGACAGACATAAGTGAAAATAAAAGATGGTTAAGAAAGGATTCAGAGTGAGGAATAGAAACCTTTTGCAAAGAAGAACTGATATAAAAAAAGGAAGAAATATTTTATTTTTGGGTTTCTATGGGCAGAAGAATTTGCAAATGCCTAAATAGTACTGAGTGCTACATGCAGTGAGAATAGTCAGGTCCATAGGTGACAGATAAATGCTATGTAAATTCATAGCATTCCCGGTAAGAGTCCTCCTTGTGTATGTAATCCACAAAAAGTTTGCCAACATAAAGAAATGATGGGAAATGATTATACATATAGGTAATTGAACTCTGCAGTAGGGGCTTTTTTACCACAGAGCAGTTCTGGTCTTTGTTTATAAATTGTTTTACATCAAGTGGAAGTTAGTACTAAACCAGATGTAAAGGCTAGAATGATTATTTTTTGAAAATTTAGCCATGCAGAAGAGAAATGCTCCTTGCTTTCCAACAGGTGAAATTTTTTCCATTATTCCTGTACATCAGTAGCTTTTCTTCTTCCCTGTTTAAATTCCCTTTTCCAGTGTGTTGCAGTGCCTTAGGTTTGAAGCATCCAAAAAAGGGAGCAGTTACAGAAGAAACGTTAACCTCTCAGGAGATGCTGGAATGTAAATGATCCACTGTCCTGAGGAACAGGAATGCAGATGAACCTTTGATTGTAGATATGTGTGGCATGTATTTTGATTTTCTTTCATATATACTTTCCTTTGCAGAAAACAGAAAGAGGAGTAGTTGGGAACATGCCCTGTTCTACTAATCAACCTGCAAACTGTGTGCTCTAATGACCCTTCCTTAACAGCTTTTTTTAGTGCCTAGATGTTATGCTTAGCATTTAGAAAAACATACTTAAAATACAACACAGTGTGTTTACTATCCATAGCCAGGTAATCTATAGCTGTTGTTGAGGTAGGAAGTAGTTTTGAAGGTTTGCATTTCTGTAAGGAAGACTGACATTCATTGAAGGGATTTTATTTGATGATGAAAGAAAGTGTTGGTTTAAATACTCAACTTGCCTTCATTTCTTAGCGTTGTTTATTTCACATAAAGCAGAGTTTTCCAACAGTCTTGCTCTAGAACCAGCTACAAACTACCTGTTGTTTCTGCAGACTCCACTCTGGGGCTCATAAAAATAATCATGGATTGCCTTGCCTTAGCGAAAAATTTTTAACCATCAGTATTTTTCCTTTATTTCTGAAATTTCAGATTTTAAGGCAGATTATTTCATCTTTGAACATAACAGATAATGCTGCAATCACTTCCTCCTTGCATGCTCTTTTACTTGAAATGCAGGTCAAATGTTGATGAAAAAGGGGGAAAAAGAAGGAAGAAAATATTGGATTTTGGAAACTGATTGATTAGTAAATGTCATTCTTGATTTATATATCTTATCACTATTTTCTCAGCTTTTGCAACGCTATGGTTACATTTCAATTTCTGGCCTTTTTTTGTCCATTTTCATTATTTTACATGTGCTCCCTTTAGTATCATCATCTTCTTAAGTGCTTTATTGTTGGTAGCAACTGAATTACAAGTTGGTTACTTTTACACATCTGCACAGGCTTAGCAGGAAAAGCCTTCCCTCTTTTTACCAGGTTCTATGAGATACTGAAACTCAGCCTTAGTTCAGAAAAATATTTTAAAATATGGTGCAATTCTAGTATCATAATTGATCATATTAATTTTTGTTCAGGAGAAGATGAACTTAACTATGTTTAAAATTAARTATATGAACTGGTCAGCCAGTTTTTCTGTCTGTAGCTCACCTCTCTTCTAACCTCAGCTCTCTGATTTTCATTTTGTTTATAACATGAACAGAATGAGTTCCTGGGGACATCCCTACAGAATTACCCTGTAAACACAATCTCTCTGCTAAGGAAAAGAACTGCCCTTGGAGCACAGGGTCATATGCAGAGAGCTTAGTCAGAGCACTGGATATGAGATTTCCAATAAACTGTCTCATCTTGAATTGTAGTTTTGATTGGTGGCTTTGATGTCACTACGTGTAAGCAAGAGATGGTCACAGCCTTGCATATGTTCAGGCTGACTGTGGTTCCCCCACAACTTGTATGAGGGTAAATGTGTTGGACTGAATTTGGTTGAACTACCTGGAGTAAAAAGAAAAGATACGTTTTTAGAAAGACAGTGCAGGAATCACATTTACCCAGGGCTTTTAGTACCCAACATGGAGTAGCACTAATCATAATTCTTTGAACATTTTTCCCAGGAATATGGTGGGAATTTTTGAAGACATAAGACTCAGACCTACCTGACTTCTTACAAAATGTTTGTATTGGAAAACAAATGTAGCTGTTTGGCATCTACGCCATTTTACTGGTAATCCAAATCTATCAGTAGCAAAATGAAATTATGCATAAACTTATTGTTGAAATGATGAGTAGTCACAAGGAGAATACCTACAGTGACTCCTTGACCATCATAGATTTTTCCTCATAGATTTCACCAAAAAAAAGATAGATGTTGGCAGTAAGCATGATCCCCTGTTAAGCCATTTGGGTAAGTCACTGGATATATTTCTTTCATCCTAGTGTTTATTCTTCCAAGTATTAGAATAATTCCAGGATACAATTAATTGCCAGTAATTCTCATCAATTTTAGTGGGATTTGAAAGCTGTCAGTTCTCTGCAAGATGTGTAGAAAATATCTGTACTTTGTATATGCACGTGTATATGGGAGGCTAGAGCTGCATTAGATAGAAGTAAAGATTATTGAACATATTATATACAATTCTATTGAATATAAAACTTTTTTGCACCACACTTCCTATTTTGAATAACAGTTCTTTCTTTTTCTCAGTATTGCTCGTAATGTTTTTCCTGCAATTAAGCAAAAAGACAAGCAGCAGGAAAGGCACATTGAGAAAATATAAGTAGGTGCATTTTTGTAGGCCTCTGTCTTGTTTTCATGCAGTGATATATAAAGGTTTTGTTTAAATTTTAATCTACACAAGGATGAAGAATTCAACACAGAGAAAGGACATTTAGGAATCCTCATAACAAACACAGTGATGCCTAGAAACCGTACTAGTACTTTCTAGGGACTTGGAGAAAAGAAAATATATTTTAAGTCATTGTAATAGCAAGCAGTGATCCCCTTCTCATTTCCTAGAAGAAATTGCCAAATTTTGCAAAAAATATTTTCAGTGACAGAGAGAAGGTATGTAAAAAGTTATCTTTGCTTGATTTTGCAATTAATTGATCCAATAACTATTTTTGAAATAGCAGTATTTTGGAAAAAAATCTTGATCAGTATTAAGGCAGCTTAACTGGCTAAATGGTGTGTCTGCATTGTGCTTGCTACTTTCTGATGGAGGTTTCCCTCTCTAAAACATTGCTGTGTAAGGGTTTGAGTAAGCTGGAGGAGTTTCTGCCTGGTAGGGTGTACTTTCTACAAACAGACACTGTGCAAAGCAGGGCTTACTGTAGCGCTGGCTTAAAATATTCAACCTGTAGTTTTCTGGGGAAAATTTCCAGTCTGGTAACTGTGTCATATTTTCTCTCAAAACACTATTTGTTTTCTATAGACAAAGAGCAGCTTTTGTATAGGTAGTTGAAAGTACAAAGAGGTCTCTTGGCAAATCATTAATCTTGCTTATAATTGCTAGTCAGCATTGTAGCTCTTTTCCATAAATTAGAAGAGGGGGGTTAGCCAAACATCTTGTGTTTCCTGAGGCAGGGAGCAAGAAGAGCTGATTGTCAGGGCCAAGGACCCCATTTGAAACTTGTATTAATGTGTAATACCCCTCAGTAGGGAAAAAGAGAAGGGCAAAGATAGGGAGGAAAAGAAGAATTAGCTTAGTTTGTTTACTTCATTAGGAAGATGGAAAACAGGCTTAACTCATCCTCAGCTTCCATAGTTTAAATGGCTTTCCTTTTGCTCATCAGTAAATGATATGAATGGCCATGTTTCCCTCATGCTTTGTTTCTTGTGAGTGTGTTTACACACACGTGTCAGTTGAAAAATTAGTGACCTTGGTCTCACAGCACAGAGTGGACATTCACACCGGGGCCTGGCAGGGCAAGGAGCAACACTCTAGCCAGATCCAGAGGACATCTTCTATAAACATCACCCCTGAAAAAGGGAGTTGAACTGCCTCTTCCTTCTTGAGGATGTTCACCTAATTATTATTTTCTCAGAGGCACTGTTGTGTCACCAAGGTGCAGCTTATGGTATGGGGTAGAAGCTGAGGGACCCTCTGAGAGAGGATTCTTCTCATTCCTCCCTGTTCTTTTATTTGTTCAAAGGGAGTGTCTCAGTTTTCCCAGAGTGACAGTCTAGACAGGGAAAGAGTAAGCTGCCACCCTCCTTGCACTGTGTTCTGAGGGGCAGGCTGCTGGCTCATGGGCTCAGAGCAGGTACGGAGAGACTGCTGGGGTCCCCACACCCTGGTGCTCTATAAAGATCATGCAGGTGCGGGGCTGGACTTTTCTTGTCCCTCTGTCCTCCCTTGTACTTCTGTAGTTTGTTCCTAACTTTTCACAACAGAAAGCTCTTCATTAGCCTTTTTCTAAGGACTCTGAGTCTGACTCAGCTGCTTGTGAAGAGCTCTTTAGGTAAGTCGAGTGTGGGGTGTTCTTCTTTTCTGTGTTATAATACAGCTTGTCAGCTCAGCGATTTCACACACTGGTATGGCAAACACTTTTCTTTATATGTATCCCAGGACTATTACTCTTACCAAGTGCTTTAAATGTATTAAAAAAACCAAACCACACAAGTCAAAATGCTTGTCTGGGAGAGCTTGCACAGTGCTGCTGCTTGTGGGTTAAATATGTACAGCATGCAGCTATACTGCACTAGCAGCTTTTAGTACCAAACCATTCAACCTTCTCTGATAAAGGCTGGCATGTTGCCCACTTCCTTATATGTTTCTGGATAGAGCATAATGATACTGAGGATGTGACCAAGAAAGCATACAGCTCCAAACAATCATGCTGGTGCTTTTTATGCCAGGCAATATGGTGCTCTTGACATGGGGTCTTTCCCTTTCCCAAGCTTTATCTGCCTTGTCTAACTTGAAACCTGTTCTGGGAGTTTCCTTATGTTTTATTTTTAATCTGTCTGTCAAAGCCCAATGCTTAACTACCATAATAGAAGAAAATAAACAAAATCAATTACTCTAAAAAAGTAATGGACATTATACTGAAAGTTGCATGTGCAAATTTGTAGTATTACTCAGACTTTTTATTACATTATAGAAAAATCCTCTTTAGCAAAAAAAGGCAAAAAGTACTGCTGCCTTCTGGGCAGTAGCACTATGACATTCCTGTGCAGCAGGTTTTCCCAGCCTTCCAACTCTGTTTAAATGCCTGTACAAAGATGCATGCTCCATGGGTACTGCAAAACAGTACCACAAAATTCCTAAAAGCACGGGAGGCCACTTTTTGTATGGGAGCGGGAATGCTAATCATCTTGTCCCCTTGATAACCTCTCAAGCACCACTAAAACGGCAATCTTCTATCTCCAGTTTGAAAACTGCTGCTCTTCAGGCAAGGGATTAATTCTAGCTTCCTTGTACAGAAAGTACAGGTGCTATCCATCTTCTTGGCAATATAGAAATTGATTGCATGAACATAAGTGTAAAGACAATGTTTGCTGGCAGAGAACTTAGCTCTAAATGATGTTACTAGAAACACAAAATGCAGAAAAACATGAACATGTAATTGAGGAGAATTCAGAGCTTGGAAAACGGTATTTGCATACAGCTCAGATCACTGGTGTTTTTTCTGTTCATGTAGTTCTTAAATTGTCTTTCCTGTTTTACAGTGTTTAGTTCTTTGGTTAGTTTTCTGTTTAAATTTCAATTCGAAGTATGTGAAGAAGTACCAGATGGTTATACAGTCGGGATTGGTGGCAGAAAGGTAGCAAATGATTTTATAATATGAACAAACCAGGTTCTAGCTGTTTGATCTCAGTAATTTTTTCCAAGATTGGAAAGCCATCTATTAAATTTCTGTTTCCCATATGAGCACTCATAGGCTGAGATCAAGTCACCTCTAAACTATCTCTTTGATGAATTAAATAAATTGATCATCTTGCATCTCACACTGTGAAGCAAATGCTTTGATCCTTTCATCGTTCTTCTTGCTTTTTCCCCTGCAACCACTCTAGTTTTTCCAAGTCCTTACTGCGAAAGTGAGAACTTGAACCTCAGTTCCACTGCCAAGAGCCAAGGTGTTGTACTTACTCATCCTGTATCTGCCTTTCATCATATCATAGCCTCTTGAAGCAGTGCTACACGAAGAATTTGTGTACATCTTGTCATTTAGCCTGACCTCAGGACTTTGTCAGAGGCACAGCTCAGGGTTGAGCTTACCACCTAGAAAAATGCTATTTCTTATTCCCAGATGAAAGCCTGTAGGCTTTTTAACAGAGCATTGTTTGGTTATGTTGATGCAGGAGAGAGCACGCTGATGTCAACTTTTGAGTCAGTGTGATGTGGAGCTCTAGTGAGAATAAATAGTTTTGCTATTTTCATTGAAAATAGCATGATTGTAAAATGAATGCATATCTGGAAAAAAAGAAAAATACTTCGAGATGCAGGTGAAATGGGAAAAAGATCATGGATGGGATTGGTTTGGTTTTGTGTGGGGTTTTTTAAACCAATACAGTAATTCTAATAGCCTAATTTGGAATGTTAGTTTCAGAAGTCAGAGTTTAGGCATTATTTAAGATCGTTATTTTGCATTCCCATGTTTATATAACAGACCTCATGTAACTGAGTATAGAGGGGGGGAAGAAAATCCTTTGATCCTTCAGCAAAAATGTTTTTATGTAAGTAGTCTTCTCATGGTGAGCTCTGGAAGTCTGGACAGATCATTGTCCATCTGTTTTTACAACTTTCTGTGATCACCATCCAGCAAATGCTGTTTAATCTACAGAGAATAAACACTTCCAGAGTTGACAATGTGCTTCCCAGGTGCTGAGGGGGAGGGTCACGCAGCCAGGCCATTTGCTGAAATGTAGGAAAACAGTTGTCCAGAGAAAACAAATATCCATGGAGACTTCAGGGAAGAATCACATCTCTTTCATTTTCCTTTCTTTTTAGAAACCAGAGACTCTTTTGGAAGGAAATATAAAGGTACTGGTAACTTGTCTTGTGCTGGACGGGTTAGTGCACAAGAAGGAAGAGATGCCAAAGACCTTTAGAATCAGTAGCTCTTTTTTTAAGATTAAAGGAGTGTGAAGGAAACATGTAATGTTTGTGCAGAAGGTTAATGAAACAAATTCCCATAACTGTGTTTCCATTTGGAGCACTGTTGATTGCTGGAAGAGGCATCGGAGGCCCAGAAGTGCAGCGTGGAAACGAGCCACTGTGTCTGGATCGTGTCATGGCAAGGAGGTTTAGTAGCGCTGAGGCGCTGCCCTCATTCGTGCTGGAGCTTAACATGCCCTCCAACACGTTGTGCAGTAGGCAGACAACCAGCTCTCATTGCTGTTCGTCCCAAGGACTCTGCCTGTCTAGGCTATGTTCAGATCAGAAATTCTGTGCTGTTTTTCTCACCCCAAGATAAGCTTGCAGGGCTTAGGCTCCCTGGCATAGGATATAAGTATTGTACATATGTTTTTATGTTCTGGTAACAAAAAGGCATATATACCACTGTCACTGGTGCTGCTCTAACTACAGCATTGCTAACTTCTTCGTATCCTGCTCTCGGCTTTGTGTGCCATTGTGAGTGTTTGTATTTCTATTCACAGGATATTCCTTCATGGGAATCCAAAGGGCATTACAGAACCGATCACCAAATTTCCTGTGCTGTAATACCTTGCTTCAAGTACTCTGCGCTTCTGAAATACACAGAATATCCAGAGTTCTTTCCTTATCTTCTTAAGAGTTCTTCACTCTGAAGTGTACAAGACCCTGTATTCCTGGAGAGTTTATTCCCCAAATTGCTCAGGATACCTCAGCTTCATACCTCTTTTTCAATTTCTTTTTTTTTTCAGGTCTCTCTCTCTCAGTAGATGGTTAGTAAGATAGATAATATGTGCGTGAGCCTAATTTTGRGGCCTAACTAACTTCCCTGGCATCCTTCCATAAAGTGCATCACCTGTGTGTGGTAGGGTTTCAGAAGGGGAAACAGGAGAGGAAATGAAGGAATTTGGCCTTTTGACTACTTCTTCATGAGCTTTTTGGAAGGAGTGGGACGGGGCCCTTCTCTTGATCAGTCCCCAAGTACATAAAAATAAATCTTGTCCAAACACATGCCTTTCTCTAGCTGCAGTGGTTTCAAAAGTTGCCCTCTGAGCTGGGATTCCTTCTGTGTTTTCTCATCCCAAATTTAAGGCTTGGTGGTTTTAAAATGTAAGTAAATGCTTCCCATCTTTGCCTCTAGTCCATAAATATCACATATCATCTAAGCTGCTGAAATTAATAAGTGTAGTGAAGAAACCACATACACACCCCAACTGGCCTTCTTGTGTGGCTGGACTAGGCCAACAGCACTGCCTGCCAGCAGTATCCATCACTGCCAAATGCGAGTCTATTGGATGTGCAGCAGTAGGTTCATGAAGTATTTTGCCACTACAGGTCAAGCAATTGAATATGAATATTGGCAGGATCACATTGCAAGGGTGTTATTTAACAGAGCTGTTTCTTCTTAGAAAATGATTTTTTAAATGGACTGTGGAACTAGCTCAGGACTGAAAGGTCTTGTGTCTAACTGAAAGGCTGTATAAACAGCAGCCAACAAAAGACGTAAAAGCTGGGAAAACTCCATGCCCTGAATATGGCTGAGTCAAGTTCAGGATCAGCACACTTCTATTCTGCACAAGAAAAATCACACCTATTCCTTGCCACCTGGTAACACCAAACAACTGAGGTTACTGGGATTCAGTTTGATAATC
Organism: Amblyornis subalaris; assembly: GCA_018881555.1. NCBI lineage: Eukaryota > Metazoa > Chordata > Aves > Passeriformes > Ptilonorhynchidae > Amblyornis > Amblyornis subalaris. The sequence goes on from JACAXG010000039.1 coordinate 6,020,568, forward strand.
AAAGTGGGACCTTTTTTTTTATCATGACTTAGGCTACTTCAAACAGCATCAACTGTTTCCATCTTGCTAATTATCTGTAGTAGGGAAGCCTAATGAAAATTTAAGAATAATTTCTGCTCTCATTTTGTTACCCACAAGTATTTTTCTAGCCTGTCATGATTTTCTGTTAATCTATTCAMCACTATGAAGTTTAAAAACGGTAATGAAGAAAAATAATTTGTGGGTTACATCACTTCAGAGCAGACCTTTGAGGTTTAGCTGCAAGGCCAAAGTCACCAGGCAGTGGTTTTGACACAAGATGCTTTATCATCTGCAGAGCTTAAGTTCAGTGGTTCTTTGAAAGCTGGGAGATGCCTGCTGAGAACTCGTTTATGTCAGGTTGACCTTACCAGCAAGAGACACTGCAAGCAAAGATTTTAAAAAGGGGTGTTGGTGACATACTTATTTATTTACCCGTCTGTTACTGGTCATACTTTGAACCATAAACTCCTTGCAGAGCCTCATTAGGTTCACTTAAGGGAAAGAATACAGGAAAACTACTTTGTCTTTTCAGTACATATTAAATTTAATATCTAAATATGTACATATGTGTGTGTATATATATACACACAGAGCTCTAAAGAGAGAGGACTATTTAACCATATTTTTACTAGATAATTTAAAATGGTAAAATGCTTGCTAGGATTCAGGACTCTGGCATAGGATATGTTGTCCCCAAAGTACTCAAAAGCATGGTACATTGTACTAATTATAAAAGCAATATCCCCATCTGCTACTTGTTCACTCTGGGCTGCCAGGACATGGATGATACAGTAGATAGTACTGACCCTCAAGATTAGAAGGTAACAAATTTGGGATAGCGTGGATGCTCTTCCGCGCTCTTTTGGTGGTTTACTGTATGACACTGGTCAACTCATTTCTTCTCACCATCTTTGTTACTCTCACTAGCTTTTTCCTTTTGATACCTGTTGCTTTCGGACACTTTCTTGCTTTCTATTTGTGCAGAACATAGCACAGAGCAGCCCTGTTCTTGTCACTGTAGCGTAAATATTAGTGAGAGGAAGGAGAGAAGCACTTTTCTCTGGTTGTTATTCAGTGTTTCCATTGCACTCTAGGGAATACTGTGGCCAGGTTGACATGAAATTTGGAAATGGATAGAAGGAAAAAGGGCTTTTCTTGAAGTGATCCCCCCACTCCCTCAGGATAGTGTGGATCCTGTTGTTAGGAAACTGGATGTTTGCTTCCTGTGTGTGATGGAGCTGGTGACTCTGCTGGTAATACACCTGCTTAAGTGGTTTTTGCTGGATCGCAGCCCGAACAAATTGTGAATTCCTTATCCTCTCGTATCTACATTACTGCATGCTTCAGAGCTGTAGCAAGGAATTTTAGTGTCCAGGGTAACACCTTGTACTTGGCAGCCCTCCTGCTCCCCCCACGTGGTCTCCTGAGTGTCAGCACCTGGGATGGGGGAGGCTCGGGAACCGAGTCCCAGCCGCAAGGCAAGCGGCTGCAGCCCACCTGTGTGGCTGCCTGGTCCTGGCCCCGCTGCCATCGCCGTGGCACTGTTCTCCCTTCCATCTTCATTTGGAGATAATGCTGAGGGAGGGTGCTGCTTTGCCGTTTAAAAGGGACTACTCTTGCTCCCTTTGTAAAAAGGTTTGGGCAGTGGCCAGAGGCAGGCTGCTGGGTTATTCCCACCATCCAGTTTGGATGCTGCTTCTGTCCCTGGCCCTATCTTCTCCCTAAAGTTTTCCTTGCCCTTCCCCAAGCCATGCTTCTGTCGGCATCAAAAACTCTCAATCTGCTTGTATTCAGTCCCTACTTCTGAAGTTTTACGTGGCACGATCTTATTTATTTAGACTGGTCCCAAATCCACCGTTACAGTTGATCCATTTAGGCAGCAGCCCCATAACTCCTATAGTTTTGACAGTAAGCCCTTGTAGGTAGGTCTTCCTCCAGGAAAGCCTTTGAGATGATTGAAATGTAATTAAAAAGTGAAGACCAGATGTTTCTTCCCAGATTATATTTTCAAGATCACAACAGTCCTTTCAAAAGGGAGGAGAGAAAAGGGAAACAAGAAAACCTCTACTGCTCTGCTTTAGCAAGGGAATTTCCTGAAGTATATAGAAGAAAAATCTGGATTTTGTTAATTTTTTTTTTTCCACACTGAAGTCTGTAAGCGGCTTGAAATGGTAATAAAACAAAGTGGACTTTCCATTCCATTGTGCAAAGCCAGCAGATTTGTTTTTCCCTCATGCACCTGCTTTGTTGCTCAGCCTTTCCAGAGGAAAAAAAAAAAAAAAAAGGTGACTTTTTTTCTGGAACAGTGCTTTACTAGTATTTTTTTTTCTGTGATTTGCCACAATAAAAATGTTTTCTTGGATATACTTTTGAAAATCTTTCATTCCATTCCATGAAGGCAAATAAAGATTTGGAGGAGTTGGGGGAGAAAATCCACATACATCAAAAGCAAAAGAGAATGTTTGAATAGGTGCAAATCTCTATAGTAAAACTGCCAGGAAACACACAAAATTAATATAATTATGGTGCAGAACTGGCAAATTAGAGAAGATGTGCTCCTGCCATCTTTAAACAAGACACTTCTTATACAGACAGAATGATTATTTGATACGTTGAGGTTTCTTCTAAGTATTTAATTTTATTCTGTGGTCTGTGTATTATGTTGTCTTTGTACTGTCCTTGACAAGAAAAAATCCTGCCAAAAAAGGTGGGTTTTTTTCCCAGGAGAGCATGATAGTGCTTTGTGTCTTGTAGACAGCAAATATGTGGGTAAACTTTACAGGTGTTTGCTTATTATCTTTATAAAAGGTTAGATACAGATGTGTTRTTTAACTTATCAATTTAAGCTGACTTGTAAAATTCAAGTACTAGTAAATGTYCTGTGAACCTCTTCAGGACATACTAAATCTACTTTATGTCCAAGGAACCATTTCAGTTCCACACTACAAGAAGAATATAAATACTTGAGTAATTTTTATATGAAAGTAGCACTAGTACTCCCACAGAGATTATGGAGGAGTTTTTAGAGATCAGTGCAGTGTTTTCTTAAATTGATGCTCCCTATAATTCAACAGTTCTGTCCAGATCTGGGGACAGTAGTGGGCAGTCAACCTTTCCATCCTTAGCTAGACTCAGTGAAGACTGAAAGGTGTTACTGTATGTCACCTTCTTGGGCATTGCTGCTAGGATGATGCTGGAGTGACACAAGGGGACCAAAATGATATCTGATTCTGAACTCCTTGGGCAGTTGCTTTGTCTTTAGATCAGCATAATCCTGGTATATTATTTAACAGAGATCAAATGGGTTTGTGGTTTTCAGCTCAGCAATTTGCTGAGCTAAGCTGAGAACAGTAGGTCTTTGCCCAAATCCAGCATTCAGGTTGTGTCTACAGTAAGGAGCAGTATGGACTAATGGGAGCAGATCTGGGGAGACAAATAGTGCTGCAGAGCTGACAACCACACTGTGCATTTCAGTGAGGTTTTATCTCACACAAATGCTTGTCAGGCCCTGGAGGCAGCAGGCTTGGTAGTGGTGGAAATACATCAAGTGTAGTCCTGAACTGAACTTCTGGGTAAATTTAATTTGAAAAGACCTGAGTTCCCTGGGCTCTAAAACTGCTCTATGATATGAACCAGCACATGTCAAGTGGGAATAATTAGGAAATTTGCATAAAAGACACATTCCTGATTCACACTGAAATGCAAATGTAGATGCAACCTCAGTGAGCTTCATGCTTGTTTATATTCAGGCTACTTTGCACCTCTTGGAAAATGTGAAGGAAACAATAAGAGTAGATTAGGCTATGGGAATAATTGTGCACTCGGTAAGTGGGAATCAAGGCTAGTAATTGCCTTAATTTATGTTGTAAATAACTTCATACAGCCATTATTGGAAAAAGAGCCTAATAGAGCAAGTAGATTGCTTTATAAGGTTAAAAAGAAATACTGGATTGTCTTTTGCCTGTGTTGTTATCTGTTCATAACAGTGCAGACTCTGTTTTTTAGTTACAAGTTTACTCCCTTGAGCCTTTGGAACAAAATTCCTCCTCAATATAGAATATTGCAACATGTACTGTCAAGAATAACAGTTATCTAAAAGCATGAAGGAAAAATGCAATGCGTGCTATCATATTTCTTCAAATAGAGTCTGGGCTGAGGAGCCACAGAGTTCAAAAGCATGTTGTGGTACAGCCTGAGCTAAGGCAGAGTGCTCACGTTGAATAGGATTGCAGGCTCGGGGACTCAGGCATGCAGGGGATTTAATATACATTTACCTGAGGATTGCTGTAAGGGCTTTGTGCCTTACGTTGTAAGGATTTGGGGAGTTTTGTAAAGATGGGTATGTCCAGGTGCTCAAAGGCTAGATTATGAAGTGCAGTGATGTGACCTGTGCAGTGGAAGAGAAGTAGGCAGAGTTAAGATGCTCTTTTCCTCTGGCCTCTTTTCTTAAGTAGACTAAGTTCTTTTGCAAATTGTATCTATTTATAACAGATTTTCATCAGAACTGTCTCTCCTTAGGTTTGCTATCATGGCAGTCCCCTGGCTCTTAAAAACCTTGCTCTAATCAACCTCATTGACACCTCTATAATTAAATGGAGAGACAGGAGGCTGAAGAAGTGGAAAAGAGATGATAAAATAAAAAGAAAGCCTTCAAAACTGTGCTCAGAAGTCTCTGGAGCCACTCCTGACAGAAGATTGGCAATTCCTGAGTTCTCAGGATTTAAAAATGGGGGAAAGAAAACCCAACTGGATATTTGTTTGTTTTATAGTGGTTGGCTGCTACATCTGTTCTTCCCCTGGTATTTTTTATCAGTGCTGTAGGTTACCATGGTGGAGAATATCCCTGTAGACCTCCATGTCATCTGGAGCTTCACATCCTATCTTTGAATGTAAAATATTTTGAAATGTGCAAAACCAGTCTGAACCTCCTCCCTCTCAACTCTGGTTGTTTCTGCTCTACCTCCTTATCTCTCTCAGCTTCCTTCCTCCACAGCCTCTTTGAATGCCAGATGCTAAAATACCTGCTGAATAAATTTTGATTATGGTTTGGCAAAAAAAATGTTTTGCAAAGAGTTGAGGGAGAGGAGAAGGGGTGCCTTTTGTTAAATTTCTGGAGGTTTTGAGAAATAACCGGTCCCAGATGCTTAATGAAGAAAATCTGAGAGCTTCCAACTGTCCTCAGAGCTACTGTTTTCACTGTATATGACAGTGCCGGTGACTGTGTGTGCATTTTCAGTCTTCTAGATGTCTTAACCCTGCAGCAAGAAACCTGAAAGAAATCAGAGTTGTAAGTAGATCCCTATGTGCCTTAGCACTAAAACCTTATCTATTTGTAGTAGATCGCTCAGAGGGAGGCTCCGGCACCTTCTTTGTACAGAACATGTTGGGAGGTGAGGGACAAAGGGTGTCATGGGAGGGCTGATGGGTGCAGGTCCTCCCCTCTGGTGCTGCTGATGGAGCCCATTGTGTTGCTGTGGCTCCTTGTCTCTTGCTTCCCCTGGGACTGGGACTGCTGTATCTCCCTTTCCTTYGTTGCTGCACAGGAGACGTGTCTCCAGTGGACCTGCGCATAGGAGAGCAGCTCTGCTTTGTGGCAGCATAGTGCGGCTTCAAAGTACTTCACTGGCACCATATGGAAAAACAGGATTGTGCTTGACTTTCTGGCCTGATTTGTTTGTTGTCCTTTTTTTCTTTTTTAATGCTTTTGCTGCAAATTGGAGATCTTTAGCAGCTCTCCTATGAGCATGCTTCCGGAAAAGGACACAGGTGCCTGGATATGGAAGATGCTGCAGAGACTTCCCCACTCTGCTCCTGAGGGATTTTTAGTTGCAACTCCAGCTACTTCTAGCATTGTAGCTTAGCCTATCCTCTGGGGACAGGGATGCTGACTTGAGCTGCCTGGGCTGGGCCATGTTTGTCCCTCTCACTGAAAGCCTGCTGAAACTTTGTTTGCACAGATATATAGGCAGTATCTTCCTATCACTACGTGAAAGTTGATAAGAGGTATTTAGGACAAGAGGATTTGTTCTCTAATTTTAAAATCAGGATTTTAATAGTCTGTGCTACTTGGTTGACATTTGTCRCTTCCTGATTTTTCCCAGTATCCTTTCCAGCCTTCAGCATCAAACCCTGAGCAAGAACACGTGTTGGTGATTATCTCAGCAAATCTAGTTTGTACTCAGCACCTGCAGCTCTCTGCCCTCTGTAAGCACCATAAATAGTGACCATCATAAATGGCAAAAACCTTGCTTAAACCCAAATAGTATTCTCTGAGTACCAAAACACTGCAGAAACTGCAGATCTAAACAAAAAGTGCATGCACCCGCCTTCTCCTTTAAGTTTTAGGAGAAGGCCAGATTGTTTCAGACTGTCTGTGGTCTCTACCATGTGTAGTCTTGAACACCACCTGAAAATGGCTTCCTGCTTCCTCTCTCCATTCTAGCAAAACTTTTTAACCACTATTCTCCCTCTCAGTCTCTAAACTTTCAGTACTTGTTTTTGTGAACTTGTGCTTGCACTGGAGATGAGATACAGTCTCACAGAGCTGGTCACGCTCCCCCATATATCTCGAGATGGCTGGTTTGAACCCTGCCTTGTGTTAAACTTAATCAAGGCAGTCAGGAGGTTATTTTCAATCATTTTCTCTGATTTTACGGTCGTTACTGCCCGTGTTACATGTGCTGTTCTCAGCCTTATTACCCCATGTCTCTGTGCCCACCGTGGACCCAAAACTTTGCCTTCCAGAGCTGTGTACCGATTAGAAAGATTTTTTTTTTCCTGATGAGACCCATGTAGTGTTATTCGGGGCTCAACATTGAGGTTAGTGATTGTCATCCTGAGAGCTGCCAAAGGAGATTTGTAAAATGAGCATGACTTAATGAATGTACAGCTCTTCTGCAGCCCATGGTTGAATTTTCAGTATGCTGAGACAGAACATTTCTTGTTTATCTTCATGTGCTATGTTCATTACCTGTGTAATATTGATCACAAAGCACTTCACAGAGCTTTCAGAGAAGTAAATTTTGCCAGAACAATGACTCAAAGCTTTAGTCTGCTAAGAAACTTTAATGAGTGGATATTTGTTTACTGTGTTAAATTATTATTCGGTAATGGAAGAAAATAGGAAATGACTCAGACTGTAATAAAAAGTATTTTTTTTCCCAATTGCAACAAATGCATTGCATAGCAGTTTGTGGTTTATAAGTAAATAAATAATGAAAGATGCTATTCCAAATAGACCTGCATTATTTCATGTTGTTTTCAAAATGTCAGTGGATATGCATTAATAGGTAGAAGTAAATGCAGAGACCTTACAGAGGCGAAAAACAGGCAAGCCTTGATAATCTCAAATTTTGTTTCTCATTTTTTTTCTTCCTATGCTTTGCAACTTGCCCCTTTCAGAGTTCTTATCCATTCTGCTTGTTTATGAGGGAATTTCTTTTTGTTTGTCTGATTCCCTTGTGTTTGCCTGCAAAACATTACCGGTAAGCAGAAACTAATTGTCTGCACTGTACAGCTCTCCTGGGACTTTGAGCTCTGTGAGGTTCACTTGGTTATACTGCTGGTTTTCTTTCCACTTTCAGAAAATTTAACTGTGATTGCAAAGGATTTGTGTAGTAGCCATAATGCATTTTATATGACAGCCAGAATACAAAGATCTCAAGACTAAATGTTTGCAAAGGACCATGAGTGGCTGCTTTCTGAGATGAAAGATATGAGTGTTCTGAATAGCATATGTCAATATATTAGCAATTAACTCTGACTTCAGCATAACTGAAGATAATCAGCCTGCTGGATTTATTTTGCAGTGTGTTGTGTGAACAAATTATCTTTATCCTGATTGTATATATTAATCTACATTATCACCTGACTAGTTGCTGTATTGTTTGTTGAACTGTGTTACGTGAATGTGTTTTTCATGAAAAAATTCTATTTATCACGACCTAAACATTTTATTACTTTGATGCACTCCTGAAGTCCTTCCAAGTGCAATTTTCTGAATACAGAGTCAATGAAACTTCAATTTATGGAAGTTGTTTATCAGTTTTCAATATTTCTACCTTCTTCCTTCTGGACTTAAAAACTTGTACATCTCTCTTATTTTTGTGTAGAACCTTTCATCATGGGTCTCACTGGACCACTTAACCTCACTTTGCTTTGCCACTTACAACGGTAGATAAATATAATGGTGAAAAAGGCAAGGTCTTTTTTGACCTTACCCCCAAAAAGAAGAAAAATGAAGAGCTGCAGAAGTTTAATAATGAAAGATGCTCTTTTCTTCAGAACAGTTAATAATTCAGAGCTTAAAGAACTCAGGTTTTGGTGGCTCGGCCTCGGTCCTATGTCAGTCTAATTTGCAGCAGGAGCTCTAGGGAGGGTCTCTTATGGCTCTAAGGAGGGTCTCTTACATGCCAGGTGATTGCCCCTCCATCAAATTATTGACTGTCTTGAAAGAAGACATTCTCATTCTCTCTCACCCAGACCTTTCTCACCGTGTATGAATAATTGAATAATCATTGGGGCAGTGCAAGAGGCTTGAGCTATAGCCTGCTAGGTATCAGGGATGTAGGGCCTCGAACCCAGAGCTCCCGCATCCTGCTGGAGAAGCCTGGAGTCCCTGTGGGACCTTGTGCTGTCAGACTGTGTGCAGAGCTTTAATGTTCTTTTCTGATTTGGGCAAAGGCAGGATAATCCACCAGCTATTCTTCCTGACCTGCATTCTCCTCACTCCTTCAAAGAGATAATGCAAATAGGCTGCGTAGCCATCTCTGTATAGGTTTTCCTACTAATATTCTGTGTGCTGTAAGACATACTACTTAATCCACGGAGACACCCTGTTGCTCTCCCAGCTCTCAGGTTTCCTTCTTTTGTACAAAGCAAAAAATAGTGTATTCCTGAGGTAAACAATGCTGGTTGTTTATCAGTAGCTTTGATTGTCTAAGACTTTTGCAAAAGCCTACCATCAAGCCCATTTTGTTTTTACAATTAAACCTAAGCTCATTTGTTGGTCAGGGAGTCTGAGGTTTTGGGGTTTTTCCTTTTTTTGTACTAACTCAGTGATAATGATAATAATAGTAATAAGGAGAATTAATCTGTGCTGTCTTCACTGAAATTCACTTAACCAGTACGGAACACAGATATGGAGGTTTCAACAACAAAAAGGAGAAATGCTAGAAAGGGGAAATCTGTGTTCCCATAATGAGAGGCAGGTGTCAGAGACCCGGTGCAGACTTCCTGCTATTCACCTTGCAACATGAGCTGTGGACCTTCTGGGTTAAGTGGTAGCTTCACTGAAGGTAATGGCAAAACTCCCGTAAGTTTTATTGCTGTTTTCAGAAAAACTGGCTCTGTACTGTCTTGTGTCATTTAATCCTGACCGTAACACGGACACCATGGAGACTTATTGTTAGGGTCATAATGGATCAGGCCCATGACTCTACTAGATCCTGTACAAATCAAAAGAGAAGAGCAGTCCTTGCCCCAAAGAAAGAGTGGAAGGGATTCAGGTGGAGGACAGCAGGTGATGAAAGATGCAGGATAATACTCACAATGCGTTAGAGTGTGGCCGTGTACCTGGATGTTGTGGCATCTCTGCATGCAGAGAGAGAGGGCGTTGCACAAGTTTGARGCCATGCAAGGTTTAGGAAGGATTTTTTTTTTTCTGCACTACTTTAGAAGATGTTTTGCCTGGAGGTCATTGCATTCTAAGAAATGAAGCTACTGGAATAGTTTAGTAGGAAGAGAAAATCCTGGATTTTTAGGCTTTGTTAACTAGTGCTTTCACATGGCTGTGGCAAATTACTCAGCACGAAGGCATGAAGGGAAAATGTCAGTAGTTTGATGCTTGTTTACACAGCATGTCCCTGCCAACTCTATTCCTTCCTGTACATCCATTAATAAATAAATGCGCCTCAAAACTGAAGACATAATAGAGATCAAACCTGCAAGACAAAACCTGCTGATCTCAGCCCATTTTGATTCCAGTCTGCCATCTCTGTCCCATAGCTAGCAAGTACAGTTACAACCCAAGATGTAAATGAGAAAGTAAAGGGGGCTGTAAAAGAAGCACTGCCAGATCATACCTACTGCTGCACTCCCACTTGGACATGCACGTAAGTTCATGGTACAGCAAGATCCAGATTCTGGTTGGAGGTGGGTCTAAGTGTGACTGTCTCAGGCTGCCCTACACTGTTTCCCTGAGCCCAGCCCAGCCTGATCCTCCTGTTTTTACATCAGGACAGCCTCACTATAGTCATTTGTTCTTACATTACGGAAAGGGCTATTTATTACCACCAGCTCAGGAAATGACCTAATGTGGCCTTGTGAGGCAGAATTAATTTGCAATGACTCCAGCTGAATGTTGGCCATCTTTTAACTTAATAACTGCAGAACTGTCAGCTTCCTTTGAAGTTAATAGCAGTTGTGATGTTGAAATAGGAATTTTCATAGAGGAAAGCAAACTTGACTTGATTTGGATTTGCAGTATGTAGTGTTTTCCTCAATGGAATAAAGGGTGAGGGAGTGTTTAGCAGTAAAACAAAAAGCATTACTTTAACATTTGAAGAGAACTCTTACTATGCTGTGTCTTTTGAATACAAACTTAGCAATGATGTTTTGCTGTGAACATTCAAGCTGGAAATATTTAAAATGTGAGTGACTCTTGTAAGTTGTGTGTTTTTTCACAGCAGGGACCACACACTGCAAATAAATGTGAGACTACTTTGGCTCTACCACATCTCACCCTGGGATGCAATTTCTGCAAAGGTGTATGAAGCCCCGTTTTAATTAGTTTTTCCTTAATGATCAGAGGAACGACTCAGCTCTAGTATGGATAAAGGATTTATTACTCTAGATGCAGAGGTTGTTGATTATTGTTTTTCCCCTCTAAATTATGTAAACTTTAATAAATTGGTCATTTTGGGTTATCAGCAAACAGATCATGTGTACACATGTGAATGTGCAAAATGTAGCTGTTTCTAATTTAAATTAGAGTTTATTACTGCCACTGGATCTGCTTCATTGCTGCTAATGAGATTTTAGGGGTCCTCATAATGTAACAGCATGAATAACCTTTTGTTAAAAAAGGCCACCCAAAGTATGTGAAGTGGTGGATACTATTGACGTTATTGGTTTAGTGCATTTAGTTCTCACGAAGGGACTGGATGATAGCCTTTCAAAATGAAGAGCTCTCCCTCCCCAGTGCATGTAAGAATGTGATTAAAACCCTCCTCCTCCTACGATACTGGCTTTAATCATAATCCCACTCGTTAATAGCCAAAATGTATTAACATCTGATAGTCATTAGGCACTGTGAAAGGTGTCAGGCGTTTCCGTTCAACTCATGTTGGACAGATGTCCAGAGAAGACTTCCATCATAGTGAGCATAAACACACCTGCTCCTGAACGAGCCTGAGGATGAAAACCCAGGAAAATGGAGTTCCCCTGTTGCAACTGCCAGGAAAGGTTTTCTTCAACTGGCATTATCAAAGCAGCCTCGAAGTGGGAAGAGGTATAGTGCAATTAAGCAAAAGCAAAGTATTTCAAATATTAGGCAAGGTTTTATGAGTGCATGACTGCATGGACATGTATCTATCTGTCTGATAAACAGCATAGACAGGTGAATAATGTATTTGTACTTATGGCAGGATTAACTTTATATTAATCCATCTCTCACAGGTAATTTTCTGCCATTCCAACGTCCCCAAGCAACCTTAAACACGTGCCATTTTACTTCCGTCAAGTAGTCAAAGACATTTTTCTTTCCCTTACTCAAAGAATTTTTTATTAAAAAATGACTCCAGGCCCGTTTCTGTATCGGTTTTAATCCCAGCCCCCTGAGTAGTGATCAGAACATGTTTATGCCCAGTAGCCCAAAATTATCAGCCCAAAGCTCTGACTCATCAGCAATTTTCTTAGGCATAAGTTTGTAAGAAGTGTCATAGATCTGGGATCAGAATGGGTGAGGATTTGTGATAAATCATGCCTTTGATGGATAAAAATCAGCCTGGCTCCATTGAAGCAAATGGAGTTTGGAGGTTTTACACCAGTTCTCTGTTATGCGCACAAGCGCCCTAATTGTTTGGAATCTCAGTTTTCTGTGGGAATGTAGTTTTTTGTAGCGTTCAGAAGACATATGCAAATGCCAAGATCTCTTCAAGGCACTGTRTTGCTAATCTTATTTCTCAAGATAACAATTTAGCATGTATTCACAAATAGAGTCAGTTAATATAAATATGTGAGCATACATTCCCTTTTATTGCACTTTGATGGAAAGGATCTCACAATATTTACTGTTCATCCCAATCTGTGAGATTGCAAAGAGTTAATTTTAACAAGTTTGTCAAATTCTAGTTCAAGAAATTTGTTGTAATCCCTATTCTGTTTTCCTTAGGTAAAGTGTCGGTCACTTCTTATCCAAACTTGCGATTTGATGTTGCTGGGCACTGTAAATCAGACAGTTCATTTTCCCTCCAAGGTGGTTCTGTTTCAGACATAAGTGAAAAAGACAAATGATTCTAATCTAGTTTTATAAAAAACAGAACCTGTGGGTGGAAAAAAAAGGTTCTCTAGATAAGTATCTCCATATAGTTAACTTGATTAGGTTTGTTATTCTAACTCTTCTTGCAAGTCCTTGGAACTATTATTCATATCAAAGATGATAAACATATATTAGTGTTGTAAATACAAGCCATATAACAGTGGCTTATTTCTTAATGCTAGCTTTTGCTCTCTACATTTATAGTTTACTGTTTTAGCTGCTTACCTACTGTCTACTTTGTTGCCATTTTTGTTTAAAACTCTACCCCTTCCCCATTTCATTGGAAATAATCTCATACACGTGTAAACAACTTTTACAGTTTAAAATAAGCAAAAATACCCGCAAGAAGGCAGGAAAAAAAAAGAAGAAAGAAAAAAGAAATGCAGGTATAGATTTACACTTTCTAATGTTTTTGATATTCTGGCATACATTATCAGAGATGTTTCACCTTTTCTTTGGCTTCAATCTCCTCTTTCTTGTGCAAACTTCAAAAGATACATTTTTCATCACATTGCATAAATTTGCCAGTGCCACCAGGTGAACAGAAAACTTTGCCTTTATTAATTAGCTGTGGAAGTACTTCAAATAAGGCACTATTATGTAATTTAAAACAAGAAGAAAAAATACTGGAATGTAGACTTTTGTGCCTTGTTCCAAATAGCAGCCTTCTCGAAATCCACAGGAACAAAAAACCAGTGGTGCTGTGATAGCTCGTGGCTGACTCGGTGGGGAGAGTTGATTTGGTTTGGGGACAGGGTTGTAATGGGGCAGCAAAGCTCCCTGTGGTAGGAGCCCTTTTTCCAAGGGCTGCTGCTCCTTGCTGTTCAGGACAATGGGAAACTCACCACTGTTTTCAGCTGAGTAGGGCACTGGCTTGGGTTTGGCATGTGTCTGTTGCTACCTTTCAGAAGACTTTTCCCATCTTCAGGAAGAAACACGAAACTTACTAATTTTATTCAATTTTAAATGTATGGGTTTGAGAATGGTAGCATTATTTGTGTGTTTTGGGAACTAGTAATTCTTGTGAAATCACAGAGTTCATATGAAGCTCTGTCAAGGTCTTCATGGGAGGAAGAGAGTAACCAATAAATATACAGATTATTGTTTTAATAGCATGTGGTGCAGTACCAGTTACGGGAATTCAGGCATATGAAAAACTTTCACTTCTCACATTAAGCAGATGTGGAAGATCCAAGCATACCTGCCAGCTCCTTTCTTGGACTCAACAAATCCCCATTAGGAGCATGTGAATGAGAGACTTGTTTCTCTGTAAGCAGGACTTTGAAATGTTCCTTCTTTATCCCCATTAAAGCATAATTCGATTTTGCCCTTCCATTAAGTAATCTGCCAGATGAGTATTCAAAGCCCTGTGATTCCCATTTATCAAGTCAAATTAAATGTTTCTGACCAGGTTCATCAACTAGGTATGTTTTAATCAAATTTAATGACATTTTCAATGAAATAGTAAGTGCACTGAGCATTTTTCTTTTTGGATGCGTGGGGGTAGAAGAGACATTTGCTTCCTCTGAACATGAAGAGACTTGGTGTCAGTCCCTGTTTATTATTGCGAAACATGACAGTTATCTGAAGAAAACCAGCAGGATTTAATCTGACAGCCCAGTAAGGGAAGAGTGCCACCAATCTAATTATCCAGTAATCTAGTCGGAATGGGAGTAATTCTAGGCCTTTCTCAAGTCAGTTAATCACATTTCCCATGCATTAGCAGCTGCACATGCAGAGCTTTTAGGGATGAGCTCTTAGCCCAGTGTAGCTCATGGTAGACACAAGAGAAGCATCATGTCATTGTCTTTGTTTGTTGTCAGGTTGTTTTTTCTAAATTATGATAAAGCATTTCTCCTCAGATTTGTTTTCACTCTTTGAGATAACCTCTTTTGATACTTTCTCAGTTCACCATCAATCATTAACTATGAAAAATACTTTTTAATTTTGGATGTCCCAAGATGTAGGAAAAGGGGTATCATCCTCCAACATTAAGAATATTGTCAAAAATTGACATTCCTACATTCTTTTTTTCTTTTTCCTAAAGTCCTGTGGTAAACTGAGGGGCATAGCAACAACCCAAACTTAAACCAAACAAAACCTTAGTGCTTAGCCAACAGTTGTCAAGTTATCTTCAGGCCAGGTGTCGAATGACATGATATATCCATGGTTTAGAAGGTGGGATTGGGGGGATTTTTCATGGAGAAAAATTAATTCAGTTTGTGGCAAAAGTTCAAATGTTTGGGTTTTCTGCTTTTGTTGTTCTTTTTTTATTTAAGAGTGCTTAAGGCTTGATTCTCCTATTTGCTAGTTGTGTGACAGGCACATTTATCCTGCCTGTCATTTCTTCCCCCCCATTTTATTGTCAAGCCAGGGGAGAAATTATTTCATAACTCTATCCTCAGAGGTATAACTTGCCAGCCTGAAATATCTACTTTGTATTGTAAGTAGTTGGGGCGAAAAATGCTGATCCCTGAATGTTTCATCATTTTTTGCAAAGGCAGCAGACCTCTTGCTGTCACTTATTTATTTCTGCAGTCCAACCCACTGTTCTTGTAAGTGGGCAAGATATGTCTTGCTCTTACTTCAGTAGAGAAAGAAAGATATATTCTAAGTGTGTGCCTTCCCTACACTTGCATTTAAAAGAGGATTCTTGGGGGCTGCCAGAAGATATTTAAATGCTTACTTCTCAATTTTCCCTGTGAAAGCAGAGGGTTTGAACTCACTGAAGGTTTAGGTATCACCAGGTACCTTGTGGCTTGGTTAACTCCCTACAACAGGACTGCAATTGTTTGTCTCCGGACAGCATCCTTGTACATGAACAAGTTACCCGTACATAAAGCAGAAATAAATTTCAAATCGAAGAGGAAAAAAAGAAAGAGAAGAAAAATTCCCGGTCAGTTCCCTTTTCTAAACCTTGCTTAATTGGAAGAGCGCTAAAGCAGTTGACTTGCCTGAAAGGCTGCTTGTTCTCACATCAGGCCAGAACCTCAACTCTGCCTGGAAAGACAGGTATGGAGTTTTGTCCTGACTCTAGAAAATACTTGATTAATAAGATATTTGAAGTTTGATGGTCTTCCTATTCAGTGTGCTTTAAATTGGGCCTTTGCTCCATACTGAAACTCCTTGTCTCTCCCTCCAACAGTCACATAAGAAGAATGCTTTGGATCCAGACGTTGCAGTTCAATTTGATTTCTGCTTTATCTAAATTCTTTTCATCTTTCTCACCTTGCTCAGATTAAGGAGGTTGAACTGAGTGAAGACAGCTTCTGCAGCAGCAGTACAGATTGGTTGTGCATTTTTTCGGCTCTCACGTTACTTGTGTAATTCTGGGTGTTGTCAGTAATTTAAATGGAAGAGCTGGTTGTTTTCCATTCCAGTTTGACAGGGAGGTGGTGGAGGTCAGAAGCAGGAGAGCTGCCATCAGTGATGTGGATTTTTCAGAAGAGCAAATGGCTCCAATTAAAAATAACAATAATTCCTTAAGAAGATATACCAATGTCTCCTGTGAAACTCTAGTGACTAAATAGAACTCACCAAGGAGGCATTACGCACCAAAAGGGAGAATGGGGAGAAGTGACCCTGTAAGATAAGTTGAGGAAAACTACATGCCAAGTTCAGCATTTCACTTGCAAATGAGTACCAGATCTGAGCTGATTTTCAAAAATGCATTTGCAAAGTTTGAAAGAAAAAGTATGCAAGAGCCTGCTTTACAAAAGCATCATTCATTTTTTAATTTTATCTTAGTGGAAACAGCAGTTACAGAGCACTTTCAAGAACTGAAGGTGCTGCCATTACATGCCAGGATCTAGTAGAGTCATCTAAGCAAATGTTAGTATGCCCAAAGTAGTTACATTTTTATGTCAAGTAGCAATGAACAACAGTGTATTTAATATGTAAATATAATTCTTGTAAACACTGTTTTATATTCAGGAGCTTTGGATCCTCTCTTTCTGGTTATTTTTTCTTTTCCTGGCCAAAAGTCATCTGTAAGTTTTGGAAATATTAGTGAGATTCTCCTTCTCAAGTTCTTCAGGAATCCTCTTTCATTGTTATTCTTTAACAAAGTACAAATAAATTAAATTTCTGCTCTTGGATGTGCACAATTTACTTATGTGATTGACTTTTTGAGACCATGAAACCAGTGTATTGAAAGAAGCAGGACTTGTTATTGCATTTAGAGATTTGTGCTTTGTTTTGAGTATTCCCCATGTGGATAAATAAGATACACATGCTTTGCTTGGCTTTTTTTCTTAAAAGAACTTTTTAAGTAAAATTACCTCAATCTGCAGATAGGGGCCTGCGGAACAAACCTCATTAAGCAGAAAAAACCATCTTCAGCTCCAAAAGAGATAGGAGAGCTGAAAGGCTTCCTTGTCTTTTGAGGTCCATTTTAATTCATTCTTTAAATTGTGATTAACGAGTGAGATGTTGAGACTCAGAGCATCAGTTTTAAAGCTCCTGCTGAGCAGAGCAGCAGCAATGCATAGGTATGTACAAATCTGAGGGTCCTTTCACAGCTTTATGCCTTGAGTGTTGTGTTTCTCCAGTGATGTTGAGCTGTTTGTCAGCAGACACTTTGATTTCAGTGTTCAAATTAATATCTGCTGAATGAGCAGTGCTTTGCAGAAGTTGAGCTTTGTGTCTTGTTCATTCTCAACAAGAGAGCCTGCTGCTGTCTAAGGAATTTCCCAGTGACAAGAAGGGCTTTGTATAAAGAGCAAGGGGGGAAAAAGACCTTAACTGACGTAAGGGAATTATCAGTCTGCCTTTCTGTACAAGGAGATAACTGTGGACTTTGAACTCCGGATCATGATGACGGAGTTATCATTTCAAATCTTGATATCATATATAGGGCCTTCAATTTTTATCCATTTTTTCCCTTGTTTGTTTCACTTTGCTTTTTTCATTAATAGACTGTGGTCAGGTTCCTGACTGATTTTATTATAGTCTTTCAATCTCTTTACCCCCATCAAGTGGAAATACTTTGGACTGGAAGTACAACATTTGTATCTATTCAGACCATGAATTCCAGCCTCATTTTAGTTTAGTTTTTGTCAGTCTTGCTTAATCCTACTGCCAGACCATAAACACCAATGCTACCAATACCATTGCTGTGTGTGAAAATCTTTACTTTCCCTTTATCTCAGCGTCAGCACTGGGCCACTATTTGGCAGCCCATGTGTCCCTAAAGTGGTACAGTGTGAGCAGGCAGTGTTGAGAGACAAAAGTCTTTGTGGTCTGTGTAGTATTTATAAGACCATAGGAAGAGAAAGAGGCCCAAAGAACTTAAATCACTTGTTGGAGGCCATTATGTCAGAGCTTGGCATTATAACCCATCGTTTTGCTCCCAGCGTAATACTCAGGTGCCACATCAGTCACAGGCTTACACTTTGCTACATCAATCCTTAAGCTTTTAGTGTCTTAAGAGATGCTGCATATAAATGTGTTTGTGCCAGACACAGCTTTTCCACACAACACTGGAGCTACCCCAGTAAAGCTCGCAGGTTAGCTCTGAGGAGGAGCTCTTATGCCCATGTCCAGAGCAAAAGCTGGAAACGTTCCAGAGGGTTATTTTTCATGGGATTTCTTTTTGTTCTATGTGTGGGGGTTTATTTTTACTAGTGCTCTACCTAACAAGACATTAAATCATTGATTCAAAATGTTTAAAGAAAGATATTGAAGTAAAATAAAATACTACAGTAGACAAACCTAAAAGGTCAGCACATACCACAGAAAATGCTGTGAGTATTGGAAATGTGTGGCAAAGTCAAACTTACGCAATGAATAGAAAGAATGACCTTTTAAGGGTACCTTTCCTGTGTGCTGCATGTTCTTCATTTTGACATCTTCTCATCTTCAGGCTGTCTCCTGCCTATGGTTTCCTCTGATATTTATGTTATTTTTCATTCTTTTAAAGGGACGTTAAATTTGTTTCCATCCTGTTTAATAATATGGTCTTTTTAACTAGTGCTCCATTTATTTTGGGGTTTTCTCCCTTCTTCTTCACCAGTTTTTAATAAATAGCTTTCTCCTTGGTGTTTCTAAGTTTCTGTATCTGTAGTCAACTTCTATTCTTCCCTTCATTTCACTCTACTTCTACCACCTATAAGCATGCTTTTTTCTCTTGTTCTTGTGCTATCTTAACCTATTCTGAATCTAGAATGAAGGTCTTGCTTGAATTAAAATGCAAATAATGAAAATTTGTGAAGTTGAGAGATTAAGAAAATGAATTGGCAACTAAACCTCCCAACAGTGAATGAATAAAGACCTAAGAATTTAGATATTCAATACGCATAGGCTGTTGGAAAATGACTTTGCTAAATGTCTGTCTATGCAGTCCTCTTTATAAGCCTACATATTTTAGTTTGTCAGTTCTCCATTGGTTGTCTACCCTTACATTACTTTTAAACATGACAAATATGTGGACTGCAAAGCTGTCATATTGTGTTTGTGAGGCAAAATATTTTATCCTGGTCAAAAACTCTGTAAAAGAATTTGGAAAGTCAGTTTAAAGAAATTGGGTCTCTCAGTGATGCAAAATCCATGACTTCACAACTTGACAAATGAACAGACCTCAGTAAAAATGCAATGATGTAAAAATACATGGTCTTCTGTGAATAATAGAATAACATATTTAGAAAGGAGAAATAAATATTTTTTCCTTAAATGGATTATAGTCATTATCAACCTAATGTGAATCACTCAAATATGCTAAAAATTTATGAAAAAATATAAGAGTAATATGAACACAATTAATAATACCAGTGATTATCACCCCAGCTTRGCTATATTACGTAAATACCATTTTTAATACAAACTGAGGTGGAGAAACAATATCACACAGTCTGTATTTTGGGAGAAATGCTGTTGATGCCAGCCAAGCTTTGCTGGAAGCTCCCTGTGATCAATTAACCAAAGCTCATGTAACACATGTTTGGTAGACATACTTCCGGTGGGGAAGAGTTCTGCCCTGGCTCGCTCTATTGCTCACTTTCCTCTCAGTGAGCTTCTTCACCAGATTCTAAGAAACTGATGTGATAAGCTGAAGCCTGATTTTCCCATGGGACAGTAATAATAATGTAGCTTGAGAAGAAGAAAGATGGAAACTGTGTTGACCCTTGAGACTGTCCTGAATACATCAGTGGTCAAAATAAATGGAGCATTTCCTATTAAGGATTAAGTGTTGTAAATGTGATGAAAGACTAGACGTGGGTCATAAAGGCAAACAATGACTCTGATCTGACTTAATCATCCTTATTTTACTAGACAGTCAGTCGCCCGTGCTGCTCTTTGAGCTCCTGGGGCGTATGAAACTCCTGGCATTACTCAGTGAAACCAGGCAAGAGGGGAGGGTGTAGGTTGTCATTGTGGCTTTTCAGCCATTTGTTCATCTGGCAATCCCCAGCCAGATCTCTGAAATATCAGAGATCTTTGGGCATCTCTGAATTAAGGGGAGAAAACAAAAAAAGAAAGGGAGAAAGAAATGTCATGGGTTTGGAAGTGTGTAAGAGACCTGTTTGGCATCTTGCACATGGCAGCCTCAGGGATCTGCTTTGATCCATTATTGCTCATCACAAGAGAGCTGGTGCACTGTAGCCCTACATAAATTCATGGCAAGCAGTTCCCTTCATCTCTGTTCAGAGGCCTGCCAAATGGGGAGAGATCCAGTTTGCATTGCAATGCTCCCTCAAACCGTCCCCTTAACCTTGGTTTCTCCTCCAGCTCATCCACGTTGCTTATCCAGCACTTGAAATCAATCTTCTGTGCTGTAAAGGGCAGTGAGTAACTGTACCTAGCCTTGTTGGTGTACTTAGCCAGGGTTGGTGCCTGGGAGACCTCTTGAAGACATTGCTGTACCTCTGTTACCTTTCCTACCACTGCTTTCACATACTGCCTCATTACTGGGCATCTCTGTGCTAGTTACAGGGTAAGGAGGTAAAAGCTGTCCTTCCACAGCATTCTTTAGTTATAGTACTTGACAAAAAAATACGAATATTTGTTACCAAGCTGGTTTTAATTCAATATATGTCTGGAATATTGAACTGAATATACTGGACCACTCAGGATCCTTGTTTGAAACAGAAAAGAGGCATCTTGATTTCTGTTTGAAAATGTTTATTACTGCATCAAAGAAAGTGTTATCAATCTGTCAAACTCATTCAGTAACAACTTGTTTGGATCAAATACAAATGTTTCTTTTGCCACAGATTTATATCCAAAGTCAGACTAGGAAAAGAGACTTTTTTTTTTTTTTCTTGCCATCATTAGCACAGCCTCGTTCAGGACAAATTGATTTAATATGTGGAGCAGTGGGGTTGTACTCATTTTGGAGCTATTTATCTGTCTTCAGAGAGCACAAGGCTGCCCGAAAACAGACGCGGTGGATCACTACATACAAACACGGTGTCTGCCCTCCCTGAACTGCAAGGCCAGGCATGCCTTCCACAGGCAAATTTTTTCACTGCTTGCATGGATGTCAGCTTTTCCCGGGGAGGCATGTCTTGGAACACATTGATGCAACATGTTAGGCTACACCATAAATAGAGTTATAGCAGACAATCACATCCAAATGATAGTTTTCTTAGAACTGAAGAGAGAGATCTGTATTTTCAGGCAGAGCACATGAAAATATTTTTATTCCAAGCCATGTCAATTCTCCTGTCTAATTAAAAAGCATACCTCTCTAGGTATATAAATTTAAATGYCTTTAGTTCTTTCTCTTTTTTTTGAGTGCCATCAGCATTCAAATAGTAATTTACAGTCCAGTTCTTCCAGCAGATGTCTTTTTCCTGCAGATCTCATTTAAGAAGATGTTCTGCTGGAGGAGATCTAATGGGACCCAGTTCTAATACAAGGATTTAATTGCTCTTGCTTTCGAAGTGATGAGTTGGCTGATTAAGTTATGAAGGCTAAATGGGAGAAAATGGGGCACTATTGGCCAAAATTTTAAATTTATTTTAGATATATAAAGATGCACTTATGCTTGCAGGCAGACTTTTAAAAGCAGATAGATACTTAACTCCTAAACATGGAAATTCCATAAAAAAACTAACCCATAGTGCTTTTTTGGAAAGTCCTAAGCTAATGGTATGCTCTGAATATCTTTCTCAGACAATTCAGCCTCTCGTGGGAGGAAAAGGTGTCCAAAACTACAAGTTTTAGTTGTCTTTCTTGGCTCTATTCACTAGAGCTGTGGGTGTTTTGTTAGGTTCTTAACACCCTTAAGAGCAGTATCTAATCTTGTGTAAGATTTATAAGGTGCGTATGTATGCTTTCAGGGCCCGTCCAGGCTATCTTTACTGTTGTGGCTTTATAGAGGAATTACCAGCCCTTAATCCAGCCCCAAACTATTGAAAACCAGTTTTTATCTAAGCCTACTGTTATCTGCACCTGTGTTTAAAATAATTTTCCCAAGAGGAGTCTAAAAGCAAAATTGAAATCCGCAGGAGGTATTTTTATACTAAGAATTTAGTATTCATTTTTACATGTGTTTCAGACACTTTGTCTCATGGTAGTTGTTTATTTAAGAGGTTAAATCTAAAAATAGTTTTAGTTCATTTTAATTCATTTTTTAATTAGAAAAACTTAAAATAGGAGGCTGTTTTTTTCCAAGCTAGGTTTGCAGGAAGGCTCAGAAACATGGTGGCAGAGTGGTCATTTTGGGTTTTATTATTTGTGGAGCCTTTGGGTTTTTTTTCATCAGTACTACCTCAGTGGCACTGAGTTTTGGGAGAGGAATATCAGACTAACAGTTTGCAAAGCCTTCTTAACATCTGTAGGGGCATTTCAGAATATAACTTCTGGCAGAGATGAGCTGTGGGCTGTAAGGTGCTTGGGCAAAATCCCCATTGGACGGATTTAAGGGAATTGCCTGTTGATTCGAAAGAGGGGTAGCATGTGATTTACAATCTTATTTTATTATTAATTTAATGTAATTTTATATTATTTTATGCTTCATTCATGCAGAAAGAATACTGTTAGGCTCTGAAGGCAGCACTTGGAAAGGGTATGGGATATTCAGCCTCAGAGTAGCGCTGTGGAGTGAGAAACTAAAGGCTTATTGTTTGCATTTCCTCCCTTTCGGCCCCAGTGGGCTTCCACACTCTTGGCACAATCTAAGCGTTGCATTATTTTTCCTGACATGAAGGCACATTGCTCAGCCTCTTTGCCTTTGGTCAGATATCAGCAAGACAAAATGATGTCTTTGTGTAGCAGTTTTATGAGGGGTAGCAGCTCTGGTCAGTATTTCATAGATTCATTTTATTAGTCAAGATCTAAAATGTTCCCTTTTCTCTCCTCATACGAGGGAGGGACACTTGTTCCACAAAAGACTGGCTCTCACAAGACAGTGGGACATTTATTTAAAACCCAGATTTGAATCTCTGAGAACTTTTCTTCCTTCCTTGTTTTGTCTGGGACTCGAAACAAAAGGAGCAAAATTCCACCCCTCCCCCCAAAAAAGTACAGAGACTTGATGGCCATACCTCTCTAAAGCTTTCTACTTCAAACTGCATCTCGGATTTTCCTTACCTCTGTGGAAACCTTGCTGTCTTTACAATGATGTAAATTGATGCTATTCAGAAAGAATTGGCTCGGTGCTGATGCTACAGTGCCCTTGCACTGGCTCTGTGACTTCTTTAGCACTTCAACTTTTTAGTAAGATTGTTTCACATGTTTTGTATGATCTTCCCATCTGCAACAGTTCAGAATTACACCTGGGCAGGCTGCTGACCCACCCAATCCAAACCGGGGCGTCAGAAAACTTCTGTGAAGTAGTCTCTTCTCAGCATTTCTCCAATCCACTTCCAAAAAGCATGCAATTGTTGTTGTTATTTTAAATTCTCTTTTCAGACTTGTGTATCTAAATAAATTCCCACCCAAGCAAAAAGGGTTGAAAATGTTTGGCTAAAGCAGATGTGACTGTGGTAGATAGCATTAGAATAGTCATTTGTAGCTAAAARAATGCTGTGTAAACATTTGAGGGTCCCTTTTATAATTTAGAGAGAATAGCAGTTGGTCTTCAGCAGGCCTTTCTCTGTAGTTTTGTTTTCACATTTCAAGTTAAAATAAATGTATTTTCTCAGCTGACATATGCAAAAGTGCTCAATTATAAAAGAAATTGCTTGCGATTAGGTGCTCTCTCTAAGAGCTGATTTCTTCTGCCTGTCTCCTACTCTGCTTCTCAGTCCAGGAATCGCCTCTAGGAGATATTTAGGAGTATTGCAGAAGAAACAACTGTTATATGCAAAATGGGGATGGGCAAGGCAGAGACTTAAGCTTAATTTTTTTACTCATTTCCTGATTTTTTTACTCATGTGATTGCATGCAGACAAAAACCTGCTGCACAATTGGAGATGCTCATCTTGGCCAATTTTTTTAAGTAATTTTCAGAGAAACACAGGACCTTAAGTAAGAACCTTCTGTCATTGTACAAATTTTTACCTAATGGAATGAAAAATTAGCACTAGTGTAGTAAAATACAAAGGAAGATTTTTACAAGTGTTTAATTCAAAGCTGGTCACCAGCCAGATGACAGCCCTAACACTGAGTGGGCTGTCTGTGCTGCTTGGTGAGAGACTCCCCAGCCTGCTTTGGGTTCTCCCCATGAGAGGATGCCAAACATCTTTGCACTGGCATCTTTCATCCACGAGTGTAAGTTTATAGATATCAAGATGTTGGGCCACTGGTCTTTATGGATTCATGTGTTAGGATGTATTCTGCTAGCACAGTCCTTATAGAGCAAAGGAGAAGAGAGAATAGTTGAAAGGTGTTGACAGTCATCAGCAATGAAATGACACTAGGAAGAATGCTGGGGATTTTTTCTTACCTTTGGAACTTAATTGCAGCATACCTACAAATCCATCTGCAGATGTGGCTGAGAGAATTTCTGCCCATCTTTGCTCTGGCTGCCAACCTCTGGAACACCCTGGGGCTCCAAAGCAGATCCCCATGGTAGCAAGCTTTCTGTGTAAGCCCTGTCGTACTCATGAAATCAGAGTCCTGCTGAGGTCATTACATGATTGACCATTGATTTCTGTTGCCAGCATTGCGACCCTTTAAAACCATGGTGGGATTAATCACCAGCTGATCTGACTTCATGTGTATTCGTTTTAAGGGGAGGTGGGGGCTTCTGAGTGGAATGCTGATCAACTTGAGAATCTGGTGAAGGAAGGCGTGTTAAGAAACTAAAAGGGTCAATAATATGGTAAAAGCTCTGAAAGTATACTTATTACAAGCTTCCTTTAATGCTTCAGACCTCAGATCACTCTGTGCCAGGTTTGACCTGGATCTCTGCATTGGTGAAATGCATCTGTCTTTGTACAGGTGCACCACAAGGTTTTCATGGCACAGCAGTACTACTCAGTGCTTTCAGCAGGTGGAAAACAGTACTCAAATGTAAGGTGTGCAGGGATCCAAACTATGAAAACTGAAACTTAGCCATGAGATCAGCTTAGATAGATGTCTGCTTCTCAGAAAATTATCTTTGGAACATCAGTGGCACAGTGTCAACTTGGCTCTATGAGTCTCAATGTTGCATTAGAATCTTCCCACTCTGCTTAGATGGAAAGATTAGACAAGATCACAACCTGGGATGTTCAAAGCTATGTTGCTGGGGTTTTTTTCAAGCCAGACAAGGAACTCAACCTCCCAAGCAACAATAGGGTAGTGATTATAGAAAACAAAACCCAGAAAGTGTAAGGCACTGCGATGTGTGAGCAGAAAAGAGGAGCAGCACTTAGAGTGTGCCAGCAGCAGGCTTGGTATGCTGGGAGTGCACTTAAATGCGAGCTGCCTTCCTGGTGGGAATGGTGTGCAGGGACAATGGGAGCCATGGTTTAGTAGAACAAAGATGGAAATGAGGAGGAAATTCCTTTTTAGCACATTTTGCATGCTCAGCCACCTTGCAAGGTAGGACTACTGGAGACAGTAGCTGGATATTAATAGGTGACATTAAATAATTGCTAAATGTAAATGCAATTGAATGCCTCTCTCTGCAGCTATCCAAGTGTTCATTATGCCATAAAAAGTAGTTGGTTTTCCACCCCTGTGTGTACAGAAAGAGCTCACAGTAGCAAAATTCAATTTGCATGAAAGACGAGAAAAGATGAAATAATCTTTAAGTCGTTTTTATTCTGTGTAATTTTATTGTGAACAGATAAATTGTGTATATCTCATTGGTTTTGTCCAAGTTTACACTAGATGTTACATTATTTCAGAAGATGAAAGAGTCAAGGGTAATAATGCAAGTCCCTGTTTATAAATCTGTTTTGTTGAAGTCTCTGACATAAATACATAAAAGTGAAAAATCAGAAAATGAAGAAAACAGCACAGACATTCTCATAATAATTGTGGTTCACATAAAAATTAATCACTGAAGCATCCAGTTTGGTCACTGGGTGCATTCAAAGTTAAGCATAGCCTGTAGCTTGTCTGTAAAAATCAAATACTCTTTTTCAGAGTGTTAATGGAAATCTGTTACTCATGGCTGAGAGTGCACAAGTGATGCTTGTAAATAAGCTTCAGGTTTTCTTCTTTGAGTTGTTTCGGATTTTGAGAAAGCAAAGCACTCGTTCCTGTTTGATAATATTTTACCTCAGTGAGAGGCATCCTTGGGGCCTCAGCAGCAAATTTATTCTGAAAAGCAATGTTAGTGCATAAATTAGCCTGTATCTAAAAAACGTTTTGCTTTTCTGACTCCCGTATGAGATGTGATTTCTGGCTTTACCCAATTCTTCCTTCACAGCAGGTTTTTTTCCCCCAGCAGCCTATGTCATTAGCTTATCAAGAAAACTAGGGGAAGGTTAGGGGTATTAACAAAGAATAATGGCTAGCCTTTGAAGTAACTTTTTACTTTTCTAGCGTAGTTTGGTGTGTCCATGCTTAATGTTGATGGCTTCTGGGTTTCCAATGGAATAATTAATTTGGGTCACTGCTTTGCAGCATTTTGCTTCTCCTGTGTCCTAATGCCTGGAAGTTTCTGGAGTCTTTTACACATATTGTTTCATGTATACTTGTATTTTAAATCAGATTTTAAGGTTTTAATACATCCTGAGCTATCCATCCTCGTCTAAAGTGAATTTAATGTATGTCTTATCTGAAATGAGAGAAGTGGTTTCAGGTGCTTTTCGTCTAGAGACTGATATATGGAGAAAGATTCAGTGTAAATGGCTGTGTTTGCTTATTTTCCAGCACCGCAGTAGTTCAGCTCTGACTACTTTCAGCTCGGTGCAAATTGTATTAGGGCTCCATTCATTCTTGCTCCTTTTTTAATTTATTAAACTCAGTAAAAGTCTTGTAGAAATTTAGTGGGTTGATCTGCTGGGTGATGGGGAAAACCAAGAGAAAGCTGGACAAAATAAAAGGAAGTACTGAGAGTTAATAATCTCTGATCAGCAATTTAATGAGACCGGGTGCATTTGAGAGTAGAATTGGCTGAGAACAAGCTGAATATCTCTACTGTTTGGTACATTTGTTATGTGCATCTCCATTTGCCAGCATAAATTGTTTTGCTCGGTGTGCCGGTGTGGGGCTGAAGACGACCATTAGGAAGAAACCAGCTGTTGGTGCAGCAGGGGAGTAGGTGGGCTTGGCATAGGCAGGACAATACCTGCTGAGAGCAGGGGTGAGCCATGCCTCCACACAGGCGAGTGCAGCCCTCCTTGCCTGCACCATGGTCTCCCTGCAGAATATGATGCTGTTAAAAGACCCTTTTCTGGGGCAAGGAGGAAGCAGGAAATGGTCACACAGAGAGACGGAGGCTGCATGAGAGAGGCCAAGGGCGGCAGGCATCATCCCACCACCCGTGCAAGCAAAGCTGGAGCACATGCCTTGGGTTTGCAGCCTTTGGGTGCCTTTGAGTTAGCAGCATTGGGTTTCATGGGAGCCACTCTCTGTGGAACACTGAGGTTGTCAAAGCTGTGTAAACTGTCTTACAGATGATCTGTACGAGGGTAAGTGGGCTCAGAACTGCAGGCTCGCTCCCTGCTTGGGGGTCTGGGCTGCACTCAAGAACTTGCTGCAGTTTCCCCAGAGAAATATTAATACAGCCAAGCTGGAAAGCTCAGCAATACAGAGTTTACATTTAAAAAATGTTTATTTTGTTGGGTGAGATGATTATCAGGAAAACTTCCATAAGCATATTTAAATTATTTAATATCCTAACCTCTGAAAGAAAGTTTCTCTAGGTTTCTCAGAAATTACTGTGTGGCTCTTCAGGTACTGGCATCTTATTGTATTGCTATTATTTTGGCATAGTTTTAGAGATGGTAAAGGGCACATAGCAACCAAGTGGCCCATACATTTCCATCACATTGGTAGTATTCTTGTTGATAAGTGGAGTCCAAAAATAAAAGATCAAGGTAAGTCTGATCCTTTCCAAGAAGGCATTTTTCAAGGTCAAGCTTGAAGGGCAGTGGAGAACTGATGGGTGATTTTCATCTATTGCTACCTATATTATAGATGTTCTGCTGTGAGATTAGCTTTGGCCTGGGAGCCATTACCTGAGCTGGTAGCTCTTGTGTGTCACTCACCTTCAGTGGTGGACAAGTCTACTGGAGGAATTTTGCTGCCCCATCTCTGCTATCCACTGAGGTTTTGTGTTTCTTTGGGAAAAGGCCTGATCTTGATTAGCAGATTGAGGCGGCATAAGAGATATCACAGCAGTTCTGATCTGTAAACCAGGGCATTGGGACCAGCCTATCTTCACAGGGAGACAGAATTGACATTACAGGCAGAAGATCCTCACTAAATTCTCTGCCCAGTGGCCTCACAACATGATTCTGGGTCGAAAATATGAACTATTGACTTCACATGCTTTTGGATGTTGTGCAGTCAATTACCTCTGCAAGATCCTGGGAGAAGCTCCCCATCATTCCCTTGGTCTCTGAGGTGGGTGAGGAGGAGTAGGAGGAGGAGAACTGTTTCACTCCCTCCTTACTTTCTGGCAGAAGGACACAGCAGAGCTGCAGGCACATGCTGTGCCGTAAAACACCAGCAGGGAGCCCTTGCTGGGCCGTGTTGTCCCCTCTGCCCCATGCAGAGGGAACAGTGCCTGCTGCAGAGGCTCCCCTGCTGCCCTGTGTTCCCTGTGCCTCAGTGCTGGAACACAGAACTCAGGCTTCCCTCTACCTGCCTTTTTATTGTCCAGTTTTCCTTTTATTATCCGGCTTTCTCTTATTTATGTCCCTTGTTAAAAGTTGATTTATTCATTTTAGAGTCCCTCTCTTTTCTTTGTCTCAGCCTTCATTTATTAGTGAGCCTCTTCCATCTTTCTCCTGGCTGACATGAAGTATTTGTAAAAGCCTTTCTTGCTCCCCTTAATCCCTTTGGCTAGTGTGAACTCTCCTTGCTTTTCTGTTACTCTCACTTTCCCTGAAAGTCTTAACTGATTCTCTGTAGTCTTGTGTGGATCCTCTCTATTTCCAGTGTGCCCGCTTTTTTTCTTTAAACCCTCAGAGTAGTCCCTTGTGAAGCCCCACTGGCTGCTCCTTCCTTTTCTTTGAATTTTTCTCTATCACAGGGACTACAACAGACTGCGTTTTCATTAGAGTGCCTGCCAGGATTTTTTTGCTGCCTTTTGCACTCATGGCTGCTCAGAAAAGGGGTTGGATTTTAAGCACCCCTTTGGGAGGAACAAGCTACATCCCTCCTACCCACAGCTCCCCCTTTCAATTTGCAAATGAAAACTAGTAATAAGGGACAGATTAAACAGCATCATGCCTGGGTGCACTGCTGAGAGAGGCTTTCAATGTGCTTGTGTCTTGCTTCTGAGGCATGTAGGGGTATGGTATGCAAATACAGACATACCTGTCTGTACTACGACATCCCTGGGCTGCATTGCTTCACACAGATGAGATCTGTTTTCCATACTTACCACTTTGTGAATGCACACATCTAAAACGTCCTGTGCCATTGAGTTCCACAGTTCTATTAATTCTGTGTAATTGTTTTAGACCTCTGATAGTTTCATATGATGTTCTCTACTTCTTTAGAAAGAAACAGGGCACTACCCTTCTGTAATCACTCTCTCCATGCTGTTGAAGGTTGCCTTGAATTTTATCCAGGACGCCATTCAGTCTGACTATTTTAAATAAACACTTAATATCTTAAAAAAAACCAGCATGGGGTAGTTTGATGTGCACACATTTTACCTAAGCATATTATAAGGTGGGCTAGCAACATTCCTGCCTTTGATTGATTTCAGACAAAGATGCGTGACATATATGGAAAGATCATAGACATCCATTTTCCTTCTGATAGGAACAGGTATTTTAGAAAAAAAAAAGGACATCATCTGTCTAATGCTGCAAGTGAAAAACATATTCAGCATTAACTTGGCCAGTATCCACACGAATATCTACTGCAAATGAAGTAATAGGTGAATATTTCAGTGACCCTTGGTGATGAGTAATTCAGTATCCACCCAGTAATATAGCAATATAGAGGTATGTGAATAAGGCATGAGGTTGCGTCCGTCGCTAGAGTGTCTGTAAGCCCTAGAGCAATGCAGAACAACAGTTGGGAAACCAGAAACACCTTCCAAAAAGAACATGTGTCAAGCCCAGGGTCCCAGCCCCAGAGAATGATTCCAGATGACTTTCAAAAATGAGGTTATTACATAAGTGCATAAAATGAGATGCCTGCAAATGCATGTGATCACCAGAGCTGTGCGACCAGTCATTTTGAATCCATCTCCTGCAAGAGGCAGAGCACCGCTTCTAAAATCGTTTTACCTCACTGCAATTTCAAGTGGTAGGTAGGCAGAGTCAAGTCACGCTCTGGATTCCAGTAATAAGGAAGCAAAGTGTCACAACCCGTGCTCCCTTTTTATTCCCTCTTGTTCTGAAAACCCTGGGAGTTTATTAGCGGTGCTGTTTTGAAGGGAAAGTGAACACCAGGATCAAAACTGCCTTGTCATGTCCTTGTACATGGTGGGAGCCAAGCTCTGCTGTGGGCTTGACAGCGAGACCTGCTGAGCTGCAGTGGTGCCTGTTAGGCTGCTTGTGTATTAAGAAATTGGTAGCATCAAGTGGCTTGTTGAAATTCGTCCTTTCCTCCACATGAGGTTCTCTTTTAGCACGTGAAGGAATAATTCATGCTCAAGACTTTTTGGCATAGGTATTACTGTCGTGGTATTTATCAAGGTGAATATGTAGGTGGAGGCACTGGGGTAATAAAAGGGTTTTACAAAAAAAGGAGAAACAGGATTCCTTGCATGGATGTAATTTGTTAAAATCCCAGAAATACTGTACATGAGATAGCRATATTAGTGGCATGCAGGGGAGCTGGCTCAAGTGCAAGCAGTGCAGCTATGGTCCTGGTACTATCTGGAAAGGAGGAGATCATTCTTGTTGAAAAAGTAGTGGCTGAATAAAGATCCACAGACAAAACTGGGAGTACTATGGTGGTCTAACCTTGTGAAAGCACTTCTGGCTGCAAACAGAGTTGAAAATGCTTAGTGGGTAAAAATTTTAAGCATAAATAAAAATAGGCTTACGTTTGGACTTTTAGTAATAATTATATTAAAATGACACAATTCATTAAATAACGCAATCTCACATCTCTAAATACACAGCAGCTGTTCGCTTCTGTCAAACACGATTCCTTTAGGGATTGAATAGAGAAGAGGAATATGCTGGCTTGCATGGTAATGTCCTGATGACCGCTGGGCTGCCCCCAACATTTATTAACAAAGGGTGTCTCTCTGCCAGCGCTGGATCCTGAAGGTGCCCCTCGGGCTGGGCAGGAGGTGCCAGCTGGGCAGAGTAGGGTAGGGAATGAGCGGATATAACACAGGCCCTGGAATTGTCCTTCTCAGGCTTTGTAGAAACTGAGCAGTAAAAGATGTTCCAGCCTAGGGCTATAAGCAGATGAATTTGGCAGGCTGTAATGTGCTGCAGTTGAAGCTCATAAAAAGATTTTATTTTAAAATTAAAAAAAAAATAAAATTGATCTGTGAAAAAAGCCTGCCACGTGATGGGCAGTAGAGAGAGGGAATTGTCGGAATATAGAGTCATCCTTGTCAGGCCTTTGGTTATGGAAGTCCTTGGCCAAGCCTGTAATACATAATAATTGATGTAAAAAATGCATTGATGCACCAATTAATCGGTCAGTAGTTATATTTTCATTGCTTTCTAGGCAGAGGGTCTTATCCTTCACACCAAAACGGAGGTAGTGTTCCAAAGGTGTAGAAAGTACACATCTTACCAGCAGATGATAGGCAGCTGTGAAGAGCCCAGCTGAGAGCAGAATTTGAGTCACTGTTGTTGTTGGCATCATATGGTTCCTTATCAAAGGTAGTGAGCTACATGTCTCCCTTACACTGCCATGCTTCATTTAGAGACATCCTTGTGCATCAAGAAGTATAATTTGGACCTTAGTTTCTAACCATGGTGAGAAAGTCTTTGCATCTTCTACCAGTCTTTACTAAATTAAGTGATTCTACAGAAAAGCATCTATTTGTAATAGAATACTGATCCTGAAGGTATTTTCTGTGACTTTTATGTCTTACCTTTTCAATAGATGTATACATGACATTTTACTTTGACTTGTGCCAAATTTAATTTTCATATTATGTTGAATCCAGTATCAGGAGGCTTGTAGTCCCTCATTTATGCAAGAAGAGAACTCAGGGTTAAAGTTGGCTCTCTGTGCCAACATCTGTAGAGAAAATGACAATAATCTACAAAATTAGAAGCTCAGAGCTTGTAATTTCCTTGTGAATTATTCTTTCCTTGTTCTTTTTGTATCACTATACTTGTGTATACTTTGTATCACTATATCTATGTATAAATAGATCATGGTAGTTTATTTTTCTTTCCTGGTGATGGATTTGGAGTGTTTGTCACCTGTGCTCTAATACGATTTGTTGTGATATACTGAAGGTTTTTATCTTGGTAAGGATTTTTCTCTCTTGTGCTTTGTTTGGGATTTTTTTTCCCCTTTTCACTGTAGTATTATTCAGGCACTAGGTTTTTATTCAGGATCATAACAGAAGTTTGATAAGAACACTCTAGAGAATGAAATTCTGACATGAGAAGAGGTTTTAAAACAAAAACCACGATTTTATTAACTGGTAGACTAAATTGTGTGGCCCAACATTTGTAGTTTAAAACAGCTCTATGTAGTGGTGAAATCAAGCATAAGCATAATTATATGGCATTGACAGACTTATCATTTGGGTATTATATCTTTATCCACTGCTGCTTGATACTGAATAGGTGAGCTCACCCACTCTTTGTATCTCCTGCATGATAACTAACATCTGTGCAGAACCTTCACCTTTCAATTTAGACCCCCAAGAGTCAGTCTCTTATCTTTGGGGACAAAGAGAGGCAGATACAACATTAATAAAGCTTGCCAAGAATTAGCATACCGCCCTTTTAATTCATAATATAATCTAGGTATTCTTTTTTGGTCTTTTATTTATCTATTTTCTTCATGCCTTTACCTCACACTGAGCTCACAATGTAATATGCACATGAAATTGCAATTAAGTGCACCTAAATAAATGTACAGCTTTTAAATTCTCCTCCTTTATGAACTGTGTAAAGCCAGGCCTCTGGAATGCAGTAGGAAAAAGAAGCAAATCTATCTACAGGTGTCTTCTGGCTTAAAGGAAAAGCAAAAAAATCAGAGCATCTGCATTTCCTTTGTCCTCTCAGGATCACAGAGGTTGTCTTTTCTGTTTTGGTGAGATTAAGCATTTGCAGAGGTTACAGGAACAGGGATACTGCAGGTTAGATATTAGCATACTCCCTGTCCGACAGAGAGTTGGCCTTGCAGTAAGATTTTAACTCTTTCTTTTCTAGAGCTACTGAAGAACGTTGTGTGAATTTTGAGCCTCTATATCTATTGATATTTTCTACACATTTTAGCAGCAGTGAACTAATGGTACAATAATTAAAAATAAATGGTTAATATTTTATTAGTCCTACTCAATTTTGTTTGTCTTGTAGGGTTTATTTCAGTTTCTATTCTCTCCTCCCTCTTTCTGCTCATCCTTTTGCCATTGCTTTTCCTCACATCCTTTTTGCACAGAAAACAGCACAGTGCTGTTCTCCATGCTCAGACAGCTCCTTTCTGACTAAGGAGGTACTTTACCTCCTGCTGTCTCACGTCTGTCTTCACAGATGAAAAAAAAAACACCCAAAACCTCCAGAGAATAGCTCAAGTTCTGTGATACTTTTTCAATAGGTAATACAATGCTGGGCAGCAAAGGCTAAGTAGCTAAATTCAAGCACCTTTGCTGAAAATGTCCATCTAGCATCTTTCCTGCTACAAGAGTGACAGCCCTTCACATTTTCCTCTTAATTTGTACCCTTTGGTTGACTGTAGTATTGATTTGTGCATTAAGGATGATTTAATCTTTCTTCCACCTTCTTATTAAGAGGGTTTGAAACCCTACCTGGAGTCTTTATTAGCTTTTGACATCACAAAGGGAAATGTCAACACATAATGAGATAAATTTCAACATCGCGGAAGACTGGAATACAACTTTCATGAAAGATGGATATAGGCAACACTTACCAAGATAAAAAAAAAGCCCAAAAGACAGAACCCTTCCTTTTCAGCATCCATCCATCTTTCTGTTTGTCTGTTGCTGCATTATAGTATTTATTAGAGTTTGTCTTGTTATACAATGGATTGCCAGAATCATGATTAAGAAGCTTATTCAAATGAATTAAAAATGTTTAAATGAAAAAGACCCGGAGAAGTAATTGCCAAAATTTAATCAAGGATTTAATTTGTAGCACAGACCAGCCAAATGGATTTTGCCGTTTTTCACTGCACTATTTGTACAAGGAAATTAAAAAGTATAAAGAGTCAAAGACTCAGCAGTGTAACCCTTTAAGAATATTGCAGTGTGCTCACTTATTCTCATTAGCCGTATTATATCAAACTTGCTCCTGAGGGCTTGTAGTTTGCAAAGCCAGACCACAGACGGGGGAAAAAAAGATGATAGCATTTTTTCCAATGTCATAAATTACTGCCAGCACACATTAGATGATTTCTTCATGCATTGCTGTAAGCAATGGTAGGTTAAATATCCCCCTTCTTAATGCCACTTAGTAATAAATGCCCTCATTTTAGCATGTCATCTTTAGCTGAACTGAAATAGCTGAGACTAAAGAGCTGTTGGGGTTTGAAACAGAAACATTTCGCTTGCATTTACTGCTGAGAAATACATACATGGCACCATTATGCTGTCTCTGTTTCACTGATGATAATAAGGTATCATCAAGCCTGGCATATCTGTTTGAACATGTTTTGCAGAAGTCTAATCATTAAGTAATATGTATCCCATTTCATCCATCATTTCCACACAAAGAGCCATACAGTGCAATTGAGAGAACAATACTTTATGAGCCATGAATAGCTGGAGCAATGATAACTTCCAAGTAGCATATAACAGACCCAGAACTGTGCTCTCAAATACAGCACTGAGGAGGTAGGAGGAGGAGAGATGAGAAATCCCTACTTGTGAGGAGGAGGCCGAGATCAAGTGTGTGTTTCTTTCCGATTAGTTGTGGTTGAAATAAACATTCAGCAGAGTGCTAAATGCTCGGTCTCTTTCACAGGCAGAGAGGGAGGGTGATGCTGCTGCAGTGCTGCACTGCCTGTGGCAGCCGGCGGGATGAGGTGAAAGAGTTCCGGGTCATTCAGGAATTGTGAAGTCCCTTTCTTCCAAAACTGCTGACAAGGATGTCAAAAGAAGCCAAATGAAGAAAACATGCCAACCACAAATTGTGAATGGCTTCTAGGTTGCCCAGAGGAGTTTACAGATTCTCTCCTAAGCCTAAAATTACATTAATTATTTTAAAAATGGGAAGAAATAAAAAAGCTTCATGTTTAGTACATACTTGAGGTGAATCACACCAACTGTAATAATACAGAATGGCAGATCAGTGTGTAACACTGGGGGCAGGGTGCAGTGCAGTAAGACTATTCCCTTACTGCAGGAGGCACGATTTGGTGTTTGTTTGCAAGTTCAAAGGAAATGGTGTGAAATCAGTGATTCCCCTATGTCTATCAGAGAGACAAAGATGGTGTTTACTATTTCTTCTTTATTTTACTGCTGTAGCACCTAGTGAGTATTAGTTTTATAGTAGTGAGGCAGGCTTAGTCCCTCTTGGCAAGAGGTAGTATCTGACACAATAAGATATTTCTAAAGGTAAGGGGCCTTTCTGTGAGCAGACACAAGAACCGTGCCTTTCCCTGTTTCTTTGCCCCTGCAATCCCTGGGAAGTCCTGCTCCCTTCACAATTCTTCTCTCCTGTATGTTGGAAAAGTAGGGAGGTAGAGCTTTTGGAAAATGAAAACTTTCTCCTCTTGAGATCCTTGAGCTCATGAACTTGCTTAGCTTGCTTCTGCTCCTAGTCATTTTTGTTTTGCATGATGCTTTTACACAGTTGTTCTCTTCACAGAACATTTTTAATTTAAGGCATCTCTTGCTTGCTCGGTTAAGTGGTTATAATTTTATTTGCAAAGCAGAAGAGTTGCTGATAAACAAAGTTAAGACATTGGAAAAGGAAGGAGTCCAAAATCCAGTGGTTGGGTTCCAAATATTTGAATTTTGTTCCTTATCCAACCTTCTGAGCATTCTAAAGATTGTGGCAGAGTAAATTATACAGCTGCTTCTAAGCAGAACTTTAAAAGGTCATTTTCTTACATTAAATGTGAGTTAAATTCATGCACGTTTCTACTTCTTGTCTCCCTTTTAGAGACTTACATTTTTTTAAACTGTGGTTGCTACGCCATGTAGAGTTCTTGCTTTTGAAAGAACAACTAAATACTTTTGAAAAATAAGAGCAAAAGCATTATAGTATGAGATATCAGAAGCTATTATCATTCCACACATGCAACCTTATTTTCAAAATTTGTTCTAAAACCAGTTTTATTTGCCATTGAATTTCATCTATCACAGATCTTAACATTGACATTGTAGAATTGGCTGTATGTTCACACCGTTTCCAGTTGATGGAGCCCAACTCAGTTTAAGCACTTTCCTTGGTCATAAAGAAAAGCAACTTAGGTCACTTTTAGATTGTACCTGCACTTGTACCTTTGAAATTGCATCTAAACCCACATTTTCCTTTAAGCTTTTTACAGCTTTTTTTGAGTTGTAAAACTTGCAACTGCTACTTTTTTTTTTTTTTTTTCATTCTTAGTGGAAATCTCTCCTTTTCTAGGATGTTTCAGGAATGCAGTTATTTGTCCAGGATTGTTCTGAATGTCTGCATTTGAAAACGACAATGAATAAATGTGTCCAGTACTTCTTCATGGGATTTCCTGAGCAGAAAGATCTGTGCATGAGCTTTTCAGCTGATGTGTTGCAAGTTTGAGACATCACGGAAAATCTTGGACAAAGGGTCTTTTTTTTTTTTCCCCTAGAAAAAAATTTTACTGAACAAAACAGACAAAGAGGAATCCATGGTAGTTGGTAGTCCGAGTCATTCTGCCCTTAACATGATAGTCTTTCAAGAAGAGAATACAGTGACTTCTGTGTGAGTTTTGTATTCCCCAAAATACGTTTATTTTAGTTGGTTATTATAGAGGTAAAATATATATATATATAGCTTCAGGAAAAAAAAAAAAAAGTTGTGGTTGTTTGCTTTGGGATGTTTTTATTATTATTATTTAGTTTTGTTTTGTTTCATTTTGTTTTTTTTCGGGTGGCACTGTAACAGAACAGCACTGTACAAAACCTCATCTATAGCATGGCTTTAGCTTCTTCAGGGGCCCTGCTCAGATTGCTGTTGATTTCCCATCCCTGCCAGTTCCTCAGCAGGAAATAAAACAGGGAACTACTGCCTTGATCCAAATAGACTCATACAGCATTTCAACAGGGAAACAGAGCTGAAGAGGAATGTTTAGACTGATAAGCTTTTAGAAAATATTTCTGGGAGTGCACTTTCTGAACTGGTGAGCAGAGACAGTCTGTCTGTATCGGGCACTTCTCCTCCTCCTTATCATGGAATTTACTATTAAAAAAAAAGCTACCAGCACCTCCTTGAGCATGGAGAGAACCTTTCAAAATGCTGTTTCTCAGCAGCTGACACTCCGGAGTCACGCTGGAGGTAGTAAATGAATAAAGCTGTTTAAAAAAATAAGTGAATAAAGCTATAGCATCTCAGCTATGTTGGAGAATCAATCATAGGCTTGAGCTCATTTGTTCCACTAGAGTGTAGTCTTATAAGAAGAGAACGGCTTGTTCTAGAAAAAAGTGTGAATAATGTGATAAAACAAAATGAACTGCAGAATATATTCTAGCCAGCAGCCAAGAAATTATTCACACTGACAGATATTACAGGTACAGTACATTTTCTGTCTAGAACACCACCGTCTACTTTCTCTTAGCATATGCATTATGGTTGCTGTTTTCCTACCTGCACTATAGAAATGCACCCAGCTGTATACATGTGATTGTGATCCTTTTTTTTTTTTGCATACCATACAAAACAATCATTATCTAGTTAGAGCAACTGCCCTTGCTTGTACAATTATTCAAAAATATTTGGCTGTTTTGAAAATTTGAGTATGTAGTGTTGAAATAGAAGCATTGTTTCTCTTCTGTTTTATCTTGACCTGATGCACATACATGCACATTTGTGTCTCAAGAAAAATGAATAGACCCTTGGGCCAAAAGAGTAGACTTGCTGTAGTCTGCATGGGCCACAGTTGTGCTTTAGCTGTTAAGGAACTCATGGGTTTTTGCCCTGTTACTTGAGGTGGTTTCTGCTGTATCCCTGTATATAGCACACAGTATAAAATAGATCTAGGTAAATAAATCCTTGTATTTCTTTATCTTCATCTTGCATTTCTTAAATTTGTCATCATGGACTTATATAAAGTAGTTGCGCTGATGTCAAATTAGCTTTGTTAGGTATTGCAGTCTTTACTACCAGCTCATGAGTATTGATACGTGCAAGACTTGCCTAAATTAGGTTGCATCAAATATTAGCGATACAGCCCACTACAATAGGCCAAAAAAATTACCTAGAAGGGAGAGGGACAGGGGGGAGTTTGAAAGGAAAAAATAGCCTGAAAATGGACAGACCTAGGGGAAGAAGTTAAAGGCAGGGGTAGGAAGATAAACAGTGTTAAGACACATCTAACTATTCTGCTTATGAGTGCTGTGTTTGAAAAATATTGTATTCCATCTGCTTCCTCTTATTGTGTTTATGACCTGGAGCTTCATTCATATGATTATTTGATATGTGGTAGGTGTTTTGCTGTTAACACAGAGACCTTCAGGGTTTTTTCTTATTGAGACTTTTTTGTCCATTCTATGGAATATATGTATTACACATAAACAGATGCTAATCTTTCATGAAAATACATTTGAAGCCATATATGAAAACTAGGGAGTTTGTCTAAACTTACGAGAATTGAACTGATTACATGAGTCTATTAGAGAAAACATTAGAAAAAACACTGCAAATAGATTTT
Organism: Amblyornis subalaris; assembly: GCA_018881555.1. Taxonomy (NCBI): domain Eukaryota; kingdom Metazoa; phylum Chordata; class Aves; order Passeriformes; family Ptilonorhynchidae; genus Amblyornis; species Amblyornis subalaris. The sequence goes on from JACAXG010000039.1 coordinate 6,059,581, forward strand.
TATTTTTTTTTAAGTCATGAACATGATTACTATCAGCACCCCCAACGAGTGATCAGGTTTGAGTGAGTACACGTTTATAATTCTTTGCTTTTGACCCAAGTGTACCATGGTGGCAAAATCTTTCAGGATGGTGGGAAAATGGATTTATACCTGTCGTAAGTGGACAAAAACACTGCTACATTGATTACACATTTGCAATTTGCCTTTCACACTTGGAAGTGAACTAGCAGACACTGGTTTCATGTTTCACTCCACAGAATGTTTTGTTTGGATCTGTTTCCCTTTGAGAGCCTGACTGGGGAAGAATGAGGTCATGCATTTTGAAAGTACATCACTGTGTGTGGATTTTCTTTATGCATAGTTTCTTTCTGAGTCAGAAGCTTACTCTGGCATGAGTAGCTGCTTATGCCATGTCCTATAAACTGTGTCAACTGAGGACATACCTATGAATAGTGGAAAACAGAGAGAGCATCGTAACAAAGGACCACAGCAGGTTTAGCTTAGCATATGGATAAGCCTCCCTTTAACCTCTGAAGCTGATAAAAACCAGTGCCTTAACTCATCAATGCTCTATGTACATGAAAATCAGGTTCTTCAAAGTTGCCAATAGACAGCCAATATGTGCTGTGCCATTGACTTTATAGCAGCAGTGCCATCCGCAGGGCTCCTGCATCAGCCCCATCCTCCTGATCACACTGAGCTGCATGGGAGTTCGCTTCCAAATGGCAAGGTAGTTGACATATTGTGTCTCAATTTAAGCCCCATTACCATTCATTAGACATGCTCCTAGTTAATTATTTTAAAAAATAAATGTAAATAACAAGTGTTAATTATACCCTCGAGGCCATTGATGTGTACCATGTTGGCATTTCATGTTAGAGAGGCTGCCTGAAAATAGAATAAAGAGCAGTATAATGCAAGGAGGAGGTTTTGGGAAATATTATTGCTAATATTTTATAATAGCAATTTTATCAATTATAAGTCTTAATATTTAAATAATATTCTACCGAGAATCTGTTATGAAAAGCATTTAGGTGATTTCCCAGTGCATTTGAAAGGTTTATTTCATTAAAAATGGTTTTCAACCAGCTGTAACATCACATAGTGTTTCTGGGGTGGTCTCTGTACATGTTCACTTGTGGGTTTGTGTCCTGTCACTTTTGAACATTGACAGCTTTCTAGGGAAATGTTATAATGGTCTGTACCTCCCTGGTGTTGTTCCTTCTTGCCGTCTGGTCTGTATTCCCCTGTAATTCCCCAAGAAAATGTTCTTAAACTCGTAGCCAAAATTTCTTCTTACCTCACTGCATAGTCAAATAAAGTGGGTTTTGTATGGCAAATCAGTTTGGATTCTTATCCAAATATCTTATTTTCTGGCATTAAATGTCTGACCGAAAAAAAAAATCCCAAAGGAAAGCAACATAAGATGTGCGTTTTGGGTCAATTTGTCTCTCTTAATATCCTGTACTACGTGATGTGCATCAGATTTCATTCCTTTTTCTTACAAAAGTGATCTTCTCTGTAGGGATGACCAGATGTACACTTTCAAATTCTTCTCAAGAATCATTTTCTGTGAAATTACATTTAGGCCTGTTCTAAGTAAGAGCCAAGGCAGGCTTTTCTTAAATGCAAAACTTAGTACCATGGAAGGATAAAACTCCACACATAGATCTAACTCAAGACCAAAGAGTGGTCTGGAGTTTGCTCCTGATGATAACTGCTGGAATCAAGCTGCCACCCTATTGTTCCTTCCCCAGATTCTTAGGCCATGCTGCCAATTGTGTTGTCCGTGGCTGTCTCAACACCAAGAAAGGCTCCGACCAGGCAGTCTTCTGCTCTAGACAATCTCCAGCCAGTTTGCACTGTGGCAGTAGTTTTTATGAAGAAAGAAGATAGATATTCACATGTGACTTCTTCACACAGGGAATCCCTGACCGTACTAGGCTATTGCACTGACTGTACCCAGAAGTCACTGGCATTGGGACTTTCTGTTTGGGAAAGTTTCTGCTCCTGCCTGCAAGCAAAAGTAAAAGAAAGTGAAAACTAATGTCTGTTCATAGGGGACACATTGATGAGGGGGAGGGGGAGGGAGAGAGGAGGGTGCAGAGAGAGGGAAGGGGGAGAAGAAAGAGGAGAAAGAAAGAAAGGAAAGAGAGCTTTATTATGTGCTAGAGGTGGCCATTCATGGGGACTTCTCTTGCAGCCTCTGCATCCTCTCCTGATGGTACACACAGTCCTGCAACAATATATTGCTGCCTTCTCTTGCTGCCCCTACCTCACCAGAAGGCTTTAACCCTGGCCTGTCAACCTTCTAGCTCACACTAACCCAACAGTTGGGTAGACTGCAGTTCAAATCAGAGTGCATTTAGTGGAGCTACGTAACTTGTGCTGAATATTGTCCCTGATGCTTCCAAGTTCTTGTGGATAAATATGAGGTGTCACATCCCCTGCTGATCCTGCTAGCAGCAGCTTCTCTTTTCCCCAATGCTGTCAGGCTGCCTGCACAACCTGCCACCTTCCTTCACCTCTCTTCAGACTTGTTCTTACATTCAGACTTGGCAAAAAATTCAGGAGGAGTTGCAAGTCTGTCCTCTGTGATTCAGTAGGGGTCTAGCATTGTTTGACTCTTGGAGTGAATGTGAGGACGCTCTTCTCCCAATGACTGCAGCAAATGCATGCCTTATCTCCTGAAGTTATCCGTGTCATATCACAGACTGTCTTGGCTTCCTCGAGAGGGGAAAAAAGAATAAAAATTCTTCCCCTTCAAATCACCTTGTGACTTTCCTGTGCATGGGGCTGCAGTGATGCTGATTGATACCTCTGTGATATGTTACGCAGAGTGTAACTCTGCGAGGCCGAGTCTGGCTGCTGCCAATAGTGCTTTGCTCTCTCTGGGTATGCTGAGCGCTGGTCGATGTGCCGGGGCATGGTGTTGTACCCCATCTCCTGCAAGAAAGTAGACGTGAACTTTTCCTCTTTTGTTTTGTGATCAGGGTAATAACATGATAAATTGTAGGCTGAAGCACATGTGTGTAAACTACATGGAAGACCATTTTTCTAGCCGACTGGTCAGATTTAATATTGTCTTGTGATCTTTCCATGAAAAATAATCGCAGGTCACCTTGTCTGACTCTTGACTGTGTTATTGTTTGTCCTATATTCAGTAATAATATAAGGAAATTCCAAGTAATTTTATCTTGTATTTGTAAGGAAGGGAATGTGGGGGCTGCTCTAGAAATTTGAAGCATTTTATAAACTGCTTCAGGCTTTTAAATACATTCTTTTTTCTGCCCTAAAACACCCTAAAATTAACAGTTTGATGGGGGGCTATTAAGATTTGCCCCCATCAATACTTCTGCTGGTTGTCTCTGCATTAAGGTTGAGATTGAAATTATTTCGTTTTTAAATCTATTTTAAAACATGCACAAATGAACTTATGAGAAAACGTTGCCCTAAGCATAATTTTATGACCCATACATTTTGAATATTTAAAGCAGTACTAATAAAAATAAAGCAGTGAATATTCTCAGGGGTTTAATTTTGCTGGTGTGTGTTGATCTGATGGTTTGTGAGTTTTACTACATTTCATTAGGGAAATTTTACCAGAGAAATGGAGTTGAATATACAAAATAGTTTGTCCTAAATTGGCAGCATGAATCCTCAGTAGAGCTTGTTTACACGTACTGATTCACTTGAACACTTACTTTATGAAGAAACGTTTTGGAAATAATTTTATTTTGTGCTGTACTTAAGCAAGAAAGGTAGAAAAAGACTTGGTGAAACAATCTTCTTTTGGATGGGAGTCTTTCAGAGACTTACAAATGTTCTATACATTTATTTGTGTCGGACATTATTTTCCTATCCATCAGTATAGCTTGAGATAAGTTCAATAAACCTGTTTTCAGATAACTGCACTGAATTTTTATTAATATTGAAGTTTGAAATCAAATAAATCCCATGAAGTCAACATCACTGAAGTTTTACTAGATCTCAGCCTCAAAGGGAAAAATTCTTCTAAGATTAAAAACGTTGGAGGCAGTCATGTTCTTTCCTGCAACACTTGAAAGCTCGAGTAGACGCCTCCCTGAAACTAAACTGCCTTAGTATCACCTAACTTTTTCTTCATAATGCTGTAAGCTAGTAATTTAGCTAGAGGAAAAGCTCACACACTTTCAACATGCTCAGAGACAAATAACAGATAAAGTGTTTTTAAAAGAAAATTGTCCCAGTGCTGAAAACAGGAAGGAGAGAAGTGCCTTTTCTTTCAAAATCAATTTGCATTGTCCCTGGATTTGTAATTTATACTTTTCTCTTTTTTTAAATTGTGTTTTCATTTTATTTGGAGCTGGTTTTAGTGTTTACTGAATGCTCTCTCCCCCAGCCCTCACTCTTAAAATTCGGCGGCAAGTTAGATTACTGTTTACTCTCCCCTGGAGAATACTTACTTCATATTTCCTTTGTAAGATAATGGAGAAACTCTTTGAAGTGAAGCATTTCATTGGAATTAAGTATTCTGTGGGGTGAAAGAGTGATTTCAGCCAGTGAGAGGTGAAAAGGAAAATATATGATTCTTTTTATTCCAAGTATATTTTTTTTCCTTGATATTACTAGTCCTTTTTTTCTTGGTATTTGAAGCCTGACTGCAAACAGGTATTGGAGAAAAACATTTCTGTGTTCACACAAGACTTCTCTTCTTGATTCCAAGTCCAAAGAGATTTGGATAGATGTTTAAACTCCAGACATTTCAGGGCTGACTTAGCTTTAATACTTCTGTCACATTTCTCTACCTCTTCTGTAGTGTTGACTGGTATTAAATGGTGTTATTAGAGGGTGTAATGCACTGCACTCCAGCAGTCATGTTTTACAAGTTTAATGAAGACCAGGCAGGATATATTTCTAACATAGTCTTTTGTATTGAATAGAAGCTTCGATTTCTCTCTTAGTCCCAACATGAGATAACTTTACAATGTGCTGAAACTAAGCAGCGCTTACTGAGGTTGGACCTGCTCCTCACAATGCCCAAGTGAGCTACAAAGCAATCCCAGTTTGTCATCTACTACAGTTTTTTCCTTTTCTTTTTTTTAGAGCTTAGTTGCATTGCATTTATAATATTATGGAGCTAGTAAAGAGAGACATATCCTGTTTCTTGTTTGATAAAGGGATTTGACAAGTAAGAATAAAATAGCATTTAGGTAAAAATTTGGATTAAAATAAACAGAAGAAGAACAGCAACCAGAATTATTTAAATAAGTATAATTTATACAAGTATACCTTAGAGTATAATACCAACTACCAGTGAAGGGAATATTGTGTCTCACTGTACATCTGATGGCAGAACATGACAGCTACTTCTGGAGTTGCACTTATAAGGTAAATAAATGTACAAAAAAAAAAAAAAAAAAAAGAAGAAGTATCAAGTATACCAGCTCGTGTGAAAAATGAGATTTGGACATTTTGACCTGCATACTCCTCTAGGTCATCTTTCCTGGAATTTATGTTTCATGTTTGAAAGTTTTGAACAGCATAAAGCACACATTGCTTTGATGATCTGAGACAGAGAGGGTACTCTTTCTGCCGTGATGTCATTTCCATTTTAAAAAGTATGGAAGTTACAAATTTGGACTGGACTGTTGCCCACTACAGGGTAAAAGCAGTCGTGCTGAACTTGGCCAAATGCAGTAGCTCATCAGAGTGGCTCTTAGCAGAAGCGGAAGCAATAGGCTCAAGCACTGTGAAAGTATAGTAGGATATTTCTCTAAACAGTACAATAATACACTTTTTTGGTAGTTAGGAGAGGACTTTACTTCCGTAAGATGAAACTAGAAACACCCAATATCTCAGTGATCTAATATTTGTTTTTATCCCTGAATGACTTTAAACTTTTAAATCCTAATATTATTGCCAGGGAAAAAACAATTTTCTGCAAGACTTTAAAACGTCTTCAATTGTTCTTGTTCTCTGCACTCCTTTTACTGGACACTTTTTAACAAGGAAAGCTTATCCACACAGGAAAACAGTGAGCAATAACAAAGACAGATGATATGATTGTTGAAACGCTAACACATTCCTAAAAGAGCCACTCCCTATTTATGATGCTTGAGTCTACATCCTTGCATTTGCTCCAGATGTCAGGGGAGCTGTAAATGAGAAGGAGCCTATTAATGAATACAAAGGCTATGTGGAAAGATGCCTATGTCTGTGAGCAGCTACCTCTCTTCACACATGGTCTTCCTGAAAGTACCCGGCATTCATATCATTCATAGATGCTGGTGAAACAGATGATTTTTTTCACAAAGCTGACATTAGAACCTGACCTAATTAGTCTGTGTGAGCCCTGAAACATCTGGCTGAGTGTAGGGTTTGACTTACCCATGGCAAGGATGTAGGAAAGGAGAGAGTGTATCACCAGTGTGCAAAAAAGGGCTGCTAATGCCAGCAAGTACAGTCTGCAGCCCAGCAGTCTGTTTCAAAATGTATATAAAGTCCTGGTTTGCATTGCAGTGTACTTACAGTGAGAACAAATTTGTTTTCCCCATTGAAAGCTGTGATCGTTGATGTAGGGCCTGCAGTGCATGAGGCACTTCGAGATTCAGTGCCCCGAAGTCACCACGTGGGCACCGCTGTTATGAAGTCCAGCGTTATCAATATGGCCATTGTCTGAAACAATGCTCCTTCCTAGGCAATAGCTATGGAAGTTTAAGTGAGGCGACAATGTTTCAGGAGGCTCTGAGCTATGGAAACAGTGACCGTCAATATTCTTTGGAGTGTTTCCCCTCTGCTAACAGCAGGGGAAGCAGGGTAAAGGGTGCATTGGACTCCACAAGTCTCGGCACTCTTAAAATCACACCATGCTTGGCTATGATGATGCTGATCTTTCAACTTGATCTTAGGGGGAGTGTTAAAAATAAATTCTTCATCTAGTCTTCTGCAGGTGGGATGACCAGTTTGTGCCCTCTTAAGAATGGGCAAGTTTAAGGCAGGTGCATTTTCTTTTTTCGTAGTGCATTAAAAGCAACCATGTTAAAGCTCTGAAAGCAAGAACTTTCTCTGGCTTCTCACGAGACAGTGGGAGCACCCTGGTGCTATTCTCACTCAGCCGCTGACTTTGTTGAAAAGATCAGGGCTTTGTTCTACTTTAAGGGAGACAGTGCTCTTTTCTTAGAAAAATGTAGCGTGTTGTCCTGGTTTCAGCTACTTGCATTATTCTGTCTTTAATCTTTGAGGGGAAAATCCTCCTATAAACCATTGTTATAGAGGAGGTGACTAAATAGCACTTAGGCTTTAACCTTGTAGCCTACGACTGAAAAAGTGGTATAATACTGGTGAACAGTTAGTCTCTATTCTTCCCCAAAAGGTGGATAAAGATGGTCGTAATACTTGAGATAAAAAGAATGGCTAAAAGAATAAATATTAATTTTTAGATGGCTGGTTGTATTTATATTGCTGAGTTTTTGGTCTGTCCTAGTTATATCTGGTTAGTACAAGAGACTGTTTAAGGTAAGAATTGCTCTTTTTTGTTTTCATTAGCTAAAATAATATTGTGTTTCATTATGCTGCATCCTCTTTGTGGGAAGTAGGGCTGCATTGTGCATTTTAGATATTAGAAGTGTTCTGAACCCTCATTTTGGAACCCAACCAGCCACACACATGCTAGAAATTTGTCTGGTAACCATTTACGGGTTGGTGTAATGTATGTTTGTATACAAGAGTATGGCCTTCCTCTGTTCCTGTCTTTCTCTCAAATAAGATATAAAACATGGCCGAATTTGTTTTAAACACACTGAAGAAAAGAAGGGGGACATGAGAGAGGTTTTGGTGGACCATTCAGCAGCATATCCAGAGTATTCAATGAAGTTGGCCACTATGGTGCTATAAAATTTAACAGAAATTCCTTGTCATTATAAGTAGCTGGTATGCTGGATTCACGGTGTGAGTTTGCATGCATGTTTTGGTTCCTTCAACACCCTCTTTTACCATTGTTCATTGAGGTCTCAGCCTATAGGAGAGGCCTTCTCTCTCTCTTTCCTCTCTCCTTTACAGAAAGGAGATGCTACTAAACACAACAGAGGAACCTCTCAAAAATGTTCTTGCTGCCATTTAGCACCTCGTTTTTCAGAAGTGCGTAGAGATCCTGTCAGCTTCTGAGGTCCTGGGTTTGTCTCTGTATGATGGTGGCACAAGGAGGCACAGGGAGAGCTCAGCAGCCCAGTGATGCACAAGTTCAGACTCTCCCCTACCTCTTGTCTTTAGCCTCACAAGATTGCCACCACATCCATGCACGGGGAGGTGAGGTGTTCTGGTTTTTGGGTTTTTTTTCTTTCTTTAGCCTATCCTTTAAGGCTGCCTTTAAAAAGGAGCTGATGGCAATGGCAGCCTTCCTGACGAAATCTTCATTAGGGAGTGGGTTGAGGCCATCCATCATTTCGCAGGAATAACCGAAATGGTGTCTGGCAGCAACTGCTCTGGCACTCTGGAGCTGGACTGAAACTGCAGCCTCAGGGAAAAATGCACTCTCATCCTTTTTACCCAACAGCTCCCCCAGCACCCCAGTTTCCACACAGCTCTATCAAGCAGCCGATTCACACACACTGAGGGGAGTGGACGTTTTATGTGTAGTTGCATGTCAGCTCTCCCAGGGCTCTTAAGCATTTAACTTGATTTTTTTCTTTGGGAAGAAAGAAAAGAAAAGCTCCAGATGTTTTGATGTTTTGAGTTTACTTTTCTGGAATGGGTGCATTGCAGACAGCTCCTGTGCCTCCCTGGGAAACAAGTAACCACCCAAAACCACCCAAGCAGTCCTCCTGCTCGTGCAATGGTCATCTCCTGATAACTGAGATATGGAGGGGAGTTTCATAAAAGGATCATTACCCGCTTTTTTCCATTAATGTCTTTCTTTTACAAACAGAGTTTTCTAGTGGGATTTTCAAGGCTTTTTATTTGGGCAGTGTATGAGGCCTTTGTTAAACTCAACTCAACTCCACTTTCACTGCCAACTATCTTAGGGATCCCTGGGGCAACTCTGCGCACTGTAGCCATGTCCACATTGTGCAGATGTTGTGCAGTGTGGTTGAAGTCACTGCTCATGCACGCTTTGCTGTGTCACAATGCACAGTAAATCCAGAGCATTGAGCCACGAATGTGTCACCCAGATGATTTGTGCGAAACAATAAATCCAGCATTTGTTGTGCTGGGATTTACATGTGGACATGTTGACTGTTTGTAAAGAACATATAGAGTATGATGTTTCTAAACTGAGTTTACCAAATATATGCAATAGTTACAGGCATAGATTTCTATCCAAAAAATTTCTGGATAAAAATTGTTGGAGTTCACACAGGACAATAATTTCATAAGGCGTGGGTAGAAAAAGTAGTGTGGATGTCCTTGATATTTTATAATGGGTCTTTAAAAAAAAAAAGTGGTTTAATTTGTATTATTAATCTTTTCATAAACAACTCAAAAAATGGTTGTCTTTCAAGACTAAATACTTGCTCCAGCACCAAAAATTTTCTGTAGGTAAAACTGTGCTTTGTGGGAAACATATTCATTTGGAGTACACTATTCGTTTTTCTGAGAAAGAAGTCACTTGCTGTCATGCGTTCTTATACATTCTCTATAATTGCTTTCAGTTGCAGATAGCACATTTTCCACAGCTTAACATATTTGATCATACTTGTGGAAACATTTGAGGTGTTTTCCTCAAAATTAATAACTAATAAAAATGACAAAATTCCATGCCACTGGAGTTTGTTATGTAGCCCTCAGGAAGAGAAGACACACTCTGGCTTTGCCTGAATGCCTGTGAAATTAAACCTCTTTCATTGGACATAGCAATTACTTTAATTATAGCGCTGGGGATTTGGATAGAAGCTGGTCTGCAGGGCTCTGCCTCACACCCAGCAGTGTGCTAACTTCAGCTTCAGCTGAGATACAGCCAGAGAGAAACTCTGCAACTATAAAGTGACCTTCCTAATGATAATTCTTGTCCTCTGTGAGAAAAGAATGGGGTGGAGGAAGGCGGGAAAGCAAGGAAGACTGGGAAATGTTACTCTATGTCTAGCTTAGAAGTAAGGAGGAGGATTGTGCCTGGTGCTGAGCCATCCCTGCACTTTTCCTTGCTCGGTGGCCAGACAGCTGTCCTTTGCTTCTCCTCCAGCTTGCCTTGCTTCATGCTGGCAAAGTGGCAAGGAGAGTTGCATATACAGGAATGAAAGAGTGCCTTTGCAAAATGGTGGTGGTGCCATTGGCATTGCATACAGCTGCCCCCTGTTTCACCATGGTAGACTTGTCATTCCTCTTCATTTTGACAGGGAAAGAAGGAAAATGAAGTCTGACTGGTCCCTACATTGAATGATCACTGTTCATTTCTGCCGCTCATCCCTACCTTGCTCAGGCATGAAAATAGAAAGTGAGGGTGTCAGTAAACCAGGGGGCCATACAGTCCAAACTGGATACCATATCGTCATCAGAAATGTTTGTGACTTGTACTCAAAATTAAGTTTTAAATGAAATTGGCTTTTTTTTTTTTAATTGTAGAAAGACAGGTCTAAAAGCTTTGCGTTTCTCTGAGTTCAAACCTAAAATAAGGATGTCTTTTCTTTTTTTTTTTTATTAGCTTTTCCTGAAAAGAAGGTATGCACATTCATTGTGAGTGCACAGATTTGTGCTGTATGTGTGACAGCAGCTTCACGTGTCTCTGAAGGCAGGAGATGTATTTCTTGGGGATGTAAGCTTAAGCCATCCTTTAGAAATGCACAGCAGATGTGATGGTGGCAGCTGCACAGCCGTGTCACCTAGTGAGTTGCCAATTTGCCCCACCACACTGAGTCCCTCCTTGCACTTCAAGGAGAAGAAGAAAGAGTGCTTTTCCCTATGGCAAATTCCGAGTGTGTGATGCCCATAGTAGAAAATGAGACTGGCAGACTGGTGTGATGGACTGTGCTTAAAGTCTCCAGGATTTTATGTGGTTTTTCTGTGTTTTAAGGAATCCAGAAAATGGGTTATTTGGAGGGTGAATTGCTATTGTTACTGCTGTTGACTTCCCAAAGTAGCAGCAGGTGTGTTAGTGAGGGCTCTGCCTTCTTCCCCATTGTCTGCTGTCTCTTTTTGATCTAACTGGTCAGCAGTATTGAGCTAGGGATGTGCCCAGGACCTGGTAGCATGGATGCCAGGCTGCCAGGTTGTTGTGACAGCATGATTATGAGCATGTGCCACTGTGGCAAGTGGCATCAATTCTGCAGTTTCTGCCACTCGATGTCAGGAACAAAATTGCATGAAGACTGTAGTGTGATTGAAATTGTCAGGAACATTTAAATTACAGAATCACTGTGCTCCCAGGCTGTAAAATTAAATGTTACTGCTCACTGAAGTAATTGAGTTGAAATGGCTTGCAAGAAAGCACTCCAGTAATTGTCATTTGAGTAAAGTGTTGTCTGTGCTCAAGTTTCCATGTTCGCTTTCTGAATAGCGAAGCCAGCCCAGTGCTTCATGATGTCCATCAGGAGTGATGCATCAGCCAGGCCACAGTGCTGAGCCCAACCTCACCTAAGACATGCCACAGTCAGTGGAAGAGAGGGATATAAGGGTGAACAATTTAACATGCTGAAGCCCTGTGTGTAAATGAAGAGAAGCATTTTGCAGCATGGGTGCAGATCAATGGGGATGCAAATACAGAGGTAACTCGGGCAACCTGAGTGTTCCTGCAACCCAGCCACCCACAGTGAAGGTATTAGAGTGTGGAGCCAGGGAAGGATGCTGCACAGTTAGCTGCAATGGCATTGTTAAAATGTCATTCCCTGAACACCAGGACTGACACAGCTTGGTTTCCTGCAGATTTCTGTTGCAAAGTTGGTTGATGGAGGTGCTTCAGAAGTTCATGAGATCTAAGTGAAACTTTTTTCATGATGAAGGCATTTGTAAGGCCTCTTTCCTACGTGGGTAATCTCTGTYCAACAAAATGTGAACACATACTATTTTTCTTACAGCTGAGGGAACTTGCTTGGTGTCTCATCCTCCTTTATGACAAAAGACATGTGAAACTATAGTTCATCTTTGAAAACCTTATTTTTCTATTGGGTTTGGCAGTAAGCTGCTATTATGTTAAGAAATGATGAATACAGACAAACAGCATGTTTGGTCATGGCACCAAACCTGCCAGAGTTCAAAAGTTTGGACAATGCTCTCAGACACATGGTATCTTTTTGAGGGTTGTCCTGTGCAGGGCCATTAACTGGACTTGATGGTTCTTGTGAGTCTCTTCCAATGCAGGATATTCTATGATCCTGTGTTTGCATCATTTCTGTAGGAACTGGGATAAAACAGCCACTTTTTACCGATAGGAGATAGGAAAGTCTGCTTTTGTTTTTCTAGTCATCTTCCAAACATGGCAGCGTAAAAGAAGACAACTGAAAGTGAGTAAGCATGTGTGTGTGCGTGCACATGTGTAGTGGAGCACATATTGAGGGGGGACGCCATTCCCATGGCACTGTTCCACCATTCTCTGTGGCATTCAGGTAGAAAAAAATGCTCTCTCTGAGCTGCAGGTTGCCTGAAAAAAATACGGAAAATTAGTAGTTGTGGTTCTTAAGAGCTTAGCCAAACAGGAGCAATTGCTCCATCCAATTGAGAAATGAAGCAATAGTTAGGTGAAAAAAGAACAATGTAGGGCATAGTTAATTGCTCAGCTAATCATGCTGCAGTGCAGTTCACGAACAGAGGAAGCCTTGAACAGACACGGGACTGAAAGCAAGTGAAAGAAGCATTGCAGTCACCTTGTGGAACATACCACACTTCCACTTACATTGCATTAGCTAAGCAGGAGAGTTTTGAGAGTGGTATTTTTCTTCCTATTTCATATCCCCCCAAAGTGCTTATCTGTCTTTATCTCTGAGTATTGATTTCTCTGTGCTCCAAGCCCTAAGTAACAGTGAATCTGCCCTTCTAAGTTGTGTTGAAGCATTATATTGGAACTTGTCTAAAATCAGGTTTGAAAATGAGGCACAGTAGTTCAAGCAGTTTTCTCCCACCAGTTACACTGAGGAGACTGTAATGTTCTTCCTAGCCAAAATAAAGTGTGCGAATTCTGCCTCAAGATTGTTTGCAGAGATTTTCTCTGGTACCTTTTATTCCTCTTAACTAGATGGCTCTGTGCTTTCAGTTAAGCAGCAGTCACTGATGGAGAGAAAAACCTTTTTTCTTGTTTTGTAAAGTGCCTTGAAAGATTAGGGGCTAGACTGAAATGCTTGCTGCTTTATGCTGTTCCAGTGATGTAAAGCAGCTGCTAACTCGCTGTAACCATTTGCCTGAACTGGATTTACAACGCTTTGCATTGCTGTGATGATGCAAGGCAGCTGGAAAAGACCAGTGAATCTGTTCCTTTAAAAGAAATAAAGTACTTTGATAATTAAAAGTACAATGCTACTTTTATCTCTTTGATGTTTGTTTTTTCTTCAACTCCCTGTTTATAAAGACCAGATTGTGCTCATGATTGCCATAATCTGAAATTAAAAGGAATGTTTATGGAAAAGAGTTCTCAAACTGAGGAAGGGCAACAGAATTCAGCTGACACATGAGGAATAGCAACCTTAAAGTGACAAACATGTTTGAATTAGGATGAAAAACTATTTAACTCTTGACACAGGACAAGTACAGCAGTATTAAACAGGTATTCTGTTCATCTTGTCTCTTGGCCAGCAGTTCATTGATACCGTTTGCTGTCATTAAAATACTTATTTTTCCCCCAAATCTGTGCAACTTTATCAGCAGCCAGCGTTGTAACTAAGGGCCTAATCCTGCTGAATTTGTTTGGAGCTCATTGCGTTCCTGCACTGGTACAGAGCATTGAGGTTGCATTCCTGTTGAACCTTCTTGCAGGATCCATCCCCACAGGACAGCAGAGCTCATCTGGGCTGAACCATGGCTTTCTAAGTCAGCATATGTATCTCTGTGTATAGCTGTCATGGTGAGAAAGTTCATCTCTTTTTTGATTTTTTTTTTTTCCTTTTCTTTTAATTACTCAGTCTTCCTAGTGAGATAAATGTGCTGTGTTTGGGGAGGTTTGGCATTTGAGGAAGAGGTGAATAAATTTCTCTGCCTTTACTTGTGCAGCCTGCTTGGTTACTGTAAAAAAGGAGGAGACAAGATAAGGCAGGCCAATGTATAATTTCATGTGACTAGGAATGAGTGAAAATATAAACATTTTCTCCTTTTTTTTTAAAAAAAGCAATAATTGTGTTTGCTCACGAGGCATGCTGATGGTGGAATACGCATTGAGGACGCATGGGGGAAGACAGACCGAAGTGAGCTGCCGATTAATAGAAAAGCCTAAAAAAATGCCAAAAGGGGAGGCGGTCATGTTGTGTAGCTGCACAAAGGGGTTGTATCGTATTGGTTTGTTTTCCTCCTGGCAAGGTTTTGCCCCTTGGTTTGCCTGGAAGGGGAGTTGGAATGCGCTGTGACAGGCTGCCCTTGCAGGAGTGCCTAGCAGCAGGTCTGGCGTAGGGTGATTGATCCCTCCATTTAGGAAGCATAATGCCTTCTGAAGCAATGAGCAGATCAAAGGCTTTAATGATTGACAGCGATTTATTCTGCTTTTGTTTTTAGTTCCTTGACTCCTGACACTTTAAGATGGGACTTTATAAAAGAAGGATGCCGTATCCTAGGGTTACGCCTCCTTCCATAACAGGGAAAGCTGAAGGAGCTGTGGAGACTGATATCCAGATTTCAGATATATTAGTTTTTATTTAAATCTGAGGTTCAGAGGTTTTTGGGCATGCTGTTTCTGTTATTAAATCATTATGCACCTACCTGGGGGGAAAAAAAGCCAACAATCTTACCAGGAGTGCCTCTATAAACATTTCTTACTCTCCATAGTGTAAGGCTGGTATATTAAAAATTCTTTGAATAGCTGACCTCAACAGGTGTTTTATTTGAGCAAACAAAACAATAAATAGTAATATAATCCCTGTGGAGCTGGCATTAGGCTTTGTGGGAAATGCATAATTTCCTTTACTAAATGTAGGAAGCTGCACAAATTTAATTTCTTCATTTTTGTCATTAATACCAAACCATCCTGGAGCTCTTTTCTCCTTGAGGCAGAGGTCCAAAGCCTRTTGCGCACAGCTACATGGAGGGGTTTTCTGTGCTTTGTGTTATGTTTTTCTCTCCTTTGTCAGTGCAGATGCCCTTGGGGGTGTCTGCCAGCCGGAGCGCAGCAGGGATGAGAGCATCCCAGCAGCCCTTTTGCCCTGGGAGAGGGTGTTACGCCGTCGTGCTCACGGGGAACGCCGAGCGATCTCTGAGTGGCGCCGGATGTGCTGCAGCGCTCCACTCACAGCCGGCTCTGCTGGCAGTCCCTGCAGTACACTATAAAGCAATTACTGTACTTTTGGCTTCTTGCTTCTGGAAGGCCTCATAATTTAAGGGCTGGTTTGTTTGTTTGTTAGTTTTAATCTAAACCACATGTAGGTTGCAGTTTTAGTGGCTGTATTTGACATGTTCTGGAAGGATGATGTCAACTTAAAAGATGTGCTTTGCTGAAAACATTTTGTCATTTCTCCATGTGGCAGGAACTGTGGTGGTGTCCTGGGGTCTCCAAAGAGTGGGACAGTGGATTTCCTAAACCATTGCCACTGCCATGGCAGGCGACAGAAGGGCCAGGCAGGACACAGTGTCACAATGTACAGTCTTAAAGTTTTCTAACCTGGCCTTTCATTTTAATGGCAAACAAAAAGCAGTTCTGAAGAAACTTCAGAACCTGAAATGTATCTTAATTTAGGCTATTTTCTATTTACTACATAAAGCAGTGATTATTTATATTTGCATTTTCCCTTATATATGAGTAAACTCTGCAGTTATATTAGTAAAAGCTGCTATTGGTCTTGCATTGTGATGACAAAACTGATGTAAAGGGATGTAATCTCCGGGTTAGGTGGGCCAACAATCTCACCCAGGATGGCAAATGCTGCCTTTTTATGCATACTATAAAGCCTGAGGTTCTACCCATTAAAAGATGATGGCTGAACTGTGGAAGCCATTAGAAAAGCCTATCACTATACTTTATCATTCTCATAAAGTTCATGAATTAAAGGTTCACATTTTAAGCATCATTTACTGTTAACTCCTCTATTAACTATTTTTGTATCTTCAGAAAGAAAGTTCTCTTCTAGTCATTCGCAGCGGATTTGAACTATGCTTGAATTTTAACTTGCATTCAGCTTGCTAGGAACGCTTTGAACACATTTCCGTAAGAAGAGTTCAACTTATTTTGGTCCTCTTTGTGTTGGCAAACTAAAGAATTTGTTTAAAACCATGAAAACATGAAGATTTAGTAGTCCAAGTATAACTATAAGTTTGGCATGTTAAAAAAATGAAAAAAAAATTAAATTAACATTTCTTTGTAATAGAGTGGGCACAAGCATAGAAGAGTCAAATCCCAGAGGACTGTATTTTCAAAAGTAATTCAAAAGAGCATTTGGTATATGCTGATATTGGTTAAGAATCTTCCTTACTTTTAGGTATTCTTTTAGCTTACGAGTTTAGTGATGTGCACTCTTTTATTTTTTCTGTAGCCTTTCATCTTGGGATTTACAAACAAGTATTGTGCTTTAGCTTGTACATAACCCATCCCATTCAGCATAATTTGGTGTTGAACCTGCTTGGCCTAATTAATATTTACTGTCGGGTTTTTTTAATTGTCAGTTCATACTTACTTGGGTAATTGACAAACTGCTTCAATGAGTTTGGACCAAAGCTTAGCTACTTTGTACCAAAAATCTAGGAAGTCTTTCACTTCCAGATTTACTTATGCATATAGTATTTAGAGCAAAAGATGAGGAAAGATATTCCCTGATAACTTAATTTTGGTTCTGTGATTCTGTTTCTGCTAGAGGTTTTCTAATAACTAGTGTAAGATCAGCAAAATGCTTGGCTGATGAAGATATCATTGATTTATATACTTGAAACAGCTGAAACAGAAATCCTTTTATACATACACTTGTTCGTTTGTTTTGTTTTGTTTTGTTTCTTTGATGAGGATTTTTCTTGTTGACTTGGTTTGGGTTGGGGCTTTTTTTGTGGTTTGATGGGTCTGKTTTTTTTTTTCTGCTCACTGTCTGTTTTAGCAATACAGATTCCGGTGTTCCCTGCCTTTTCAGGCCATATCTGCATATTAGGTGTTGCTCATGAAAATGAGCTGTTCATTTGCCCCACTCCGAGCCTTACACTCGTCCTGTTAATGTTATCTGGCAAGGAAAGGCCAGATGCTCAAAACCAGAGGGGATTGCAGGGGATAGTGCTGAGATCTGTATGAGGATGAGATCTGAAAGGATGGTACCATTTTCAGCTGCCACAAGTGGCTTCTAAGATCAAGCTGGAACTCACTTAGGAGTAAAAGCAAACAAAACTCAATCTCATAGCCAAAAATTCTTGGTCTGACTTTGGATAGCAAATTTAGCCTAGCCTTTTAGAATGGCTTCTTCCTCTCATTTCCTTCTCTAAAAGGGTGATGGTAGTCAGTGCAAAGAAAAAGCTTTCAAAATCAGACACAGTGCTCAGGCTGGGGTCTTCTTTGCCTGGATACAGATCTTGGCACCAAGGTCAGGTGCTAAAGCAGAGCAGTTTTGGATTAGGACCACTGAGATCCCTTATGACAATAGCTTAAGATAAAACATCTCTTAAATGTCTCTCACGTATGCTGGAGGGAAACTATATGTGATGAGGTACCTACTCCTAACTCCGAAGCCAAATACTTCAAATAGTGCACATAAATATTAATATTTCATTTGTGAGCCTTTGGTAAGTGCTTTTCTTTCCTCAGTGTGCAGTCTGGACAACGCCTGGAAAATATTCAGATTTTCTTTTTTTTCTGGAAAGAGCATCCCACATCAAGGGTCAAAGCATAATTAATGAAGAAAGTAAATAATTCAAACAGTTCTTAAAAGTTGGTTTGAAAAATAGAAAATATTTCGTTCTTGAAGACACAGTGTTTAAAATCAGGGAAGTCTTTTTCCTTTTATTTGCAGAGCCACGGTGGGAAATACAAAGCCAGGTGCATAGTGCACATCTGAACCTCCATAGTGTGGGCACACAGACATTTGAGCTCATGCCTCTGCCTTTGTGTGCAGTTCAGTCATTAGCAAGTAGCTTTAAGTGCAACCATGTGCTTTCAGCTCCAAATGCCCAGCATTATTCAACTGCAATGTTTTGGAATGCAAAATAGAAAGTTTTGAKTTGTAGTTTTAAAATAATTCTGGGAAAATCTCTGCAAGCCAGATCTTCTCTCCAGAGGGGAACTTATTGTGTAAAAATACTGGCCCATTCTCTAGAATGAATAAGATTACCATAGCTCTTAAGGTGTACTTGATCACACTGCAGAAGGAGAGATGCTTAATTGTACCACTTGAATGTAAGCATGGTTATATTATTTTCCAAGAGAACAAAAGCTTCGGCTAAATAAATTAAGATTGTTTATAAGGTTGTGGTAGAAGATTGCCATTCTATTCTAAGTTTGCAAAATACAAGATGGCAAAGTTCAATCACACTAAATTATAGGATAAGGAAAGCCCCAAGTTGTCTGCATAAGAAAACTTTTACAGTGTGATTTCAAGGTGGAAAATTGAGCTCTGTTTGTCTCAGCAAGGGGAATGAATTCCACAGCGGCCCCTTCCCTTTTGTTGTAATGAAATGATCCAATAGAAAGAATAAGATGGATTCAGGAGGGAAAGCCAAAACACTTCAAGGATAAAAAGCTGTTCAAAATGCTTCTTTTTCTGCTGGGCACTGTTTTCCTGTTCAGATGGAAAAATTGCCTATAAAAGTTGTGTTGAAAAACTTAGAGATCTCCCTTCCTTCTTTTTATTGTTTCCATCAGTTTCCGTCATTGTATCAATCGGTTCCCCAAACAATTGGCCAGATGAAACTAGTACAGCCCTTTTCTTACTGTGTCTGTTTTCAGGAAAAAGTTGGGATTTGCCACTGCTGTGTCTCTTGCAGTGCTTGACATAGAGGCAGACACCTCCTTTGCCCACAGTGCTGATGGCCATGCAGCGGTGGTGGCCAGTCCCAAGTCTTCGTGGCTGAGAATGTGGCCACGAGGAGGAATGTGATCCTGGTGGGGGGATGCAGGGATACACCTGTGTGTGCTCCTATGGCAGGCAGCAGGCAAGCTTTCTTGTTCTCCTCACTTGGCATGAGTCAGGTATTCCCAGCTGAACATGTGGAGCCAGAACCATGTGCCAGTGGTGGTGTGTTTTGTCAAGAACCATAGGGCTGGGGTAGTACTCTTCAGCTAAGCTTTGAAAGCTGCGGTTTTTTGTTGCCAGTAATAAAACCACCTCAGTTTGTACACTATCAAAGCATCTTTTGCTTTAACCACATGCCTTGTTTTTGTCACACTGTAATCCTCCCTCATAATGTTGCTTTCTTTGAGTTTGTTTGATGTAGATGGGAACACCCACACAGAACCCCACCCCCTCTTTTTCTGTAATTAATTCTGTGATCTTTATTGTGAATATCTCATGTGAATCTTTCAAACCCACTTCTGAAATAGATAATCTTTTCACCGGTTTGGTGTTGTACTTTCCTCCATTCCTTTCAAAAATGTTTAGAGGAGAAAAGAGAACAATTTCCCCCTCTCAGGGAGACAATCAATTTGTTGCTTGGGGGAGTAGTTTGAAATAAACAGATAGGGTTTGCACATAGTATTTAACAAGCTAAATAATAGTCCCAAGACTGTTTCTTTCAGTTGTGTCCAGCACCAAGATTATGATGAATATTGTGAAATCTCTAGAGTAGTCGCCATTCCCATAGTTCTTACTCACACTTAATTTTTGGTCAGTTGTGGACTTTTTTTTCTTCTGTTTTTCAAATACCAAAGGAAGCGTGGTAGGTGGCCCAATGGAAATTTACTTAGAAACAAATCCTTGGGCTGAAGAAATCAGACTGATGAACACTAGTGTTGATAAGACTTGGGTTTCTTTGTCCTGGGGTTGGTGTGACCTGTGGATATTAGAGGAATAGTTGTGACCCTCCTGAGAGAGGAGGAGGCAGAATATGCAGTTCGCAGATCAAAGGGAAGGATTGTTTTTAAGTGCCGTTGGCAATCACTCGACATGCAAAGTGGCTGGCTACCGTCTGAGAAGGGCTGGGCACTGGTTTCCTTGATACAATTGGAGAAAGATGTAATTTTGATGAATCTCAGAAAAGTTCTGTCCACTTTAGGACCAGGACTGTGCGTCTGCTGGAAAATCTGTAGGAACATGTATGGGGCATCCACAAGTTTTCTGAGGACTTGGGCTGTTTGTTCTGGTACCACTTTGGAGGCACAAAATCCAGCCCCTCATTGATCAAGGCAGGAGGACATTTTTCACATGCAGAGTGACCATATCCAGCCAGTGCTAGTGAAAACACCCACCAAAATGCTGAGTCTTGTGCTTTGGGTTCACAAAAATAACACCTAAGGAAACAAAGTTTACTTGGCACAGTTTGATGGGTGGCTTCAGAGAAAAACATGGATTGTTTGCTGCCTCTGAAGATGGTTTGTTTCTTGTTGATGGAGAAAATTGAATTACATTCTAACAAAGACGCAGCGATAGCTGAGGTTTTTGTGTTGGGGGAGGGTTAGTACAGTATGCTTGTACCTTTTGCTTTTCTGTTCAGAATATTAGTGTTATTGTGGCTTTTTGTTTCTTACTTTCAATGAAAGAGGTTGACGGAGAGGTTAGATACCAGTTCTGCCTCAGTGATTCATTAAAGCAGAGCTGGAGGAACGGAAGTTGCCCTGTTCAAAGGTGTGGGGAGTGTTTTATTGTTCTGCACGGTGCTGTGAATGCCAACGATTTCGCAGCTGTGAAAAGGACTCTTAATGAGTTTCAGCATTTTAATGTACTTCAAGTTCCCAATTGTACAAATTTAAGAAGCTTAGCAATTCAGTATCTCCTGAATAATAGCATTTATTTTATACTCTAAATACACTTGGGGAAGTCTCAACAATATTGCAGGAAGTCTTGGTAATATTGTGGCTCCTTCCCGATGTAATAGCTTTAGAGGACCTAATTGACTTGAACAGTGGAATTGGTCCTTTAAAAAACATGCACACACAATTTTTGATTAATGAGCCCCATAATAAATCATTAATCTTTTTGGCTCTAAAATTGTCTGAATAGTTTTCAAAGTAGAAGAAGTTGTGTATGTTTTCCTAACCTGTCTTTGTGATACAGTGCTTGCATTTCAAATCTATCATCTTAAATTTACAGAAAAAATAATCTAACATAATTTAATTTTAGAAAAACAAGTCCAAACTCTGAACTACTTGGTTACTAAGAGGCATGTGAAGAAATATCTAGATAGGAGTACTTCCTCTTAGAATAATAAAAGCACTGTAAAATGACCATGTAATAAGTGTCCTTCTTCCTGAAGGATCCCAAAGTGCTTTTACACATTTTCTATAGTCAATGTGGGTTATTCACCCATCATTTGAATGAAACCAGTCTTTACTGGCTATGCTAAACAACACTTTTTATAGGAAGGAAATCACAAATAACTCTTGCATTTGAAACTCTGGGGAGAATTTGAGGTAGGCAGATTGTAATTGCCCAATTTGGAAATAGGCCAGAAGACGGTGATTAATATACCCAGGCTGCACTTTAATTGTCCCAGAGTACTCAGGGCCTTGGTTTCAAGTGGGCTTTGTCTCTGAATAGTATTTCTTTTTCTTCATGTTAATTTTGGAGCTTATAGAATGGATATCAGGTTTAGCAGAATTGAAAAGTGGGGAAATTTGTTACTTACGTGGGGATTAGCAACACTGAGACAGTGCAACACAATTTTCTAGGTGTATCTCAAGTGGCAGAATCTGGTTGTGTATTTTGTTTTTTCTTATTTCACTGCATGACCTTTGATTTGGTTGACTCCCTCAAAATATTTTTCCCATACTTGACTATTTTGAACTCTTTAAATGTTGTTATTTGAGGTCTTGAAATTAATAGCACAGTAAATGCAAATAGCTCTACTCCTTAGCTACTCACTTTCTCTGGGAATTGCTTGATCTTTTGAAACAGTGTAATATCTCATGAACCTGTGAAAGGCAGCCTAGCAGGTTAAGTTGATTGATCTTTAAAAATAGGGTCATGTAACTTCAAACTATTTCCCATAAAAAACAAACAAGCTGCAGAGGTTGTTGATGCTTTTCTCAGCAGAGCCAGCTTCATCCGCTCCCTGGCGTGGTAAGGCTGGGAAACCTCTGAGTATCAGATCCCATCCTGAGGCTGCTGGATGTGCAATCCATCTGTGGCAGTCACCGATCTGCAGGTCCACAACTGAGTCAACATCAGACTGAGACATTACTCAGTGGGATCCAGTGGATATTTATTTTTCTCTTGGAGAACCTGAGAGTTTTTAGGGGGTTTTTTGTAGATTTGGGTGTTTGTGACCAACTTCATATTCAGAACATAGACGTGGTTTTTTGTGATTTGTTGGTTTTTTCTTTTTAAGTAGCCCACAGAATACACGTAACATTAGCTTGATCTGTTCACAAAGTTGAGCTGAGCACAGATTTCTCAGGACTGCATAATATCAGGTTTGGTCTCTGAAAGTTTAAAGTGTTTACACAGCTAGTAAAGAAATCTCACACATCCACAGCTGTATGTTTTACCATGTGCCACCAGGAATTGCTACAGTCATGATGGGAAATTCACAGTCAAGCTCTGGAATTTCACAGGCATCCTTTCAGTCCTATCTCCTTTAGAAACAACTGCATTTTACCTTCTCAAAAAATGGTTGAAGTTGGGGGGGATTTGCTTATGTAATCAACTGCTGATAYCAGTATCAGCAAGGATATGCACTGGCATAACAATTGCACGTCTGATAAAGCACTCCTAATTTACATGATAAAATGGCTCTCTCTCATTCTACTTCTTTGCACTAGTGGTGTAATATTAGAGAGCTGAGAGTTTAAGATGTTCCGCTTTCAAGCCTTCAGCTTTTCTTTTCACTAAAACTGCTCTGGAAACAAGTTATGAGTACAGCACCTGAGAGAGGTACTCCAGAAGCCTAAAGTGTTCAGTAGTTCAAGTTCCCTTCTTTAATGCTGTCTTTTTCATTATAAAAAAGGATTCTAAAGCTGAAGCAAAGTCATGGAATCATAGAATCGTTTGGGTTGGAAGGGAACTTAAAGATCTAGTTCCAGTCCTGCAGGCAGGGACACCTTCCACTAGACCAGGTTGCTCAGGGTCCCAACCAACCTGGCCTTGAACACTTCCAGGGATGGCTCATCCAGAACTTCTCTGGGCAACTTGTTCCAGTGCCTCACCACCCTGAGCGTAAAGAATTTCTTCCTGGTATCTAATCTAAACCTCCCCTCTTTCCGTTTGAATCCATTCCCCCTTGTTCTGATGACTCAGATCATTTAAGGACCAACACAAGAACGAGGTCCAGCATTCAGCATCCTAGGAGACCACACCACTCCCTCTACACCCTGCTGCAGATTCCCCTTTGTCTTTAATTCCCAGCCATCCACTACATCCAAAATGCTTAATTGTAATTCCTTGACAGTCTGGGACTCAAGGAATGCCTGTGCATTTTGTCTCACAGTTTTATTAGTGCAGAAGTTCTTAGAGTTATGATTTATAAGTGAGAAAGAGAATAATAACGTCCTTCATTTGTTGGATTGATGCAGCCATCACTTTTTATATGAAGAGTTTATACGCATATACGAGTAAATATAAATGATTACATGCAGACATATTGAATCACACACAAGCATACCACCAGCTAAGCACATTAAGTGACTATGTATGGGAATACCTCCTTTTCATACACAGTCACTCAGACATATGATGCATGATTGCAAATGGTGTAACCTTTTTTTGGAAGTCTGGGTGTAGTCTTATGTGTTTTTACACATAGGCATCTGTTTAGCCAGATCTTCAAAACTGAAAGCATAGTAAAGTGGAATGCACTTCTATGTGTATCTTTTGTTGTTACGTACATAATATACACTATACTTAGGCACTTAAACACATTATTCCATCTTTTATGCAGAGAGACTATTTACAAGAGCATGTAGTGACAGGACAAAGGGAAATGGCTTAAAACTGAGATACAGTAGATTTAGATTAGATACTAGGAAGAAATTTTTCACCATGAGGGTGGCAAGGCACCGGAACAGGTTGCCCAGAGAAGTTGTGGATACCCCATCCCTGAAAGTGTTCCAGACCAGGTTGGATGGAGCTCTGAGCAACCTGGTCTAGTGAAAGGTGTTCCTTCCCACAGCAGGGATGTTTTAACTAGAGGACCACGAAGGTCCCTTCCTCCCTTYCAACCCAGGCCGTTCTACGATTCCCATGCATATACACACACACAGAGCCTCACACACATACATATATACATTATCCACAGCTGAAATACTGTAYAGACATAAGAACAGATAAGTGCATGCCTCAGAGACCTTAATACTGGATTGTTAATGCATTTTGTCGCAGGCTAGTTTAGTACAACATAGTAAATCATTGATATCTGAGCAGTCACAGCCAGCCAAGTCCAGATTTCTGGAAACAGAAGGAAAGACAGAGTTACAGGGCTTGGACCATTTCCTTGTTCCATTTCTACTCCTCACAGGGACTGGTCATGCATACTTGGGCTCAAGTGCAGTGCTCTGTTTGAATTTCAGTTTGTARTGTCTTTCAACCTCTGCTATACTGTTCTCTTGTACCTTCTTGTGCCCTCCCTGTAGTTTGCTTCCTGGTCTCTCGGTTACAAAGGCAATGAACTGCATGAGCTTCATGCAGCAGCACCTCTGCACTTGTCCTTGCCACCCTGTGAAAAACCCTGTGCTGCACAGCCCCTGTCCAGCCACCCCAGTCCTGCTGCATCTCACCAGCTGACTGCAGACAGCTGCATCTCTTATTTCATGTTGGATGCCAGACATCTTTGTTTAATGGCCTTCTCGAAGCTCTTTTCTGCCATAAGAACAGCACATGTGCTCTTTCACACCAGTTTCTTGAGCAGAGGGAAATTCTTTTTCCTTTCCACAGTAGGACGAGGTTATGGCTCCTCATGGTTCAACAAAATTTGCTTTATAACTCTGTCTTGACCTTTCATAGGTGGATAGAACTGGCCATGTTGTCCACCTTGCTATAACTATTGTAATTTCAGAGTGGTTTTCTGCTTCCTTCTACAGATAATTGTTAACTTTGTCTTTTTTGCTGTAAATATGCAACTGGAAACATTCATTGGCTTGGAAAACTTGAGTCAGCATTCATTGCTCAGAAAGTGGCATTCTTCTAGCTGATATGAAAGGTGGAAGGAACTAATGAAAGGTTTGTAGGAAAACTCATTAAGAACTTGCGCGTTCCTTAGTTTGGGGAAGTAAGAGAGTTCATAGACTCCTTTTTGGTTCACTGCCCCCCAGCCCCCATCTTGCACTATGTTCTTTGTAGGTGGAAAAGTACAGTAAAATTCTCTTTCCTCTCTGCTTTCATCAACTGACAAGAGAAGAACCATGGTTCTCATACTGCTCTCTCTATCCTTCCTTTTCCCCCCAATATTGTAGAGGTATAGCAGTGTTTACTGCTCTCTCCTGACTTTCCCCAAACCTCTAGGTAATGCATTGAGCCACTCAGATCCCTATTTTCTGCCTACACAAAGCATAGTATACCCTTAAATAATGTTTTCTTCCCCCATGGTGCTGGGTTTTTGTGTCAGAGAAGGGAAGCTTTGACACTTAGCCCATCTTCTTCTCCCAAGCAGGCTATGAGGAATGACAGACACCTGGACCCTCTTCCCTAGCCACCGTGGGTTATTGGTTTGTTTCCTGTCATTGCTGTGCTTTCCTTGTTCGTTAGTTGTGGCCTCTGCAGCTCCCCTGGGGCTGGTCACAGCCACGGGTTATCTGAGGCCAGAGCAGGGAGGGAAGTGGTCCCACACAACCCAGTTCCCTCTTCAGCTACCTTCTGTCTAGGGTCTGCTTTTTGACATTGACTGCAGCTGTGGAGCAGTGGACTCCTCTGGCAGAAAAAACCTAATGGGACAGAGCCAGCACTGCTAAGACTCCAGCCTGAATAGCGTGGGACCATGGCTGCTTTGGCAGAGGCAGGATTTTAGCTCCATCATTAACCCCTTCATGTTGCTTTCCTAATGTTGGCACCTAATCTCAACTTCGTTTACCTTTGTTTACCAGGGCAATCTCATCACATGGAGCAAGACTTGCTCTGATGGGTGCTGAGTAAAGTACAGACAGCTCAGCTGCTCTGTGTAATGGGATTCAACAGTGTTAATCACAGCAATTCAACCCTGCCTTTTTGTTCTATTTTAGTGTGTTACGTTTTAAATAAATAAAAGTTTCGTTTTCTCCTCTTACTCATCAAACTTCCTCATTTTCATCTGTGGGGGTGGAAATTGAGTATTTCAAGGCCTTTTTGGTAACCCTCTGCTGGGCCTTGCTGACTCAGCATTGGAAATTCCACAAATAGGGAAAATGTGGTAATGTTGCGTCTGTCATGCTTCTGAGTGATAACCATCCCTTGTCACATTTGAAACATGACTTGGTTGCCTTTTTATATCTGGTGCATTTAGATATAGTACAAGTATTTCTGCAGTGTATATTTTGTGAGCTGAGCCTGATCTTAAATGGAAATGGTATTTTTGTCTGTGTTAAATACAGATTTCTCAAAATAAAACTGTCAAGGCAGTGTTTTATGATGGATTTTGGTTTCCTTAAGCAGTGTCTATGTAGATTTTTTTTCCTTAGGTTTCTGTAGTAGTTAAAAGAATCCAGACTCCCTGAAAATTGATGCATCCTCAAGGACTAGTAGGTTTCTATTTCTAGCATGTGCATCAAGACGAATAACTGTTCTCTAGCAGTTTGTATGGACTCAGGCTAAGTAGGCCTCAACCTTTATCCCAACAGGAATTCCCAGACTAGAAAATTCTGATTTCATTTATGGTTTATAGGAAATAACACAAAACATGACAAAAGAAAGCCTTCCGTTTTCTTCACAAGCAATCACATGGGACCTGTGCACTGCTTCACTTCACCTTTGGGTCAGTAGGTCAAATATTAAAAAGCCTTATACTGTCCCAAAAAGTCCTCTTAAAGCTTTTAATGCTGTCCCAGTGCTGATAATTTACTACTGTTAATAGCTATGGTCTTTTTCCAGTCTGAGTGTAGACAGTTAAATGCTAAGTGTTTGAATTTTACATGAAGAAATCTGATTTTCCTTAGATTCCTCAGACTTAGTCACAAATCTAGAGAAGCTTCTCAAGTGAAACACATCAGTTCCTATTGATCTACAGATGGATGCAATATTGATAATAATTTAACCCCATGTGCAAATCTGTGYTGTCTTTATTTTCTGGCAGCTTTGAAATGAAATATTAAAGGCAAACAATAAATGCATGATAATCATCAGAAGAAATGCATCCACTGGGTTATTTGCATCTGTATTAATCTGAATGGCTCTGAAAATATTTTCCAAGCACAGATCCTGATAATGTGAAACCAAAGAAAATTTTGCTGTAGAATTCAGTTAGAGAAGGATCAGGCTGTSACAGAGCAAATACTCTGTCCTTAGGAAGAACAGCTTCTAGAAATAGTGGTCAGAAAGTCCTAACGACACCCTAGCCAAGTACAGGTTATGTGTGCATGAAAACATCTGTAACTTGTGGCTCTGCTGCTTTTTTATGACATCCTAGAGCCACTGGAAGATCAGACAGCAAAGCCTTCACTTTTACCATGCTCCTGTTATTTAGGAAGTCCCATTGCTTCCTCTGCTGAGTTTGAGGAGGAGCATGCAACCTCTGCTCTAATACGTGCTGCAGTCTCCACAAGGTACATATGAGGGGTTAATCCATAGGTTGATCTAAATGCTTTGTATCTACAGTTTGAGGAACCCGAGTTTGTCCTCTACAATGGCAGATTCTGTCTGCACTGACCAAGTGGTATTGTATCCTTAGACAGATTAGGGAGAAAACCATTTGTTTCCACTGCCATTTGTAATCCTTTTGGTCCAATGTTACTGTCATGAGAACAGAGACATTCTCCTTGAAACTTTGAGGTAAGGAAGTAGCACAGCCCACTCGGTTCCAGGACTCACCACTCTTGTCAGTTGCCGTCTTGACAGATGTAGGCTAAAAAGGCAAGATGTAGAAATTCTGTAATAATTTTAACCTTCTACTCTAGAATCTGCATTGCTTTGTACACAAATCCAGCTTTTCAGGATCTGTTATAACTTTCGATATTTCAACTTACTCAAAGTAAAATTGTAGAATTCTTGAAAGAGTTGTATTGTCTGAGTTCCGTCTTAAAAGGCTTGGTGTTTATGTCAGATGTTTGGAAGTATTATGATTTTAAGTAGAGCAAAAATAATTGTGAATTTCTCTTTCACTTATTATTGCAATCAGAATTTTTTTTTCACTGAGCATTTTACATACATGAAAAACATTTCAACTAATTAGTGTCACTGGCACTGCAGATCTTTTTTAAAGAATTGAAGTAAGCAGTGCTACTAAATACTTATTATTTGTTGTATCATGTTTTTCAAAATGCAAAAGAATCACAAGAATCCATGAAAATGGGATGTTTTAGTGCATACTTCTAAGTTATTTTTTTTTTAAGAGCACGTTAAGGTAAGCTGTGAATTTAATGTTATTGATTTAATGCATATGGAAATTCAGGTCAAATTAGTTTTCTTTCCTCCCTTATTGATAATGGAAAGTTTATACTGTGGCCTGATTTCAGGCTATGTCGTCTGTAAAGCAAGTAATCTCTTTTGTGACCTCTTTGTCCTCTGTTGCACATCATAAATGCACCCTTTCTGTTGGACAGTGTCATGTAAAACACAATTCAGAGAGAAAACGAATAGTAGGGTTAAATCGCAAGATTCGTTAACTCTCTGCAGGGGAAAAGGACTTCACTCTTGCCTCAATATCAGTAAGAGAATCCTGCAAAATACACATCAATCAGCATGTCTTTAACCCAATATAGCATAAAGCAAACAAACATACTTGAGGCGATATTGTCTAATGGGCAGTAGGAAACTGTCGTAAGTTCACCGGTACACCATTGACGAGAAATCAAAATAAATAGATAAGATGTTCAACTTAGATTGCAGCTCATCTGGCAAATTAGCCTTTTGCTTCCAGAGGGCATCAGTGAGTTTCTGATTTCGGGTTCATGGCTAGGGGATTGTGTAGCATTTTCAGAAATTGCTACAGACAGCCATCAGATGGTCTGAGGTAATTAACTGATTCTTACTAACAGCAATAAAAACAGCAAAACAGTCATTAAAACAGTGTGAAAGAGAATATGGAGAACTGAACATATTCGAAGCTAGAGTGACACAATAATTTTTGCACAGTTGATCTGCCTTTTCTGGTGCATTGCACTGTGCAAGTTGGAAACTGGAAATTTGTTTCTAGGAAGACTAAGAAGTAAGGAGTTTTAAAAATCTCATCTTGTAATAGCAAAAGTATGATTAAAGGTTCTTATATCAGTCTTTGATAGTTCTGGTTATGATTGTATTTTGTGGAAATGAAAGGAGGTACAATGCATCTTATAGAATGCTCTGAAGGCAGCAACCATAGTGACTCAAGCCCATGTTTCCCACACAAGACAAAGGGCAAATCAAATCACCACTGGCAGGTGAATTGCATGATGGAAGGTTCTGCAGCAGCTCTGCGCTGGACAGACCAATAACAATTCAGTTCCGGCAATATTTAGCTTTAGCAAATGCTGTGCTGTCCATGAACAAACTTAATTAAAAGAAAGCTGAGTCCAGCTTACACAGCAGGCACAGCACTCTGATAGTTTGCACAGAGAGAAAAAATCCTGTGCATATATAAGCTGTGAACTCTTTTAAAGTTCATGGTTTTAATTAAAACAGTACTTATAAATATTACTCCACTGTGCAGCTGATACAGGTATTTGTGACAAATAATTTCCTACAATACTTTTTGCTTTTTCTCTTCATAGGTCATGGGTTTTAGGAATTTACTTATTCGCAATTTTTGGGCAAAATTTGTTCAAGCAAATTTTAGCCAATGCCTTGTTTAAGAAGTAACTGCAAAGAGTGTTTCAGTGATGGCACAGTAACACTGGGTGCCCAAGTTGCATCTCTCTGTTTTGGTTAGGTGACCCTAGGCAAAGGATTTCAAATGGCAGGAGTTCTTTTCTTGGGTTGTTATAAAGCTCAGAAGTGCTTAAATTTACTTATGCACAGAACAATAAAATACTTTTGAAAATCTTTGGGAAAATGCTTTTCTTCAGAATAGCACTTCTGAGTGTTTTCTGCATTCATGAACAGTGTAGAACCACTGTGTCTTTTCAGAAAGTGTCCTTGTTGTTAACAGACTTTTGACGTGACTTAGTGAGAACTGAGCTTATACAGAAAATGCATGCTGCAGGTTTAGTTTTAGCTATATTTACAATGTTCAATGGATTTGGCTTAATTATTGCTGTATAGTTGTTGCATAATTATTCTGAGGCCGAATTTCCCGCAACTCTTTAGAAACACCACACTGTTAATAAATTTTGAACCATTGTAGTGTAAAAGTCAGGTAGGGTTTGGCACAGAAGAAAGATAATTTATGACACATGTAGTCAGCACTAAGTCTAAAACGGCACAGTGACTACTGTGAAGTTGATCTGTCAGGGTGTGAGATTTAGCATCTCAGGATGTTAAATCTTTATGTATTGGAGCCTTTGGAAGAGCATCAAACAACATAGACATTCTTTTGAAGGTACCTAAGACAAAACAAGCTGCTTTGAGTAACCAAATGTCCTCTGTTCTTCAGTATTTTCTGTGTGAAACCATCAGTGTTTAGACAGTCTTCGTTGAGGAGATAGCTCATGCTTCCAATAATGCCTAATGCAAAAAATTTAAAGTGGAAAAGGGATAAAACCAGGCTCACTAGAGATAAGCCTTGGGGCATCATGCCAATGTTTGAGGGACAGTGTGCTAGCGAGATCTGCTGTCTCAGTGGAGATAGGGGATGGAGATCCATGCTGTAGCAAGAACACAGGGGTTATGGATGTGTTAGAAACCACAGAAGCATCTGGGAATGGTCATGCAATAATTATGGCTTTTTCCCCAAAAAAGATGTCAGGATCCATAACCCAACTAGAACTTAATCTGACTACTGCCATCAAAGACAATAAAAATTTTTTCAATGAATATATCAGCAACAAAAGGAGGGCTAAGGAAAGTTTCTATCCCTTATTGGATGCGAAGAGAAACAGTGACAAAGGGTGAGGGAAAGGCTGATGTACTTAATGCCTTCTTTGCCTCAGTCTTTAATAATAAGACAGCAGTTGTTCAGGTGAGCTGGAAGATGGGGATGGGATCAGAATGAAGCCCACATAATCCCAGGGGAAATGATTAGTGACCTGCTATACAAATTAATGGGGCCAGACAGGATCCACCCAAGGGTACTGAGGGAGCTGACACAGCGCTCATCGAGCCACTTTCAATCATTTCCCAGCAGTCCTGGCTAACCAGAGAGATCCCAGTTGACTGGAAGTTAGCAAATGTGACACCCATCTTAAGGGACAGAAGAAGGATCCGGGGAACTACAGGCCTGTCAGTCTGACCTCTGTGCCAGGGAAGGTTATGGAGCAGATCCTCTTGTGCGTCAGCACGTATAGGAGAACCAGGGGATCAGGCCCGATCAGGATGGGTTTAGGAAAGGCAGATCCTGCTTGGCTAACCTGATCAAGGTGACCCACTTAGTGGATGAGAACTGTGGATGTTGCCTACCTAGACTTTATTGAAGCCTTTGACACCATTTCCCACAGCATTCTCTAGGAGAAACTGTCTGCTCATGGTTTGGATGCATGTGTTTTCACTGGGTAAAAGTCTGTCTGGATGGCTGAGTCCAAAGAGTGGTGGTGAATGGAGTTGCATCCTGTTGGCAGCTGGTCACTGGTGGTGTTCCCATGGATCAGTGCTGGGGCTAGTCCTGTTTTATATCTTTATCAATGATCTGGATGAGGGGATTGAGTGCACCCTCRGTTTGCAGATGACACTAAGTTGGGTGGGAGTGTTATCTGCTGGAAGGCAGGGAGGCTCTAYAGAAGGATCAGGACAGGCTGGAATGATGCGCTAAGGCCAATTATATGAAGTTCAACAAGGTGACGTGCCAGGCCCTGCACTTGGGTCCCAACAACCCCATTCAACACTGCAGGCTTGGGGACGAGTGGCTGGAAGGCTGCCCAGTGGAAAAGGACCTGGGGGTGCTGGCTGACAGCCAGTTGAACATGAGCCAGCAGTGCCCAGGTGGCCAAGGTGGCCAATGGCCTGTATCAGGAATAGTGTGGCYAGCAGGATCAGGGCAGAGGTCCTGTGCTCAGCACTGGGGAGGGCACATTTTGAGTCCTGTGTTCAGTTTTGGACCTCTCACTACAAAAAGGACATTGAGGTGCTGGAGCGAGTCCAGAGAAGGGCAATGAAGCTGCTGAAGGGTCTGAAACACAAGTCTTATAAGGAGCAACTGAAGGAGCAGGGGTTGTTTAGCATGGAGCAAAGGAGGCTCAGCAGGGACCTTACTGCTTCTACAATTGCCGGAAAAAAGGTTGTAGCCAGGTGGGGTCAGTCTCCCATGTAACAAGTGATAGGACAAGAGAAAATTTCCTCAAGTTGCACCAGTGGAGTTTTAGATTGGATATTAAAAAAAAAAAATCACTAAAAGGATTGTCAAGCATTGGAATGGGCTGGCCTGGGAAGTGGTGAGTCCCCATCCCTGGAGGGATTTAAAAGACAAGTACATGTGGCAGTTAGGGACATGGTTTAATGGTGGACTTGACAGTGCTGTGTTAAGGGATGGACTTGATCATAAAGGTCTTTTCCAACCTAAACAATTCTATGATTCTATGAAAGTGCTTTGGAACGACTCTTGACAAGGAGGCCAGCACTTTTAGCGGTTTCCTTCAACTGTATCTGTTGGACTATTTAATATATAGTGCACTAATAAAATCCGTGTAAAGTTTAGGCTTTCTGTACAGTATTGTAAGCCTTTTGGTGTGGTGCTCAACAAGAGAGTGAAACCAGCCAGCGATCAATAGTTAACTGGCCATTGATTTAGCTGTCTACATTGTTAAAAATGTGCGCACTCAAAGGAAAGCAAATAAGCAAGGAAAAAGTCAAAGGGAACCCTGGCAGCTGCACTTCATTCATTTTGTTCACCTCATGTTACTGCAATGATAGCTCAAAATATGTCATTGACAATTCTGGAAGGCTGTATCCTCTGGACCATTGCTATAGCAAATATTTCATGTGAGTTTGTTAGTTTGTTTGTTCCTTCTTTTTATCAAACAAATACATAATGTAAAAAATCTTTGAAAGCAGGCCTACTATCACTTAATTCAAATCAGTGTATCTTCATTGATTGGAAAGGCACCACAAGAATGTACACAGGCAAGATCTCCATCCCCAACCACTACACTGTACCCACCCCTCCCATCCTTGCTGAGAAAGAGGAAAAGGGCTTCCTGCCATCTCTTCTTTGATAACAGGAGGTGGTGGTGTTTAGGGTGACTTTCTTTTAGCTTTCACATTACTAGCCCATATTCATCCTGTCTAACAGTGATAACTAAGTTAGGAGCATCCTGCCGTGCCTGGATACGTCAGTGAAGGGAGGACCTCTCTAAATGTTACTTGAAGACATTGGGTATTAGAGCTGAAATTAAACACCTGGATTATAAATTCAGCATCTTACTCTGGCTGAAAACGAGGCATTTTTTGCATATGTCAAAAAATATGCCCCATTCCAGCAGGAATAAATGGAGTAACAGTAGAAAACTGGGGGGAAAGTCTTTTCCTTCAGAGTTTTGGTCTGTGAATCCAATCAAATCATACACATAAAATCAGCTTTTAAATGAATGTCTGTTTCAGATGTCCTGGAAAGTTCTCATGATTTGCAGTACTAAAAAAGTAAATATTACAAAATGAAACAACAAGAAGAGATATTGAATGTGAATCTACTGAGACAAAGTATTACATGCTTCCTCTAAATTTCATTTAAGCTTAGTGGCTATAAAGAATCCAGTTTAGAAATAATTTAATAAAATGGAGATGAGACTGATGCTACCATACAACTGCAGTTTTCAAAACAGTAAGCAAACACTGGAAAATTTATGAAATGGCACATAAATGTTTCCATATAAATGATCTGGTTTCATACAAATGGTTCCACATAAATGGCTTTTTCTATAAAAAGCGTGACTATTTTTATCTTGAGGGGAGACAGAAGTTCAACTCAGATCTTTAAAAGAGAGAAGTTCAATGCATAGRCTGAAGATCTGGGCAGTAGCCATAAGGCAAAGATGAACTAATTTGGGGAAAATACTGATTGAGGGTGTTTTGAACCTGGGTCTAAAATGTTCAGAAAGACAGGACTGTGTTTCTGAAGGTGAGCTGTAATATTGACCTGTGTCAAAGTTGATATTATGAAGTCTCAATTTATTAAAGGCAAGAAAAGCATATGATCTATTAGTATCAGTATTGATTATATCTTTTAAAAGAGTTCAGAATCTCATATTGATCTACATACAAGGTTATATTCCCAGAATAAGTTTGGAAGATGGAAAAATAAATCGTTTGAACTCATAATCAGTGCTCATTGAGAGCCACTGATTTGCCCAGAGAGCAAGCTGCTCTGAGGAGAAATAAATCAGATTCAATAGAAGGAATTGGTACATAAAGTTTCCAGATACACCAAACACACTCAGTTTCCAGTTCTACTGAGATTACGGATTAGAAGAGGTTTGAGTTCCTTTTGGGAAAAAAATATCATTGCCAAAAACTGCCTGCCCCTCCCTACACGTGTCTTTAAAGAATGCATTACTAAATGTACTCGGTAGAGAGGCTCAGCCTCAACTCGCGCAAGCAGGAATTGTTCTTTCAGCTTTTCATGCATTGCTTCCAAAGATTATCTCAAAATGGGAGGGAAAATCCCATCTGAATGTTGTCCTTCCTTTCAAAAGTGTCTGGGGGGGCYCAGCAAAGCAAACAGCAGACTTGGAGTTGCAGCACGCCCTCTGCTAGGGTTTTTTTTTTTTTCTATTTGGAATGCTGCTGGTGTAGTGCATTTCAAATCCTCTGCATTGTAAACTTCTTTCGCCTCCTTGGCACAGGCCTTGGGAGCTGAGTGACTGGCCCAGTTCTTGCTAAAAGGCAGTGACAAAATTTCTGGCTGTTTCTCTGGTACAACTACTTTTGACTGCTGAACTCCAGAGCGTTGCAGCAGGACGCCTGCTGCTGACCATTGGAGTTGGTCTGAGCTAATAAAAAACGTGGGCTTGACCTTCTGTTAGTTTGCAGTATTCACAATTTTAAACCTTCGAATTTTAAAATTGGATTTTTTTTTAATTGGAACTTTGGAATTTTTAAACCTTCACAATTTTAAGCCTTCCTAGCTGTGGTTTTGATGACCTTGAGAGTGTTTATCGTATACATACCCAGCCAGAATGGCCCAACTGCAACATATGCATGCAGCTAAAGCCCCTGGAGCCCACAGGCCAGAGTAACTGGTATTTGGGCTCGTACAGCAATTGTGAAACAGGCTGCACTGGGAGCAAAGGGAGTTGCAAAAAGCCATGCATTTCTCTGGAGAGGAGCTTAAATTGACTTAATTTCTTTTTTTTTGTTTTTGTTGGCTCTTTCTCTGGCACTCTGTGTACCCACACAGACTGGCACACACCAGGACCCCATAATGAGCTTAGCCTAAGGTGTGAGGCTGTGCCAGGATTTCACAGGGTTGGGACTAACTGGATGAGTTCATCCTTGCTTCTTTGGGGCTGCAGTGCAGGTGCAAACGTACTTGGAAAATCCTTGGACTGTCAAATCTGGGCTAAAATGAACATGAGTGAGGATAGCCAGGCGCAGGATTTTGATTGTGCCTTGAGACTGCACTTGCAAGTTTGCATGTCTTCAGCATGGTGCTTCTGCAGCTGGCACACACAGCAGGCTCCATAGCTGCTTCACCACTCTCTTTGAGAAGCAGCAACTTGGCCTGGTGTTATACCCATTATTTATCTGAGTTTGGCACACAAGGCCTGGGAAAGGCAGAGGAACTGTGCTGCAGCACTGCAGAGAGCCCTCCACTGCTCCCAGCAGGCCCCTGCTCCTATGAGGCTCCAGGATGGCAGTCAGCTGCAGTGGCTGGCCCCGGTCCCCCTGGAGAGGCCCTTCTCACACATGGGGGATTAAACCCAAGAGACTAGTGTGCTTTGGGAAGACACTGTCACCAGGTGTATCATTCCCCTGTGCTGCAAGGCCAGCATGATGTCTCTTGTGTGGTCTGGAGGGCTAAATTTCTTCACTGAAAGGATGATCAAGGGTTGGAACAGGCTGCCTAGGGAAGCAGTAGAATTGCTGTCCCTGGAAGTTTTCAAAAAAGATGTAGATGTGGTGCTTAGAGACATGATTTAGTGGTGGACCTGGCAGTGTTAGGTTAGTGCTTGGACTTGATAATCTTGGAGGTCTTTTCCAAATCTAGTGATTCTAGGATTCTATGAAATCAGGACTAGCAAAGCCCAGGCTCTGCTTGGCTGGTGGCCCCACTGTGGTGGCTCCAAGTTGCCAGCTGCAGGGCATCCAAGGCATGGTGCAGTTGGAGCTTTTTGTGAGCGTGTGGCTTTCTGCCACCCGACCGTTTCAGTTCCTGTCCAAACTTTTGGGGACATAAGAGGAAAATGCAATTCTGAAGTGACCTTGAGTATCAAACAAATGACTTTCAGCTCTCTCGCTGATGACTGGTCAGTCAGCCCAGTTTGGGACCGGAGACAATAATAAATGGGATTTTAGCATCCCAGCGTGGGAAGTAACATTTTTTACCGTCTAGTGAAAAGCCTCAGAAAGAATTAAATGAACCAGAGGGAGCCTGAGCCACACTGTGTGGATCAGACACTACCATCGCCATCAGTGCTGCAACCGAGGAAGGTGTTCCTTCACTGAAGGCAAAAACCTAGCTGTCAGCTGTTAGGATTATGAAAGGCAAGTATTTATTTCATGGGGTGCTTGGACTTACGGTTCTGGTTAGGCTTATCTTGTCAACAAATAGGCACATTTTGGACAGCAGGACACCTTTGACAGTGAAAAACTCAGCAGTGACACTGGCATGGGGAAGAGAATATCTCATGCAGGAGCTTGGGGGAATCTGGGATGAAAAGACTTGGGCAAAATGAGAGGCATGTATCAGCACCTCCACACTGAAGAGGGGACCTCTGCACAACTGAAAATGATTACAAGGAGCCTCAGTGCCAGAGGCTGGGAGTGGGACCAAGCCTGAGAAACAGGGACATGTGAGGGTAGGTGGCACTGGGGTCTGACTGCACAGTGACAGGACAGCTGGGATCCACACCACTCTTGTAAAGAAAGCCTGCTCAGCTCCAGGCTGCATCGCTGTGAAGGCATTTCATCTTGTTTCAGTTTGTTGTGTGATATATGGCTTCTGTGGGGTGATATTTCTCTGTAAGGGAACGGGGTATTTCTCTAAATGTTATATTTGTATAGTAAGGAAAAATAACGTGGATTTTTTTCCTTTCTTAGAAAACACTGTTGTGTTGTGGAGGTAGCATGAGCGGCCTCATCTGTCTCTCTCTGTTTGCAGCATTTATATATCATGTTGATAAAACATAGGCTTGGCAAATCCCTGTGAAAGAATGACTATGGCCTGCTAGTCTTTCATTCATCTTGAGAGTGTAGCTAACTTTCCACGGATATTTAAAACAATGGCATTTAATCTCTAGCACAGTTAAAAGGCTTATGTGTGCCTGGTTCAGAAGTGAGACACATTGGCAATGGTTCTTATTTATTTTTTTTGTTCGCCCCAGCTTGCAAAGTGAGTAGTAAAAAGAAGAGTTCTCATTTTAATATTCTGTAGGACTGAGTTGCTTCAGTGAAAGCAGAGGCTGTCATGAAGTTACTGATGCATAACTTTGGTTTTCCGCATTAGTCTGATCTTTGGCTATGGGGATCTCATCAACATATTTTTTTCTAGCTATTAGCAAGGGATGTTAGTCCTTGAGCATTGATTGGTGGATTAATCAAAGTCCTTAACCAATAAATGGCTAGAGGTTTGCATAATAAAGGAATTATTTCTGAAGAACCGTGCCAATTGGAATTGCAATTCTGCTTTGATTTGCTTCTTGAATGCCTCTGCCTCACCTGCCTCTGTTGCTCACACTTTCAAAGTACTTAGTAACAATGAAGGTGCTTCCAAACTCCTATATTTTTCATTTTTTTGTGTGGCTTCAGGGTGTGGAGGGGGGATGAGGGGGGAAGCAGCAAGCAATAAAACTTTGCACACAGAAAAGGGGAAAAACATTAAAAAAAAAAAAGGAGAAAGAAAATTGTTTGCATTCTTGTTTGCTTGCTTTTCCCACAGCTAAAAGTGTGATCTGAAGCTCATATTCCTTTTCTTTTCTTGCCTACCTTCTCTCCAGGACTGTTTGCATGATTTCCCTTCCATTGTTGGTACTGCACCAGTTCTGACCCCTCACTAACATCTTTTGGTTACTGGAGAGGAACTAGATTTTGGATCTGTATAAATGTAAATTGATATGAGAGAAAGGAAGATGACTGCAGGGAAAGATAACTGGAAAGGGAAAGAAGGTTTTTCTAGATTTGAGGTTTGTAACTTCAGTTGAATTTGCAGTAAGTTCACTGTTCGTGTGTGTGGTATTCCTCTCCTCTGCCCCTTACTATAAGATACGGTAATAACTGGACAGCAGTTTGAAAACATGCCTACTTCGTTCTTTTATTTATGTTTTGTAAAATAGTGGAGAATTCAATGTGCATAGTAATGTGTTGTTTTGTGGGGTAGTGAATCTGGAGCTGCGAAGCTAGAATGCAGTTGGCATTAAGCAGTATGTCCAAAGACAAGCCTTCACAGCCCTGAAATCAGAATCCAAATTAAGCAGTACAAAAGTATTACATGCCTCCTGATTTTGGACCTTTTGGGATATCCATTTGCAGGTCTTTTTCTCATCCAAAAGGGCTAAAATTTCTCTTGAGCCTGGGGTAAGAGAAGCTAAAAAACTTCTTTGACTTCTGATTCTGGTATTTAGCTACATTATATTTGGCTTAGTCATTCTTGTCCCTGCAAAGATGAGGTGTGTGAATCACAGCGTGAAACAATTTCTCCTTCCATTTTTGAGGCCTAGAATGTACAAGGCAGTGATGGAACAGACATCTTGGTTCTGTCCCATCTTCATACATCTTCTAGAAGCGGAATGCATGATTGTGTTTGACAAGGCACATCCTCACTGATTTTAATGGAGTGTAATTTGAAACTAGTTTAGTTAAACCAGGGCAGATGGCTGCAGGACTGTGTGTAATTTCATAACAGTGCAAGGTTGCGGTGCTGCTGCAAGATTATTAATCTGATTTTAGGATTTTAGAATTTGACTCATAGCAAAAAACAGGTATTACTGTTGTCAACTCAAGGTTGAACAAGTACAAATTAATTCTGCCCATTAAAATGTGTAATAAAAAGAATTAAAAAATCTGTCTCAGAGAACTTTCTCGGATAAGGTATTGTCTGGATTACCGCACAGTATAAAGATTGTATCTTATTGATTATTAAACGTTAGCTGAAATTATGTAGTAATGCCTGATCCTAGTCAGGCTTGTACTGGCAGGTGATCAGATATTATGTAGAGGTTGGATCAATGAAAATGGACAGAGCCATGAAAATTTGCAAAGGCATAACTAAATTGATTTAATGCAATCAAGACCTGGTTGTCTGTAGACAAGGGTTTTATTTACTGCTTTAATACACTTATTTTACATATGGCGTCTATGTCTCTTTCATTTTTAATTGCAGTAGTTTGGCAAGCAAGAATAGGAGTTGGAGTGGTTGCCAAAATGGAAAGTTTAGCCTAAAAATCTGAAATAAAACAAGAAAGCTGCTTTCATATTTGTTTTCTCAATTATTCATGCTACAGGCTTTGTTTTATAAGATGTTTTAATTCAGTCTCAGAATAAACATGTGACCTATCTCACCAGGACTGTAGGTTGAACTGCAGAACTCCCCCTCCTGCCCCATACCCAGTTAGGTCTTATTGCTTATTATTAAGACATTTTTGATGGGAAAACCRGGAAAAGATACTATGAAAAGTGTTCTGTGTTTTCAACCAACCTTGTTCATAATGAACAGGCTGAATGGGAAGTCTTCAGGCTGGAAAGCACATCTGCTTAAAATATGTGTTGAGTTTTTGTTCTTTTTTTTATGTTAACATTAGCACATTTGTGG
Source organism: Amblyornis subalaris (assembly GCA_018881555.1). Classification (NCBI taxonomy): domain Eukaryota; kingdom Metazoa; phylum Chordata; class Aves; order Passeriformes; family Ptilonorhynchidae; genus Amblyornis; species Amblyornis subalaris. The sequence goes on from JACAXG010000039.1 coordinate 6,099,826, forward strand.
AAATCACGTTTTCTTCACAATCTCCTTGCTAAATTAGGACACAAATCCAAGAACACTTGTGCATGAGAGTAATTTTCTGTAAATGAGTTGTGTCACTGAGTTCAATAAGAGCAATCATGCACAGAATTAAGCACATGCATGAGAGTTTGCAGAAATTTGGCAAATATGTTTCCATCATATAAAGATTACTCAGCTTTGCTTCTAATAGAGCTATAAATTCTTGGCTTGGTCCTATTTCGAGTAGCCCTTGTTGCATGAGCCATAAGCTTTTCTATTGCACTCAGTCTAACTGAGGATATTTCTCTTATTTTGTCTTAGCAACAAGAACAAGATCCCACAAATCTATACATCTCAAATTTACCCGTGTCCATGGATGAGCAGGAACTGGAGAATATGCTGAAACCCTTTGGACATGTCATTTCCACCAGAATATTAAGAGATGCTAATGGAGTCAGCAGAGGAGTCGGCTTTGCCAGGTGAAACCTTTACTCTTATTTTGATTCGTGCACATTTTTTCACCTTTGGTGCTTTGCAAATGCTGTCTGTTCTGTACCTCTAAAGTCTCACAGCTGTGGAAAATGCAGAGCGGCACCTTTATCAGATTGTATGTCTGTTCTTTCCACCAAACTGAAGAATGCCAATGCAGAAGGATGTTCATTTCATTGCCCTAAGAAACAGTTCATTCTGTGTAGGTGTATGTAAATAAAAATTGCTGGGAAAAGTGAGCTATCCATGCGGTATCAAGCTTGGATAATAATAAATGTCCTACAGCAAAACCCACACACTTTGTAAAGAAACCAAGGCCTGTGCTTAGGAGCCCCTGGGGTGAACTTATTGTGGTCTTTCCGTACCTGAAGGGGTCCTACAAGAAATCTGGAGAGAGACTAGATGGTCTTTAAGGCTTTTCAACCCAAACTATTCTAAGAAACTTTAAATATTTAGCAAAGATTTTGCAACAGGAAAAACTAAACTTAGCAGTTGGAAGAGCAAAGGGTATGAACTGTAACTGAAGAAACATGTCTTCCTTGTAAGCTGCAGCTTCCTTGAACTGCAGCTACGAAAAGAGCTTAAGAAGAAATATTTGCACAGAACAAGCCCTGACGGAGTAGTCAGATATTTTAGACAGAATGGGCAACATATTATTACCATGTACTTCATTGTTAGTACAGATAGACAAGGTTCCATGTTTAGTCTCAGGGAATATTTACATAGATCCTCTTCAGCGTGAAACATTCTTAAATCAAATAGTTTTCTTTTGAAAAGCCAAGCAATAGAGTGCTATATATAGAAAGATATTGAAAAACAATTAAGAAGAGACATTTGCAATTCTGCTGTAAATCAGTCTTCTGCTTCAAAAGAAAAGGGAAAAAAAAATCTCAAATCATTGTTTCTACAGAATATTCATAACATTGTGCTTTGTAGGGGAGGCAAAATGACTTCTTCGTCTTACAAATTCCTCTGAAATCCATCATATCTTGGTACACTGTGGCACTTCTGTTAAGTGTCATAACACCACTGAGCGAAATGAGGTACTGTATGATAAAAAGTTAGCTTTCAAGACAAGTGACATTGTAGTGTTACCCTTGCCCTTGATATGAAAGATCATCATGCACAAAGAATGCTAAGATAATATTGTCTGAATTCAAACGGAAAGAGGCAAAACATTTATGCTGAAAAATGGCACACTGTTCCTTATGCATTCTTGCAGATAATAACATGAATTTTTCTAGCTCACTAAATATGGATTAGTCTAAGTCATGGATAAACTTGCATTTTTAAAAATTGACTTAGTTTGTGAAAATGTATTTAATTATGGAACATGTTTCAGGAACCTTTTAATGATCTAACTTGAAGGTTGTGTGATTCACCATGCAAAYGACAGTGGGGTAAAACCTTCAGTCCATCAAAGTATACAGCAGATCTCCCACTGATTTGAGTAAGCCTACAGTTAATCCAGGACCTTAGAACCATAGTTGAATGTTGACTCTTGTCTTTGCAGAATTATCAATACAATATTTCATTACATGACCAGCTGACCTTCTTTTTCTAATGAAGTGCTATTTGGTATTTTTTTCTGCATGTCAATCTAAATAGATTATTAACTTGTTTAGCTTTGCTTGTAGTCATTAAGGTTTCACTCTACTGTGCCTACAGTGTGAACACATGCTGAGTGGGTACCAATGCAGTACAGATAGGGGATGGAAGTTGAATTTCCAGTCCAAATAAGATTTTGGAAGTTCAAATCAGCAACCCAAGTGAGGATCCTGGCTATTCTGACTTGGGGCTTTTTATCTCAATATATCTTGCCTGCTTGTGGAATGTGCCATGCTGCTTAGCATAGCTCTAAACTGAACCACAGAAGCACAGGAGAAAAAGTGAGATTTGCATATGCTAAAATGATGCAGCATCCAGCAATTTTGAAATTTAATGCTTCAAAGTTATTAATTAAGTTTTATGATGATTAAAAGTCACTTTTTGAGTCTGCCCAATTATGGAAATAGTCAATCTCAAAATAGGCATATTCATTCAAAAAGCAATCAGAAGTAAAGACTTAAGGTAGGCAGCTATTGTCAGATTTTTCTTCTAAATGGGTATGATTAGCAGTTTTATAGTACTGCAAGTGGCTACTTAATCACATATAACCTGGAGAACCTCAAATGTTCTTGGATCAAAATTATCTTAGTAGTGTCTGGTGACATTAACAGTCTCCTTTAAAGTATATGCTTACAAAACTAGCTCCGACTGAAAGTTAAGCCGTGAAAGTATTTCCTCTCTTTTGCATCCCTCAAAAGCAACTGAACAGATTTTCCTGAAACTTCCCAGAGCATTTCACTGTGGTCTGAGCCAACTATGCCTGGGTACACCCCAGGGGAGATTTTGGGGAGGAGAGTTATGAGCAAAGGGCCAGAGAAGGGAAACTTTAGACTTGGACTGTGGCTTCATAAAACCCTACCCATGCTTTAACCTCTGGGCACCTGCCTCTGCCTCGCCCCTGGCCCATGTTTTGTACTTGAAGGCCACATTGCCTGCCTTTGGGCTCTCCATGGGAGCTGGCATTCCACAGGACTGGTATTGCTGTTGTCTTTTGGCAGCGTGTGTTTCTGTTGACACCRGCAAGCGGAAGCTGCAGCTATACACAGCCTATCCTGGAGCAGAGAGAGAAATGAGAAGAAATAGGAGGGGGAAGAAATACCTACTAGAAGTAGGATATTGGAAAAAAGGAGGCATTCCTTTGGATGTGAAGCTTTGCCTTCAGTCTGTTGTAAGATTGCCTGTAGAAAGAGGGAAYGGCACAGTGTTGCCCTTGCGCAGAATTTCATCACAGGACTTAAATCTGTAGGTGTTTCTCCTAAATCCCTGCTGCTGGGAGTCATCTAATAACTTCAGCATATGATCTTTCATTTTAAAAGTGTAAGTGTATTCTTTGGAGCTTAGAACAAAATCACAGTCCTTCATCCTTAAAAAAAAAAAATCAGCAAGATGAAACAAAACAAAACAAAAAAAACCACAAAAAGAACAACAAACAAACAAACAACCCCACAAAAAACCAACCAAACAAACAAAAGAAACAGAAAGAAAGCCACAGACTGGATTTGAAGACTTATTTCAAGATATGATTTTAACGCTGGTATCTTACAAGTTTGGCGAACAGAACATTAGTAGTGTTGAGGGTATGAGTAAAAAGCAGATCAGACATAGTAAGAAGGTCTTTGAGGGAGGCTGGAATTACTGGGTGGGGGAAGGTACTGAGAGGGAAATATTTATCTTCATCCTGAAGAAGTGTTGCCACTTCTAAAGAGGTAACTGTATGTGCTGGAAGATCTGGCTTCTCACAGGCCCACAAAACATGAGTTCCAGATGTGAAGGTGGGAGAAGATAAAGTAATAACAAAATCACAGTGTAAGCAAAGCAGTGGTGCTGTTTTGCCAAATGAGAGGAGGAATATTTAGAGGGAGATTCTGAGGATCAGTGATGTTGCTACTTTGGAGACAGAGAAGCGTCAGCAGCACCAGGGGATAAAGAACATCCAGGCAATTTAAGGATGCATTTGTGAAGAGGAAAAGTGCTTTGTTCTTCCTTATTCAAGGGTTTAATTGAAGGCAGTTGAAAAGGTGCTATAAATTTAGCTTGAACAAATCCATCAACTGGGACGGTAGTACAGGCTTAGATATTATGAGGATCATTCCTACTTTCAGTCAGAAGAATGATCTGTCACATCCTACATCTTACCCAGGAAATTGCTTTATAATTGAATATCTCAGGTGAAACTGGAAATCCCAAACATGCCCCTAAGACTTTGTGTGATATCTGTAAAATATTCCAATGCCTGTGGTGATAAATTTCCATTGAAGGACCTCCCTGGAAAAGGCTCAGAGCAACACTGCAGGGTGGTGGGGAGGTCTGTAGGAGGATGTATCTCCAAGACCCTCACATTTCCATCCAATATTGCAACCTGGACAAATTTTGGTAGGCTTTGTACATCCCTAAGAAAATGGCAGGCATGAAGCTGCACTTCCAGGGAGAAGCAAACTCCAGAGAAGGACAGGTGGGTCAGGATCCCTAGACAAATGTCAGTGGGATTTCATAAGATGAAAATTAATATGAAGCTCTGAAAGGTGATGAGGGAAGAAGAAGGAAAGTTAGGAGCAATCAGATAATTTGGCTGAGCAATTTGCATAATCCAAGCCTGGGGTACCACAAGTTTAATTGAAGAATTCCTCATGACTCGGAAAAGGGAGCAAGGAGACATTGGTATGTACTTYGGGGAGGGACTTAACTGGTACCACTGAATCAATGAAATAAAAATTGCTTTTTATAACCCCATAATAAAATACCATTCAAGTATTATTTAAGTATCCTCCCTAAAGAGATAGTAGTATTAATAATACCATACATAGGTTTGTCACACTCAGCTGAACAGCAGARCAAGCATTTTATAGGTCCTTTTAAATGATAAAGTGCGAAGAAAGAGTTAGAAACCACTAACTTTTTTATTTTGTTTGCTGTCTTGTAACTTAAAACGACCTTGCAAGATTCATCCCCCAAGCGACATTTTACCACGAAGTCATAAGCTTCTGAAAACAGAAATTTATGATGGAAATGCTGACAGTCAGACAGTCAAGTATTGCACTGCTGGCGGGCACCGGTATAATGCTTAACCCGCGACTGGGAAGACAGTAGCATAAATCAGCCTGGGTCTAGGTGGAAATGACTGTGTGTTCGTACTATTCCAGCAACACGAGAAAATTTGTCCAACACAAACTGCCATAAAAGAATGTTATGATGCTGTTCCCAGCAAACGACCGAAGTCAAGAGTTTCGCAATTAGTTGTCACCTTAGAGCAAAGGTACACATCAGGGACATGCATACATCCCTTTGTGACCTGTCTGGGGGGGGTCTGTGGTGAGGCATTTAAACACTCTGCTATTGGGAGTTTGGGCTTCCTCCTCATCTTTTCACTCCCTTATTCTTCTGGAAGAACTTCCAATGGGTTGCTTTTCTTTGCCTGTCTATGTTTTTTACTAAACTTATCTCCTGCTTGTCCACATTTTACACGTCTTAAATTTAGTCTCTGAAAACACTATTCAACTCAGCAACTGAAAGGGAGCAACAAAAAATAGGAAACGAGATTTTGAGCCATCGCAGGATCATTATTTTATTTATAGAAGTTTTGCATGGATTTCAGTAGAAATGGATGTGCTTCAGACTCCACTGAAGTAAAACGAGAGAGACGAGCCTTTAATTTGTATGTTCTTTTCATTAAAGGAAGCTGTGCATCTTTCAGGGCTTTTCAGGATAACGTAGGTGTCATTAAGTTACATTGGATTTCTTCTGAACCAAAGAGGTTTCTCTGTGGAGAATGCTATAGATACAGATACTGTAGTGCAGAGATACTCAGGCAGCTCAGAATGGTCACCCTGGCATAATGGGTGATGGTGCAAGGTATAGAATGGACCATATCCCCAGAGAAGAAGAGTGGTTTCTGCAGATTTTGTATATTTATCTGAGCTGGTAAACAACCTCCTGTTGTTCAAGCAGACAGTTGAAGAATATACAGGCAAGACATGTTGGAAAAAGATATAATTTGTGAGCGATGAGGAGAACTTGTCAAAATAAATCTCTTCTTACGCTGTGAGTGGCAAAGGAAATAGTTTTTTTCCAGCATAAAATGGATTCAAACCAAAAAGCATGAACATTTTGAAGCAATCTCTTACCAGCTGAAAAGTCGGGGAGAAAAGATACCTAAATCTGTTATGGGGGAGGAGAAGATCACAGGTTGCAGCCATATCAGGGTCTTAGAATGCCTGGAATTAAATTAGCAAAATAAATTAAAAAAAAACCTAGTGAATGTGTTTCCATGGAAGGATGAAGAACATAAGGAGGTGCTAGGAAACCTCATGCTAATCAAAACTATCTTCTAGCTGTAGAGTATTTGAGACCTGAAGATCATGTATCTCATAGGCAGTTGAAAAACTCCCAGTTATCTAATATTGAGATAATGCTTCTGTTTTACTGAAATAAGACTTTCAGAAGTGATGTGAAGACATCGACCAGAAAAAAAGAGAGACCTCTTTTCTACCTAATGTCTGCCAGTGGATCATCTTCCTTGCAGTAAATGTTTCTGCCTAATTTCTCTTTCAAATGTGTCTGGTTCTTGTCACAACTTTCTCAGGAAGATTAAGGAACTACTTACTACCTAGTTTATTCTCCCCACAAAGGTACTTATGCACTGCTATCAGATTGCCCCTCTAGTCATCTTTTTGCTATGATAAAGAAATTGAGCTCTCTGGTGTGTATTCTAACTATGCTCTCAGTTCTTTGGACTCCCTCACTGTATAATATTGCTACTACCTACCTTCTTCCATCTTTGCAAAATGCCTTAAATAGCAAGGAAACATTGTTCTCCAAGTTTTATTACTCCTGCTCTTGTAAATGTAAACAATATTCATATGTTGATCATAACATAAATGTGGCAGTAACAATTTCATCTTTAAATATTTACTCTGGATATTAAATATACTCCTGATTCTCATTATTATTGTTATTATTATTATTATTATTATTAAGCAAAGTGACTATAGGGTATATGTAAACCAAACCCACATTTTCTCACCAACTGGTAATTACATGGTACTGAATATTTCTCAGGTAATAATTATGTAATCATCATGTTATTCCTTATATAAAATTTTTTATTAAGTTGTTTCTTGACACTGCATCAATCTTCATAATAAGCATGTATARGAACTTCAGGGTTTTTTTTTTTTTAATCTCTTCTCTCTTTGCTTTGCTTCTCTTTTTCCTTTCCCTTTTCTTTTCTTTTTAAACATTCCCTACTACTTCTAACAATACATAATGACTACTGTGGTGCCACTGTGGTCTGTAGAGAGAGTAATATAAAGTTTTTAAATGATCTAAAAGAAATAATTGATAGCAAGATGTGACCATCAAATTATTTGGTTTTGACACGTGTTTAAGCACCCACTGTTTTTTGGATTTTGTGGTTTTTTTGCTTATCATATTGAAATATCTTTAGTTTACAAACTATGGCTAGGAAAAAAGATCATAAAAACACTCTTAAGATTTTTTTAAATTCACTTCCTTTCAAATTGGATAAAATATAGACAGTCTCATTACTTGTATTGTATTTGGGAACTTTACGACTCAGTTTCCAGAACTGGCAGATATATAGACACAGGTAAAAATAAATTCTTATGATTTTATTAGTTCCTTTGGGTTTATATCATTATCTGTACCTTTAAAAAATTATAAAAGCCCATGGCTTTGATAGGTTTTTTTTCTACAGTGCATTTCCTGGTTCAAAGTACAACTCAGATGCATTATAGTTTTCTCCAAAGTGCATTTAAACATGAATTATTATCTTAGATCCTCTTAGGATCAGCACCAAAATACAYAGTTCAAAGGAATTTGAAAATGTTACTTCACAAATCATCTAATCAGAAGCAAATTTCTATTGTCGTGTGAAGCTGTTTTCCTTCCTGTTCCAGCAAGTGTTGAATATCTTTCAACAGAAGGTTTTGAAACATCTTTTATCCAGAATATTATATTTTGTCGTATTTTTGTTCTATCAATTACCAAAAGAGCCCCAATATTAAAAAAATTATTTAAGAGTGTTCTTCCCCCAAGTTTAACTGTGCTTAGAAGCTACCTTTTAACATGTTACAATTCCGTTAGTGACATTTTTATTAAATAATAGTCTCAAGCAGCATTTTGAAACATTTCTTTTCAGATGAGAAGAATAATTCCAAGCACATTCTACAGCAGAGGAGTGCAACAACTTTTCAAAGAAAAAGTAGGAGGAATTTATAAATGCGGACCTAAGAGAAGTATATTTTTGGGGCCTCTGCCCAGATACGGCTCGTCTTTATGGATAAAACAACAAGAGAAAGAGTAGTGTCCGAATCAATGTGTGTGAATAGGTTCAGCTCATGTGTAGGTGCCTTTCATAGACTTTGCCACCTAAGTGGTTGATGGTGATCAAAGTTTCAGCTAAAGCCAGGTCTTGTTATGGCAAGTATCAGGCAATTTTGCTAGTATATCTGGTTGCTCTATAACCCTAATTTTTCCCAGTCAGTGAGCTAATCATCCCAAGGAACACAGTTTGAAAGGGTTATTTCTAAAAAAAGGGGGTACTGTGGACAAGTGTAAATTATAATTCATATTTTGGTGGCCCTGGGATGGATGCCATCCTGATTAGCAAGTGGCTGCCTGGCCAGCCTCGGCATGGCCAGGAGGAACGCCCACCCCCATAGGCACATGCTGCAGGAAGCATGCAAGGACTCAGGTGGGGTGGGCAAAGGATGGATGCAGTTGTTACTCAGCAACACATCTGAAGGGAACATGTATAGAGGGCTTTGTCTATTGTGCTGCCTTTTCAGGCTGAGTCGATAATGCCAGTGTCGGTTTCAAGCGAAGCGTGTGCCAGATTACAGATAGCCAGCAATGGCATTTGAGAGCCGTTAATTGTGAAACTTGAGAGGAAAATGTGCACATTCTTTTTCAGAGTGCTATTCGAATGATGGCCTTTTTATCCCAGAACACTGTGGGCTTCACTTTTATTCTCTTCCCACATAAAACGCATGAAGTGCACTGAGTCTCTTTCATTTGGCAGCTTATATATTGCATTCTTTGCAGAGACTGCTTTGGCTTGTTAAAATGTACCCCATGTATTAAAATGAAATTGTCACTGCTGTGTGGTGCAACATAACATGGTTTGACACCAAGTGCCTGCAGCTACAGAAAACAGATTTTTATTGCATTTATTCTTTCAGAGACAAGAGTCTCTAAAGGCTCAGTGCAGACATTCGCTTAGTTAAATCTGAACGAAGCCAAAGTGAACAATCTAAGTCTCTGTCTTTGTGCTTGTAGAAATAGCCCAGCCCACTTAATACGCAGTGATACAACTTGGAAGGAGAAAGTTTTAATGACTCCACCTGAAACAATTGGACAATAGACTGACTTCCTCAAAGAATTAAATAGGCAAGCAGGATTTTTTAACTTTTTTTTTTTTGGTGGTGTGGTGTGGTCGTTTAGACTCTGGCAAAATTGTATCCTGGGAGACAAACTGTCGCTGTATGTGAGCCATTCTTTGCCCAAACCGTGTGACAGGAGGGTAGTGGATAAATTCATTTTGAAACTATCTAGACTGGTGAGAAGTAAGCAATATATATGTCAGTGCAGTTATTTTGTGGAGAGTACCTGGAGGTAAGCACCGGTGTATTGAAGGAACATTGAACATGGTTTTTAAACACAAGTTTTCTAGGAAATTACTAGGTTTCCATTTCTCTCTTTCTTCTTTTCAAAGTTTCTATACACACTCTGTAGCAAAGTCAACTGTTGTCTGGACTAGTGTGCAGTTAATTTACAAGATCTGAAAGAATGGTGACTTCCCAGATATGGTATAACCATGGTTTGGGATTTGCCTAGTAGCTTTGTATTCCTAACATGTCTTCAAAAATACATATACCAACTCACTGTTAATGCTTTAATGTCTGAATGTTATCCTGAGGTTATAGGAGATAAACAGTAAGGCATTTCCCCTACTAGTGTTACATGTAAATTACTGACTTCACCCAGAATTTGGCTTTATGTTGTAATGGGCATATATGCATTGTCTTTGATTTTGCTATAAAGTATGTCTTTGCAGGTTGGTTTTTTAGCATTGTAATCCTTAATAATTGTTGTTTAATCCTCCGTGTTCTTCTCCAAATCCTGTAATTTATTTCTTTATGCCATTTGAAGTTATTTTGGGTGCACGAGGAATTCAGAAACACGTCCTTTGCCTCTCCAAGCAGCACGTGAGAGCATAAAGAATGTCCTTGTTAAGGGTGATGCTCCGGAGCCAAAGGGGACTGTTCATTGACAGGGCTGCGGCTCACACACAGCCGGGAGTGCAGCTGCAGACGGGGAGGGTGGCAGGTCCTCCTCACGAGCCACGCTCTGTCCTAATGAGCTCACCCAGTTTCTCCGCAGAAATCTGCAAGAACAGCTTTGAAGATTTCTCTCAGCATCTGTGCTTGTCCTTTTTTTCCTCCTTTTGCTTTTTGTTTTTGCTGACTGAGTGCTTCCGTAACAATCTAGTAACACATATTGCCTCTACCCATATCCCACTCTCTTCTCTTTTCCAGAATGGAGTCTACAGAAAAATGTGAAGTAGTAATTCAACATTTTAATGGCAAATATCTGAAAACCCCACCCGGTCTACCAGGTAAGTCTAGCCATCATTATGAAATTTAAAATTCACAGAAGAGTTTGGAATACAGAAATACTGGAATTTATGTTGAGTGGCTTACATTACTGCCCCTGCTAAGTATATAACTTTCTGAGTTGAAGCCTATACTTTATGACCCATAGCAACTTCTTTCTTGCCCAGGTTTGTATGTTTCGAGCATTTATGCCCGACAGCACCAAATTTAAGAACATATGAAATAAATTTTTTTCCTTTTAAATGTTTGTTTATTTTTTTTTCCAATTAGAAAAGAAGCCACATAACTAAATGCTGATGATTTTCTAACAAACTGGGAATATAACTAGATCAGCAACTTCATTATAGATTATAAAATATCCAGGATTTCAGGTTGTAGTAGCTTTATATTCATTACAGTTACTAGTTGCTAGTGTTGCTAGTTACTGTTACCAGTATTAACAGCTACTGCTATTAGTAGGCTAATAGCTATAAAGGCTATTTCAAATATTAAATTATTTTACGTCATTTATACTTGCCGTAACTTAATGAAATCCTGACGTTTTCTCACAATGCCCATAGAACACATTCATTAGTGTGTCCATGCCACATTGAAAGCCAAGTTCCAGCTATTATTTTGCCTTTCAAATCTTCACCCATGGTCTGTGTGTCTATCAGCTGCGCAAAGTTTAGTGATCAGTTGCTTAATATTTACTGCTTGACAAGACCTCCCCAAAGCCTCTCCTTTGGATTGTGTGAAGAGCTGCATTCAATGAGCAGGAAATACTTGCAAGAATTGTGTCCTAAGTTATTATCTTCCCCCTTTTTTTTTCTCCCTAGCTTCCTTTAAACTATTTCCTTTTTTGGTTACTTTCATTAAATTTCTTCTTATTCATTGCCTGGTTCTTTATGCAGAAGATGTACTAAATACTCTAATTAAAAGAAAGCCATCTGCACAGCTACTGTGTACAGTAATTGAATGCTGCAATGCACATATAAATTTTAGTCAGATCACCTTYGTGAAAGAATATAAAGCTTTTAGTCTGAGCTGCAAGACTCCATTTTAAGATTTCTTTTTCAAACGTAGTCACTGACAATTTTTCCTAGCAGCAGCTAATGAATTACATCACCAACTTTGTGAAGTACAACAGACTTGGGCTCCATAGAACAATGGCCAAAGCAACATAGGCAGAGAACTTTAACTTTTGGCATGCCTTTCTGTATGCACACATTGAGTCCCAATAGTAATCTGTTTAATATCATAGCAACACCCAATGGAAAGAGTGTGAATAGCAAGGAATCAGTGAGTCCAGCTTTGTTGTTACAAGCCTGCGTGCTCCATGGTCACGTTCCCTGTTGTCTCAGAGAGGACACATCACTAGATCCAGAAATAAAGCAGAATATCCTTACAGAGCCTGCTTGAGACAGAAAGCTACGTGGTAAAGAATGAAAGCTATAAAATGAAAATAATTTTTTTTCTTCTTTTTGAAAAATTTTTAAATTAATCAAGAATGTACTGGGTATTCAACATGAATTGTGTCAGACATCAAAATAGTCTTGATAAGATAGCATGTTTATTTACTCCAGTTCCAAGAGATACACTTGGGATGCAAATGGGATTTTAATGGCTATAACTTTTGATGCTTTCATAAAGGACATAAATCAGCTCTTAATTTCTTGAAGAACAGGTCCATGTGAAAAGACTGTCTACTATGTGTCTCTCATGATTGTTGTTGTCAGATGGCATTTAGTTGCAAGGATTATTTTGGAAGTGACTATATTAAGAGTTTTAATTTACTTTAGTACTGTTCAGATGCAGATACAGCATAATGCAGCTTGAGACAGAGTCACTGAACCATTAACTGAACTCATTAAACTATGCATGAGGTATCTGTAAGATCCCATTTTGTCCTCAAGTTTTGGGAGACAGATTTTGTGTCTCCAAACACTGATAATTTGAACTTGTCATAGGGTATTTGATCCACATAAAAGAGAGTATTTGTGCCTCGTTATTAGAGTAGGGCACTCTTTAAAGCCATAATTAAAAGATTTGTTGTATTCATTCCTCTTCGTAAGAAGCTAGGGCACAAACATGATCACCTTAGCAGTTGGGTCGATTCAAGGGATCATTTAGCTTTGGTCCAGTGCAAAAAAAATTCACTCCTAGTTTCTTCTTCTTGATGTAGATTTCTGTTAAGGTTTGTACTCAGTTTATACATCTGTGCTATGAACCTGTATTTAAGCCTCTCAGCAAAGTCTTGCTTTATTCCCCTGCTGGCAGTTACTTATCTTTCTGCATGAAGCAGGAAGGAAAATAAAGTCTCCTAGTCTACTTGGAAAATCACAATTAGAGTCTGAAAAGGATCCTCCCAGCATCTCAGTAATTGGCATAGAAGGAGAATCATCTCTAGTTATTGCTGTGACCTCTTTATGGATATCAGTTAAAAAATGAAGAACCAGAGAACATTAGCAGAAGTATGAAGCACTATCTATTATTAACCTCTGCTGTTCAAAGGCCTGATCTCACTGAGAGAGAAAATGGATCAATACTTTGAARGTTAAATTACATTGATTTTGTATTTTCAGCTAGGTTTCTTTCAGGTGTAGCAGTGAACTGGAAGGGTTTTGCATTTTTGTCCACATCTCTCATCCAAACTCTAATGTATTGGTTCGGGTTTGCCAGCTAATAGAAGGTTGCATGAGGCCCATCAAGAAAGAAATCAGCCTGGCTGCTGGCCATGTAGTACTGGCCTGGGGCAGTGGGATTATGGACCAGAAAAATCATTTTGGCAGCTCTCTTCCATCCACACTCTCTTCCYCAGCTGGGTTCCCTGAGATGTGATCCTGGTGATGTGTCACCATACATTCTGTGGGATATATGTTTGTGAGAATAGCATGTTTAGAGGATAAAATGTTCATGTGTGGCAGGGGCAGTTTTGCTTCGTTACCAAGTCATGATGGAAGAAAGACTGCAGTAGGTAGCTTTCACATGATGCTGAACAGCCTGTCAGAAAGACTGAGAACCATGGCTCTGGCTTTCATGGCAGAATAAACCATGGGCCATGACTTAGTTGTATGTTCCCAAAGAGTCATCTCAAACATTAATTTTGAATACAGAGCTCTTTTTCAACTATTTTTTTTCTTGGAAAATGAGGTGTAAATGTATTTGGAYTTTTTTTATTATTTGTTTTGTTGTTGTTGTAAGTTAGAAAAAAGTTACAACTGTTGTGTACCTGGATGTTTGGGTCCAGCCAAGAGTCACACATGTAAGCTGATCCAGGCCAACAATACAGCAGGAAAGCAGTGTTAAATCTGCAAGGAAAGGAGAGCACACAGGGCACTCTGGAGGCTCTGTACTCTGTATGTTCCGAAAGCGAAAGCATATCCATCCTTCTTTGATTTTGTAACTTCAGTTACTGTCTGTTGTTTCTTAAAAATTGTAGAACTGAGCACTTGCAGCTCCAGACCCCTCTGCTTCAACCCAGTGACAATGTAAATGTTATTTTCTGTCTCTTGAAACATTTTGCTGGTCAGTCGTATAGTGCCTAGGTAAATCGAGCATCACTGTGTCCGTGTTAGTGAATTATTCTCATTGAGGGACGTTCTTTGTCCAACTCCTTGGCTTCATTCCATTCCAAATGGAATTGCTGTACTGTCCTGCTTGCTCAACTAATAAGCATTTCATGATTTTCAGTCTTAGATGTACAGTACAAAATAATTGGTTGTCCCATAAATAATTAGTTAATGTCTTTGCATACCTTTCAGACTGAGCAAGTACAGTTGTCTCCAGAAATCTGCAAAATCTCAATGCTTGGCAGATTCCATGTGAACTTCATAAATATTCTGAGTAGCATTGAGTGATTATTATTTTAGTGGATTTTATTTGTGAGAGGTTTTTTGTTTTCCCTTTATTAGCACTGCTTTTCTGAGACAAATAGACCAGGGCCTACTGGGTATATTTTCATCCTATAGAGAGTGTAGCCCTATGTGAAACTAATTGTAGAGGCCCTGTATATCCACCCTGAAAGCTAGCAAATGAATTCTCTAGTGCTCTACATCTCCATCGAGATGTGAAGAGCGCTAATAATGATGGAGGTAGCTTGCTCTGAGTCTTTCAGTACTGCATCTATTTTTGTTGGTGAATAGGAGACTTCATATGTAATCCTAATCGATGACATTTTGCAATCACTGAATTCAATTAAAAATTCCTAGCTTGTCTCTGAGTAACAAATTGGCTTCTCTTTGGATGGGTAAGTTTAGGGTTTGATATTTACATAGAGTTTTTATTCATCTCCCAGTATCCTTGCATGTCTTTAGATAACTTCATTGTCTCTTTCTGAATGCATGCAAAGATCTAACAAGTTCTTTCTTTTCTCTCTGGAATTTCACAGGAACATGCCTCAATTGTGGTAATTAGCCTCTGCTGATATGTCCATTAGTCTCCCTCACAGCATTTTCTAGTCTAGTACTTCCTAAATTTCATTTGCTTTGTAAATGCTTTGAGTTGTCAGAGGACATTGGGCCAGTTCCTATCTCAGAGAAAATTAAAGTGAGGCACATGAATGCTACATTACATGGTCAAGTGTTGCGGCGGGCGGATGGTAAGCACCGCGACCTTCCTGAGAGCATCGCGGGTTCGGCAGTGCCCAGGTGCAGTGTGTGGTGCCGGTGGTGGTGAGTTGCCGCAGCCTTCCAGAAGGGCCTCCGACAGGGGAAGCCGCTTCAGCCCCAATGGCCAGACGACGACTGGGCAACAAACGCTCTTGAGCGCCCACACGCTCACGCACACACACACTCGGCGCCTGTAGCCGGGAGCAAGGAGTCGGGAGGGGCTCTTCTGAGGTAGCAACGAGTTTATTGCACGGGTCCRGGAATCAGGGGCAGAAGAGCAGAAGAGCACGGTGGCACAGGGTTTTATACAGAACCAAATGGGGGTGGAGAAAACACCAAAGACCAATAACATGAGGGTAAGAGGGAGGGGGAAAAGGCGGGACTACAATACACAGAACCAATGAGAGTAGGCAAGGGGAGGAGCAGGGGAACAAGGCCAATGAGGCACCGAGTGAGGGAGAACTCTCTAGAACTAAACCATACAAGGAACGTWGATTGACAGGGACAAACCAACTGAATAGGGGGACACAACTTAGCAGGGCCTGGATGGGAGACCTTCCTAATCATCCTAGGAGGAGATCTTATTCTGGACCTCGGAGCCTTTATCTGGCTCTTTAGTCCTTTGTGTGGCTGGCTTATCTACTGTAGCGGTGGCCTCAGCCACCGCAACAGTCAAGAATCTTCTTTTTCTTATTGCTAATTTAATTACAGATATCTGACAAAAAGAAAGAAGAGGGAAGTATTATCCTTGTGTAGGTTAAGAACCCGACAAGTAACGAGTGACTGCGGCATTTTGATACTGAGTTTTACTACAGTAAAAACTCTTAAATAGAAAGGAATTACCTGCAACAATACAGATGTATTTACAAATACCTCGTATCTTGCTTTAATCATCGATGGTCATGCTTTTTTTTTCCTTAAAGAGTCCCAAGCACTTCATTTTAATAGACTCATTTCACCAAAGTGAATGGATATTTTCTGCCTCTCTTCTTAGTTTAAATATTTCTCTTAGGACATCTCTCAAGTTCTTCCACCACAGAGAATAAATTCAAATAGTTAATCTTTGCTTCAGAGAAGTAGACTTGGAACTTGGAATACTCTATTTAAAGCAATATGTTTTCTAGGATATTGTGCCTAAAATYATCATGAGAGAACAGTATTCCAGTTGAGGGTTAACTGTGAAATGGATATTAACAATATTTTACACTGTTTTTCTTAGTGGATGAACAAATGCTATCTTGTTTGTCATTAGTGATGCTGTAAATTGTTTTTCTGAGTGAATGAACTTAGAATGTTTTGTTTGATAACTTTTTAGCCCCTGTGTCTTGTGCTTTATCTTTTTATTTAATTCTCTGTTCATTTAGATGAGTTCAAAACTGTTCATTTTCAGTTCAAAAACTGAAAATCTCTTCCAAATATTTATTCTTGAGACATTTACCTAGCAGTCTATACATTTGTTTTTTTGATATTTTAAACTAGATAAAACAGCAGCTAAAACTATAAACTAGTTATCTTAAAACATTTGTTGAATGCTACAGAGAATTTAGAATAAAGGGCATTCTGCCAGGTTTGCTACTGGTAACACTTAGTGAAGCTAGTTTAAAAAAGGAGTTATCTTTTACATATTGTTATCCTCAAAAATTATCTTTATAAAAACCACCAAAATTTTCTCACTTGTATTCTCAGATCTTTTCATGTATGTGCTATTAATGTTAACTGAATCTTTTATATTTTCTACCTTCTAAGAATTCAGGGTTGTAAGTACTTTCATTGCTATCTGCTGACTGCACTATATAAATTCTTCCTTATTGTATCAGAAAATATGATCCATGTAAAGACCTTTGTAAAAAATAACAGTTTAACAAATTTCCTATTTATTTTTCCTGTTTCCAATTCCTAGCTGTCATTTTTTATGGAATTGTTGTTATCTTTCACTTTCTCTGCTCTATAAATACACGCGCTCAGCTCATTGTTAGCAGAAATTTGTTTTACATCACAAACCCTCTGAACATTCTCATAACTTCTGTTGGTTTTTCAGTCTTCGTCTTTGACAAACAGTTAAAATCTTTAACTCCTTCTGTCATTGTCCTGATTGAGTCTTGGTGATGACCATGAGGCTGCTGTAACCCTGTTSTGCTTGGGACCTCAAGAGCTTCCCATGCCCTCCAGCAATGTGCAGGCTCAGTCCTGAACTCGGGTCTCTCTGACAACTGTTTGGTGCAGAATGGGCTCTGTGCACCTATTGCCTGGGTCATGTTGGATGTTAAGAGGTCCCTGGGTGGTATATACAGTTCTCAGAAGAGAGTATCCCTAGAGAAATAGAGTTTCATTTTTCGGACATCACATAAAGGGTAAGATCACATAGACATCATAAAGATGGACTTTCTAATCAAGAAACTACAGAATGGGTACCGAGTTATTGGAAAATATAAAACTTTTTGCTTAGAAAGCAGTTCCCTGGTTAGATCTCTGTGACTTTGATTTGTGGCTCATGCAGGCTTCTTAGATGTGGCCAAAACCTCATTGCTGCTCCATGTTCTGCCCTCCCTTTTAGATTCATGGCTGTCACACACCACCAACTCAGGTTCCTGGCTTTGCCCTCCCTCCGGTATTTGGCCAAACATCATTAATCCAGCCTGTACCAAGTCTTCAGCAATAGATTTCCCATAGGTTGTGACTTCAACTGAAATCAAGTATTTCTTGGACTTTCAAAGTTTCCTTCCTTTTAGGTACAGCCTTTAAAATTCTGATGATATTTGTTTTGCTTCATGGCATTCTTGATAATTTCAAATGTGAAGTTTGTCATTTTGTACCACTGAACAAGACAAGGTTCTCTGTCTTTAGCTCGTTTTTTTTTTGTTTCTTCACAATTACATTTATGCAACCTTCAGTTGTCCTTGCTGTGCTGACATTTCTGTAGATGCTTCTGGTTTCATAGCACACATTTCCATGTCATGCTGCAAAGATCCATTCAATTTCCTAGATTTCTTGGATCTTGAAGATTGTATGTTCTTTATATTCTTTAGGAGCAAGGGATATTTTTCTAAAAAGCAAAAAATAAAAATTCATATCTACTGAAGATTTTATCTCATTTCCATTTAGCTCAAAAAAGACTCCCTTTGGTTAGGAGGATCCAGAATTGGTTGTTTACTCAGTAAACCTCAGTAGTAGGTATGCACTAATTTCTTGGAGGAATGTGAGCTGAGCCAGTTTGTATTTAAGATATTAGGATGTGTGTATCAGTGCTAAGTCATGTAATTTGAGCTCATGAGGAAAGCTGTGTGAGAGAAGACAGAGTGCTGACATCATCTAAAGCCTGCTTTTCCAGAAATACAAAAAGTTGTTGATGACGGGGACAGTCTCAAAGATCTGAAGTGCTACATATTTATGT
Source organism: Amblyornis subalaris (assembly GCA_018881555.1). NCBI lineage: Eukaryota > Metazoa > Chordata > Aves > Passeriformes > Ptilonorhynchidae > Amblyornis > Amblyornis subalaris. The sequence goes on from JACAXG010000039.1 coordinate 6,118,533, forward strand.
TGTGTTTCATTTGATCTTCTACTGGTCTGTAAGTTCCCAGGAAAAGAACCATATCTTTTTGTATTTCAGAAAGCTGTATGATCAAATACTGAGTTTGGTAATCTAGCTGTATAATTAAGGAGAAAGCCTTTTGCAGGGTTGGGGTTTTTTWATTGCTTTGAAACTAGAATTAACAAAAAATGCCTAAGATCAGTTTGTTTGTGATATCACGGTAATTCAGGTCATGATGTATAAAATAGCATTACTGCAGTTTGGATTAAAATCTTTCACTTGCTTTATAAGAATGAAAGTTAGAGAACAATATGGCATATAAATGAGAAAAGATTATTCCTTTTTTCTTCCTGTCACAGTACCACCTGTCATATCTTTCCTAAGATTTCCAAAAATCTGCAGCATAAACAGAGAACAGCATTCCTTTCTCATTCGTAATATCTAGTGGCAATGAACTGTGCCACAGTTTATCTAAACTAATTTCAATATATACTTTTTTTTTCTTTTAACTCCCAGGCATTTTTTGCTGTTACGAGTGACTATGTAAATCTTCTAATTCAGAAAATCCATTCCCTTTATGTGAAATGGTGGATATATTTGTTCATGAACAAAAAAGTCCCTTCTGTATGCTACTGCTGCATAACCAGCACAGCTGAGAGTGTGTGCACTGAATTCTGTCCTGCCTCATACATCAGCAGGAGAAGTGTCGACAAGTTTCTGGTCCAGGGACAGTGCTGTTCCTTGGATGCACTTGTAAAATCCAAGACAAGACAGACGAGTTGCGCAGGTGTTATGGCAGGCAAAATTTATGAGCCAGAAAGAATCACAGCTTGAATTTCAGATTGTTTAGGTCTAAAGGGCTGGCAATTTAAAACAAAGCAATGCAAATAAATAAAAACATGCAAATCAGAGCATGAAACAATGTGGAACATTGTAAAATCATTTTTACGTGATTCAGATTTCAGGGAGGAATGCTGCTTTTGCATCAGCTGTGGCCAGCAGTGGCAAAACTCCTCCTGTTTCTTCCTCTCCTGCATTACTTTATTAGTCCCTCCAGGACACTTTAAATGATGGAGTACATCTGCTTTGCAGGCCCTACTGCTGCAGTATAGTGTTGTCACACCTGAGCCAACTAGTTTAAAACTCATTTAAAAAGCCAACTTGAGCAAGGCTGAGCACAGACTAACCACTTGAGCTCATAGTGTGTTATGCTCAATAATAATAATACCCAGCAAGTGGTTTATGTGATCTTATTTTTTTTTTAACTGAGGAAAATTATTTCCCTTTCAGGCCTTTCATAGAAAAATTCTTCCTTTCCTTCTCTCTGCCTCACACTTTTCCACTTGCTTTCACATTGAACACTTTTAATTTCAAAGTGTAGAGAAATTTATGTCAGAAGTTTCAGTCTGAACCTTTACCCTGTAAATTTCAGCTAGCCTGAACAAAAATGTTTCATTGAAGCTTAACAATGTGCAAATAGATATTTTTTGATACACTCCTTTGGGCATCCATATTTCAGCCAGAGGTGGAAGCCTCTGGGAATGGACTTTTCAGATGTCCCAATAAAATTGGAGTATTGATTTTTCACGTGTTTTGGAACACTGCTGTAAATCAACCAACATCCAGGTGATGTGCCTTCAAGCACCCTTGGGTGGCAGACAGCCTCATGGAGGCTCTCAGGCGGCTTTATCCCATCAGGGCTTGTATAGAGGGTTTTCTACAAATGCATTTTTGCTGTCAGAGCTTGTGAAAAATTTGGTGGGTTGAAAGAGAGGATATGTATCTGAACTTCTGAGTACTTTTGTGAGCAAAAGTCATCCTGCAGGTGCTTGGTGTATCCTTAGCATTTTGAGAAAAATTTGGTGCTGATGGCTTTAGGAAGGACTTTGTAATGAGAAAGGGAGTGTCACGAGAGAGGGAAGGCACATATAATAGGAAAAATGTACACAGGGCCTGTCCTCCCTTCCTAGTCTTGCCTTTCTGCCTCCCTCCTTCCTTCTCTCCCTCCAAAAGTAAACCTGTTCGTGGCACCGGAGGAGTGTTGAAGACTCTTTTTGCAGGCCTTCCCCCCTGAGCCTGAAGTGACATGAAGTGTCTGAAGTAGTGTGTGAAGTTTGAGATTCATGCAGACAAAGATGAGTGGTGTCACAACAGCAGTTTCCGTATGTTTTGAATACCAGGAGCCTCTTTCTTARCTGAAGCCTCTCTCTCCCTTTTCCATGTGTTTTGAATACCAGCAGCCTCTTGTGTACTTGAAGTCATTCTCTCCCCCTTCTCCTCCTTGAATGGCACTGCAAAACAGAGAAAAGCAATTCAGCYTGAAAGCACTGGGAAAGCAGGAGGCTAAGATTCTATTTGATTTTTTTGTTTGTTTGTCACAGCAACAATGTCATTATGCTGGTCAGCAGTCCTTAGCAGCTGTAAAAGCCCCATTTCTTAGCCATTTCTGAGAGCCTTTCTTGTTTGAATGGCAGCATTTGATCACGAGATCATAGAAAGGTCTTTCCCAGGTTCAATCACGGGAACTTGAAAGAGGGGCAAAGCAGCCTACATTTTACTAGGACTGCCTCAGTGTCTATGATGTGTCTGCAATTTATCTTCTACAATGTAAGAGACATCAAGAGGGAGGGGAAAGGTGATAGATATCTGATTTTACATTTGTCCTTTTTGTTAAAGCTCATTAAAACAGCATTTTATATGTAGCTTTTCCCCTACCACCCAGTATATAATCCTTCAGTATATAGTATTTTTGGAACTGCTGCTGTTCAGCAAAGAAAAAGAAACCAAAAAGTGAGAGAAAAAGGGCAAAGGAGTAATTTAACTTTTAGATTGCACAGATATGGTATGAAAAAATACTTTTCAAATGCCAAGTTTAGCAATCCTTACTTCACATAAGACTTTCACATTTCAAAAAATGCAAATTTTAACCACAAAAAAATTTWAAAAAAAACCAAACAAACAACAACCTAACAAAACAAATCCAAGTTGTCAGGGGTGGCCCTTCAGTTACAGTATTGTATTACTGAATACGATCAGCATCTGTCTCAATTAGGTTACTGATTATACTATGAATTCACTGATTCTGAACCTGTTTTCCTCTGTCTTTTGACTTCCCTTTCCCTTTTCATTTTCTTTCATTCCGTTCTTTTTTTTCCCTCTTCCCGTTCTCCTTTCTTCCTCTCCTTCTCACCCATCCCCCTTTCAGTAAGTACCATAAACTTTGTGATCATATGTGAAGTTTTGTAGTTCAGAGCTGATACTATAAAAATTTGAAATATGTATTCAAATTAGGAAAATATGACCCAGGGGCCTCCTAACTGTATTCTTGTCTGGATTTCCCCCTCCAGCCTCACCCACAGTAATAGCACTGTGAGTGAGCACCTGCTCTCCTTCAAGAAATTCTTCATCAGCTGAATTTTACATTACAGTGTCATGAAAGCCTCAGCATTTGGAATTTTCAGAAGAAGCCTTGTAGCATAGGAGTAAATATGTTGCGAGAGTCTGCATTTCACTGATGTAGGAGTTGATGTCATTGTTTATTTTCATCTCTAATTTATTTTATTTCAGACTAGCGCCAAGGGTGGCTCTAGTAGAAACCAGGGAAAAGTGTGCTGGGTTCTTTAAAGGCAGAATGGGAGCAGTAGAACCAAGAAACTTGCCTTAGCATTAGGAGGCTGTAATTCCAACAGGTGTCTGGTGTGTTGTGGATACAAGTTTAGGTTGAGCACTTCCTTTTCCATATGAGTTATTTTTATTTCAGCATACTGCATGTAATGTAAGAAGAAATAGTCCTTAAAAAGCTTAAATGCAAATTTTTTGTGATGAAGGTGTTAGTAGGCAGTTTTTCATGTTATGTATGTTTTGCCTTCCCGTAGTTTTAACCCAATATAGTCCTTTTGTGTCTCTCATGACCCAGGCTGCTGGTTTTGCATTGTATACTAGGAGTTTCATCCAAAGGGAGATTTAATTTCAGTACTAAGAAAATAAAAGATGTAGATGGAAAGTAATAGTTGAAGGTGGAAGATATTGAAGATATTGGGGTTGGAATGTGTCTTAAATTTAATTTTAAAGCTCTTTTTTTCCCAAGACACTGCTTGTTTGCTGCCTTTGGAAAAGTGAAAAATGTTTAACACCCCTAAAAATGTGCATAAAGAGAGGTCTGACTCAGGATTCTGCTWTTCTGCTCATTTTGTGTGGTCATTGATTCCAGAATGTTTTTCTGGATGCCAGAGTAGTGACATAAAAGAGGCTTATTTTGTAAGTGGGCTTCATATTACTCCTCTGGTATCTGTTACTAATTTAACATTTTTGGCATTTTTGAACTATTTTGAGTGAGAGGTATGTCAGTTCCATTAATTTGTATGGACACTTAGGTAWTGAAGTCTTTTAGGCTTAATTGAAACTATTGACCATTAATCAACATTAATATAACCAAGTATATGAAAATTAATAGATGGAGCCAGGCTGTCAGCCCTGGGAAATAAAACTGTTTCTTTATCCAACAAAAACAACTTGGAAGCTGAAAGCTTCTATTTGTCACACAACAAAGATCAACTCAGGATCAGGAAAAAGATCCACCCTTCCTTTAAGGCGAGAGTTTCAAAAAGATGCTAATTATATTGATTTTGATAGTGGTTTTTGTTCAACAGATGTTCTTCTCCTAGGAAATACATGAGGACCACCAACATACTTCAAACAGACCCCCAGAAAAGAGCAGTCACCACATAATGGCTTTCAGTCATCACTGATGTGTCTGAATCAATGGCTAATTTGTTATCTCATTACCATTTCTCATGCATCAGATCCTGTACCTAGCAGTGAACATGAAAACCTTTCCGCCTGATTGCTGCATATCTTCTAATAACAAACACAAACTTAATTCTATTTATTTTCATGTTTCTAACCTTCTGCAGAGGAAAAGCAATATAGGCAGAGACTAGTGGTAGTGCAAGATTGTACAAGATTGCCATTGTAATTAGCCCTTTTTCCAGGAGCACGGTGATTCCCAAGCAGTCCAGTCTCAATCTGAAACCTGAAACAGTGCCCTAAGGAGATGTCGTGAAAGGCTTTAGCCAGCACAAATACATTTAATAAAACTAAATGTGGCTATCAGAACTTACAAACACTAGTTAAGAAGGCAAAGTAACTCAGTTATCTAGTACAGCTGATGGATTCCAGATTGGGGCCTATCGACGATATATGTACAGCATCTAAGAAGAATGTGGCAGGGAAAGATTAGTCAGGGGAAGACACGATGCCAAATTTGTTGGAATGTCAGTCCTTCTATTACACCTATGAGCAGAGAGACCTTTTTTATGTACCACAGTGGAAACTCCACACATGATGCTTTCTGTGAGGGAGAGCAGCTGTTAGAAATACCGTACGTTTGGTCTTTGTTTCAATCCCCATTTTGTTATTTTTTTTAGTGTTTCTTAAACTGCTGCTTTCTTGGTAAGAACCAGCTTAACCTGCACAAGCAACTGCTCAGGGAACAGCTGACTGCCTCTCACTTTCCTTGCCACTGAGCACCTTGGAGAGAGTATCTCGATTAATAAAATGGTTGTCCATCACTCTTCCCTGTTCCCAGCAGGCTTAGTGCAGTGTGTCTTCCCTGCAGCTAGCATTGCCTTGCTGTCACCATCTCTTTTATGCCAGCATTTCAAAAATTTCCACCATGGGTTTTGAGCAGCTGCAGCTGCACTGAACTTCTTGTAAATACAATCCTGCATCTACATGTCCTGTGCCTGCAGCACTAGATCAGACACCGTCTGCATCTTGTCACTTATCCTCTCCTGAAGGAAGGATTTTGCTGGATGATGACACAGCACAGGTTCCTCCACTCTTGGTAGGCAGACCGGGTGCCAGTGACTTTGACCTAGAGCCTGTCTGTGGTGTCCTTTTCTCAATGCAGAGTCAAATTTCCTTAATGTTTTAGCCTGTGACAGATTAGACAGGAGAAACCTTCTGTTTTCTGATAACCTCTTCTGATAACAAGTTTGTATCATTGGAGCTAAATCCATATGACAGTTACTCGTGTTGGTATATCTGTTTTAGTTCAGCTTTTTGAGCTCTGATGCATGTGAAATATGTTGATGTGAATATGCCTTGCATTGTTGGTTTTTGTAGATGAAGATACAGTCCAACAACCTGGGAAAATTTGAGTTGTGGTCCCACCTGTCATGCCAGAAGGATGGCTTTGTTGGCAAGTGCATTTTCCATCAGAGCTGGTTCTCATAGGATTCTGTGTATGTGTATAGATATATCTATGGTTTAGGTTTATTTTCCCACTGAAATCTCATTGATGACCTTGATTGAGAAAGGTTTCTTAGCACATACTTAAATAACCCCTACTCAAATTTTAAACAAATGCTTGATTTTTTTACCTGAATAGTAATCGTCTCCTGAGTCTGAACATTCTGTATAAAGAATACAAGAGCAGCTGGGAGAGACAGCAAAGTTCATTTTTTAATATCTGCCAATGTTTTGAATGATGGTTTTTATCTTTTTCTTAAAGACAAATTAAAATTCGAAATTTTGGACAGATCAAAATCAATTTACCTGAATTGGTTGAGCAAGCCAAGAACTCCTCTGAATTGCCAAATATAGGGGCATATTGACATCCACTTTCAGTAAAACCAGTCCTTTTCTCTTTATGCTTGGAATGCTTTGGACATTTTTGTTTGTTCAATATGCATATCTATTTCCATTCCATTCAATGTCCTTAATGTTTGACCATCTTACAAATGAATTAGCTGACAGAATAATGTACAGAAAAATCTTTGGCCATTCTTTGGCAGCAGAGGTGAGACCAAAGAAGAGAAGATCTCATGCAGGAAGTTTGGAGTACTAAGAATAATAAGAATAATTAATGCATAGCTTTTTATATACGTTTTCACTAGCAGAGCTCAAAGAAATCTGGTTTTTAATCCTACATCTTAGTTCAAGCTCATTAACTCTTCTTAAAGTCAGATTGTGTTCATTTTGAAGGTTTTGATGGATTTTATTTTGGTTTTAGTGATTTTAAATCTGTTTTCCTAGGTAATCCATTTTAAGGAATTAAGTTTCCTGATATTTTACCATTGTGTGCTGATTTTTGAGACCACTGCTGCCTGCATCTTCCATCTGCATACCACTTTTATTTTGTTGGCATATGCTTTTGTGCTGAAATACCTGTCGCTTGGAATTAGATCTCAGCTGAGCTGGATGGGGAATTGAGCCATGAATGTTAACATTCACTTGCCTTAGTTCATTTTTACGGGCTTCGGAAATTGAGTTTAGCTCTTAGAAAAGGACTTGTGTTTCTTTCAAAGGGATATCCTTTTGCTCGTGGCACTTTAAAGGTCTGTCCCTAATATCTGCCAAAACCAAAATAACAATTCCTTAGGTATTTCCTGTTTTCTCTTGTTAAGARCTCAAAAGCATCTATCAACTTAAAACAGTTCCTCCTCTTCCGTGCTAGCTTTTAAAAGTTGCGTCAGTCTTAAAAACATCTAGTTTTCAGCACATCCCCTTGACTTCAACATCCTGATAGATTTTTCTTTTAATAATTGGTCTTCAATTTCATTCTTTTTACTGTGTATTGAAAGCTCTATTTCAGATAAAAAGACAGTCTTTAAGATGCTCAGTCTCTTCCTTTGCCAAAATTAGAAACATGCTTAAGGCTTTTGTCAGATCCTGGATTTAATTTCCTGGTTAGAGGACTTCACTTCTTTTTTTTCCTAATGCTGGTTTTTTTTTTTTTCACCCTTATTTGCCTTTAAATTGGTTGCTCGTTTCCATGTGCAGTGAGATGATAGTTCTGAGAATGTCTTTGGACTTGTGAGCTCACAGGAAGAGGATTCTGGGGAATAAGTACTTTGTGGCATCGTCACTGCTTTCCCATAGTTTGGTTGAGAGAAAAGATTCTAATCTACTCTATTTATATTCCTTGTTATGGTTATTGGTTTTTTTCACTGTACAAAAATAAAAAGGGGAAAGTTTGGAATCTCTGAGCACTAGATTCTAAGTAGTATCATTTTAACAGCCCACAGAAAACATTTTTCCCCCTGAGACTTTAACTGCTTGTCAGAGTCCAATATTCTCTGAGCTGGTTCCTTCAGATATTTCACACGAGAAGAGTTCAATGCTCTAATACCAGATTTGGTAAGATCTGGTATTAATAAAGATACTTGACACTATATGGGGTTGTGATTTGGAAGAGCAATACAGCAATAAGCTGAAACTACAACACAAGCATGATGTGGCAGTTGTTTTATACAGCAAAATCACAATATAAACATGATTCCCATGGCCAGTCTTATGTTTCGTCGTCATGATGCTGAACATTCCCAGTCACTGCAAAGGAAAATGTGGCTCAAGGCCAGCTCAAACCTATTGCTTCTATTTCCAAGTTTCTTGTATTAGTTGTCCTTATGTTATACTTTATATGGGCCTGAAACTTGTAGACATTTCCTTCTTGATTCAGAAAGACATTCACACTTTTTGGATTAACGCAGGGAGCTCCATTTACACAAAGAGGTGATCCACTCAACTGATAGTTCTGTTTATCTAAAACAAAGGCCTCTTTACCTGTGGGTATCCTTTGCATTGAGTTCAGTTCGGCTTTTTTTATAGGGCTGTGGTCACCCCGTATRTTCTTCACTGAACTCATGAGCTCACGCCTCATCTGTGCCCATCTCCTCTTCCAAGGAGGATGAGCTGTTGGCCAATGGTTTTCTACCTCCATCTCAGACCAGCACTAGTGATCATTGATGTTGCACAGTGAACTTAATCTGTTCCTCACGTGTATGACCAGCCCTCTTGCCTGGTCGCAGTGAGGGTGAGAACATATGCCTATGGGGAATGCTGATGAGCCCAACTCCCTGGGCTCATTTCTGTTGCTTTGCTTCACAGGGTCCACCACATCATCATTTACTCAAGCATTCATGTGCCAAATATGTCTCTGGTGTCCCTTTTCTTCATCTGTTGCCTTTCCTTGCCAAGCAAAGTGACCCAGTCCCTGCTCAGTGAAGTGCCTCTTTGGCAGCCATCCAAAGGACAGCAGCCTCTGCTTTCCTCGATCCCGCTTGCTCCGAGTATCCTTGGAGACATGGAGCATCAGAAGACTACTCTGATGGTCATCGAGACAGTTGCCCCTGCATGTGGCCACGAAAGCAACCTCTTGATATCAATGAGTTGCCACATTGCCTTACTTCCTGAGCCCTGCAGGAACACAGACCCCTCTTGCTGGCCCAGAACTCACCGACCACCTTGTCCTTGTAGTGACAAGAAAACTTGGTGGCTGCCAGTCCTGACCTACAAACTATGGTCTCTTCAACAGGTCTGAGGCAGCAGGACTGTTCAATGTTTTAATACCAAATGTAGGTATTTGAAGAGATTTGATGTTACATTGATTTGTAAGATTCAGGTAGCAATATGTGGAAATCACAATACAAGCATGATACAGCAATTGTAATTACACAGTATTTAATCACAATACAAACCTGATTCCAAATACCGGTGTTTGTACGTTCCACCATCACAAATAGGCAGGTTTTGTCTTCATTAGAGAAGTCCCAAACAAAGATTGACTAAAAAGCAGCCTGGAAATCTTTAGATGGCCTGCACACTGAGGCAGTCTTACTATTTGTTTCCTAACAATTCACATGTTGTTGCTTACCTGTAAGAATCAATGTTGTCATATTTTTTTTTCTATACAAAGTCATGGGTCTCATTTTACCCACTACCTCTGAAAGAAAAATCTTTTTATTTCACTGAAATAAAGTCCTGAAGTTGTTGGGGGAAGAGGAGAGCCTGCATAATGCCAGGAGTTATTTGGAGATTCAGAGTCGAAGACTCTAGGGTAATTGCGCATGACGTTTCAGTTCTGAGATCTGTCTGCTTTGGGAAGGGGGTCAGCTTACTTGAAACATTTCCCAGGATCAAGGCTTTTTCCGGCTCCTTCAGGAGTTTCAGGTTTAAATGGCAATTCAGTCAGACATATCTTGTGCCATCAGCATGTGGATGCCAGCTCAGCTGTGCAGGGACAGGGTGGCTTGGTGTGCACTGCTGGGAAGTTACACCAGGATGTAAGGCCACATATGGTTAACAGAGTATAAAATACTATATACACTGTTGGTTTTTTAGGCTTTATGATTGAAGTGAGGCAAAAGCAAAGCCACTAAAATTAATGTTCAATTTTCCATGGTAAAAAAAAGGAGAGGGGAAGCAGCCTAGATAAGATGTGGATAATACAAACCATACATGCATGAAGCTATCCTAACCTTTGATATAGTTGTGAACAGTTTCTGCAGAGAGCAGGGTCAACTTTTAAGAAGCTGGAGCCAAAATGTGGAAAGCATTGGGCACTGTGCATTCCATTTTCTGTGCCATGGTGTTGGAGCCAGGGGTGTCTGATGAAGTCTCGTAATGAAACGTGAATGCTTTGAGCAGTTGAACACAGTTCAGCAAAGCAGAGCTGAACTAATGTGGACTGCCTGTTTGCCAGTAAACAGATAATTGCACTCTCTTGTTTAATTGAATTTTCATGAAAGTAAAATAGATTTTGGTTATGTCCACCGTGAAAATGTGTTCTACTTGTTGATCCTATGTATAGGGTATCAAAATAGAGGGGAGAGGGAGAATGTCTATCAGATACACAGATAAGGCATGAGGTTAAATTGTTACAAAAATAATACAATTTCCACATATTATGCAATTTAGATGTTTTTACTCAGAAGGTTTTCCATTGCTGCTGCTGCTGTTGTTGGTAGTGATCTCTTCCTAGATGGATTAGAGTCAGGGAATATTATTAGGCCACCAAAAGTTCTTTTGTTTTTGCAGAACAACCGTGACGCATATCATTCATACGTGGTTAGTTTGCATTTCTTGGCTACTAGCCATTCTAAATGGTAAAGAGCATAGTACTGGACGATGTGAGGGGTTTGGGTCTTATTTTAAAAAGGAAAAATTAAAGAATCCTTTTGATTCATGTTATTTCTCACGAGGCTATCATTTCAAAGGCTTGGCATGCAAGTTATGTCATCACAACCTCCTCTGTTCTCCTTTACTTGCTTCATGAACAATTTTCTCATGGAGGAGAGGCTGGATATCCTCAAAAATATGCATTCTCTTTGAAAATAGTAAAAATTTTCTGATTCCCTGCGGAGCTGTTGGCAAGATTAATAATTCCAGTTTGCTGCTTCATTCACAATCACTTTCCATTGGGCATTACAGCCTCACTCTTATTTACAATTCTGGAATTTGACTTTCGGCTCGGATATCAAAAGCTTGGTACTTGCTTTTTCTTTGTATTCTGTACAGACTGCAGTGTGGAATCAAGCAGACGTGTGATTTGCTTGTAGCTGTTGCCAATGAAAGCTGAAGAGCCTAGGCAGAGAATCTCTTGTCTGGTTTTCAGATGTCCTTTTGGTGTAGATACCTAAATTTAAATACCTGAAGATGGTTTTCAAAAGCAAAGACCACTGGAAGTCTCACTGCTTAACATAAACCTCAGAAAATCATGCTCTAGATAAGAAAACAGACAGTTTTAATAACAGAAAATGGGATGGAGGGAATTCTCATAATTTTCTAATTCGCTCATTTGGTTAAGTACATGGAAGGAAGATGATTAAATATTAATGGAGTTTCTAGAGTTATTACTGTCTCTATTTGGTATAGGTAAAAGCAGTGGTCCAGAATTTTTTTGGACCAGCAGACAGCCTTGGTCTTCTATCAGCCTGTAAAAATTTTTAAAGGTTATCATATCACTGCCTTTTAAATAGGAAACACTGTCCCGTAAGTTTGCTTTGAAGACTTTGTTCTCTGGTCTCGTAATCAAGGGGTGTTACACTATGGTTTGAAAACACACTGTCTGTAAGATATTCCTAAAATATCTAGCTTATTTTGATGATTGTTCATAGAGTCCTGATTTGGATGCTAGCAGCATATTTTCTTTAATAAAACCCTGTCCTTGTAAGGAAGTAATCCATCCCCCAAGTTAATTTTAAAGTTTCTTGTTCACTTTAAATATTTCATTGCATTAATTTTTCAAAGCAACAAAACAAACATTCATCAAGTGAAACTAAGCATGTCACCCTTGAATCTGTACATCTGTTGCTCTCCTACTGCTTTTCTGCATAATTCATTTTAATACATTTAAAGTGTACATCTCATTAAAATTCCTTACACACATTTATGTACACAATTCATATGTAAAAAGGAAAAAAGGTGGGAAAGAGTTTCATGGCAAGGAGGTACATCAACATGACTGTTTCTCTTTTTTCCTTAGTTTTTTGCCTATTGAATGTATACCTATGGATTGCCTTTAACCACCTACCTCAACAGACTCCATCATTTGCCTCTCTGAGTCATCTCTTTCGTGCCATTGGAAATTTCCTACAGGATATTTTCACTTACTCCTGATGTCTTTGTTCCTCTTTAAGTGCATATATCCTCTTCTCTTCATCCTCTTTTCATCACTTCACATAATTTATGTCCACAATGTGTTCTGTGTATGTCCTGCTATCAGCCAAGAGAATATCCATCACATACCCTGAAGAGTTCTTGTGGGCTGGCTGGAGTGTTGAAAAGGATTTTTATTTTCGGATTTTATTCCGTTTGTCATTTCTTTTCCTCTATCAGTATTTTCAACCATTGCACTATTTGATTTGGTTTCATTTATTTTAGCATTGTGGAGTTGTTTCTGTTTCTTAAACCAGATATAGAAAACAAGTCAGTCTGGTAGCTTGAGGTGGTGACCTTTTGAAGTCGGTGACTTCTTAATTCTGTGACTGCTGAAATTTGTTCTCTGAAATCCCTCATAGGTGTTTAGGATTATGTGGGATTGTTAAAAGCAATCATAAAATGTTATCATAACACTTGAAGAACCTTAAGAAAAGCTTATAACTGCATAAGAGAACTCAAAATGCTTTGTCAGGGAAAGAGGCCCATATTTGAAAAGGAAAAAATATAAAATGGTCATTTAAGGATTTATCTTCAAGAATCGTTCTTTGGCAATAAATGACATTTTAGGTAAGTGGTTTATGGTTTCTTTGGAATTTCACATTTAGCTTTTGACATGTATCACTTAGAAACCTCAGGAGAAATATATGCTAAATGAAATTCAGAGGTAGCAATTGTCTACTTGAATAACCTTTTTCCTTCTTAGAAATAAGAGTTGAAATACACTTACTGGAAAAGTTTATTCAGAGTTTACAAGGGAAGCTCCTCTTTGGTTCCTGGATGCGATACAACGTCAGTCAGCGAGGAAGAGATTGAAAGCCATATATGAGCCCTTTAAAAAGATTAAGTCAGGTGCATTCAGTCACTGGTTTCCTTGAAATTGAGTAACAGAAAGTGCAGCAGAAGGGAAAATTGAGAGAGTTCCCTTCTGAGGAAAAGTTATTTCATTTTATTCCGATTACCTAGTTCCAAATAAGCAGCACAAGTTTAGATTCAGCAGTGTCAAATATAGGTTATGAACTATGGGAAATGAGCTCAGCCCTGGGAGGTGGTGGGTCTGGAGGCAGCTGAGCTCCCCTGCACTGGAAGGCCCCTCATKGCACTGGAGTGAGAGTTTGGTCTCTTCAGTAGCAGGCAAGCACAATTTTCAGGTGCAGACTGCTGTGAGGTTAATTTGTCCATGTTCAGCATCAAGAGAAAAAGAGTTTCATGTGGACTCTGAATCTATTGTCTGTGTTGCTCCTGTACAGGTATATGTTGCTGGACTTTAGAGTAATGCACTTGTATTATTATGGGGTTTTATTTACTCCAAGCTTTTTCGTAAATGCGACAAACATCGCGTGCTTCAGAATGCAATGCTACAGCAACAGAAAAGGTGGAGATCAGGAACAGACTTTGAGAACAGTGAACTCTAATAATTTATCTTCAAAAGCTCTTAGTGTTAGGAATGACTGGTGCAAAATTCTTTCTTTGTGCTTTTCCTTCGCAGTTATATGTGCAGCAGGTTTTTGCGTTAAGGGTGGGAACCATACTATTTATTTCAAGGTATTCCAGCTACTGGAAGCATGTGGAATTTAAAAGAGCTGAGTTAGGTTCACAGGTTGATTTTTCCCAAGTAGTGTTTGGTAATTTCATATGTATCCCAGTGAGATTAATGAGTGAAAATCCTGCAATATGTTTTAAGAGACTCAGGATGACAGGGCAAATAATGTTTTCTTGCCATCCATTTGTTTTACAGATGTGTACAGTTCGCTTTCTTGAATTTTCCTTATATGCATTGGCTGTGGAGCACTGTCGGTGGCAGACAGGGCATCGGTCTGATCGGGTCGTTTCTGGTTTGCCCCAGCAAGAGCTCTCTTCTGTCTGGCAGCTGCATTCACATTGCTGTTCCTTTTTGGCTTGCATGGCACTGCATACAATGAGATTGGGACAAAGCTGCTAAAATTCTTTCTTATTATTTTTGTAAGCTAGAAAACTAAACCAAAAATGTTTCTTATTCTGAACTGCTAATTGAAGTCCTAATTAGTCTATGAACCTGAGTGATTCTGTGCTTTTTGCCCTCTTACTAGTCATAGTTCCATTTGTTGTGTTGCACCAGCTTTATTTAATTTCATCTTAAACTATCTAATACTTTAATCTCTTGATGTCAGAGACTGGATTTGTCAATGTCTTGGAAAGGTCCCAGAAAAATGAGTCTGGGAACCATCAAGTGCTACTGCAGTGCAAGAAATGGTTGATTAGGCTATGGTCATGTCAGTGGCTTACTCCTGATCAAGAGAGAATTTCATGTCCCCTTGTATTAAACTTCAATGATGTGTAGCATACTTTAGTCAATAAATAGCATTTTGCTGTTCATGCCCGTTGGAAATAATACATGATGCTGCAAGTATTGATCAAAGAGCTCTGCTCTGTTAATCCCTCTGCTTGTAGCAATGTTAAATATTTAYGGATTCTCCCTCAGTCTCCTGAAAAGTGTTTTAGCCATGCAGAGCATGCTCAACCTTTCTGCTTTATACATGTTTTGCAAGTATGTTACTCTTTTTACTATTTTTTTCAAGCACACATGCGACACAAAGCATTATACTATGCTTGCACCAGTTTTAAAGCTTTATTGCATAAGCACATTGTGGATGAATACATTGATTGGGATGGTGTACTAATTCAGAATTAAAAAGGAGAATGCCTCAGAGAGAAAATCCATCAGTGCCTCATCTCAAAGTGACTGAGTTGCATTAAGGACAAGGAKAGGCTAACACTGTGCAGCACCTTGCTGTATTGTGAGATAACAGATGACAAAGACATATTCATATAGGTTTATTTATCCAAATTATCTGAGAACTATCAGAGTACTAAAACAATTAGTTATTTCTCTGCCAACTGCATATTTATTATATCTGTATTCTCATCAAAAAGTCTCAGAGGTTTGTAGCAGAAGATACAATGAATTGTGTAGACTTTCCATCTCCTCTGCTTGCTCATTGACCTTATGTAAATGTGATCATTTATCCTCAATTTTTTATACTAATATATTGAAGACAGACTTGATATTGTCAGGCATGCAATGGAATACGCTCTAGGAAACCTGCCTTCCAGTGGTGAGGTGACAAATGAAAAAGAAAATAAAAATGGATTTTGCAATTTAAAACATAGTGTGCTCGGGGAAGAATGCATAGCAAGCTATAATGTGATATGATTCATTTCTATATATGCAGGGAAGGATTTTACACAAAAGCTTTATGGGAGTTGTACAGGATATTTAAAGTAACATGTAGACTATTCTATATAATGGTGCTTGCTTTAGCTATCATGAGCTAGAAGAAAAGTTTAAATACTTGTGTTTGCTCTCTTATCTTTCAGTAAAATGCCACATTATGTCTCATCCCATTACCTATTTAATCATCCTTTAGACCTGATTATGTGTTTGGAGAGGAAAGTTGGCAGAGAGAGTAAAACAAAATGCACACATGCTTCTCTCACTAAATTGCTGAAGATCTTGTTCATGCTATGTAAAGAAATTGCATTTAGATATCCTCAAAGCTGGTGCGAAAGAAGTCAGTGCTTTATGTTGAAAATTTTACATGACTTTGAAGGATTTTCTCTTCTTCTAGGTGATCAGTGGCAAGTGGATTTGAATGGTTTGAGCTTCTGTGATGCTCATTAAAGATGAAATATCCAGTGCTTCAGATCCTTAAAGTGTTCGGTCTTAAATGCCAACATGGATGTTAGAAAGGACAGGGCACTTTTAAAAAGCTAATCTTGATTTAGGTGATGTTGTGGGATGGAACTGTATGAAAATCTGGCCATTACTGGTGATAGATTCAGTGGCTGATGGTGCCACCACAGAGTTGCAAAGAACTACTATAGCTGCCCCTTTATTTCATCATGCCTGAGGATACAAAGTTGTTCATATTTAGGACCAGCACAGGGATGCTATCTTCTTTCTTCTGTCAGATCTTCTCAACAGATTAAGAAATCTGGTTTCTGTCAGCAGTATTCAAAATAATTTTTTCCAAATACCAATTATTTTAGCTTACTTCAGTTCCTATGTATGAGCAAATCATCCCAGTTTCCTCAGTAAAGATACAGTTAGGTGATGGTTGGAGTGCTTGGTATCTTTTGTCTCAAAAGGATCCTGTTCAGATGAGTTGACTTCACCTTCCAAAGACTCCTGCTCTTTCTGTGCAGTGCATGGGGAACTGAAGCCCCTAAATTTTGCCCACTGAGTTGCAGAGAGTTGCTGTATAGCCAGTGTGAAAACCTCCCAACATGAATCTCTGAGGTCTAAACAGGGCCCACACCTCCCACTTTCTAAACCTGGGTTTTAATTTTGAGACCAGAACATATGTTTCTAATCCTCCTAATCTCTACTGACTGGCCCTCAAAAGAGAGTATAGATTTTGGGATTAGTGAGAACTGATTTTAGTGTAAGTGGTTGGGTCCTATGTTTTTGGAGCATTCTGTATAAAATGTATTTCACTGATTTCTGTTGGTGTGTTTTCATGTGTGTCAGACAGCTATATCTGAATATATGATTTATTGGTTTGTATTACATTTTTGAGCTGATTTTTCGTCATCTGCATGTAAATAAATTGTGCTGCCAAAGTGGGGAATTGAACTCACAAAGTTTGCATAGCAGTCATGACCAGATGTATCCTCAGATGAATCGTTAAGTGTTCAAGGCCAGGTTGGATGTGGCTTTGAGCAACCTGGTCTAGTGAAAGGTGTCCCTGTCTATGGCAGGGAGGTTGGAACTAGATGATCTTTAAGGTCCCTTCCAACCCAGGCCATTCTATGATTCTGTGATTGTGTTCTTAAGACTAATGACTCCTCACTCTCCCTGTAGGGTAGGAAGTTATGGGACATACAATGACCTTTTGCGTTCTCTATAACTGCTCATGGGCACACATCAGCTGAGGTGGGCATCTCTGGGTGAGGAAAGCTGTCTCTGCTCTGAGTAAAATGATGCATTTTTCTATGCACAGGATTTGAAGCTTGAAATTTTTCTTGAAATATTTCCCAGTACTCTAGACTGACACAAGGAAGGGCCCCCTGCCATACTGTACTGGGGGTTCCAGGTTTCCACTTTGCATTCATTATATGCTCAAGTGACAAAGTGCTGGCTGCTGTGCTAGTAACCCGGATGGGAGAGAAATATAGCGCAAGCCAATGCTTTTATTTGCATTGTTTGGTTGATACATTTTCTAAGTTTCAGCAGTGTTGAGCTGGTAACGGAGGAGGCCCTGTAGTGGATGGCAGCTTCTGTACTTCATCGGGAACAAAACAGGCAATGATTCTTCGTTCTGGAGGGAGAAGATTCCTTTATTAAAAAAAAAAAAGTTCTTAAAAATGTAAGGAGTATGCTAAATCAGAAAATCAAGAAGAAAGAGAAGAAAGTAGAGCTGAGTGGATGTATGCTGCAGTGGAGTGGACTAACAATATGTGGAAGCAAGTACAGAGCATAAAATACAAAGGCATATTATTTTTTAGTTTGGGAATACGAATATGATCAGAGCTGTGTGATGAAGAGCTTTAACTTTTGTAGGTAGATGTTTAGCAGAGTGTAGTTGCTGGAATATGTGTCCTTCATGGCAGAAAGCTCTTTTGTGCCTTGTAAGCCCATGTGGCCTGACAGAGGTAGTTTTGTGTTGATGCTGAGTGATTGCATGCTTTCTGGGTCATTCATGTTAACATTTTGATTATAGTGATGAGTTACAAGGGATGAGCTGCAGAGGCTGTGATGTTACATTGGAATGTACTAACTCAGATGAAGAAAAAAGACATTTATCTAACCACAAAGCTTTGAGACAAAGTGAATCACATAAACAGATGGTCTTTAAAGCAAACTTTCTGCTCTGTGTTCTGGTGGTGGTGTCAGTTGATGTCCTAATCTTGGTGTCCTTCAGAGTTTGCTGTGTTTTACAGCAGCTGTGATCCCGGGAAGTCTGTATGAAATACTAGGTTGGGCTCAGTGATGGTAAGGTATGAATCCTTATGAGAGCTCAGTTTCCCCAGTAATTCTGTCATGTATTGGAAAATATACTTAATCCTGGTGAGCACACAAATGGAAATTAGGAGGAAGAGAGATGGGCATAATCCTGCATGTAGGAAAGCACTTTGCATTATAACAAACTCTGTTCTGCCACTTCACCACCACCAGGAGCCAAAAGACAAGTACTCTGTTGTTAAGCCTAAGCGTTATATCTTGATTCTTTTCTGCCCAAAGCACTTCAGACTAAGTGCACAGCTATACATTAGGCTCAAGAATCCCACTCGACTTGGAATTTTTATACCTCAGTGCATCTTTTTTCTGAATTTGTGCCTGTGCTGGATGACATAGTCACTTCTCTTTGTTGGTCAGTATAYAGAGCTGCATGATCTGCCTCTAAATAAAATTAATTCAGTGCTCCTTTAAAAGCAATGACAGGTAAAACCCAGACCGATCTTTGGCTTTCAGTGAATTGTACAAAACCTGAAATAAATCTTCTACCAGTCACACAGGGCAAACTCACCTTCCTTGAACTTGATTTTTAAGACTTATCTACCTCGGGGATCTCTGTTGCTCATTCCCTGGCCCTTCTATGCATAAAAGTTTCATTGATCTGAACAGGATTTCTGTGCACTAGGCACTGTCAGGATATACAGCAGAGACCTGTGGTGCAGATAAGAGGTGCACAATACTGATTGGAAAGAAAATATGCATCAGAACATTGCCCACCCAGAAYGTCTAGTTAGCTTTTTACATGGAGAGTGGCATTGAGCTGAATTTACGTGCAGTGTAGTTTATGTTTCGTACCATTTTCAAGCTTCATTCATCTAATACCTCTGTGAATGCTCCAGGTCACCCTCTGATGCCTTCAGGCGCAGGCTTCCTGTTTAAACATTTGCTAAAATGGGTATCTGTGGCTATGAAGCATACATGTGTATGGTACAGTCTGAAATTCTGTTTGGAAGAGGAAAAGGGCATTTCGTGTGTGTTTTAGTAGTTATGAGAAATATTTCTTTTGGGGAGGACTGTATTCTGAAGGTAGTATCAGATGCTGGATTGACCTGCAGCTGCTGTATACTCTTGTATTGTCCCAGTAGTGCTGTGTGGAATCTTGGAGGATTAGCTTTGCCACAGTGCAAGTAGGGAGACATTATTATTTCTCCCATAGGAAATAAGAAAGCATAAATAAATAAGAATAGGCCTGTCTAGTTTGCAAACTGGAAAAGAATAAATGGCTCTCTGTTATTATTTCAGCCAAATAGTTCCTCTCGTACATTCGTGCAATGCCTGAAGTGTTTTGACCTGATTATTTTATCTCAGCCAGTCAAATTCAGGGGAGAAGCCATTCTCCTTTCATTGTCCTTGTCCATGTACAGAAAATGTTAATAAAGCAAGGTTAGAGGAGCTGTTAAGGATCTTTCCCTTGTTTTGGTATTAGTCTCTCACTCTTCTTTCATATAGACTTTAGCTCTCATTAAGGTCTTTTTTTTAATTTAAATTGTTTTTATCTCATGTTGCCAACAAATCAATCAAAGGAGCCATCCCTATGAATACAGAACATCCATCGAGGCCAACATTGATTTCTCGTCAGCTGCTTCTTATTATAAAGTTCCCTGGTGTGAGGAAGACACTAAATAGAAGCTAATAGACATTACATCTCACATACATTTTCACATTCTGAAAAATACAGTTTGGGGATTTTTTTTTTCATTGAAAATTTAGCTTTTCTTTCTTGAGAAAAGTAAAAAAAAACATTTCTCTAATTCTTCTTTTTTTTTTTTTTTCCAGTGCTGGAGAGTAGAAACTTGCTCAGGTATTAGGAGTTATTAGTCACTCTGATCAGCAGTGTGGTTGCCTTGGAATGATCCCTTGCATGGTAGAAATGTTTATATTTCCTGCTGTGTTAATTGGTGTTACTAGTAAAGCCTGGAAGACAGGAATTTCTCAGCTACCAGGAAGTCACTTTCTAGCCAGTCTGATTAGAAAAGAGAGTAAAAGACAGACAGGTTATTTTAATAGGATTTTTAGCTTTTCCAGAAAAAAGCAAAATTGCAGAAACAAAAATAGACCACTTAGAAACCTGCCACTTTTTCTTATTGGCACCAGCCTGTTGTGCATAAATTTGTGAACTGCCATGACACGAATGGCCAGCCTTGTGAAAGGCAGCTACATGAAGATAAGTAGACCTGATGTTCCCTTGCTGACAGAGAAGGTGGACTACTCCTCTACTGTCATTGTAAAAAAGTGTCCCAAGTCAAACTTCAAAGAAACCAGCTTACCCCTTTCCCCACGGAATGCTCCTTGGCTGGGTGTTGTACACGTGGTGATTGTTAACAGGAGTTGCAACGGTTAAGCATCTTTTTCCACTCCCACAGTTACACTTTCCCACTGCCTCCTCTGACAGCTGGAGGCCAGAGACCCCCATCATGACAGAGTGGAGCTCTGGCCACAGCTGTCTCTTTTGGTTCAAATTTTATGGAAATAGGAAAAAACTGCTGTCCTCCATGGAGCAGAGCTGTTGACTCACAGTCTTTGCCCACCTCAGCTGAAATGCTTACTGCAACTTCCTCTCCAGCATCTTCTTTACTTCAAAGAAGGGTCAGAGTAGGCTTGCGAATGTAAAGACAGCTTTTACAGAATCACAGAATCAAGAATGGGTGAGGTTGGAAGGGACCACAGAGGGTTGCCTGGTCCAACCTCCCTGCCCAAGCAGGGCCGTCCTAGAGCACATGGCACAGGAATTTGTCCAGACAGTTCTTGAGTATCTCTGGTGAGGGAAACTCCACAGTCTCTCCGGCAATCTGTTACAGTGCTGGGTCACCCACCCAGTAAAGATGTTCTTCCTCACATTCAGGTGGAACTTCCTAGGCATCAGTTTCTGCCCGTGGCCTCTTGTCCTATTGCTTGGCACCACCAAGCAGAGCCTGGCTCCATCCTCTTGGCACCCCCCCTTTAGATACTTACACACATTGATGAGGTCTCCTCTCAGTTGTCTCTTCTTGAGACTGAAGCCCAGCTCCCTCAGCCTTTTCTCATAGGACAGATGTTCCAGTCCCTTGATCATCTTTGTTACCCACTGCTGCATCTGCTTGAGGAGCTCCATGTCTCTCTTGTCCTGAGGAGTCCAGAACTGGACACACAATGTCAGATGCTGCCTAAAACAAGTCTCTTCACTTTTTTCCCTCTCTCAATTCTTATGCTAAAGGTAATTAGCTTTGTTGCTTAAACACCAGAATCAAGCCTGCTGGGTCTAAAAATCTATTCAGAAGTTTTAAGAGGGATTTTTTTGCTTTCTTTTTTTATCCCACCTTAATGCTATTAAGTGGCTACTTCTCTAAACAGATTCTCTGCTGGTTTCTTTTAGGCTTGGCTTCTTGTAGGCTGTTGGTTTCTTTTAATCCCTGTATATGGTGTTTTACCACGATTAAGAGAACCTAAGCATTCTTCAGATGTCTACAGCTTTGGAATTTAAATTTAAATTGCTTCTAGGAGAAACAAATCAAACTTGCATTGCAGACCTACCAAAAATGCATTAATATATATTAACCTGAAAGTTCTTGGTGGAATAAATTGAGAGATTCAGCGTGCTTCTTTCAGCAGTGTCATATCCAGAGACATTTAAATTAATTTTGATTTTAAATTGAGTTTCCTTCCAAATTCCAGGCCAGACCAGCATTTCTCAGAATACTTAATGAAAGCATCTGCTATGCTGGACTGATGTGATATGCAAGTAAGTGAATGGCTAAGAGAAGTAAGGGACTGAAGACAATAACTGGGCCCAGGATGTGGATCAAATAAGAGTGTCTTCTGTAGCTAGGGAAAATGGGGTAATGGTAATTTCTGTCATTATTTTTGTCTTTCACCCATCCATATGGTGAGGACAGTTTTCACAGACAAGTCAAAAGGAGAGAGACACTGGAGTCTTAATCAAATCCTTCATAATTAGGTTCCCCTTTTTGTTTTGCACAACAAAGAAGACTGAAAGGAATCTTTCTCCCTGAACTCTCATTCATATTCATCCATCACTGTGTCAGAAGTAAGACCTGTTAAGCTAAAAGATGAATTAATGTAACAGTAACACAACACAAACAAAGAAAAGAAAGTCCTTGTGCATAAGCAGCTTCACTTGATACTAAAGAGAACTAATACACATACACACACTTTCACCAACACACATGCACATGTACATTTAATATGTAAGATCAAGGTTAATTTTCTTCTTGGCTTTGGAAAAGGAATTTTGTTTACAGTAGGGCCACTTGACATAATACTGCAGCATAAGTTGCCTTTTGCATTGATATAAATCAATGACATCAACTCCTGCCATGTCATCAACAAGCAGCCAAGAAACTTTGCTTTTTTTAGTCAGAGCCACTAAATTCCATATGTAAAGTACTATTGCCTATTTTCTTAGCTGATTTTATGATTTAACTGTCCTTTTTTTTCCTTTTCTACGTATTTTTAACGTGATCAGTTTATTAAGTAAATTGTTCCCTTTGTAGCATTGATAGACAGATTAGAACAGATCAACTCTCACTCYGTTTTGGTAAGCACTTCTGTTAGTAGCAATTGTAATTTTCACGCTCAAGAGCCTGAATTTAGCTACCAGAAGGTGGATGTAGAAGCTTGCATCTCACTACATCATCTGATCTCCTCTTACAGTTAACGGAAGGAAATAGACATTTTCAATTCGTGTTTCATCTTCTCCTGAAATTGGTTATATGTCCCAACTCACAAGTCTGCTCTTTTATTTGACTATAGAGGAATCTCAGGAGGAGCAGCTTATATGTAGAGGTATATAATGCCCATGTCTGTTTTAACGTGAAACAATTCCTCCAGAAAAGTAGAAGTTCAGTACCGTGAGGGGATCTTGCTTAGAAACCATGGACTGTGGTTCCACCATTTGCTCTGTGTATGCTTAGTTCCTTGTGCTGAATTTTCCCTGCATCTGGTGAGAGGATATGTACCCTAAGCAGGGTTTTCACCCAGCAAGTGTGTCTATAAGATTCACAGGAAACATGACGTTACTCGGAGAAAAATATAGCAGTTATCCCTAGTAGAACCTGCTGAGTTTGTTTTATTTAGGCAGACTCTGGCAGAAGCTGATAGCCACCTTCTCTGTCATGGTAGGTGTTGCTTAGAGAAATCATCCTGAGAAGCCTCCCCCATGAATTCTACTTCATAGAAAATGAACTCTGATTGTACCTACAGCAAGTATTGGGCAGGTGGTTTGAGTGTGTTTCTCTTCAACGGAGCAAGAGGAAGAGTGGGTTTTGCCAGGTCTCTTAAAAAGTGATTTGTAAAGGTGCTTATCTGACAGCGAGAGAGAAAAGTAACTGGTTCAATGTTAAAGCTAAATACTGAAAGCAGGAAAATACAAAAAATTAAGTGAACTGTGGATGGCAGAGCACAATCTTTTACTATGGACTTGGATGTAATGTCTGTCTCTTACAGTTCATTTTGGCAGAGCGATGAGACTCCCCCATTTCGTCCCTCAGAAAGCCAGTTTGCAGATGAGCACGCTGAATGTAGTCTAGTATCACAAGTTATGATAAAATATGCAATAACACAGCATGCTTGGCTTGAAGTTGGTACTTTATCTGTAATAAACTGTCTTTACTTTGTACTGTGAAAACAAAAAACCTTGGACTGAGTTGTAATGTGCCACTATGGTAGTAATGATTGATTCACCAGATGTTGTACTGTAGGTAGTGCCAGTTACCAGTCGCAAATCAATAAATACTGGGTTGGCCACTTACAGAAGGTAAAGTAAAGGAATATTCAGAGTTATTATAACATATGCAAGTTTTCTTCATTTAAGTAGAAAACCAAAATAGCATTTAGCAGCTTGGCTTMAAATGCAAAGGACAAGAGCAGATCTCGGCCTCATTTTTAAACAAACTGATTTTTTAATACTAATATTAAATCTACAGGCTTCAAAGAATTTTGGATCTAGCCTAGCCTCGTCATTCTTGCACAGTTCTCAAATGCATGCTACAAGCAGAAATAAACACCTACATAGAATTTTTTTGTGTTAATATCTTTGCAAACTTAGCAGTCATGCTGTAGTGTGGTAAGATGTGTCAATTTAGAGGCGTTAACAAAAAAAGAACAAAAAACATGTATATGGAATATGTGTTATTTTCAATTCATTTATGTGCAAATGTGCTATTCAAAGGCTCTTTTTGTTTCTCATTATATTGTCCCCCTAATTTAGAGCATGTACTCTGTGTGGCATGGATATTATCTTGGTGTTTTCCAAGGCAGTATGTCCACACTGCTATCACCACTTTTAGTGATAATTGAATAATCACCTACTGAGTCTTTTCTTATTTCTGTGATTCTTTCTATACAGATGTGACACAAGTAGTGATTGACTACTGAATCATTCTGGATGTTGATGGTATTTGGATATATAGATGTGAGATTTAAGTGTGTGCCAACTTTGCTTTAGTTGTTTTGAGAGGGAATAGCAAATAGTTCTTTGATCAACTTTAATTTTAGAGTTAGTCACCAAGTGTCAAAAAATGGAAAAAAACATTTTGTAAAATGTTTCATAACATAAAACTCTTTATTTCGTATGGTCAGTTGAAACACAGATTCAGTGTTTTCATATCCAAAAGCTGTAGAGCACAGTATATTGCAGATACATAAAAATGAGATGTTTTGATGAAAAAAGTGGGAACACCTGAAAGAACTATCTTGGGTGAAAATGGTAAGAGAAAGAATTCTCRAAGAAAGTGTCAACAGCAACAATGCTGTACTCTAGCTACTTTGATCTAATTTTCATTTTGTCACTCAAAGCAGGTGAAGTTGAAGTCAAAGTTAAATATCTCTAGACAAGGGCACAAGTGGCAGAACTCAGGAAGAGTTGCCAGCCTGTAAAAGAAGTGCTGAATTTTTTTTTGCCCTTTAAAAATGAGAAGGAAACTTTTAAGTTGAAATAACAAAGAAAACTGAGAACAAGGACAGAAAATTTGAAAACAAACAGAAAACTTGGAACCAGACAAAAGTACAGTATTTTATTTTATTCCAAAGTATTTGTTTTTCTGTCCAAAGGGATGTGATTTCATAGCATTTCTCTCCTCAATGAAAATCACAAAAATTTCCTGTATTATGTTCAGACAATGAAACCTCATACATTTCAATGGTCCTGAATGTGAGTTTGAACTAACTTTCATTTGGGTTGCAACACCTTTTTCTTGGTCTATCTTTCCTGTAAAATGTGCATCATTTTTGCTTTTCTTTTATTTTGTGTTGTATGTATCTAGAATGTAGAAGCATCTGGCAGACCCTATCAGAGTTCTTCTCCTGGTGGTCCATCCATAAAACTCTGTTTGCAAAGTCTCTATCTAGTACCAGAAAACTGACAAGTTACATTATTTGTGCATAAAGAACAGTGGCAAATATTGTCTTTTGTTTTTAGTTTTGTACTTCAGTAGTAAAGGCTTTGTTCACTCCTTGTAGGGAAGCTAGTACAATAAACTACCTTGTGTTCCAGTAATTCAAGCCCAGAATAATGGTGAGGGTGATGACAGGATGTTCAGGCCAGTATGCCATAGTATTATAGGAATTAAATGATCCATTTATGCCTTTAGGGTGGGTGGGGTTTTTGTCATTGTTGTTGTGCTTCCTTTGCATTATTCTCTGAGTGTAATTAGGGCTATTGAAATGTGAAGATATTTTTAGTCAAGATTTTTACTTTCGACTCATTGAGTGTTGTAATACTCAAGTTAACCAATTAGGCAGTCTAGAAGTGTGATGGAAAATACAATGTCACCAAATATGAAGTCATTCAGTGCAATAGGGAAAACTGGACTGGTAGGGAATTTGATGAGAAGAATACCCAGTGACAGCTGATATGAAATGCGGTAGAGGAAGGTTCTAAGGATAAAGGATCATTTTGTTAATTTGCCATGTGATAGAGTACTGAACAGCCCAGAATCTTCAAATATGTCACTCAGGAGACTGGAGGAGGGAGTCAGCAGAGAGCATTGAGATGAATATCTCAATTTTTGGCTTTATGYTCTGAGTTTTGTAAAATATATGTATTTTCATGGTACTCCAAAAATGGGAAGTTTTATTGTATCTAGGTCTGCATTTATGTTCTGGCTAAGTCTAAAATGAAGCATGCACATTTCAGAAAGCATGTACTTTGGAAATGAGACCAGTACTGGCAAATATCTCAAACTGTATTCTTGATTCCTTGCTTATTCTCAGTCCTGTGTTTGCATGCTTACTAAACAAGTAAGAAAAAACTAAAATGGYGACTATTGGAGGTGAGGAGTAGTGAAACTGTTGCACAAGTTACCTTGCACACGCTTTATTTTTGAGATACAAGTTGTAAATGAAATAGTAGATGACATTATGTAAATTCATTCTTCTGTCGGCAATTTCAGCCAAGTAATGAAAATATAGTCAGAGTGGAGCTTGGTGGATTTGCATAATTGCACATCTGAAAGACTTGAGTGGTAATAACCATTGTTAAATTACTTTGTAATATCATTTTTTCCAATTAAAACTAAAGTTTCAACAACTACTAATTGAAGGGAATTAACTAGGCATGGCTATTAAAAACAAACACAACCCATTGTCAATTTGATCTTAAAACTGAAATCATATGATTTTCCTTGTTTAATTTTGCTGATGTCTTGCTTGTCAGCCTTACCTTATGGAGTTCCTGGGGCCAAGGTTCTCATGTTTGTGTTGATCATCAGAAAAACCACATTAACTCTTATTAGAAGATCTGATGAGATCCAGCTTTCAGAAAATACTTTTTAGCCACGTGTTTTGATGGGATTGGAAATGAAGATTACATTGTAGTGATTTTGCAGGAAGATTGTTATTAGCAAACTGAATAAACCCTTGGGATTCTCTCATATAGACTGCGTGGGAACACTTCACGTCATGTGATAGTCCTGTACATCTGAACGTACGTTTTATTCAGGAAGCCTCCTTAATTTTGGAGAAACTGGGAAGACTGTAGAAAAAAAGAAAATAGGTTTAGGGGAAGGAGCCATGCACGGTGTCACCGTGCCTGAATCATCTGACAGACACCTGGCACAGTACTTTGGAACACCCTTCCTTGGGGTGGACCCTATGTCATTTTCCTCTTTTTGTTTAATACAATAATGCAAGGGAGGCAAATACTGAGAATGTTGTTACTGGTGGATCATTGAGATCCGTGTTGTGGAATTCCATTCATATAAATAAATGCAGTCCACTTCAAATGATAATGTTCACATAGGTCAGAAACCATAGCTATTGCATCATGTATGGACAGGCCTTACAGATAAATAAACCTCCTGCGTGTCCTATGCTAACAAAAATGGCAGCTGTTGCATTTGGGAAAGAGAGGACCAAGAAGCAGAAGATTAATAATTAATTAATGCTGGTTTTGAAATTTTAAGGTGCTTGAAAAGCACATTTGTAGCAGGGTTTTCTTTCTTAAAAATTTTTCATGCAAATTCCGTAGTTTTCTTTCTGACAGGAATTTTCACTTTCTGAGTATAACTTGCATGTATTCTGTAGAATGGTCCATACAGACAGTAGAGAAGAACTGTAACCATCCCAGCACGTGGCAAAAATTTGCTTTATGAAACCTGGATTCCTTCAGAACCTCAGACCACAAAGGCAGGAGGTGGGTGAGTGTGCCATGAGTGCATGCAAAGGAGGAGAAATCACTCCATGTCCTCTTACCAGCATTTATTATTTTAAGAAGATGAATRGTTAAAAGTAAAGCAGAAGATGGCAAAAGTTTTAGAGCTGTGTTGAGATGTGTGCTCTGCATGTTTCTAATTAATTATTCCGATCACAAAACATAGGTTATGTATTTATGAAATGTCCCGGCAGACAGGGCAATTGAGTTAAACCTATTAACAGTGAATCTTGCAAGAATCCCTACAGCTTCCCATCACTCAGTAGCAGGCATTAAGATTGAATATAGGCATCAACATAGAAGATTACAGTCTCTGTAGAACCGACCCCAGAGAATGGAGACAGGCAAGTCATCATCGGGCACAGAATTCTTCTGCTCAGAATAATTGCCTATTTGCTCTGCATTCGAGCTCAATTCCTTAAGCTTAGATCTCCTGCACATCTAGTTAGAACTTGCAGAATTAATATCAGGTTTCCTGTCACCTCACTCATTACTTTTGTCAGTGGAATTCAAGGAGAAGAGTCAAAAACATGTTTTTTAGAGGCTATTTCTTAAGGACTTCTGTTTTTTTCTGTTTTGTTTAAATAGAAACCTGTCTGTTAGTATGTCAGGTTATTTCTTTTGGCTACGCTGGAAAGGACATCTGAATAAATTGCGATTTTACAATACAGGTATTGTTGCTTGGAGATCATTATTGTGTTATCCTTTCTAACCAGAGCCACACCTTGGGAAAAAAAAAAAAGTCTTTAGAATGGGAAAAATAGGTTAAATAGCAGATTGGATGTGTTCTCTTTAGACCTCTTTCAGAAGACTTCTTCTGTTCTGAGTCTTAGAGCATGGGAGCAATCTTTTGGATAGTGTAGCAATACAAAAATGCATTTGTTTAATGTAGTGCTAGGAAGTCTCAGTAGATCTTTGTAAAGAATGATGATATACAGATGGCATATTGAGAATCCGCATTGGAAAAAAAAAATATGTCTCTCTCCTAGTCATGTAGGATTCCAACAAAGGACACGAAAGGCTATTGTCCTTTAAACTTTAAAGTAGATTTCTTTAGAAAGATGACCTGCGTTTTCATGCATTTGTGAATGGAGTGGTGGGTGGACCTGGAGTGCTGTAAGACCGATAATTACAAGGTCCCGCTGACTTCAACAGATTTATATTGGCTGAGGAAAACCAAAAAAAAAAGCAATGTATTTCTTCATACAGATAAAATTTGAGTAAATTAGTACAATCCCAAAGATACATTAAGAACAATTGTCACTACAACCTGCTTTGTTCCAAAGAGTGTAAATGCTGTTATGGCAAGTAAATTTCTGGACTTTGTTCGTCATCGCCACTGCAATTAGTGAGTGTACTGAAATTCTTACTCACTACTTCCCTTAACATTGAGGGTTTTTTCATTGTTTTGTGCACATTCATATATGTCGCTGAAGTTTTAGCTGTTATTTCCTCTTCTATGTTATAAAAATATAAAAGATATCATTTTCAATTCTTAATTATCTCTGTGATCTCTCTAATCATTAATTAGCTAATAAATCCCTGCAATACAGTAACAATGCCAGCTAGCAGCTTGACAGAAAAACTTATGCTGGACTCTCTTGTTTTGTCCTCACTGAATTGTTTTCATCTGGCAGATTTTTTTAAAGGTTAATATACACAAAATAATTATTAATTTCCATCATAATTTTGGAACCTTCTTGGACTGAATGTGTGTGAAGGAGTTCAACATACAAAGGAAAAGTTAAAAATATGGGTTGATTTTGCTTCTCTGCTATCAATAATCTTGGCTTTGTAGTTGTTTTAAAATATCATTCTGTAGGTTATTAAAGTGAGGAAGCTTCAGATCATGCAAAAATCTTCTGGAAAATAGATTTTATATTGGAATTGGAAATAAAATGAAAAGTAATGAGAAAAGAAATTAGGTTAAAAGGCCAGAAAACCCATTAGAAACTGTATGTTTGTGTATTATCTAGCAAATCAAATGTCAGGGGAAGACATTTGTGAAATAATTATCAATCATTTAAAACAAAAAGGAAGCAAACAACAGAAGCCTTCATTTCTATATTTCAGAGGCTAAATCCAGGCTGCTAAATCCATCAATAAAGCAATTACGTGGCATTATTCTGATTTTAAAAGATGTTGAACAGTCATAGCTTCCCTTGCAGTTGCACTGTCAGAAGCTTTGCTGGGAAACTTCACTACTTAAACATCCTTTTCTGTTCAGAGGTTGTTCTTCATTGTTTTTGAAGTGAGGAGTTTCATTTCACATGTGATGAAGAGACCATCAGAATTGTGTCCACCAGAGTTGTCAGAGCCATAGTATGAAAGTTATGAACTTTCATCACTTTTATATAGTATGAACAATCTTGAGTGTAAACATGGAGTGAGACCTGGGGATAGACATAGGCCTTGCCAATAGTAAACTTGGCTTTGCAGAAAGAATATTAATTGTGAAGCAGCAGGACTATAAATGCAGGAAAGAAAATTAATGTTCTGTTTTCCCTTCAGGTTTCTCTTGTGATTCAGGTTTCTGCATGCAATTTTCTAAGACCTTAGTGTCTTGAATTGTGTCTTATGCCTTGTACTGTTTGAGATAGGGCCATAGTAGGAAAATCCCAGAGTTTTGTGAAGGTAGATAGGGAGGTAGGGTAGGGATAATCAACTGTACCTTGCTGTTCTTGAAATTAGTCTTCAAAACTTCTTGAATGTAAACAGGGAAACATCTATATTTAGTTAAATAAAATTTTATTAAGTACAGACTTCCTTCTGTCTGTCTTTGCAATAGCATCGTCTTTGACTGCATGTGGAGATGACAGGGACATGAGCACAACCTCTTAGGTGACATTGCCCTCTAGGGATATAGATAGGAGTGTGAGCATGGAATAGCTAAATATTACAGTGAACAAGCAGGTTTGTTTGAAGCTTCAGATAACTGCACTTTGACTGTTCTGATGTTCTATGTTTGATTACTTTCCACAGATACCTGATAATATAGATATGTATATGCATGCATGTTATGTACAGACACAAACATGCAGAGAGAAATCTGTGTGTGTGTACATCTATAATTGCATCCAGTCCTTATTATCATTACAAGCTCAATTTTCATGAGCACTGTAGATCAGGCTGCCTTCTAGTAAAGCATTTTAGTGAGCTAATGGTAGCATTGCAAACTTGGATTGGTGAAAGAGATTTTTCCTGACATAGAGTGAAGTGGGAAATGAGGCTGAGAAAATAGCGCAGCTAGGCAGAACTATTTGAGAAGGGTTATCTTGTGAATAAACACTGCACGGGAACTCAGGAGAGCTGTACTCAGTGACTGTGTGACACCGGACAACTTGCATTATCCCCATGCTGCATCTCATCTCTGTGAAACAAAGGCAATACTTCACTACCTACTGGGAGAATGAAATCATTAGTGCTTGTAAGGTGTTTGCAAACAAAGTCTGTGATAAGCACTATAAGAAAACCCACCTTATTAAGTATGTAAAAAGTGGCAGCAGAAGTTACCTTGAAAGAGCATGGCATGACACAGCTTGAGAACTACATAGGCATGCTCGTACCCTAATCCTGCAGCACTAGAGCATGTTGCATAATGTAAATGCGAATAGTTCAGTGGATGTCAGAAGACTCTCCTACAAGAGTATTACAAAGCAGGAATAAGAGATACAGAGCAGGAATAAGAGATACAGGATTAAACCTGGAATAATTCTGTGTTCATTTCATATGCTATGTAAACACAGTAAAAACTGATAATAAAAGCAAGCTAGTTTGGTCTAA
Source organism: Amblyornis subalaris (assembly GCA_018881555.1). Taxonomy (NCBI): domain Eukaryota; kingdom Metazoa; phylum Chordata; class Aves; order Passeriformes; family Ptilonorhynchidae; genus Amblyornis; species Amblyornis subalaris. Next base: position 6,150,392 of record JACAXG010000039.1, read on the forward strand.
GTTGACCATTTCAAATAACTACATTTTTCTTCTGGTATTATGAAGCAAGTCTTCCTGGAGCAAACATGCAATGTTATTCTGCTTTGGCACATAGACACCTTAAAAGCAAAAGCTTTTGTGCAAATGCACTTTCATCTTTACTTATCCACCATTAAAAGCAGTCTGTTACAAACAGGCTGGGCTGAGGCCTGGGTCACCATGATTGCATCTGATGTCACATGTGCTTGTGTTTCAATCCAGGTGATGTATTCTGTCCAGGGTAGTTAAAACCCCCATGCACATACCATGTAGCCAACCAGCCAGTTTCCAGGAAATCTCATATGACTCTGTCCCACTGAATGCACAATTTGATAGATCCGCATTAATCATATGCCACATGTCCAAGTCCAGTTCTCGGAGCACCTCAGACAGATGTGGAGACAAAGTAATCTTATATTTTCCATCTCTCGCTCCACCAACAAGTCCATGCTGGCCTATTCAATACAGCTTCCTCCACCCTTGGCATAGAGTCTTAGTATCACTGGTTATCATTATTAGAAGTCAGAGCTGAGTTTTAGAGCCTAAGACTTTGTCTTATAGTCGTGGTTTGACACTGGCCAAACGCCAGGCACCCACGAAAAGCCCACTCACTCACTCTCCTCTGCTCTGCAACTGGACAGAGGAGAGAAAATTTAACAAAAAATTTAATGAGTTGAGATAAGGACCRGGAGAAAACACTTCAAGGGCAAAACAGGCTCAACTTAATGATATAAGGTGAATTTAGTACTAACAAGATCAGAGTAGGAGAATGAGAAGTAAAATAAGCCCTTAAGAACACCCTTGTCTTCCTCTAACCCCTCTGTCCTTCCCACCGATGGTGCAGGGAGACGGGGCGGGGGTTTTGGTCGGTTCATCACCCAAGATGTTTCTTCCGCTGCTCAGGGAGAGGAGTCGTTTTCCTGCGGCACCGTGGGGTCCCTCCCATGGGAGACAGTTCTCCGTGAACTTCCCCAGCATGGGTCCACTCTCACGAGCAGCAGCACTCCCAAAACTGCTGCAGTGTGAGTCCACCCCACGGGCAGACAGTCCTCGCAAAACTGCTGCAGCGTGGGTCACTCTGCCACGGGGTGCAGTCTTCCAAGGATGGCTGCTCCAGCCTGGAAGCAAGGCCTCTCTCTCCACTGGGACTTTCTCTGGATCACAGTGTCCTAGTATCCACCCGCTCCGGCATGGGCACCTCCCCCACGGGCTGCGAGTGGATCTCTGCATCCCCCGTGGGCCCCCATGGGCTGCAGGGGGACAACTGCCCCACCGTGGTCCTCACCACGGGCTGCAGGGACATCTCGGCTCCGGCGCCTGAAGCACCTCCTCCCCCTCCTTCTGCACTGACCTTGGTGCCTCCATTGTTGTTCCTCTCACATATTCTCACTCCTACTCTTCTCTAGCTGGAAGATTACTACTATGTGCCTGAACTTTGTTATGATTTCTTCTTCAATCTGTTATCACAGAGGCATTACCATCATCTCTAATTGGCCCAGCCTTGGCCAGCAGCATGTCCATCATCAGAGCCATCAGGGATTGGCTCTGCTGGACATGGTGGAAGCTTCCAGCAGCTTCTCACAGAAGCCACCTCTGTGGCCCCCCTGCTACCAAAAACCAGACCCTACAAAACCAGCACACCTCCCCGTTGGTAACAACCCAAGAAGTAGAAGTGCACTGCATAGGAACAACAAATGCTGCTTAATGGCAGCTTTTTTTAACCATTAGTTATCACTCCTTTCAGGATGAAAATCAAATAGAATCCTAATGCTGACTAAAATCTAGGGTTCCATTTTTCCTCTCCTTAACACTTCTATGAAGGGTATAAATAAAGCACTTTCTACCGTGGTTTATTGTTACAATCAACTCTCATAAGACAGTACAGTATTCTGCTGTTGTGTTAATTCAGTAGCAATACTACTGACATTAGTCTGTTGTGATTCATTAGATGGAAATTTTATTTGTGTGCAGATCCTAGCTGAAGTATTTAGAGAACATTTAATAATTTGGGTAATATTCATATTTTCATTACTCAGTCTTTACCTTACCCTTCATTTAAACCTCTTTGTTCCTCTTCTGACCGTACTCAGGACTGGGATGTTTCCTCTGTCTGTGGGTCTGTACCAGAAAGCATTCTCAAAAAGGTTTTCTCCCTTTCACTTCAGTTTGCTTGTTTCTCACCAGATTGCAAGGTTCGGTACTAAGATGCCTTCGCATGACAGGAGAAAGCCATAGGGTCTCTGCTAGGCCTGCCACATTCCTCGAAGTAGGAAAGTTGTTGCCCTCTAATTCTTGCTCTACTGTGTTGTATTCAAGCTTTATTAGCAACCTGTTCTAGACTTTGTTCTCTGTCTCCAGGGAAATACTACATTGTAAGTGAAAAAGCTGGCAAAAAGGGAAAAAGGAAAAAAAAGAAGAAAGGAAACTGAGAGCCAGATTAGCATCTCTCTTAACAGCAGAGTGAAAAATATGCTCATGTTTGCAATGAACTCTTCTTAAGCTGGTGGAAATTACAACCCAGAGGTCATACACTTAGTCACTGGCACAGAATGTTGTCACTCCCTGCTGGCTGATTCATGAAATAATTTGCTGTGAAGAAAATTGCTCTTTCACATCAGCTGGAAATGGTTTTTGTCAGACCAGACTCTCATACTGCTGTTGAGTTGCAATCATGCTTTGAATAGAGTTGCACACAGACTCATCATGCCAGCATGGCTTCATCCACGTGCCTGTAAACCAAAGAAGGATCCCACTYAAATGGGGACAAAACCTGAAAGAATGGTTGGGTTTTGGTGTAAGCGACTGTTTCTCATAATGTAATTTATCTGGAAGAGAAGTCCTTGCTTTTTCATCTTTCATGTAGTCATCTCTAATTTTATCTTCTGTGGCATGTAAGTGTTGGCTCATCTATAGAGTTTTGAGATAAGCTTTTGAATTGACTTTGATAAGAGAGCCTTGGTATTTTTGTGTAGAGGAGACTCAATAGTCTCCCCCACTTTCTTTGGTGATCTAATGCCAAACAGTTGCCCTGAGACCATCCACAGCCTTAGTGGGTTCCYCACAGTGCAACAGAACAGGTCTTCATTTTCTGTTTTCAGATGAAACAACATCTTTTATAAAGTTCTGTCATTCTGTTTGCTATAGGCAGTSGCATTTAAGCAGCCGCTTCAGTTAGAATTTTCTTTCTGCCGCAGTCTTTGTGAAATGTTTATGAAGGCCTCTGTTGTCATCCAGAAATGGAGGACATGAGTTGCATTTGCTTTTCTGTGAAGCTAGAACATTTTCAAGGGCAATTCAGAAGCATTCATCTCCCTTCTTTTCCTGTTTTTACCTTCATTTTCTTGAAGTGTTTTTCTTTGCATAGTTCTATACCTTTTTTTCCTTTTCACCTATTCTTCCTTGTTGTGCTTGGCTCTCTCTTGTTCTAATTATTCCAGTATTTTTAACTAAAAGAGTAGAGTACTGATTTTTACTTTGCCAATTTTATCATTGAAATCCTATTCTTTTTGTAATTTTTGGGTGCATGGCAAAGCAGGATCTAGTATGACCTTCATACAATCTCTGAGGTGTGTATTACAGAGTTAAAGATTAGTCTATCACTCAGTGTCTAGTATGTAAGTTTGCTTCCTTTTCTRCACTCAGCTGAGAGCTATGCAATTGAAAATTTCAGAAGGGTTTAGTGTTATCTGTTTAATATTCTAGGATATTGTCTCAGATGATAATAAAAGATTTTTAAGCTGCAAGGGATAGAATTTTCCTTATGTCATAGCACATTAGATTTAGTGTTGGTATCATCAACACATTTTGAAAAGAGCTAAGAAGTATGAGAAAGATCTTCCAWTGTCTTGGGAAAAGATTATAATTTCACTTTTTTGTCTTTCCCTTGGATAAAGTGTCATCATAAATAGGTGACTTAGTGGAAAATTCCCAGTGAATCCACTGTGCAGTTTTCTGTCATGGAAACCACAGGTACAATTGTGCCTTGAAGGCAGAGACTTACTTCAAGCTGGTGCAAAGCCTCCATGTCCTGACAGGAGCTCCAGGTGGTCGCATGCTACAGGGCCTTTCTGCCTTCTTGCCCTTCAAGGAAATGGGAGTTACTGAGCATTTTTTTCCCAAGGTCTTATCTTCCTTTTCTAGCACACACATGCCTGTGCCACATTTGCTCCCTACCTTCAGGCACTTGGTGCAAGGAACAGTTGACGTTCAGCACAGTTTACACCCAAAAAAGTCTGTCTTACAGACTCAGGGCTTGGAAGTTGCCATGAGGAACAGCCAGAGCACTGCACTGGAGCTGCAAGGGGTATTGGTGTGTCCCATGGGTGCTGTGTAGTCTGCAGTCCTTGTTCTGAGCTGCTGCTCACCCTTGCTTCTGGGGAGCAAGTGGTAAGGTAAGGGGTATCAGCATCCTTACTTATGTATTGTTTCCAAAGTATTCCCTTCCTCCCTTTGGGCCCATTTACGGAAGAAGAGCATGCAGTGAGGTTTTGTGGTACCCAAATTATTCTGTCCAAGGTGTTTAGTGTGATCTGGTTATTCTCTACCACAGCAAAATGAACTCCTGCCTCTAAGAATCAGTCAGTCAGTGTTTTGTAAATGCTTTTTGCTGTGTAACCTATACGCAGCCCCAGTTCTGTCACAGTCAGGGTCAAATCCACTTTTTAAAGTTATTCCTGCATTGAAATGAGGAAGCTGGCAATGCTGTCTGTTAGCTCCTAGCAAACTTGCTCATTTTAGGGCATACACATTATACCTTTCAGTGAATGCAGAAGAATAAAATGAAAGAAGGGCAATAACCAAAAAAGAAAAATTCCCTTCGGCTTTTCCTTCTTTCTCGGAGAAGTGGCAAAATTATATGGCTCAGCTGTGTTTTAGATTATCAGTGGTTGCAGTTTTTGCTGCTGCACCCAGTATTTCTTATTAGCATGTGTGTTAATTAGAACTGATTTGAATAATAGGATTTTCATTAGGCAGTCTGAGAAAAAAGGTCTGAATATTTCTGAATATTTTTAAACTTTTTAACAAATTGATAGCTGGTTAAAATTAGCTTTATTTTTACATTTACTCAGGAATATTTCATGCATCTACAGTAATCAGTGTTTTTCGGAATAGACTTTCCAACTCTGATATCGAGTAGGTCATGTTACTACTTTGACCACACACAGGACATCTTCGCCCAAACCAAATATTTTTTCCATTGTATATATTTTCTACTGCTACTCTTTAACAGGCTATGAGTAGAGCTGCAAATAATGTTAGCATCACATATATGGCCACTTTTTTATTGTAGTGACCTTTCACAAAGACACAACAAATGTATCTTTCCCAGCTTGGAGAAAAAAAAAAAAAATTATTAAAAGACATACATGTGAATTAAATAAGCTAATAGTCATAACTGAAACATTTTTTGCCTTATGCAATATAACACTGAGTTGCATAAGCTCTTCTGGACATTAATGGTATACATGTGTTGGAGTGTAAGCAGGGAATGCCAAAACTCAACCTCAATTATTAAAAAAAAAAGTGTATGTACAGCAATTATCATTATGCTGGTGGAAAGAAATCATTGTATTGACATGAGACATTTGTCCTGGTTTCCTTGTTTATATTGAAAACATGTTTGAAGAGAATTTTTTTCTCTAGTGTTAGTTCTAGCAATGTCACACAGAGGAATATGTGACAGTAGTGTTCTGGTTTATCTAAATAAACACGAAATAAAAACCTATAAATATAATAAAATTAAATTTAAAATAAATAGATTCCATACTAGATACTAAAGTAATGCTTACACAGCTACATTAAATATCCTTTTATGAACAGAACCAGAATTAATTCTTTGTACTACATAAATTCTAATAACTTTATCTCTGGACTGTCAGTGCAAGTAAGTTTTTCTTAGTGGGAATAGCAAAATCTCTGTGATCAGTAGTATTTGTTTATGAGAATAGTAAAAATAGATTTTATAGCAGAAGCATAGAGCTATTGTTTTGAGAAGCAGCTTTGGATAAAAGCTTTGCATTTGTTCTTTTCTCCAGGGACTACTAAAGAGAACACTAAAAAGTAAAATGGGTGACCACAGAAGCAAGTAGGGTCACCCATTACCAGGGATTCATTTTATTTCCATTAGAGAGGAACTAGAAAGCATCTCACACTATTTGTACCTGATTTTCTATTATAAATTACAGTACATGAGATCATTTAAAAATCGCTCAGCCTTTCAGATGAAGCTGACTTTGTTGCTGTTCCTTAATAATTGAACAGTAAGAAATACAAGATCTCCATTTTCAACCAACCAAAATAACTTCTGAGATGGGAGAGGAGAAAAAGCTATGTGAAGTACAATCTTCCTAAAAGCTCATAGGGCAGTGCTAGAGGGGGATTTAAAGAGTCGTTTTGGATTCACATTTAGAGGGTCAGGTTTCCTCAGTCAGCTTCTACCTGCAGATTGGAGTCCTGGGACCACACACAGCTGGTGTATCAACCACAGTTGGTACGGGAGCACCAGTATGGAGTACATGCACTAAAGTCAAGGTGCTACTTGTTTAAAAACATGGTACAACTCAGACCTCTCTAGTCTCAGACCTAGTTCACTGCCTCAGTGTATGAACTTTCAGCTTTAATGCTTCTCTGGGATGAAGAGCAACACAGTAAGACAGGAGAACCTCACTGTGTAACTTTTTTTTCTGGAAACTGGTTCTGATGACAGACTAGCCATTGTCTTGACTTTCTTTGCATGTTGCTAATGTAAAGGGATTGCAGCTTTGAGTTAAAAGACCAAATAAAACAGTGAAAACAAAGTTTGTAAGAGATACTGCAGCGTAACTAATGCCATATTTACATCCAGTTCAAGTCATAGGCTAGGAGCCAACCTATTGAAGGTATTGAAAGTGTTCTCATCAGCTTCACTGGGTCTTGGGATATTGGGTTGGGTATTGTTCACCTGATCCTCCTAGTTCCTTGCCACACACCACAGAACCATGTGCCTGTGTGGCAAGTCATGCCTAGTTTAGAGATTTAAAACTAAAAACAGCAAAATGTTTTAAAATGCTTTTTTAACATAGGGATATATTTTAGGTTTGGCATTTTTTTCACGTGATTTTGATGTATCAACTCCTACCAAAACATGTAGTCCAGTGAGCCTCTGATGCAGTAAGTTAATAGCATAAAAACAGTACAAGTGACCCTTTTGTTCTTTTTTTTTCTATTTAATCGTGTAAGTCAGAATCCCGGACAGTAATTAGTATTTGCAAAATCTGTACAAAACAATAAAAAATATAATTTTTGTTGTTTTGTTTGGTTTGTGTTGAAAAACTATTCCCTCTTGTCAATGGGAAGAAACTCGTGATAGGGGACCATTGTATTATCATAAATCTTTATTCTATTAATTATTTTCATAGTTTCCAAAAGAGCCACATAGACTTCTCAATCTTCAGTGTCTTGCTTAGTTACTCTGGCATGATAGAAACACAGGGAAGTTGTGGCACGTAAGTTCCACACAAAAATTCTTCAAACAGGGGAAGGTGGGTGGGCTTGTTAAGCATTCACCTTTTAACAGTGGTGATTGAGCAAGTGAGGGGCTTTGCTTATTTAACATAAATTAACATTTTAATACTTATTTATTATCTATCTCACAGATAATATGTGAAGTGATTTCAATGACTTGTAACAAATGCTCCTCTTCCAGGCATGATACTGTCTCATTTTTTGTACATGGCTTTTCCAATGAGGCAGGAATCCAAGGTAGTCTATCAAAGTGTTTTTTAGAGGAGATATTAACCCAGCTGAATTCCATGTTTTGCAGTTAGAACTGGCACATTAAAAGAACGTGCCCTAAATTTCAGTTTGTAACAGATCCTGTCCGAAGGTCATAGAAAAAACCCGCTGGTTCCAAGCATAGGTGTGTGAAATGATTTCTGCAAACTGATGCACGTATTTAGTTGGTTTGGTTGCACAGTTGTTTGGTAAGAGGATCTGCTCTTTTGCTGGAAAGGCTCTTGGAGAAATTTTTAAATTATGAAATAAATCACTGCCTTTACTTCCTTTTCACCCAGTGGTTAAAGGTTGTGAAGAGCTGTCATAGCACYGGGTACAAAGGATGAACTACAGCTGGTATTTTTCAGCATTATGCTGGGGACCTCCGATAGTGCAGAACTTTGCTGTATCATCAAGTTTGAGGAAGCTGATTTCTCTGGCAAAACTCATGGGCCTGAGTCTGCTGTTGCTCACACTTAGCTCAAATTTAAATTTGGGTTCAACAGAGTGACTTTGGATTCAGTGAGAGTGTCTAATTTCTGTGAGCTCTGATTCAGGCCTTTTGTTCAAAATAAAGGCAGAATCCAATGTTAAAATGCAGTGTATTATATAATTATTTAATAGTTAATAAAGTTAATCAATAAAATTCTTAAATCTATTCTGGGTTTGCTCGCCATGCATTCATTCTCTCCAACAGAGACCAGCACTAGAGTCGTTTGAGAAATGGAGTTTGGTAAAATAAAAATAGACCATGCTATTACAACATTTCAGCATGATTTTAATACTGCATCTCAGTTTTGCTATTTTGATTGATTTAACTTTCCATACCATATTGAAGCATCTGTTTCTATAACTTTTGCAACAGTTTCTTCTTATCAGCAGCATTGGAATGGAGCACTTTAATAGGCCTGAATCAGGCACTCCCAGTCTGCTCTTCTGTTGAAAATTTAGAAAGGAAAGTGGTTTTTTTAAACAAAAAGARACTGTAAAATGAATGTTGCAGTTTCTCATAGAAAGGGGACTCCAGTTTCTGGTCTTCTCTAACAAATATTTATGGACATTTTGGCAACAATATGATTAAGCAGAAGTTTTCTATGTGGTAGCTTGAGCGTTTGGATCGATTGCAACAAGATCTGGACCACACTTCCAAGTCGGCATGCTGTTTCCCCAACATACGCATATTGTTACCCGTTCCACCTGCTCCAAGTAATTTCTGTTTCACAGGATAGAAGTCATAACTTTGTGCTTGACACATTATTTCTCTTCTGAGATTTATTTTTCTTTTCTAATATGTTCTTGCTGTTTAGAAATAATTATTGTACAAAACGATGAAAGGATTTCTTCCCATTTCTTAAGACAAAGAGGTGAACTAGAGCTGTGATGCAGTTTATCAAAAGTAAATCACTTTCTTTTTTTTGCTTACCCAAATAGATGTTTGCTTTATGACTTTTTGCTTTGGTGTACTTTTCTATTATGAAAAGCTGTTCTCCCAATTTCTATAATTGTATTGTGAAAGTGATATGTTGTAGAAACTAAAATGCAATGGTAATTCGTTGTTTTGCTGTCATAATCATCTGTACAAGTCAAGTGAATATCATGTAGTTCAGTTTAACTGTAAAATACTGGAAGAAATCTACAAAGATGGTGAAGAGCCTTGAGGGGAAGCTGTACAAGGCTGAGGTCATTTGGCTTGTTCAGCCTGGAGAAGAGGAGACTGAGGGGAAACCTCATAGCAGCCTACAACTTCCTTGTGAAGGAATGTGGAGGGGCAGGCACTGAGCTCTGCTCTGTGGTGACCAGTGACAGGACCCAAGGGAATGGCTTGAAGCTGTGTCAGGAGAGGTCTAGGCTGGGTATTAGGAAAAGATTTTTCACCCTGAACATGATTGGGCACTGGAACAGGCTCCCCAGGGAAGTGGTCGCAGCACCAAGCCTAATAAGAGTTCAAGAAGCATTTGGACAATGCTCTCAGGCTCATGGTGGGACTCTTGAGGCTGTTCTGTGCAGGACTAGGAGTTGGACTTTGAGGATCCTAGTGGGTCCATTCCAAATCAGAATATTATGATTCTATAAAATACGCTCTATTAAAAGCACTAACTCTTGTATACATTAGGGTCTGTCCTATGACATCACATCCTGTATCATGGGCATCTGGCACAAAATCTATTGCTCTATCCCTTAACAACTCCATGTGGGATAGGATAAAGTGTTTATTTGCCACATTATTTATGGTTTCCTTACTCAGCTAATGCTTTGTCCTTACATGTCCTTTTGTGTCACGTACCATCTTTTGTAATTCTTCATCTTCATTTCCCAAGATCAGAATAGCTATGGTTTTGTTTTATAATCTTCCTTGAAGTTTGAATTTTGTTTATTTATGACTTCAGGATGAAAAACCATTGCATGACAGAACTTTCCTAGAAGCCAGTGGACTCACTAGAGCAAAGTCAATCTATTGGTGAGGTCCTGGAACTTCTACATTTTCAAAGCTTAAAACAGCAAAATTCATTTTGTGAATAAACTCTGCAGGGTTCTGTAAAGACCATAGTCCTGCTGGGTACGTCCCTCTGAGCCCAGATACAGAATCAGAACTTTAACTTGSTCTGTTCTGCCCTGCTCTAGAGCTTTTGCGTCTCTCATGTCTCCCTCTGAAATACTGTCTCCTTACAAAATGGCTTCGATGTTACCACAGGGTGAAGTTTTTCTTAAAGGCTGCAAATGTTTGATCTGTAGCAGACAAAGAGGTTGGTTCTTACATGGGTGTTTCAATCAGATGTGCTGTGTGATTTGCACATGAAAATGTTATCCAAATACTTAAAATTTGGAAGGCAGTTTGAAAGAAAAATAGTTATCAGAGCTTGATCAGTTTGAATGCTTGGTCTAATTGTGTAGTCAATTATTACTGTGATCAGTTTTTTATTGTGTAGGAGGATTTGCAAAGGCTGAAAAAGAAATTAATCCAACTTTCTCATTAAAACTTCCTTTGAAAAAGATCATTGATTGTGCACTGACCATTCATTGTCATACCAATAACTTTCTAATTATTTTTCTTCATATTAACAAAATAGAGGTGGCTAAAGACCCACATGAATGTTCACAGTGCACATGTTTCTAGGCKGTCTACCAAAAATGTTACTTCCATTTTTGCAAAGGATGAGAAGAAGAGATTTAACTCTTCCTAACATGCTGAAAAATACCCTATCTTCAAAAATATTCATAGTAAAAGCAGATAAGTGCATAAAAGTTTTCTGTTATTGCTTTTTGTGTATGTAATTCTTGCCATTGCTGGACAGATGATGCTATTGGACAGTGGGAGACAAGCTTTTCTCAGTAACTCTTAAGAGTAACTTTCTCAGTAACTCTTAAGTAAAAATTTCAGAGCACCTGAAATAATGAAAAAGATTCACCAAATACAGCTTTCATCTTCCTTTCTGAAGCACATGCTCATGAATATATACATTTTTGCATATGTAGAAGCTCAAGTGTATCTGCCTTCCGATGAATGAAAGAATGCGGAAATTATGTATTCAGAATTAGTTAGAAGTTTGCTTTTTCTTGTTGAATTCTCCAATTTAATTGAAGTTCCCTTCCTGAGCTGGAACATTTCTTAGAGGCTGCCAGATTCAAGAAGGGGGCACTGTCATCCCCTTCTCCTTCCTTCTGAAGTTTTTGTGCTATTTAAGTAGCAGTGTTGCCTTTGGTGATATTAACAGCCTTTTGGCAGTTCTGTGCTGTTTGTCTGCACAATCTGTCCATCTAAAGTAGCAGAGCATGAGAAGCTGATCTCCTGAGGGAACTCCAACAATATCGACAGGCTTGATTGACATAAAACCAGTCTCTCTCTTTCACCTCCACTGAACTCTTAGAGTAAATTCAGGGGCTGACTGAAGTGAGATAGGGTTTTAGCCGTTGACTTCCATGGGAACAGAATTTGAACACTAGCAACTACTGCCCTCTCCTAAGGCAGCCCTGAATATCTTGGCAAATGCTGTTTAGAAGCACTATCAATTTGATCCTGCTTCCTTCTCAGGACTCAAAGCCAAGTTCAGGGCTATTTGTGTCTTATTAACTAGGGAAGGCTTTGGATGGGAAATACAGCAAGCATTTAAATCTTCGCCTTGAAAAATGCATTATGGCTTAATGAACCTCGTTTAGGTTAAAGCAGTTATTTATTCTTGATATTTGAGTTTATTGCTGTCAGGTAGAAGTCAATGAAAGAGCAGTGCCTTCTATCTTGAAGAGTTTATCAGGATGGAATAGCCTGAAATTTGTTTCAAGTGAATCAATTCTCACTTTTTTGACAGGAAAATAGCAACAGTAGATTTTCCAGATATGCTTCAGAATACCACATATGCTCAAAACTTAGAGGATGTCAAGAACCATACAAAAAGATCTGCTTATCACTTCAAAATGTGAACATCTACAGATATCCAAATTACATTTTCTATTAAGTCAGCAGTACAAAWGGTGACAGAGGAGGCAGAGACACAGACATTTATTTTCAGTCAGTGTGTTCATAGAGAAGAAAAGGAGAAAAGTAAAAATGCAGTCCATAAATTGAAGAGCATCTGTGTGAAATGAAAAAGAAAAAACCAGAAAAGTTTAAAATATTCCCTTTTTTGTTTCCTCCCTCTCTGAAGTATTTGGGGTGAAATATACTATTTCTACTGCAATCCATCAGTATTACTCATCTAATGTTGCTATTGCCTGACTAGTTCCTAAATATTTTCTTATGTGACTTGATAACCATAGTACTTAATTGTGATCTTTTTCTTGTCTGAAGTAAATTTATTATTTTTAAAGCACTTCGGAAATTTAATGAAATCATTAAAAAAAGAACTCTGCTCAGAAATAGTTATGCTYATGTGGTGGAATGGGATGTTCTCTTTCTAGTATCTTCTATTGCTATGTATTAGACTAGTAAGAATGGTGGTGCTAATGCCAAATATTTGGGTGCATCTGATCTTGGAAAGCCTAGAGAACCTTTTTTACAAGGCATTTCAAGAGGGCTAAAGTAAACCAGAGATATGAGTTCTTCTGTGTRCTTAGAGCAGTATCTTTGAACTCCCAAGACTGTTATATTCTACCTTATGTCCTGAAAGAAGAGAGATTATTGATTTGATTTTTTATCTATATATATTTTGAGGTTGGTTACCCTAATTGTTTCCAGGTGTAAACCATTAGGACCTACACCACTTCAGAGTTATTAAGATAGTTTTCTGTCTTGTTTGATGCTACATGCCTGTGTTTAGGAAAGCAAAATAAAAAAAAAACACCCTGAAAACCAAAAACCTGAAATCATCTTGTCTGGACTCTGTCTTCCTGTCAGAACATTTACTTTTGAACTTTTTACTTGTCGTAATGTTGATCAACACAGACTGACTTTCTCCACAGAATTCMCCTCAGTTTGTTGTGGAGGAATATAACCTCCCATGCAGAAACTTGTCTGTGTAGAGCATTGTCCTTTTCTGCCTTCTTTCCAACCTCCTAAAAAGTCTATACAATATTTTTTCACATTTTTTCTAGATGGGGCTAGTAAAGTTGTCTGTTCAATATCAATCAACTTCAGGAAGCCACTAATTAACAAGTATGAGGTTGTCAGATGGTAATGCTTGATAGTGGGAATTCTGGAAATGGTAACATCTTCCTATTCGTGGTTGGCTAATATATAGAGAGGATGCGTTGATTTCCTAGCTTGTTCAACCACATCACAGTATATGTGCTAATACCACGTGTTCATTAGCAGATGATCATGGCATCCAGTGTGCAGATGGTTTTTACATGGTCCTCCTAAACGTATCAAATGTTACTTAGTAGTTGTTCAGTGCTTAAAACAAAAAGCTTTTGAAGCGTCAGATGCACTATTTAATTGGTCTTTCTCTAATGCTGGCTGAGCAGCTGCTCCTCCCTCACAGTCACATCAAAGTGAACTCTAAGTAACCACTCTGAAATCATGCAGCATCGGGCCATGGACTAAAACTAGTGAAAGTGCAGGGCAATCAGCCCTGTAAAATCTCTCCATCTTCAGGAAGAATCTCCATAGCCACCTGGATGCTTTTAAACCTTCATTATTTTAAATTTAAAATGGTTGGCTGAGCATTGCTTCTGCAAAAATCTGATACAATAATCGAAGTTGGAGGTGGGGAAGGACCTCTGGGGTCACACAGTCAAGCTTTCTGCCAATAATGGATTGTTCCCTGCAGTTCAGTTTCTAGTGACCTTGGAAATTACTAGCCTGGTAAAATGGTAATGAAAAAACAAAGCTGTTACAGCTTCAGAAGTAGCCAAAGTGATGCTGTCCCTATGAGAAATTGTGTTTTTGATGTGAGATTCTCTCTGTGCATTACTTCTAGGTTGCAGTTTTTAAGTGATTACAGTTTTAATCTACACTTTCTGACCCATTTTGAACTGGCTGTAACAAGGAGGTTTGTGGAGGTTAGCTTTTTTTAATATGATGTGAATACTTATCCCTTAACCAAAGGGATTTTTGTTACAAATAAGTAAGTCAACAACTTGGTTAACCCCCCTACCACTACATTTTTATCGTGTCTCTGCAATTGTATTCTTTCAACATTTCTAGCCTCCCAAAAACAGGAAATGAGGAAAAAAAAMCAGATTTTCCTTCCATCAAAACTCTTGGTTAATTAATTACAGACTTATCATGCCTGGGAACCCAAAAATTCATGAGAAGATTCAAATGTGATAAATGATTTTTAGATTTCTTTCAACCAAGCTAGTATTAGTTTACTTCTCTGTTGATGTAGGCAATAAAGGACAACCCTGACATACACCTAATGAAGTGGGTAGAATTTGGCCCCTCTTTCAAGGATGAAGCAGCAAAGACATGCTCCCACCAGCAGAGTAATTACAGTTTTGGTTAAAAAATTATTTTAGGGGGCTGTTAAAAGCTGGGTAGATGGGAAAAAGATCCCAAGACACCACGTTCCCTTCCTGTTGTACCCGTTCGATGTGTGGTAATTTCTTCACTAGGGGGCCCTATTGTGGGCTGCCTTTTGGGACGTGCAGCACTGTGATTATCCTATCTTCCTGGGTCTTTGGCCCCCCCTGACTATTGTATTCACACAACTTGGAGAGGAAAAGAGTTTTCTCAGCTGCCAACTTGCTTAAAAGAGGAGTTAAGAGGAAAAGAAAGCTAATTGGACTGTGCTTGGCAAAAATTTTATTCTGTTTATTCAGATTTTTAAAGCATTGGGTGCTGAGAAACACCAAAATAGTGAGAACACTTATTCCTTAAACAGGTTCTTGCAAAGTTTTTACAATAAAACCAGAAAGCTGCTTTAGTAAAGCAGTGTTTATCCTTACACTAATGCTGGTCAGGAATACGTGTCTAACTTAGCTGGAACTAATGCCTGACTATACTGTTCCACTACAGCAACTTAACATTCTGCGTAGGCTGATTATTTTTTCAACAATATTTGCTAAATTCTTTTAAGGGCTGCCAGTATATATTTTTTGAAGCTTAGTTAATAGGAACAGCTGCCAGTGGAGTCAAGGCTAAAAGAGGCAAAAAATATCTGCAGAAGGCAAGATTTTACTTCAAAAGATCAGTATTACAAAGCACTACTGTTGCTGGTATAATCACTTTCTTTGGGGGGGATGCTAATATAGACTGGGTTTCTTGTCTTCACAGCCCCCACTGAGCCTTTGCTGTGCAAATTTGCTGATGGAGGGCAAAAGAAGCGCCAGAATCAAAGCAAATACACACAGAATGGAAGGCCGTGGCCCAGAGAAGGAGAGGTAAGTGCCACATAGCAATTATTTTCCTGGGGTTTGGCAGAAGTCAGCAACAGACCTGGAGGTCTACCTTTCAGGCTGTGAAGAAATCGGATTGCACACAAAATGCAATAGTTTCATACAGAAAAAGCTATGTAAGCAGTGGGGAGATGGAGGTTTATGATAATATGCAGAGTGTAAAGTTACAGGAAAGGAGAATTTCCGGGCTCGGTGTGGAACTGTGTGCAGCTTGGTCCCACTGTGAGTGCTCTGCAACCGGATCTGAGCCGAGGATTCTCTTAGTGGTGAACCATCAGCACCCGAGGTGTACCTTTTACAAACCAAATCAATTTACACTGAACCAACTCAACAACATTATTTTCTTCATCTAGTTCCTGGTGGTAAAAGATCCTTAGGCAATACGTGGACTGTTCCAAAAGGGAGAGATGCACTTACGCATCCAGATGTAGGGTCCATGTAAAAGTTTTCCAAAAGCTTATCTGAGCTGAGCTCTTCATTCTGTTCAAGACAAAGCAATTTACAGTAGCCTCAGCTGCATCACGTGTAAAAAGTTTTAAAATAATCTAATGGTTGCTCTCTGCTCTGCTGAAATAGTCTGTTACTGGAGTTTCTTTTGTGTCTTATGTGAAGTGACTCCAAATGTGGGTGAAGTAAGAAAGGCATTTTTTTGACTCTTCAAGAGTTTGTTTACTGTTTTTGAATGTTATTATCAAAAAAAGAATAAATAAGGTAGATCTGATCATAGTGCCTTCTTATTTGTGGTGATAGCTATGAAGGCTGAAGGACTTGCAAATATTTCTATCCTAAAAAACTATTCTTTGTGTTTATGATTGAGACTTCAAGGAAGAAAGGTGTGTTGCTCAATTGTGCTCCTCTAGAATACATGTTGGTGGGGGGGGAGGGGTCTTCTTTTTTTGGGGGAGGGGAGTGAGTGTTGCTATATTTACTTCAATTTCACAAGGAAAAGAAAGAAAGGAAATTATTTGGTGTTTCTGAGTTACATGTTTCTAGAGGATTTCTGCTTTTTTGTAACTACTTGATTTTTCTAGCTGATACTTTTCAGACCATTAGTTTATGACATATGTACTCTAGCACCACTGGGGAGCTCCTAAAACAAACAGAAAGGCCTTCTGAAAGTGGAGAAATTTCTCCTGACATCCCACGGTTGTTGTRCACTGTTCCAACAGCAATGGTCTATCCCAGTGTGGCAGACACATTTGCTACAGGACATTGCAGAATTCTCCAAAGGTTCATTGCAGTGTCTTATGCTGTATGTCTCAAAAAATGGAGATGTCTTCTCAGGAGGCATTATGGTTTGTCATGTTAGGGATCTACTGAGGAATAAGTGCCCAAGAAGTACTTCAAGCAGTAGACTCAGGTCAGCATATCCCGAGCTTGGAAAACTAAGGTCTGTATATACGAGACAATAATAAACCCTCAATAAGGTCAACGACCCATATTTTAAAGACTTCTAAATCCCTGTTTAAAAAGTAAATGCCATCATAGCTGTTATCTCCACTGTTCTATGCTTCTTTCAGTTCAAATCAATAAAAAAAAGACAATATAAAGTTAAAGCAAGGAAGCCACCATTATACCTGTGGCCTCAGGGCATCAGCTTATTGCATCTTATGTAGTTCATTTGCTGCTAGTGGAGTGGTGCCTATTAAGCCCAGTGATATCCTGGTGACCTAGAGGCAGGGTGTGGCTGGTGTGTTTATACTACCAACACTTAAAGACTGATTTTCAGTGCTGGAAGACATCATTCCTTCTCGTTGATCGCAGTCAACTCCAGAGCTGTTGTCATGGTATAATGTACAAATACGAAAAGATTGTAAACATACAAACTCAGAAATATTTCAGGCTACATTTTCCCAGATTTTCTCTGTTTACTAACAGCTGGTTAATACCTTGCTGCACATTGGATATTTTCTACTCAGAGCATCAAAGACAAGAATCCATGTTGTCTTTTAGGGTCCCTCACTTATTGAATTTCTTCCCAGTGTCGTTAATTTTCTTATTTCTAATGTAAAATATTTCTGTATAATTACTCTTAGATTTTATATGCAATAGGGTTTTTCTAACTCTTTGTCCTTTAACAATCTTACTCTAAAAATTATCTACCATTCAGTTGCTCTCTATGTTGCAGCGTAGAGTAACCTTCCTACAGTTATTCCTGTCAGCTTTAATTTCTTTTTAAAAGAACAGGCAGTGAGTAGTGAAAAATAATTGATATATGACAAGTGTCATAGTTCTGATTACAAATGGGGCCTGGAAATATTCCCTACACTTCTACTTTTTCTTCCCCAAAGAAAAGTACTAAAATAGCATCCAAGAGATTACTCGCTTAGTATTTCCACCCTGGCCAAATCCTGTGGTATCTAGACCAAGATGTATTTTGGCTATTGTTCAGATAAGCCTTTGCATTCTTGAATAGTTTCATGAAGGGCATTTCTAAAGCGTCTGAGGTTTAACCAGCATTAGCACTGAGCGTGCATGAGGATTATTTCTCAGAAGGGCAGATCCTAGAGAAATGACGCCAACGGTTCTGTCCCTGGCCTCAAACTTGAGCATGCAAAGCAGAAACAGACAGCTGTGCCCAGTACTCTGCTGTAGGGAGGGAATRGCAGGAGATTTAGTGGGGAGAAGCAGGTTTGCTGCAGTGTTACGTCTCTGGCCCTGTTCTCAGAGGTTTTGCTCTCTTTTATAAAGAGCTTCTACGGAATTTTATAAGACAGGATTTTTTTTTTTTAAAGTTTTCAGGTCATACAGCAGAATGCAATAGAAAATCTTTTTCTTATCATACATCTTTGTAGATTGCTTCATAACCATATAGAAATACTTTAATTGGCTGTTAAATTGCCTTCCCTTTTAAAGTCAAGTTTTTAAGAATACACTGAATTTCTCCAGGGTTTTTTCAGGGGTCTGGGCRGGTGGGTTTGGTGCTTGCTTACTTGGCCACTTGTAACCAGGGAAGAATGCCAGTTCTTGAATACCACTTTCTAGTCCTTACCCTTACACTCTTGTTTGAAGTCTCAGGAAGTGTTCAGCAGATTTAGTGAGACATTTAACTGAGTGTTTGTGATGGTTGACCAATTCCGGACTAAGGAGCCGAGAGCTTATATTAGTGATGGCTTTATATAATGCTGTCAAATTAGGCATCTGATATACAGGTGCAATAAATGTACAGTGAAACCTGCAAGTGTTGGAAATATTTGCTGTGAAATTCTGACCCAACAACTGACATCATTTCTGCACAAAGTTCAGTAATTTCTTTTTCAGTTTCTCCTGAGTCATGCTGGTTTAATTCAGCACTCTGTTTTGAAACTTAACCTGACAAGATTGTCTTGAGATGGTGAGAGAGGATAATCATATTCAAATTCTGTCTGTAAAATATGTGATTCAATTTACCTCTAAATTGCAATTGACAAGTCTAGAGGTGGGTGACATAACTCCTCAAAAATGTTTTAGTCAAAAATGCACCCAGGGAATCAAGTGTAGTCACAAAATGAGATCAGATTCGATTAAAAACTGCAACATAAATTTTGCAACGTAGTCTTCTATTGCAGATTTAATGAAATTTTGTTTTGGTTATTAAGAAATAAAGTCTTTTGATATGTGAATTTAARAGCAGGTTTATTTGAAAATTATCTGGTAGAAAGGGAGAAATCTGCCCAAAGTTGATTATTGTTTACAGTTCTAGAAATGGTAGCCTTTCTATATCTGGTCAGCCCAAAGTGATTAAGGTTTTTTTTATAGTCACAGCATTTTGAACTCTTTGATATTTCATTTGCAAGTTTCTGTAAAATTTGGACTATTTGAATAGTTGCATTGTCTTCTAAGAGAGTATCACCCTTACAGTATTGGTGCATGTATCACAACAGTGAGATGCACCATTGAATGCAACCCCCTTGTCATTGAATTTGGTCTTATGTCTATAATGATATTTAATAATTGTCGCTAATAATATGTCAATTGATTGCTTTTTTGCTTCTGTAATCTGAGTTACAATTTTTGTTTCTAAATAGCCAAGAGGTTACCCTTCTTTCCTTCCCTTTCTTCTCTTCTTCCTTTCCTCTTTTTCTTTGTTTTCTTTCAAGCTCAGTTCATGGAATGTCTAAAGAATTAAACATGTTTTTAATTCTTTCTTATAAAATAAAATGACCTGGTAGTGTGGGAATGTTGCTTTTGTTAAGAGTTTTTCTTTTTATCCTCTACTCATTACATCTTTGCCTAATGCAAACAGCAATTTAGAGAGGAAAACATACAATAGGTAATTTGAGACGCTTCCCAAATTTTTTGTACAGCCAGTAYCAGTGAAGGGCTGAGGTAGTTGATCCTGGTGCCAAAGGTCCCTCTTTTACTAGCAAATGCATTTAGAAATGATTACTATTTCTGTGCCAGGCCTGTTTATAACTCAGACATAGACTATTTTTATGCTTCCGAGGAGATAGGTACTACTTAGTTGTGTTCCATAATCCTGAGTGTCTAGGGCAGATGTATTTTATACCTAGACAAATAACTTTTCTTTGCTGTGAGAGGCAATTCCCAGCTCTGTCCAGATAAGCAGTAGTACCCTCATATGTGAACCACCCATGTATTTAGCGTGCCTGCAAGGTAAACATTGGCACTTTGCGTGCTTATTTTCAACAAAAGCTTAGGTTAGCAAAGAGAGGTGTTGAACCCAAAGAGAGGCCCAAGCAGAGGGAGAAAGAGAAGGGCAAAAGATAACTGACCAGTAAGTGAAAAGATCTAGAGTAATGACGCAAGATGATGTCGTTGTGGGCAACATTGTGAAAAGACACCTCAGTGGCAAAAATACCAAAGACCAACTTGGATTTTGAGCTGACAAAGCACATGGAAATATTTTAAACCAATAACCTATGTGAAATCACTGTCACTGCAATCAGGATTTTAAAAGGGACTGCTTTTACTCTTAGTAAGGGCCATGGCTTGGTTAAAAGAGAATCAGCAGTGTACCTGTTCTTAGAGATTAGTTTTCTTTGTTTTAATTTTGGCATTGAGTTTCCTTCTCTGGTGAAAAATGTCATGCCATTTGCCCTGGAGATTTTCCTGTAGTTGGGTTTTCCTCCAAATTCTGCTGCTACAACAGTGTTTTCTTAGGCTGAATAAACAGATATTGGAGAAGGGAAAGGACATACCTTTTTCTGCTTCATTCCTGACAGGTATCAGAAGTGCTGCAAGCCATCCCTGGAAGTCTTCCCAACTCACTGTAGCACACACATATATTGTGCAGATGTGACTGTAGTACACAGCTGATATAACACTGGATCACCCTGATGGCAAAATGGGTGTGCCAGATCCCCAAAAGCAGATGGTTCATAGACCTGAAGATGACAAGGTTAAATGTATGGGCTGGCTGTGGAAACAGAATAATTGCGTTATATTATCTGTGTTCTTTTGGTTTTGTTTTTTTCTTTTCAATTTTTGTAGACTTCAGCACTTATATTTTAACTAATCAGATAAATTGAAGTGGGAACAGAGTGACTCAATCTCGAGAACAGAAGCTGTGTATGTCAGACTCCCATTCCAGCTCTATAGGGCAAAAGGGTTTCTTGTCATGCATTTGGGCRTCTGAACTTGTCGTTGCGTTTATCAGTGCAGCCTCTGATGTTCTGAGGTTCATGAATCACTTCCAAAGTTTGACATCAATATTATATATTTTTCTCTCCACAACCAATTTTTTTTCTGAGAGCTTGCARCTGCTTAAGAATCACACATGAGTGGGAAGTGCTCCATTTCTTTCATATGCATCTATATATCTAAGACGGTCACATTTACATTCTAGATTTCTCCTTCTCTAAAAAGGAAAGGTGGGGGGGTTTATTCACAATTAAATTCATAAGCCTTTCTAATAATGTTGAATAATTCTAACAGAACTGTTTAAATAGTCGAAGAAAGGAATTCTGCCAAGTTAACTTTACTGGTGACTGAGCTTATTTTATTAAATCAGTATTTTACATGACTCTCATTTGAGTTGATGATTTCTTCCCCCTATTCTCTCTTCCTTCTTCAAAGTATTTCAATAAGGGTATCTGCTGTCAGGCAGACATCCTTGTGTTGTGATGCCTGGCAGACATTTCCAATGGAAACAAGTACAGGAATTTGAGTGCTGAAATTTCAATTGATTCCACTGTAGTAGCCAAGAGCACACCCTGGGATGGCAGTCCTCCAGCGTGAAAGGATGAAGGTATGAGTCAGAGGAGATGGGGAAGAGAGACTTATCTTTTGGTCTAACTCCCATGTCAGTTCACCACAGAAATCCCTTAGGTCCACGTATACAACCTTACCTTTCCAAATCTCACCTTAAGGAGGAGAAATCCAGGGGGCCTTCCGCTTGGGAAACCCACCACATCCATGGATTTCACCCTTTTTAATTTGTAGGCCAAAATTTCCAATTTTTTCCAACGGGACTGTGGCCTCCTGCACAGTAGGAGATCCTGCAGTGGCAGCAGCCTTGCCTTGTGCAGGTGCTCCAGCACTAGGAGAGGCTGGCCAGGGCAAGTTCGAGGAGATAATGTGGAAGTCTCACGTCTGAGAAAGAGGCATAACATACGTCTGGAGCAGGTCCATATTAAGGTGAATTTTTGCACACAGCGTTGGAAAGATGCATACACCGAGAGTAGATGGTGATTTGATGGTGAAGTTGTTCATGAAAGCAGCTTCCCAGCAACACAGAAGATGCTGGRCTGTACAGAAGATGCATTTATAGGTATTTATGTTTTCTGGAAGACAGATACTGCTCTGATAAATGTTGTTCTTGTGAGACATTTACAGGGGTTTGGAAGAGAAATAATAAATCCACCTTATTTCACATGATATTGAAGATGTGCTCATTCATAGCACATGATGTGTTCGAATCATAACAAAGAGAGGGGAAAAAACCAAACAAACCAGAAACAGAACCCCTGATCTTTGCCCATGGAAAATTTTTCACAGTAGTGTTGARCAAAGGCCTTCAAACTTCCTGGGGAGACTCTTGCCTTCCAGAGGCTTTTTGATATTTTGCTTCTCTTTATTGAAAGAAAGAGCTTAAATTTAAAGACAGGTGCAGACTGAGTCTCTTGTTTTTAGACTCTTTTTTTCACTCATGTCAATAGTTAGAAAATTGCAGCAAAAAATAGCAAAAACTTTCATTCCTTTGTCTTAAGTTCAGACACTTTGGTAAAAATAAGAGGTATGTAAACTCATATGGTTTAAGTAGTCTTTTTAAAAAATCAATATTTTAAACAAGCTGAATTTATTTCTGTGTCCCCTGACTTTCTGAACAGACCAGTAGTCATTAAGAATGATCTTTATTTCTATTATGTATGGGACAGATAGCAGCTATCCCTTTCTTTGATTACTTTAAAAGTTTGCATATTGAAATGTTGAGGTGCAGGATTTTCACAGAATCATGAAATATGCTGAGTGGGAAGAGACCCACAAGGATCATCGAATCCAACTCCTGGCCCAGCACAGCACCATCCTCAAGAGTCACACGATGTCCCTGACAGTATTGTCCAAATGCTTCTTGAACTCTGGCAGGCTTGGGGCTGTGAGCACTTCCCTGGGGAGTCAGTTCCAGTGCCCAGCCTAGTATCCAACTACTTTATCCAACTATCCTACTACTTTCTAGTATCCAACCTAAACTTCCCTTGACACAACTTTGGGCCATTCCCTTGGGTCCTGTCGTTGATCACCACGGATAAGAGATTAGTGCCTGCCCCTTCCACTTCCCTTTGTGAGGAAGTTGTAGTCTGTGATGAGGTCTCCCCTCAGTTTCCTCTTCTCCAGGCTGAACAGACCAAGTGACCTCAGCCACTCCTCATACAGCTTCACCTCAAGGCCCTTCACCATCTTCATAGCCCTCCTTCGGACACTCTCTAGTAGCTTTACATCTTTCTTACATTGTGGTGCCCAGAAATGCCCCCAGGACTCGAGGTGAGGCCTCCCCAGTGCAGAGCAGAGCAGCACAATCCCCTCCCTTGCGTGGCTGGCGATGCTGTGCCTGATGCCCCCCAGGACTGGCCCTCCAGACTGCCAGGGCACTGCTGACTCATGTTCAACTTGCCATCAACCAGGGACCCCCAGATCCCTTTCCACAGCATCCCTCACCATGGGACTGCTTTCCAGCATCTCATTCCCCAGTCTGTACACTCATCCAGGGTGCCCCATCCCTGGTGCAGAATCCAGCACTTTCCCTTGTTGAACTTGATATGGTTGGTGACTTCCCAGTTCTGTAATTTGTCAGGGTCTCTCTGCAGGGCCCCCCTGCCATCAAGGCAGTCAACAGCACATCCTAGTTTTGCATCATTTATTTTCGTTCAGTAGTTGAGTCTATGTCCATTATCTGGCTGAGTGGCATAAAAATTCTGTGGTTCAGTTGTTCCTTAATAGAAGATTTATCTGACAAATACTTTCCTAAAGTACCATTCCATCATCAGCGCCACTCTCTCAGGTGCCATTTCATCAGGGAGTGTCACTATGAGAAGAAAGAATAAGACCCTGTCCTTCCAGTGAAACACAGGCAAACCAGTGAATGAAAATACCTGGAAGAAAAGTCTTTCAGCACAACAGAGGGCTGTTATAGAGGCATCAGCCAGTGCCTTGGTACAGTTCAGCCTGTATTAAGCACTATGATGCCTATATTCAACTCTGGTTTTGACAGAACAAGCTGGACCTCTCTCACACGGAAGTCTGAGGCCCACCCTAATATTCTGTATTTGGTATTTTTGGAATTTCTGTTTGTGGGCTGTGGAGGAAAGTTCAGACAATTTTCCAGTAAGTTATTATTGCTCATCAGTTTTTATTCCTGATGAATGAGGATGCTTCAGACCATAAATCTTTGACTGGTCCAGGCTAACTGTTGCCACTCCTGGGCTTCCAGCCAGCATAATTTTGTAGGGAGGAATTGCACAACTCGATGAGAAAGAAGTAAATAGTTCTGCGTTAGCAGCTATTTGAAACAGCAGCTGTTTAAGGCTGTGCAGCARTGGGGGATATTAGCAATATTACTGGGCCAGCTGTAGGTGGTTACCATATGCACACATTGCCACACGCTGTGTCCTATTTGTCTAATGTGAAACTTTTCATTTACTGGTAAATGTGATGGTGATATTTATAGTGGTCACTGCTGAAGTACTTGAACACATCCTGGTCATCTGTCTCTGTGCAGTATGGATGTGGAACACGGATAAGGAGGAGATGAGTGTCTATCCTTTCGTATTTTGTACTCTCCAGGCACACAACTGTGTCCCCCATTCTTAACACCAGTGTAGAGAACAGTGTATGTGCGGTTTGTCTGCTTGCACCCCCACACGGGTCTGGGGCATGATGGGGTTGGAGGGCGAACTGAGGGTCTGTGCAATGACCATGTACTCAAATATCCATGAGAAAATAAATGAAAGCAGCATAAACATGTGTGTTTGCAGGTCTCGTGGGCAGCGACCATTGTTAGGGCTGCAGTGAAAGAGCTGCTGCAGTTTGTCATTTCTGCACCTTCATTCTTATTTATGTCAAAGAAACTAAAATAACATCAATTGTTCATTTTCTGTTTTCCTCCCAGACTTACCTCCATTGCTGCCATTTTGTCCCATGCAAGCTGTGGGATATAGTGAGCTTTGATCCAGCAGCTCTAAGGACAATTAGAAACTCCCTCATTTAGGAAGCTTGGATCTGTCCTTTCCCAGGAAATTATAGTGGGTTTTTTCCTTAGTCTTGAGTAGATGTTAACACCTCAATTTATAGGGAATATCTTATTTTAAAGAGTATTTTCTAAAAAACTGTTAGAATTAATTTTTCTGTCCCTCTAGGGCTTGTACATACTATTTAAGTTGTCTTTACCAGTGCAGGAATACAAAAAGGGAGCAATAACAAATTTTATACGTGTTGAGAAAAAGAAAGGAAAACAAGACAGTATTTTTCCTCAAAAATGTATTGCAGCCAAAAAARTTTATGATATTAAAGTTTTCTTCTCTCTCTTTAGTGTTGAAATTTATACATTTCCATTAGTAATTAATGCAACCTTACCAAACAATATAATATGCCCAACATGTATAAGACATAAGAATATAAAACCAAGTTAAGTAAGGGATGATGATTTTCTAAGCTAATTTATTTTTTATATCAAAATTAGTAGTGGTTTGGGTCACCCCAAAATTCAGTTCTGACATTTTAAACTTGCAGAAATAGCCTTTTTTTTTTCTTTTTACGAAATCAATACTTCTTTTAAAAATAGCCACGTGTACTTGGACTTAGTCTCCTGAATTATCCTTTGCTTAGGAGAGACCGCATATTTTATTAAAACAGTGGCATTTTCATAAAGCAAAACATTTGCCCTAGCATCTGCTTAAAAGAATAATGAGGAAAATATACAAATTTAATAAGGACATGAACCTTTTTTTTGGCTACATAAGGTAGTGTGAAGCCTGGCCTTTCAGATCAGAAATTATTTTTGGCCTCTGGAAACTTGGATCATCTCCTCTCAGACCAGTTTGCAGCTGCCGGGCAAACCTGGTGCTTCCAGGAGTGCCGCCCGCTCTCTGCTTGCTCTCCGCCAGTGCATTTACCCTGGCTGCTCACCTGCCTGCATGGGAACCAGCCAAGCCCAAAGACTTTCCTGACCTGTCTGAGCAGCCATCTGGAAGGGGGCAGATGCCATTATTCAAAACTACTTTAGTAGATGGCTTTAGGGGCATTAAAAGCTCCTGGCAGGAGCACAGACCCTGCCACGTGGTTGGTAAAGCATCTGTCCTTGAAGAAAATGCTGCCTGTCTCAGGCAACAAGCATATGATATGTATGACAAACAAAGAGAAATACAGTGCCTTGGGGTGGGATGGTGCCATGGTGTTTTTTCAGCTGCTCCCAAAGAGAGAGCAGCACCTTGAGCAATGGGGTTCCTCTCCCCTATGCTTCTAACCCTGTGCAAAGGACAATTTCTTCCCATCTCGTGGTAGTGTCTTTCATTAGAAAGCATTTCAAAAAGGGAGGGAT
Source organism: Amblyornis subalaris (assembly GCA_018881555.1). NCBI lineage: Eukaryota > Metazoa > Chordata > Aves > Passeriformes > Ptilonorhynchidae > Amblyornis > Amblyornis subalaris. Next base: position 6,176,910 of record JACAXG010000039.1, read on the forward strand.
AAAAATCGATAAGGAAGGCAAAAAGTCAAAGCAAATGCAGTATGTGGGAGGAGAGATTGTCAGTTCCACGTCTTTAAGTAAATGCTGGGGAAAAGAAAGGTCTTTCCTGCATGACCCTGACTGCTATCTTGGAGCATAAGGTGGAGTGCTTAATTCTGTCTCCAGCCCTGCTTTCTCACTGCCTTTCCTGTGGTACCTGTGGATATGTCTGCTAATGGTGGCAGTGATGACAGTTGTTAACTGGACAATGTTTTGACACTGCCAAATCCTTTCGCACAGGTCACGATCTGCCTGGTGGTAAATGGCAGTTGAAAAGCTCTATGCAACACATTAACAAATTCTTTTGCTGTCCAGACCTCTGAAGTATTTTAAAAGCCTTGTTTAAAAACTCAAGCTTTTCTGCTTCACAGTCCATTTTTTGGTTTCTTGTCTCGTGGTAATGTATTAACTGTAAGTACGAGTTACACCCCAGGGAAACAGTAGGCTGGGGTCATGAGGGGTGTGACCTTTGTAGGAAAGATGAGACTCCTTCCAGAGAAGCTCTCGTGAAGTTGGCTTTGGAATATTTACCAACCACGCACCTCACAGACAACAGCAGGATTTGGGCCTGTCTTGTTATAGTGAGTAATCAGCTGTAAACGCATTGATCTCAGTGGAGTTATTAACTGATACTGGTACAACAAAAACACCATTTGCACTAAATGGTATGGAAAGATGACAACCAACAGACTGAACAGATCTGTTTCTCAGTGATCTCTCAGGCAGGGGAGGTAGCCAATCTGTCCGTGCTGCTTTGGGCCATCTGAGCTCCCCCTGAGAATTTAGATTTCTGTTTAAGTTGCATTCAGTTTTTATTCATATTGGCTTAGAATATGTTTCATGTCTTTTTTTTTTTCTTTTTTCCTGCAGTAATAGTAAAAATCTGTTTTTCTTCCCTAACTATGTGCAGGCTGGCATGGCTTTGACTTACGATCCAACAGCTGCTATACAGAATGGGTAAGGAATGCATGTTTTCTTATGTCTTTTTTAATATTATTTTGAATGTCATCTTCTGTTTTCTCTTTCTGTGGTGAAACGTTTTGAAAAGCAAATCCACTCAGTCATATTTTGTCTGAAGCATATAATGCTATATTGTCAAGTTCTTCTTTTAGTTTTCCTTTTCTTTTTATGCCTTCTTGTTTGCAATATCCACTTGAATGGCAAGTTGTTTTTCCTAATAGTTTCCATTTCTATTTGGCAAATGTTAGTGGATGTCTTTTTAATCTCTCTCTGTTATGAAGTCGAAACCAGTAAAATTTCCCTTTACTGACTTTGCTTTTGTTAAAATAATCATTGAAGATTCCAACGTATTTTGGATAATAGAGCTATTACTTCATCTGGGATTCTTTCTGCAGGCTGGCTGGCTTCCGTGGCATTGTCTGAATAAAAATGCCAGATAGAGAGAAAACCTTAAATTAGTGTGTAAGCAGATGGGATTTAGGGATAAAATTCTGAGCAACACTCTTCTTTATTTCTCAGCCACCATTTGCCAACACAAGAAATTGCAATTTTTTCTCAAATTGAGCAGAGAAATTACATCATCTCATTATTTACCTGCATGATTACATTTCCAATTATTTCATAAGCTTGAAAAAGATATCCTTGAAATTTAGCTCTCTTTTCAGCTGGGTTAACAACAGTTTGAAGAGAGGCAAGAAGTTCAGCCCTGAACTCTTTGACAATCACTCTTTGATCAGAGAAATGTATGATATGATTATCAAATTCCATGTATACTTCCACCTGTGTTCTCCAGCTAAAGGGGAGAATTTATTGATAGAGATAAGAATGGGTTTATTTGTTAAATATTTGTTAGGGCATTGCTAGTTGAAGCATTTAGAAAAAAAACTCTAATGTTCCCAGTAGTTTACAAAAATAGTCAATATTAATATTTAGTCTATTTTGTTTAATTGTCCTTTACAAGCAGTAGTTTCGTAGAACTTGTAATATTCTGGTGTTGCAGAGGAAGAGGCCAAACTCAGAAGAATAGAGAGTTTGTTTGTAGTTGTGATTTCAGAATCCTCTGCTTCCGTTTCCCTGTTCTGACGTCCAAATGAGTCATTCTTCTCTATTGTCATACTTTTCGGCTGGTAAAACATTATAATCTATAAATAAAAACATCACCGTTTCATAATCCACCAGGGTTTCATGCGGACAACTGGCTTTTATTTCACATACATTTCCTGCATGTCAGTTGTATGAATGTTTTGCAATCTAGTTTGAATGATCCTTTGAGACTAATATAATTTTAATTCAAGAATAATTTTTTGAAGGTATGAAAATTATCTCAGCATCAGACACTGTTAATATCAAAGAGTATCCCTGGTGTTCAGGTGTTCAGGCTGCTCAGATGGTTTGGTGACTCAATTGTTTGAACATGCTGTCACTGATCATTGGGAAAAGAAATTCTACCCAATGGAGAATTTCAGCTCTGCAGTTTTTTAAATATTCTCATATTTGTAAAGCAAGAAATTAATTAAATTGCAGCACCAGATATCTCTCTAAGAGTGACAATTTATTACCACTTTGACATATGTCTTCTTTCTAGAGTGTCAGAATATTTTCAGTTTTATCAGGACTAAACCATCATTCAACATGCTCTTGTGGTGAGATCTTGATTGTGCGCAGCATCATGAGGATCACTAGACCCCTTGGGTTACATGGGACTTTTTTTACATCCGCAGGCTTTCACACAGTAGTCTTTGCACATCCTGGAGTTTTAAATTCTTACTATTTTTCATAAACCTCTTTACTTGCAAGTACAGTAAAAATCTAGTTCATGAGTTTTATTTTAGTAAAGTCTGGGAGCACCTTGATGCTTTGCTTGTAAAATGTGTAAAAGTGATCTGTCACTCGCTGGCACAAGACACAGGCATCGTAGCAGGTGTGTGGCCATGGTGAAGGAGACTTAAAGGCTCTTAAGCACTGTGAAGTAACACAGGTCAACTCAGCAAAGGGGCATCTTCCTCACAGGGAGGGCAGTCTGGAAGTGGGCACAAAGCTGATGTTGTGCCCACACCCACCCTGCACTTAAAATGGTGCATAATCCTTTGGCCTTAATGTGGGCCAAGCCACTAAGGTTTGCATGGAGCAATGTTACCCAAAGATCTGTAAAACAAAGACCTTTTCCTTGTAGCAGGCCTGTTTGGTCAGCTGGGGTCACTGGCATGGAGCTTACTGAACTGAGACTGGGCAAGGGAAATGGAAAGATACCAAGTCAAGGTGATGATTCAGAAGAGTTATGAACTACCAATAAAACTTAAAGATTAACTGCACATGAGGACATCTACTAGAATCTTTAAAGGGTTGATAGATACGTTTTGATGCATTTAAGTTGCGAAGTCCACACAGGATTATGTGGAGGATGGAAGCCTGCTAGAGAAACATGTCTCTGCAGGTGTCGTGGGGTAGTATTTAAAATTTGCAGTTTCTTGAGAGGTGTGGGTTATATTGGGTTTTGAGTTGGGCCATAACCAAACCTCAGGGAAGAATTTGGACTCTTGTTTCCAAATGAAAAGGTAGGTTATCACTGTTCATGGTATAGTACTATCGCTTTTATTACCATATAACTGCATATTTGCCTTGAAAATCTATAGCAGGAATAAAACAAAAGAGAGTAAGAGAGAGGTTTTCACTAAAAGTGACTACGATTTTTTTCCCACTGAGGAATAGATGATTTTCTTCTGAGTCTATTACATTGTAAAGCTTGATTCTCCATTTCATTATATTGGTTTTATGCCCATGTAGCTCTGTTTAAGCATCCAGTGGAGTTACATCAGCATAAAACTGGTATTATGGAGTGGAGAATCCAGCTCATAGTGCACCACAGCATTGCAGTATGAGGTACTGAAGGTATGGTAAGCACATACTTCAGTAGATAAGCTCTTTTCACTTGGCAGCCTCTCTGTGCCTTTTTTTGGTTTACAATCAACCTTTTCTGAATTGTGTTTGCAAAGGTACTCAGGTTTATTTTGGGGAGTAGTGTGCCTGTTGTAATATACTATTGATTTTTCAATTTGTAGCATTAACATTGTTTTAGTAGTTTTATGCACTCATACAAAGAACAGGATAGAGCTCTTGTGCTTGCACTGTAAGGAAGCTCATTTAAAATGTTCCTGAGGCTGGAGTCCTCCTGGCCATTGACTGAGATTGCAATGTGCTGTATCAGTTTAATATCTGATATCTGGGGGACTATACTGTGCATTTGCTGGCCAATGGGCTCAATATTCAGATTGGGCTTTTCCAACTCAAACATCTGACTGTGTGCCTTTTTGCAACAGAAAATTGCTGCCTTGATAATGCTTGGTAATACTCTTACATTATGTGAGCCCCAGGATACTATTTATGAATCTAACTTTTTCAGTACTGCCCGCAGGCACGAGGCATGAGCAAATGGTGTTTATTGCAGTGCAAATAGGATCTTGCTCTTGTGCAGATTCTGTCTGGAAGCTTGCACGTTCCCCAATAGAATGGGAACCATATGGATTCTTTTTCTACTTTCTGGCAGGGAAATAGCGACCAGACACTGCAGATAATGTGGTCCCCAAATGCAAAGGGAGGGTTGATGTAGCAGAGGAGTATGTGCTTTGTCTGTTAAGCAACAGAAACTGTTGTTAAAGCGCTGCCTCTGTGTGCCTGATGATGGACTGGAAACACGCTTCTTTTTAAGATCTCTTAAAAATGTGTTCTTTTGAGCCCTTTATAAACCCCTCTTCAGGAACATCTCAGGAGCATCTTTTTGCCTACTGGTGATCAAGTTTCCTCTCTGCTTATGGAATCGGGGCATGCTGAAGAACTCTATTTTTAATACAAGGGCAACATCCATTTTGCCTTGCTTTTGCCGCCTGCATGCTTGTGCTTCTGGCATTGCAATTGCAGCTGAGGAGCAGAGACACTGTCTTGTGCTTGCAAAAAAACTGCACGGGCCAATGTAGATGCAAACTGCGTTTGCACAAGATGCAGCTGAGCCTTTTGGAGAGCTCTCCTTAGAGCTCACAGGTCAACTACCACAAAGCCTACAGCTCTCAAAATACCATACTAGATACTGTGCATACTAATGCCAGGAAACTTGGAGGCATAATTTAATATATCTGAGTCAAAGCCAGTATAATTCATATCTCTTTCCACTCCTTTTCCTGATGTAGATATCCTGATGACTGAGAGTCCTGTATTCCCTTGAATGAACTTACAACATGCGTCTTACACCTCATTTCACCTCCCCCTAAGCCTAAAGGAAAAAAAAAGGCAAAGCCTAAGACTGAATATAGCAAGGTCCGCAGCTGCAGCTCTTGTTGGCATGCTGTAGGGTTTGCACCAGAACAGGTGCATTTTTCCCCCGTCTTTTATTAGATCCCCAGCGTGTCATTTATAGCAATTACATATTAAGACATTAGCCTATTTGTCTGTAAAGAGAATTTAGGGAGATGCCGCTGTGTCCCATGGGTGAGGGTATGCTGAGCCCTCTTTCTCAATGGGCCCTGCCATGGCAGTGAATGACTCCAGCAGTGTGGTAGATTGAACATCCCATACCTGAGGGTAGCTCTGCTTGAGTCTGTCCCCATTAAGGACACCCCTATCCTCACCATGCCACTGTACTTCACATGTGGCAGAGATATCCACATTCTTAATTTTTAGATCCTTTTGGCCACAAGTGGTGCTGTGAAAAGAAGGCAAGTCTTTGTCTCTTGATGTAAGAGATTTCTGATTGCAGCCTGTCACAGTGAGTCAGACTGTTAAACATGATTTTTTATTAGTATTATTATTAAAATAGAAATATATGGACTGGGTTTTCCCACATTGTCATTTGCAGCATGAGATTTTCTTCCTTTCTCTTTCTTGATGCCCTTGTGCACAAACTTTCACAATACAGCTGAGTGTCCTGATAGTATGTTTTATTTGATGCTTATTTGAGAGCATTCCAAACGACGGCAGATAAACGGTATTGKCAGTGGTGTTGGAAGGGCTGTATTTTCCACATTACCATAGTATATATTCTACAAGCTTATGTACTATTCAGATAACTGCATCTCTAAGCTGAAACTGAAATGGCAAGCTGTCTGTCAAGTTCTTGGCTTAGCACACATTTTCTGTAAATTTGTTAGTATTTGCTGGGATTTATTGGAGAGGTTATTCCAAAGAGTCAGCGCTACTTCCAAATGGAAAGTTGTTTCACCCTTGTACTTTTCTTCGTCCAAGCAGTTCATATGTGTTATGAGTCCAGCCTCAGTGCCAGGCTGATGAACAGAATGAGAACATAATGAGAAAAATGCGTGGTTTTCTCAAAAGAGTTTTGGTTTCATATTATCTTTTATTTTAAGAGATTGATATGTATTTCTATATGTTACACATTTTACATAGACTAACTTCTGTCAGTCTGCCATTGACTATTTTAATTTGCTGCACACAACACTTCTTAGTTCATCCACTTAGCAACAGCATAGCCCAAGTGATTTCTGCTTAACATTGATCTGGGAGAAGGTCCCTGTAAAAGGAGTTAGATAATATGCATCATGCTAATGCCATAGATGAACTTGGCTAGTAGTGTAAAAATCCTTTCCCCCACAGTGTTGTGTGAACTTAGTATTTGATACAAGCATTGGGATACAGATGCCTCTAAGTTCTTATAATAGGATATATATAAAATTGGGCAAAGGCACGATTTTAAAATAGTCTCTGTGCGAGCATTGTGAGGGCAGATAAGTGGTCCTAAAATAGCATTATATTTCTATTAAACAAAAAATCACTCAGATGCCACCTGCTGCTTTTGGCATTTTAAAATCTGATTTGGACTAGGAAGAACAAATGATTGCTTCTCTGTCTCCCTCTCCCCTCCTAACTTTGAATGTTTCCACTCAATGTTCAAAGAGAGCAGCCTGTTTTTCCAAGGCTGTTGGTTGAAGTCGGTGGTTATTTGAGCCTGCATCCAGAAGGAATGCATCCAGTCTGAACTAGACTGATTAGTACTAAATCTGTGATGCCAGGGTGATCAGGAAATAGAGCATTTGTTTAAGCACCAGTAATGATTTTTTTTTTGTTGCATAGCTCTCATGGAAAGCTACTGTTGATTGCTTCAGAGTAGGGAGCTAAAAAAAAAATACAAAAAGAGAGGGAATGTAATCCACTTCACTGTGCAGAATCTTCTCTTACTCATTGGTGCATCCTATATGAGAATGATCTACATGAGGTTTAAATTGGACAAGAGAACACTGTACACGGGTGTTTCTCTCTGAGTCCTGCATATCAGCATTTAGACCAATTGCATGACCACAAACATTATTTTTTTAAGCAATTTTATTGTTCTGGCTTACAGTTAAAACTGAAAAAAAGGCAAATGCAAAAATCTTTACAAGCACACACATATTAAGTACTAACACAATCCAGCAATAATGATATTTTTCAAGTGATAATTTTATCAATAATCATTAACCCACAGGGAAGGAGAAAGAATATAACATTTATTACTATCAAGCAAGAGATAGTGCAGCTTCTGTTCATAGAATGCAACAGTGGAAATAAAACCAACTAAATCTGAGATTTTCAGTGCTGCCTGGGGCATTTAGCTTCATAATTCCTGATACATTTCACCAGAAGAAGGGGTTTTTGCTCTCTGCCTAGATGAATATGAAAATTCCAGCCAGAGTTTTTGTAGCCACTCCTTAATAAAATAATTCAGGCATGTATATAGAATGTGTTATTCTCAGCACTGAAGCACTAGCATCCGAAAAGAAAACAGTACCGTGTGTAAAAATGAAATCGGTAATATTGTCTTGGAAATTTCTAAGAAATTTCCTTTCACTAGCTAGCACGCTGGAAAATCAGCTGTCTTTGCATTTCAGATAATTACTTCTTGTGTCATGAAGTTCTATATTTGTGCTAGCTGAAGTGAAAAAATTATGCTTTGTGTAAATATTCCTTCTGCTTTCCATTTTCAAGTTCTGCTGAATGGAGCCATCACATCTTTTTTATTGTGGTCTTGGAAATAGATGGACATAATTACCTGCATAGACTCTTTTGTCTTTGCCCAGGAGGCAGTGAATTATTTAGTCGGAGCCTAAGCAGTCAGAAGGTTCAAAAAATCTCGCTTTTGTTCTTTGTTTGCAGATTTTATTCCTCACCGTACAGTATTCCAACAAACCGCATGATTCCACAGACATCAATCACGCCATTCATTGCTGCTTCCCCTGTCTCTACATATCAGGTACGTCAGATACGGGCTCGTCTACTGTGTTTCCCAGTTAATTGCGTTTTGGATGTGGATGACGGCAGAGCGTATACCACAGAAAACCRTGCGAGTGCTTGCACTCTTGAGCCACACTTAAAACAAAGGGCTTTCTAGTAATGTTCAGGTATCATTGGGTAGAGGTTAAAGTGTTTCCTGCGTTCTTTACAGTAGTAATGAAAGACACTGCAATTTTTAATTTCAATCAGCTTCTCTAATAAACGACATTTTTCTTAATTTCCAGTTGACAACACCAGAAGCTTATCATTCTTATTGAACTGTTTTCTTCATTTTGGCTCCCCTTCATTAGCCACAATTTTTTAAAGCATTGTTTTATTTTTTATAATTTATGTTGACTGCATTGTACTTTGACCTTTTGACCTCAACTGTATTTTTTCCGGTAACTGCATCCTTAAAAAGTGCTCATTTTTATCCAATAATCCCTGACAAAGCAAATTACTTGAGGATAAGTGTCCTCATATTCTTCTTTAGCCTGCTACATGCCTTGTCGTTCAGAATTTCTCTTTTCAGCACATCCCTCACAGAGCTCCACTGGGAAATTATTGTCTTGTTTTGGCTTTCTGAGATGGAAGTCAAAATCAGGTTGTATAGTTTTATTATTAGCCATTCTCTGGGAACATATCACTTCACAGAAGCTGGTCATTGGCTATACATTTTCCAATTTTAGTTATTTCTGTCTTATGGCATCAGTGCTCTTCCAACCGTAAGTCTTACCTGAAATAAACTACCCAAACTTGCAAAGCTGCATGGTGAGTTGTCCTTTATTTTAGGGTTTGTTTGTTGAGGGTGGGGATTTCGAGAAGGTATGGTACTGCTTACAGGTAATTCTGGGAGGTTATCGTGCTTTAAATTTGATCTTCAAAGATAAATGATTGTTGTAATTCTCTCTGACTTTTGTGTTATTTTGTTTTAGATAGCTATGTAGCACTTGCCAAACAAAAGTTGTTTTCATGAGGTAAATTCAGCAAATTTCAGGAATGGCAACACCCAAGAAGTGTCAATGCCAGAGATACGAAAGTGCAGGTCACATGCAGTTTTCTTGGTAGCAAAGCTGGCTTAAGAGCCATACTGCTTCCCTCTTATTCAGGCCACTGAGTTCAGGCCACCCAGCCGCTTACTTTTATCACTGCTCCACAGTTCACAGTTGCTCCCTTCTCCCATTCTGGTTTGAACCATTGCATCAGTTCGTGGTTTGATGCATTTGCATCAAAAGTATTCATTTTTCTTTCTTTTTAACCCATATCATTCTCCTTAGATGGTTTGCAGTGTCAGCCCAAAGACACTGGCCCTTGCACAGTGAAGAAACTGCAGGGTGCAAGAGTGGGAGCAATGAGCAGCAGCAAGTTGTGGCAGCTGTAGTATATTTTAACTGATGGAGATTCACAACAAAAAATGTTGTCGTAGAGGTGTGTTTGCATGTGGGTGTGCTGGTTTTGGTTCTGAAGATGTTCTGCTGAACTTGCTTTTCAACAAAAAATAGACTTTGATAAACATACAAATGTTGGAGCACACAGTTATACGATTAATTCTCAACACTTTCTTCATGAACAAAATCACAGGGTATCGGGAGAAATGGGACCTTGTAGCTTTCTCCTTGTTATCCCTGGTCATGCTCAGTCTGAAGTGCTACATGCCCATCTCTGTGACAGCAAGTTAGGTGCCCTCTGATGGCTGTAGCATGGCTACATTTTTTGTGTACTTGTGTGTTGTGGTGCCCAGACTGATGCAAAAGGAAACTAAAATACACAATTCTTGGGGCTGAGTCTGAGTTATGATAGCATGTGGGCCATTCACACATAGTACAATAGGGAGTTATGGCTCAGAGGTGTCACCACAAATATGCAAACACTCTGTAATGTGTTTAATTATTAGTAAAATTGTTCTATCCTTGAAATCTGTTACTTGTCATCATAAGGCAGAACAACAAAGACTGACTTTGGTAAGGCATATGGAGTTCTGGTGGGAATACACTCCAGGATACCCAAGTTAAGAATGATCCTGGAGGGGCAGAGACTTCTTAAGCCAGCTTTGCCATGAAAGCTTTCAATTAGAATAAGTTTCAAAAACTCTGAATTAGATCTGCAGTTCTTACTGAAAAAAGAATAAATCATTGTGGGATCTCTGAAACTGTTATACCTTTAAAAGTTCATACAGATGCTTTTGAAAATAAACTTTGAACATTTTGTGTCTCCTGCACTGTCGGTTGGATGACATGTTCATGATTATATTGATGGATGAAAGAAAACAATGCAAATGAAAAAACAGAACAACATGGAATATTGAAGACTCCTTTATGAGATAAAATGTTGTGATTCATAGAAGTGATGCAATCACTCAGAGTTCTGACTTTGCTGGAAAACATTATCAAATGAAATTTGAAAGCTTCTTCCTTTGTCATTAACTTTACGAAGCAGAAATTAATTTTGTGTTGAGTTACACAACCTAAGCCTTTTGTCAAAATTAGCACCTTAGTTGTAATAGAGAGAATATTTTCAAGTAAATCTTTAAATTTTAAACTTTTCTGTGCTAATTAAAAGTATTTGATATGCAGGTCCAGAGTACTTCATGGATGCCTCATCCGCCATATGTTATGCAACCAACAGTAAGTGGATACTTGGTTATATCTGGCTAAAAGTGCTTACATTGTAGCCTTGCTCTGCTTGTCCAGCCACATTAAAGTCCTGGGTCATGTAAGAGCAGCCAGCAGCTCCCTGTGACAAGAGCCCTCTGCTGTATAGATTCTGAGTCTTTAAGGAGCACCATTTGGTTTAGTGGAAAGGGGAGGATGGGTGATGTGTTATCCAATTGCATTGACTTTAAGAGAGTAACAAGTTCTGAAGTGTTGCTTCTGAAGCTCTGCTTCAGGAACTGCAAGATAACTGCATTCCTGCATACTTTGAATGGCCAGGATCAACACGTTGCCATTCCCTTATATGCTTATCCATCAAAAATGTCCTGTGTAGTTTTATGTAAAGTATTCTTGGAGCCTCAGTAATGCATTTTAACATAGTGGGAAAGGGTGAAGCGCAACTGTCTTAGAGAGTCTCTACCAAATCTGAATCTGCTTTATGATTTCACCAGCCAACTCTTTTTTTCTCCTCCTGACTAAATTGTTATCTTCATCAATTTATAACTACTACTTAAAGCTGCATTGTTTCTAACCAACATTCATTAGAAGTAGTGCTGCTGATTTTTTGTTTACCTCACAGAAGTGTTTTGATGCACTTTGCCTAAATATTAATGATATACCAGAAGAAAACATCGTGCTGGATTCCACTATATACAGATCAGTTTAGTTACATTTCCTACATGTGATGCGTTTCTCAGGTATGGATACACTTAACAGTGTCATTAATCAAAATTTAAATGTATATTCCACATAAGCACCAATACATTGATTTATATAAGAAGAGTGAAATAAAAAAGAAGGTTAATGTCTTAAGATTGATTGTTATTCACATTTTTGTTGAAATATTCACAATGGAGTAACTTCTGGTGAGCGTTAGCTGTACAACAACGTGGATATAATTACACTGCATATCCGTTTACCAGCACAGGACTTTCATCCCAATTTGAAGCCCACTTCTACACCCATCAACTCTTTGGAGGCAAGTTATTCAGTTTTCTCTCACCAGGCAGTGACCACAGTGTGTGATTGACTGTCTCTGGGCACCCAATTCCTACCACTGGAGTGCTGCACCTCTCTGCAGACTCTAGGGGAGCTTTCCATCTCAGTGGAGGAAAGCTGCTGTTGTATTCCTTGTAGGAAGATGAAATGTATTGAACAAATTCACAGCTAAAATCAGTCCTATATTCTAATACTTGTATTTAATAGCAGACCACAAGAAATTTTAGATGTGTGTATCTGATGAGTTATCAGAACTTGTGGATGCCAAAGGATCTCCAGTCCTTGCAGAAAAACTCCCTTTCTAAAAGGAAAACCTAAGTACTTTACCAATCCAAGATTTTGTGTATATGTGTGTTTGAGTTTTATTTGACAATGTTCAGCAAAGCATTTTTCTGCAGGACTGGAAGAGGTATTTTGATGTGATAATTGGATGCATCTACCCCTTGGTAAGGACATGAAGAGAAGACTGTCTTTTATAGTGAGTGGCACTCTCAACAGGCTTAAATTTCATTGTCAGCCAGAGAGTCGTGTCAAAAAAAGGAAGTGTGATTCTAGGTGGGAAAGCAGAGGGACAGTGGATAAATAGTGTAACATTTCTGTTCCAGTGTCATTGCTGTTGTGGGTTACTTCCGTGTGTTTTCTGTAGCAATCCTAGTCTCTTCACTGAAAGATTTTTCCCGTATGTTTCCAAAGATCATGTTCTTAAGTAAGAGGACATGAGGCATTTAGTACTGAAGAAGTATAAAAGCAAAAAGATGGAACTACCATTCCCCATGTTTCATTCAGAGATGAATTCTTTATTAGAAATGTCTGAAAACTTGTCAGAGTATTACCACACAGAGGATTCAGGAGGCTTCAGAATTAATGATCTGTTTTGAAAGAAAATAAAGAATCTGTGTCCATTTTAAGTTTCTGTAGTTTCATGCCTAACTATAGACTCTCTTCTAGGCACCTCCATAGCTTAAAAAATGACAAAGAAAAGATTGCAATAAAGTTGGCAGAATTTAAGATGTGAGTTTTGGTAACCCTGTGAGCTGAGGAAACTGGGAACTTTCTAATTCGGTTAACTTTTTGTTTCTTCTTGTAACTTAGTTTTCCATGTTATTATCTAAATTGCCACCACTTTACTTCATAATATTTTATGAGATGATTGATTGTGGCATGTGATGTCCCCCAGGAAACCACTGCAGATAAATATTACATTCCTCTTGCCCCAGGAAGGAGAACATTTTGTTAAGCCTCTATTATTCTTTGTGAGTAGAGATGAACTCATACAGAAAGCACAGTTTGAGTTGCTCAAATGCTGGTGGTTAATTCTTTGTTTTGATTATAAGTATCCACTAAATCGTGTTACTGGATGATTAGCTTTTCATTTCCGACAGAAAGTCCTACTTGATATTTATGTATAATTTAACATCACATAGTGTCCCTCATGACAGAAAAATAGGCAGAACCATGCTGTAGAGGAGACAAAGGAGGTTTTTCATTCAGCATACTGTGCACAGACAGGGCAGTGTTCTCCCAGACTGGCAAGCTTGTCAGCAGGAGGGAAGAGCTGTGCTGCACGTCACTACCATCCTGTGTCTGCTTGTCCCTCCTCTGCCTGCCCATCTCACCTCATTTCCCACCTGCTTCCCCACACAGCAAATATGAAGCTCCTGCTTCAGTGATATCTCCTGCAGTACATTGGTCTGCCAGACATTTTGCTCCTTTATTTCCCTTTGTATATCAATTTCAGCCACATTTTCCTGAAGTGTGCATTCTGTATCCGTTTACTTGGTGGATTAAAAAACTCACTATAGTAAAAGATCGTATCTTCAATTCCTTCTGTAGCTTTGTAACTGCAACCAGATAAACCTCTGACCCTAACAAACAAAAATGACATATATTAACTGGAAAATATTTGTGTATATTGCTTTCCATTCCCCAGCCTTGTTTGTCTTCTTACTTTTGTGATACTCTTAAAAACAGAAAACAACCAAAATGACATTCTCCGAGAAAATGACAATCAGAAAATTTTTGTCCTAATAGGAGAAAGTCAGATGGACAGTCAAGGACTCTGCAGGTATAGAACTGATATTGTAGGTTAATGCTAATCAGCAGCTACAGATACAATTTTTAAAGGGGTTTTATTTTTGGTTATCAGTGATTTTTGCTGGTCTTACCCTAAGAGCCATGGAGAAATAATATCAAATAGGTTGATGTAGCATTGCTATTTCTGAATGAATAGTATTAAAAATAAAGTTCTGCTGGCATAGTAGGGTCACACATGAAAACTTCTCACATATTTATGCTTGCACAACCTTCAGGGTTTTGGAAAACAGGATTCCTGAATCATGTGGACAAGATGAAAAATTTACCTGGAGGTTCATGTGTGACTCAGACACTTTTGGAAAATGCAGCCTTTGTAATTGAACCTTCACCACTTTTCCCCATATCGACTGCACTGTGTCCAAGTAAGAATACCTAAAATTTGGCAGTTTCGTTGCTTTGCCATGTACTCTGGTGACTCTCCATAGCTGTAATGGAAGACAAACTCCAGAAGTTATAGCAGTGTGAGTTTGGATTGAAATTGGCAAAACATTTAGTGCACTGATGGCAGTCCAGGTTCAGTTTAGTTAACTAAATCTTTCAAAGTACAGTGCTTACTCTTCCATGTTTGAAAAAAGTCTTGTATTTCATTACTGCCTCAGGATAAGGATAGATGGATAGTGATGACAGAATCAAAACATAAATGGGATAAGAGTTATTCTGGGGATTTATAACATTTGCCATATTATTGTGTTTTTCCTGTAGTCCCTGAAGGCTGTCTGACAGTTCAGGGGATACTTTGGAAAACATGTTTACAGTCAATTCACATGTAGCCAATCTCATTTTTACTGACAAAGACATTTGTTAAAAACATTTTGATTCAAATCTTTATTAAAGAAATACATGTACTCCTCCTCTTTAAAGGCAAATTCCTTGTAGTGAACTGACAGAAATGTGCTACCCTAATACTCAATGTACATGCTGGTTTTACACTTATCCTCTTTTATTTGCAAGTAAAACTGTGTGACTGTTAGTAATCACTGGGTATACACAGATAGATGTTCTTGTCAGTCCGGAGCAGTTTCTACACAATAGGTGGAGAAGAAGTATGCCAGTGGCAGCATGAAGGGTGCAAGCCGAGCAGCATGTGGAAAAATCTACCACTGATAATAAAAAAGTGTGTTGGGAGAACTTCTGTTCTGAACATTTCTCAAGCCCTCACAGCCCTTCTAGAAAGGTCAATGTCTTAACAAATGCCCTTATTATTTTTTTCTGTCGTCCTTCCTGTGGCCCATGGCTGAATGTAATCTGTCTGTCTTTAAAAGCATCAACAAAAATGTTTCTTATTTCATAAGCAGTGTAAAATCCTTACTTTGGTGAGAAGCGAGGCTGAGTAAGGACTCCAGATTCTTGCCTTTTGATTGTTGTGCGTGAATGTAGCATAGAAGGTACAAATTGTTCAACTGAAATGTATCAGTTTTCATTCTCTCACTAGCGACTCTGCTGTTTTGGATAATACCCAAAATACCACAGCAGTTCCAGTGTTTTGATTCCTACGCTCTGGAACAAAGAAGTTCCTTGTGCTCCAATCCACATTGCTCTCCCAAGGCGGCTTTCTCTACCTCACGTTTATTGCTCTGCCTTTTTAGTAAACAGAGCCAGGGGTCTATCTTGAGTTTGCCTGTTTGAGTGTAAGAAAACAAAGTATGTCCTCTGCAGACAGTTGAGTCCTGCCTCCAAGATGAAATGTGAGAATTCGGCTAGCTGGTATGAAAAGTAAACAGGAAATAATCCTTAGAAATTGGAATCTCCAGATAGTCTTTTAACTTTTAGCTGTGTATTTTTAAGAGATCCTTTGAACATGAACTTACTTGAACTTTTAAGGCTAAAGTGTTTAGAGGTTGAAATAACTAACCAAATACCAATGACAAAGTTCTGCTGAGCAATTTTAATTCCAGTGTTTCCCGAGGCAGAAAATCGAGGACTGCCAATTCTATAACTCTGATAATCAAGACAGTAATTGGCAAAGTTCCTTTGGGGCAGGCAGGCTCACATCAGGTCATTTCTGCCTCCCTCTCAACCAGCACCCACTGTATACAGATGTTGTCTCAGTGCTACTAAATGGGCAATTTCAGATGCAGCTGAGCATGTGCTTGCTGACCTTCCTTAGTGCCGGGTGGTGTTGTGTTGTGGAGAGTACCCAGGACAGAAAAGCAGTGCCTAAGCTCAACCAACTTAGACCTCTAAAAGAAAACAGGTGTAAACGATTCAGCCAAGTTACATCTTCTACTCAAATGTAGTGGTTTTTGTGTTTGATTATACAATGCTTCTGGAACCATATAAAAGTACTGCTCCGGTCCTTTGTTCTGCTGTTGTAGAAATTAATATGAATGCCAGAAAAAAATATATTTAAGTTAGATTTCCAACCTTTTTTGACACTCTGTTAGAGCCCCCTAGTGAAACTGAGCATTTTTTGTGATGGCAGCAAGACATACCACATATGGATTCACTTAGAAAACATGGACAGGAGAACCACAAATGTTTCCAGTAGACAAGCCATTGCATTTGAGGAACTTGTGCTGTGCTGTTTTATCCTAAAAAGACTTCAGAGCTCTAGTAAAATTTTCTCTTCTTTCAAATATTCTACAGGTAGCGTGAACACTAAATGGATAAACCATCAGTTTGTTTAAAGACATTTACATTAGTGGAAAAACATACATCTATGTTTCTTATAAATCTATAAACATAAATGGAAAAGATATTTGGAAAAGAAGGCATCTGACACTAAATTTGAAAGGTTCTCCAGAGTTTTTGAAGCCAGGAAATTCTGGTTGAGGTTATGGAATATTGATTTCTTTTTAACAGAAAAGATGCAACCTTACCCTTCAACCTTCATTGTCAAGGAAAATGTTAACACAACAGATGTTTAAAAGTAGTTTTATGAAAGGGGACTATTTTTTTAAAAGGTAGTTATTAATCAATAGACATTAGAGTACCTTCTCTGGAAGAACATAGTGCATTTTTAAAGAAAATCAATCTCTAATTTTGTACAAAGCCTGCATTCTGCTTTAGCTTTTCCAACTCCATGTATATCACCTAAGAATATCAGCAATACTTTATTTATTCCATATAATATATGTAACATCTCTGGTTTCGTGTAGATTTGCATATACGTCAAGTTTTAAATTTACACAAAGTCAAAAACCTGAACACAAAACTGTAAGATTCATATGTTGTGTTTGCCATTTTGAGAAAAAATTCCTCATTTGTTGAGCACTGGTCAAGTTAGTTATTGTGCAGGTGATAGATTAATAAGTAGGCAGAATGTAATAGGATCAGGAGAGAGTGATGGACTGTGTAAACACATGCTATTAATTATAGGCCAAGAGTTAGATTAATCAGTGTGCAGAAAGTAATGGGCTCAGCAGAGTGCTGAATTTTGCTCACCATCAGGTATTTTGCTCTGTGTATTGCATTCTGGTTACGTATGCATATGTGTGCTGTGAACATGCTGAGGCATGTCACATGAATACTACAATTCTCTCAAATTTACCTTCCGTCATGGACAATTTTCTTATTTTATGCCTAGTGTCGTCTGTTGTCTTGCAGTTGGTGCTAATGTTATCCATCTTCCGCAAGCAAGTCAGAGGATGTGCATGTCATAGTCGGGACACCAGCCTGCTTGTAACAAAGATAGTATAGTGCAGTTGCCAAACACGCAAGTTCTGCGATGGTGGAAGGGAAAGGCAACAATTTTCATCTGCCACAGGCAGCAAAAAGCTTTGAATAAGCTCTGTGGTCTGAGAGCACAGAGGTTTCACACTAGTTGGTGACAAGGCTGGGAATGATCTCTGGGTGCCTTTCCCATGGTGGAGATGCGGTTCTCATTTCCATAGTGCAGTTAAGAATACAAGCTGTTACCAGAGGACAGTTCTCCTGAAGAAGGGGACCTGGATCTCCTTTCTGCTTCCCAAACCCTATCCCTGAACTGCAGAAAATCAGCATTTCCATTACAGATGAGGCATTGGGCAGCTTTGGAGAAGGGAACAGGTTCTGAGGTTCTGCAAAACCAGAAGAGCATTATTGAGGAAAGCCTGTGATTTACAACTAGATAATGCCAGGGCAGCACTGTAACTCCAAAACAGGAGTTACAAAGACTGGTAGAAACTGTCAGAGTTGTAAAGGTGAATTCCTGTTAGTGAAGGATCAAGTCAAGTTTTAGTCTATTGACAAGATGTTCTTTTGTATACAATTGAGTAGGAAGGGAGTTATGCATGAATCAAGGTGTAATCTGCAAGGCGAATTAATTTATTACTTTTTATAATATGGTATTAATTTGGAGTTTTGTCCCAGAGGCTTCAACTGGTTTTGAAAGAAAATTCAAAATGGAAATCATGCATACATGTTCAGCTATAAATGTGTTTTATAATTGTATTTATCCTTGCTGCAGCTCTTTTTTGACCTGAGCCTGCCTTTTCTCACTGGTTTCAAAGAATACATGTAGGCTTGGAGCACTTAGTGACAGACACTTAGYGACAGATACTTTTTCATCTGCCACTGGTCAGCTTTTTGACCTTGGAGAAAACATCTTTCTCTCAGGCTCAGTTTCAGATTTGTCATTTTTTTTTAATCCCGATCTATTTAGATTATAAAACTGTCATACCGCTAAATAGTTTTTAGTAGAAGTTTGTGAAAAATCTGGTGGAACAGGGGCCTGTCTTGACTGATGGCTCTAATCCCATCCTCACAGTGATACTATTAGGGTTTAGAGTTTTCCTGTTCATTATTAAAATAAACTTGTCCCATCTACAAAAGGAAATATTGGTTCTGATTTTTGCCAGCATAAATAAAGAGTTAACTTCACTTAAGAAAATTGAATTGCATAGGTGTGAAACAGTGAGAATTAGAAAGAATCATGCCCGCAGCAATAAGCTGATGAAGGAGACTCTGGCACCTTCTTAATCCTTAGAACAAAAGCACTTCCATAAATTACCATTATGTTATGCCAAGTGTATTCAAGGACCAATTTACATAAGTAGGGGAAACTAGCTAATCTATATATTACTTATGATTGCATCGTGATTTATCTAGTGCAGGAGTTGTGTAAAAATTATAGTAATGTGCTTTAAGGACTTAGTGACCAGTTTATAAGATACAAAATTCCTGTATCCAGGGACCATACAGAATATCAGAATATTCTGAGTTGGATGAGACCCACAAGGATCATTGAGTCCAGCTCTTAAGTGAATGGCCCATACAGGGATCGAAACCACAACCTTGGCATTATTAACACCTTGCTCTAACCAAGTGAGCTAATCTCAGTGGCATGCTACATAATCCCTTGCAAAACCTGATTAAATAGTTTGATTTTATGCCTCTTGATAATCCTATCAGGAGGTTTGTTTCAAAACACCTTTGCTCTGAGGCTTAGCACTGTGTTTTTAATTTCCAGCCTAAAGGTGCTCTTATTCATTTTGCCTCCGACTGTTCTTGATCAAACATTCTAACCTGCCTTCAGTAACTCTTGTCCCTTCTTGATGTTCACCACATTAATTTATAGACAAAAATGTTACCTGCATTTTCATTTTTAGGCTGTGTTAACATCACTGTATTTGCAGTAACTTAGGGATTTCATACCTCTGGCTGCAACAATAACCCTTCGTTGGATCTATTCCACATTGAATTCATTTTTCTGGGGCAGCCAACACTCACAGGATTCCAACCTTTTGTGCAAATAGCATTAATACTTCCTTCTCTTCTCTGGGACGACTTTGCTGCATTGTAAAATGACATCTTTTTTCCCTTGTGCTCATGACTGGTAATGCAGTCATCCTGAAAGTCACTGATATACCTAGGTTTTCTCCTTCTTCCAAGTATCCAGCAGATGCTTCTCTGTGATAAAGGAAACCACATGCAAACCTAATTGTCTTCATGAATTCACGCCTTGCTCTGTTTAATCCGGTCCTTCCTGTATGGTGGTCCGATCTGCCACTTTACTAAATGTGCCTTACAACTTTGCAATTTCCACAGATCTTGTTATTCAAGGGCATTATTAAAAACATTGGATGAGAACAATCCTGATGAAGATTTTAGTGACCCTCCCACTGAAGTAGTATAGCTTGTCTTTTAGCACAATCACCTATCATTTCCTCTTTAGTTAATCCTTTATCATCCCCAAAGTTTAGTAATTTCTGGTTGTAGCACCCCCTGAAATACTTCATTGACCTTCAGAGAGTTTAGATCTGCTGTGTGTCCTTTGTCCAGAAAATAGGTCATTTTATTTTAAAAAATGAGGTTAGCTAGCTCTATCTTTGATTTATCTATGTTCTATCTTCATTAATATCCTTTAGTCCTGGTCATTGGACTTGTGCTTATATGTTCCAGCTCTGCAATAGAGACGATCCAGTTCTGGTTCCTCATTTCACCTTGAGTTCAGTGACCTCTGGGTTTTTTGTCTCCTTTGTCTGTATTCATTTTTCTGCCCAAACACTCATTCTCAGAAAGCTGCCTCTGCTGTCTGATAGCTCATGTAGGAAATTGAGACAGTGTCCTTATTCTGCTGGGGCTGCTTCTGAAGTACCTTTAATGTGTCCCCCATCCTCACTGCGTGGGGAGCCGAGCTCCGGATTCTCTCCCTGTTTCTCATTTATCTCTGTGAGAAACCTTTTGTTAGGTGTTTGAATATCATTTGTAAGGTTTCAGATAGACTTATAGGGAATCTTATTTCTGGCTTCCATATGTAGCATTTTTTGCCAGTTTTTTTTCTTTTTTCTGTGTTCATTCCTGATATACTTATTGAGGTGTCTGAGTAAGTGGCTGATTAGTAACACCTTCTCTACTGTAACTGCTGAAGTATCTTAATAACATAATTATTTTTAAATTATTTTTGCAGAGACAGTGCTAACAATTTTTTTTGTATAAATGTACACTGTGATCTGATATCCTGGAAGTTAGAAGCATCCAAGATACCATAAGTAATAGCTTATTATTGAGTGTAGTGTGGTCTAACAGTATTTGCCATTCCTTTTTTTTACTCTCATAGATAAAATGCTTTCTTTTCGGTTCAAATGTCTTTAGAAAGAATATAATATTGACCTAAACTTTGCAGTACAGAGCCAAATCGTGTATCTTTCCTAAACTGATTTCAGTCCCCCTGAAGTGGAGTAATTGCTTAATTAGGGTTTTCAGGTTATAACCTTGTGGCCTTGTTTTCCTCTCCAAGTCATGTGAGTTAGGATTAAATCCATTCTAAATCCATACATTCAGCAGTGTTTGCCATAAAGCCTCTTGTTGTGAATCAGTGGTATCTGCAGTGCTGTTGAGAGCACGGTTTCAGCCTCTTTCTGACATGATTGCAAAAACAAATAGTGAAATACAATGGCATAAACACTGAACATTCTTTGGCTGTTTCATAGTGGGTTGATGAAGAATGAATTGTGTAACACAGTGACAGATCAACAGAGTCTGAAGAATTTTGAAGGAGTGCCAAGTTGTTGTTTAGTGAAACCACTACCTTTGGACTACGTGCCAAGGAGATGCACTTCCAGCAGGGTAGGTTCTTTTATCAAACGGCCTGTTATTAACAAGAAATTGGAAATTAGGGGCTGAAATTTCACTTCTTCTTACCGCGGTTTAAATGCAATTTGTTATTCTTGTTACTGTTTACAGCCTCTCGTTAAAGGATGTCTGCTGAACAGCCTTTCCCATTCTGTGCTTTTTAAATAAGCTGCCTGGGACATTTTGTAATGTCACTGCAGGCCTTGCTGCCCAGGAGAGCCCCTGCCTCTAACATCCACCCCAAATCCCAGGTAGCCTTTCACCACTGTGCTTTTCTGAGTGGAAATTGTCTTTTCTCTGTGCATGGCAAACTACCCATGCACATCCCAGAGCACAAAGACAATTGGGTTCTTCATTATCGGTTGTCTATTTCTGCCTTCTAAAATGCTGTAAAGTCACAGAGAAAAAGCATATGCAGAGTCCTCATCCGGGGTTCAGGCTGGGATAACTTGGATGATTACTTCAGCTTCAAGCTGAGGATCACAGGATTGACACCCTGCTACTGATCTCCGTGGTGGGACAAGAGGGCTGCATATGGATTCAAACAGCCTGCTTTCAAACAGCCTTTGTACTTTTCCAGTACGGCAATCTGCAAATCATTATGCACCCCCTCTTTGCCCAATCCACACAGGATGTGAGTCTGTGTCAGCTCCCAGCTTGATAGCCTTCCTCTTTAGCACTATCAATAGAAAACTCCTGCTTGCAGCTTTGGAAATTACTAGTCTCCTGCCTGCCTCTAGCCAAGAGGGTGGGTGTCACATTCCCAGATGTCCCACTTCTGACAGGGTTGAGGCTAGAAGTGTACTTTCCATAGCAGGTAGGGGAAGAGACCTGCCATCGTAAAGCTGCTTCATCCACACTGCCACAACTGCTCTTGGCTAACCCAGAGTTCGGTGGTCCAGGAGAACAAACAGTGTTTCAGGAAAAGCGTGGTTGTATGCATTCCACCACTGACATTTCTTCCTGCTGGCAGGCCACATCATTGTTGTGGAAAGGAGAGGATTGCTCTAGATGTACTTATTTTAAATGAGGATGAATTATTTGATGCAATGATCGTTTCCTGGTGATTGTCACAGGTCTTGCTTCAGGGAGAGGAGGGGGTGGACATTTGTCAGGAGCAGTTTGAGTGTTTCTAATAGACAGGCCGATGCAGAACCCCATCTCCCTGATATGTGTCTGTGGAAGTAGCAAAGCTGTATTAGCTCCCTTGCTAACTCCTGCTCCCAGCAAGCAAAGACACTCATCATGACAGCGAAAGCTGTGACAGGCCACATCTTCCCCCAGGAACAGAATAGGAATGAGAAGAATTTGAAGGGAAAGACCTGTGCAATTCCCCTGGTTTCATGCTGCCTTCTACAGACAGTAACTCCCTGTTCACATCTTCAGTCTTGATTTGATATCCAATTTTATAGCATTCACTAAATCTTCACAGGTATTCAACACCTTGGGCATGTCGGCTTTACCAGATGAATATAAAGCCAATTTTAGGCAGTTGGTTAGAGCATGGTGATGGGGGCGAAACTGGTCTTTGAAGGGTAGTCCTGGTACTGCTGCTATTGCCAAGAGACAGTTTTGGCTCAGTGCTCAGATTTGGGCTCAGACAGCAAACATACCTTCAGTCGGTGCCAGTGTTCATGTTACAAGTGGGTTTGACTTTCCTGGAGTAGGACCTGGGAACTCCATGTTAGCTTTGCCCTTTCCTAAGTTTTACCCCCACTTTCCAGGGTAGAAAAGCAAGATTATTTATTCTTGAGTGGCAAAGTTCAAGTTTGGCTATAACCCTGAAGAACATTTTGCTTGGCCTGCACAAGTGATGTGCACATCTTTATGATTCTGGACTTCATACTTCAGTGTGTAGTAACCACAGATGTTTTCACAGGGATAATACAAATGGATCAATGTGTGTAACTGCCATCCATTCAGAAAAAAAAAAAAATGGGAGGTGTTTGTGCTGTAAGCCAGGTGAACTTACAAACATTTTGTAATAGAGCTTGGGAAGTTTCAAATGCCATAATTGAAGGGAACTTTCTCACAATATTCAAAATATGTACATTTGTCATTCTTCCTGGAGTTTTATAGACCATTCAAATCTGTGTTTCAGATAAAAATCAGTGATACGGGTCATGGCTCTGAGAGTGTGGGCTGTGATGATTAACAATGATCTGTTTGTGGTGGTATTCACTTGCCTCCACAATATGCAATGTATTTGAATCCTCTCTGAGCTTCTTTTCATTCGTTTTTTTCAACAGACAAGTAAAGGAGTAAGTAGAAACATGAGTGCTGTTGTGTCAAGTGAAGTATGAAACTGTGCCTTGCTCTTTCCATTCATCTTCTTGGCCAAGCTAGGACAATATGTAACCAGGCATTATGCAATATTTGTTCTGTTTCTCAGAGCATAAAAAGTTGTGTTAACTCTTTTGTGCTGATAAAATTCGTGTGGAGTTCCACTGGGTGGAACTCTTTGACATTAACAATTCCAATATCCAGTATAAGTCATAGGAGCATCACAGGCATTACTTTTGTATGTTACATGCACTAAAGGACAATAGTTTTACTCAAATGTGGTGGTTTCCCTCTGAGAAGTATTTTCTCTATTTCAAAGAATGCTATCTATCATTCTGACATGCTCCAAAGTGGAAGCCCAAGCCAAACAAACCAAGCAATAGCCAAATCAGCAGAAGGCTAGAATGTGTGACAGACAAAGACTTTAAATCCCAAAAGAGTCTTCTGTCAGGCACCCATTTTTACCCTAGGTATTACTGGTTAATGAGTTGCTGTGAAGTCAGTGAACATTAGCGTGAAATTCTTTTGCGTTGCTGTGAGTGAGTCCATTTTGCTGACCTCTGTTAGGAACTACAGAAAATGTCACAAGGTGCAGGCGGCTGTTCAGGCCTTCTACGTGATCTGCTTAGACCTTGAAGCAGCTGAGCCATAGTTATACCCAAATAGCAAGTTTATAGCAAATACACCTGATCAGAAGTGAAAAGATGAATCACCACCTCTAAAATATAGGACAGTTGCCAACAAGTTTTAAAATTTTCTCTGCAGAGTTATGGGACTTGGAATGCAACTTCCTGAAAGTGTTGAATCAGTCCTGATAATTGATATAAGGCTCTAATTTTCCTGAAGGTTTTCAAAGGCTTCTGAAATGTTTCTGAAATATTCTAGGAATTAGTGTTGTGCAATATTAAAAATCCTTCCAAGCTGTCTAATTAACTACAGCCATAGTTGCTTCTCAGAACCAAAATTAACTGCTTGGTTTGACATATTGYGAGCCCTCTTACACAGGTGGATAATTCTAGCCCCACAAGGAGTTTTGGTCACCCAGTTTCTCAGCTCAGTGGATCTGCAATTGAATCATTTCCTCTTAATGGATGACCTGACTGAGTGACTGAAAGTAATTAGCAAACACAGTGGACCCAGTATTGAAGTGTATGATCAGCATCTTATCAGGAACTTCTTATTTCCTGTGGGAAACTTTGGTCGACTTCTCAACAAATTCAGAAAACTTGTTGCTCCTTCTTCTAAGGAAGCTAATCAAGGAATGGTTGCACCATCCCAGGCATGTTTTGACTTTTGATGAAGTGATCCCAACTGATTTTAAAGGCATTTTAAGAAGGTCTATTCTTTATTGCTATTGGATGTTTTATTTGGTCACTTTTAAGAAAGCAGTAATTGTCTTCTTACAGACGCAGACTATTCTTTGTCCACTAATACATTTTAATCTTGGTGCACAGCTGTTAATGGGATATGCTTCCACTCCAGAGCAATTCAGATTGATTTTGTTTCTACTTCAGAAATATATTACAGTAGAGCCACAGTATATAAAAGTGCTCAGTGTGTTGAGATGAAGTAGCCTCACGGTATTTGCAGCTTCTAATGGGAGCTCAGTACATTTAGCGAAGAAGTGGTGATTGATTGCCTGGTGCTCGGGCTAATTGATATGACACTGAGTTAGTCAGAAGCTCTCAGCTCCATCAAAATCACACATGATGTTGCTCCTGTGCCTCTTAATATTGACTGGGTAGTTCATATGATAAAAGCAGCATGTTTTGAAGGAGACTTCCAGAGCTGAGTGAGTCTTCCTTCAGCATCAGTTACATTCTTTCCAGAAAGGCTTCCTGCCTAGAGTGGTGTTACTCCTCTGCTGGAAATTTTTTAAAAGGATGTTCTCAGGTCTGTTTATTTTTTATGGGCTTGGATGCGGTCACTGAGATCCTGTGAGGTCAGAAGAATGGAATGAAAGTGGTCACAGATGACACTTGAGCTATTTCCACAGCTGGATGCACACCAGCCAGAGTAAGCGGTCCTCTGCAGATGAATTAGTTCGTTGAAGTACATGATACAAAACATCTGTTACAATGAGAACAAACAAAAACAATGTGCCTTTGAAGACTGAGATTTGTTGGGAGCTGCCTGCAAGGCTGCTGAATGAAGCAGTTGTCAGAAACATTTTCAGGCTTGCCCTTGTGTGAACTAAAGCAAAACTACACAGTAAAAATACCTTAATTCAATCAAGCAAAAGACCTGCTTTTCCCAAATTTTGTTGCACTGATTCCTCATATAGCAATGGGGAGGGAGACAACCCCTCTGTACCAAATGTTTTTTATACTCTAAACCACTTTTAATACAATGGTATAACTCCAGCTGAGTGGCTGTAAAAATTGAGAAGCTACAGTGGTATAGTAACTGTTATTCTGTCAGTCGTTCCCTGCGCTGCTTTATTACCAGCTGTCTTGAAGTGCAATAGACGTTTTTCATTGTCACTGCCACCTGATGACAAATAAAACCTTCAAAATGCTTTTGCTTGAAGGAGTAGCTCACAGTTCCTAGCCAGAAGCAGACCTTTCGCGTCACCTTAATGAGCCAGAGCGATCCAAACGTTCCCACCCCATTCTAGTCTTACGAGGCAGTTACCTTTGGCTGCCTTTGATTTTTTTTTCTCACATTTGAGCTGATGAGGAAGTAGGAATAGTAATATATTTATGGAGTAAACAAACATGCTGTGTGTGCAAAGACTGAAGACAAATCAATCAAAGCCGGGTGTTTATCAGTTATTATAGGGCAGCATTGTTCTCATGGACAGTTTAAAGAAAATGCAACACTCCTACACAGTATTTCAGCCCCAGTAATGATGAATTAGATGCAGGTATATATCAAAGCATGGGTTCCCCCGCTTTTTTTTTTCTTTTTTTCTAAATTGAGCATGCTAACTATCACACAGATTTGATGGATGAGAATCATGTCCTATATACATAACAGGAAAAAGCTGCACCACCACAAAATACTCCCAAGGAGGTTTGGTACCCAGTCTATGTGTGCATATTAGGTAGACAATAGTAGTAAAAAAAAGGTAAATAGACATTAATCCTTTAGATCAAGCATGTGGTAGGGATATGTGATTTTGGACCTGGAAATCCTTTAGCTCATCCCCTGCTGATGGCCTGCTTTGTCTGCACAACGCAGCTACATTTTTTTAAAGGCTGAACAACTGAAACAGGAGGTTCCGTGGGTTTCATGGGTGTCAGATGGGCCACTGGGAGAGGGCCTCTCTCCTGGCTTTCAATCTGGGATCCAGTGGTGGGTGTCAGAAGAGGTGAGAAGCTGCAGAGGAAACAAAGTTAAACAGGATTCTTATATAGTACAATTGATTCTAGTTTATGCTTTCCTGATGAGCAGGGTGTCTGATTGTATACGTAGTCATAATTTATTATAGCTGTAGAAGACAATTATGTTAATCTTACTTTTATTTCCTAATATTCTTTGATCTCATACACATCAAAGATGTAAAATTTTAGTCTTGTTGGTAATTAGCTAGAAAGCAAATATGTTGTCTGTCAGTACAGAGGATACAAAGCACAAGAAATTGTCCTGGGGGAGTCTAGATTCTAAACTAATTTTTTTTCTCCTCATCAGATTTTTATTTCCCTTTCATCAGTTCCCTCAGCCATTAAATAAATGTACTGGAAGTAAACTTTGCCATTGTGAAATTCATTCAGCTTATTAAACCACCTAGTCAGACAGTATGAATCCTCAATTGAGGAAAAACAGTTTGGTACATCAAACAAAAATGAACATCAGTGTTTCCCAAAGTTGCAACAACCCCTTGCGGTCTGTATTGACGAAGGTTTCACGCTTGCTTGCTGTTAGTTTTAAGCAGGCACAGGCTAATGCTGTGCACAGTTCTGATTTGATTCGCCCATTATAGTCCAAAGGCTTTGATTTCTAACTTGTGATTACTGCTCTGGTCAAGAACAGCAAATGAGGATATGCTAAATTATTTGGCTCTGCAGTTGCTCTTCAAAGCTGTCTTTCTGGAAAGAGAAAACACACAGGGATTATTTTACAATTTCTGCAGTGAATCTCTGCATCAGTACTTTATGCCTCCAGCTGGTGGATTTATACATCGCAGTTTATTCTGGGGATTGACCCCTCCCTCCACTTTTGTTCATGAATTGCAAAGAGATCATTATCTTCATAAATTTGTTTACAGTCCAAAACTTCCGTATGAATAATTTATGGCAACATTTCAGCCTAAGGAATCTTCTCAGTGTGCATAACAAGTATTTATTAGGTGGTTTCATACTGGAAGTTGTTATTAGACTTGATTCTTTCCTGTTCCAAGGTTGGTTTTCCTTATCTTTATTAATTACTTCAACTTCTAGACAAGGTGGCTGTCTTGCCATAAAATAAAATTTTGTTTCTTGATTAAACGAGCCTGCAGGCAGCATAAGGCCACAAAATTTACAATTGGATTACTGGGAAAAAAAAATCACTGAGTTACAATCTGAATCTGAAAACAAGAGCAGAATCATCTCTGCTAGGGATAATTAATTAATGAAAATCTGTCTGTGATATAAACCTCTTTTGGATACCTGCATTGTAATGTACAGTTTGGCATCTGTCTCTGAGGAATTAAACAATGTGAAATACTGGTAGCATTCAAGTTGATGACAAAACTGTAATTCATGTCAGTGGAGCTAGGATTTCAGACCAAATTTTTCAAATTCACTGAGATCTGTATATTACCGTGATTGTTGGATTACGGAAGCTTGAACCATTGAAACTGGAAACAGCTTCTGCTAAAAATCTGTCCTCGTCTAGTTCCTGTTTTATGCTTCAAGCTGTGCACTACTGCATTACTTCACTGCATTTTTAATTATTTGAAGGGACACTGAGTGGAAACACCATAAAACAGTCCTCCATGATACTGCAGTTCCTCGATAGTAACAGAAAATACCACAAAGAAATACTACCAGAGAACCATTTCATGTACTTTTCAGTCCCACAGATTTTCTGTGTGCCTGGAAAAGTCACTGCAGAACAGAAATGCGGCTGCCAAGAGGTTGGTCTCTACTGGAGTTTATCGGAACATCTGCTGTTAGTTATGATGCATCTTTTGATGTCAAAGACAAAACAAGGGTTTGTTTGGTTTTTGGAGGAAGGGGTTTCACATTTAATGAAGATTCACAAGCATGCAGTGCACATAACCCAGCCCTCGAGTCCCTGTCACTCTGGAATTAATTACAGCACTATTTTTCTGTCCACACAGCTTAACAAAAGATGGGAATATTATCCATTTGCCTATCATCTCATTCCTATTTATCTTCCTTTGGATGTTTCTTGTTTCCTTTACCGCTGAGGCTACCCTTTGCCTCTGGCTAGGACTGACAAGACTATTACATATATAATACTCTGTGGATAATAAAATTTGGCTTTGTGGACAGAATCAAATAATAGCTCTAAAACTTGTCTTGAAGTGAAAATTTGCAGAGGGAGAGGGTAGTGACATGGAAAAAGTTGTGAAAATGTTGTTTTGACTCCACTCCCAGAGAGAACTTAGGGAATGGGGAAAGGGTGAGAAGAAGAACAAAGACAAAATATCTATAATCTCCCTGTTTTCATTTCTGGGTTATTGAACTAATTTCAAGCGCTTTTTTCCCTTCAAATTTAGATAAATTCTGAAATGACATGTCATTTTGAAATATAGTGGAAACTTTGCTTTTTGACAGCTCCAATTTTTTCATTCTTTTGGTCACAATTATGTGCCAAGTGTGACCTGAATTCACAGGATATTTTATTCTCCCTCAGAGTTTTTTTCCCAAATAATTTACTGTTCATCTCAGCAATATGTGTATACCATCCAGCTGGCCTTTTTTTCTCTAGCTTGTACAATGATTTATTCCTCCAAAGCACAGAGATCTTCTTACCATCATGTGGAAGACATCTTACTGAACTCATGGAAGACTCAGCTGCCTGATCAGTGCTTCCTAGAAGGCTGATCATCCAGTTTGGGTCAAAGACTCATTCTGGTACATTTAATACAGTAGTGACCCATCAGCTTTTTCTTCTCTGGCTGCAGAGCAAGGTGCTTTATGTTGTCTGAGACATTTTCAGAGCAGTATATGGTCATAGGCAGTTCCCATCAGCTGCCTTGTAGCCTGAAGAATTGAATTCAGGTAGGGTTTAGAAAATGACTTTGGAAAAACTTGAACTGCTCTTTCTTGGCTCATTCATATTACCTCTGAAATTACTGTTGACCACAATGGTAGTTTGATTTTTAGATGCCAGAGAAAATAAACATAAAGATTTTTTTCCAGAGAAAACTGAACACCTCTACAATACTCAAATAGCTGAAAGAAATTCAGGGAAGCTGTCCAAATATAATCTTTGATTTCAACTTAAACTTCTGCAAATCAGACGGTGTGTGGAAACCACAAAGCCATAAAGTAAAGAACGTCTTTGTTGGATGTCAGGATCTGACTGCTTGCTGTGCTTTCCCATGGACTAGTACACAGTTACTGGTAGGAAATGGTGGTGTAGAAAAAAAGCTATGGTAAATTGAAGTTTTTTATAGAGATTACTGCAGCATGTATGGATAAGTGTAAACCAGAGACTTACCTAAGTTACTCCAGTAAATTCATTTAGAGGAAACTGAAGGAGCAGACTTGAACTTCATTTGCCCATGTTGGTTTGGCTACTCTGGTTTGTGCAAAAGACTGCTCTCAAGCAGGCAGCCTGATTCTAAGAAATGCAGAACTCTTTGCATTCATCTGCTAATGCAAAAATTGGCTACTATTTTGGGCTTGAAATGCATTATAATTTGATGCAAAAAGCAAGAGATTGCCGTCTGTGAATGTAGAAAGAAATAATAATAAATAATTCGGTCATTCTAGGCATTACTGAAACTGAGGAGCTGAGAAAGTACTTTTTCATCTGCTTTCTACATTCATTTAACCAGTATCACCAGAACTGAAACTGGTAGTGTGATGGGATGGATGTGGTCCATTCACTAATGTGGAAAAAGGCCTCTTTCAGGATAAGTCTTTGGTGGTTAACATCCTTCTGATAGAATTGAGTGCCCTGAAAAGACACAGTGGCCATACGCTGGTGATGAACACCCTCTGTAGACTAGGCAGTGTGCAGGACAATGACCATGCAAGTCTCTCCCCTCTGTGTCATCAGTGCTCTTCACCTTCAAGCTAACCTGTGAGGATGCTTAACCCCTGGGAAGGCTGTTGGACATCACAGGCGGCAGTGATGTATTTTTGTGGTGAAGAGTTTCTCTGTGGGTAGGTGATACCTGGATATAACTGAGCAGCTGTCGCTTGATAATGATTTTCAGTCCCAGCAGAAACTGAACCTGGTGACCCAGCATCGAGAGTCTCTATTCTATTACCGGCTTCTGAGCCACTCTGTTCCCCCCCTGTACTTTCAACATATTTAACATGTTACAGCTGTGCTCACTGCTATACAATAGTTAAGAGGGCTGCCAGCATTTCCAGTATGAACTCGTATTTTAAGGATAATAACTCAGCTGTAAAAATGTGCTCTAGGCTGAAACTTTATAAGGAAGATTTCAGCCCAAGAGTGACTTTATCTGGACAAAAAACAAAAGGGAAAATATATCAATTTAGTCATTCTTAATCAGTACAGATATATTAAAAAGAAAGTAAGTAATCCTTACTGGATCAGTTACTCACTTTTTCTTTTCCTTCTTTTTAGGTTAATAATAGTCAAAATCTGCACCTTTCTGAGCTTCTCATGTCTACTTTTCAGACTAGCTGAACCACTTGCACACCAAATATTTACTCACAAGGGTCAATTTTAAATTGCTTTTCCTCGATATTTTAATTTTCTTTTAAAAGGCAATGGAGTGTGGAGCAAAGTAGACTTAAACTAGCCATTTTCTGTTATTTACTTCAAAACTATTCAGCATGAATCAAGAGGTAAAATGTATCCTTTTCTTGATCAGCTTGGACTGGAATGTGTGATTGAAACCATCTGTTCTCATTGGGCCTGCAATGGTGATGACCCAAGATGTACCCCCAGTATGAATGCTCATGGACTTGGGAAGTTCAGATGTAGATCCAGACCCATCCCAGAACCCTGGTAACAGACCAGCTCCTGAGTCTACATATCACACAGGTTTTAAAACACTTTGAGGTCTTTGGTAGAAGAGGTACTTATAAATGTTCCCTGTTTACTCTAATACACAGCCTGGTTTCACTGGAAGTACCTTAAAGTAAACAAGAACTTAAAATATCTGATTTTTAGTTATAAAATCTGTTTACCCTCTCTAGACTCCTTTCGTTCTGACTGTTGGCACAAAGCTGAGGGCTTGAAATTGATTTCGTCTGTATGAGTTGTACCTTCGCTGATTTAGATGTGGTTGCCTTTAAAGAACGTGCTCTGTGCATTTGCTGCCATCAGCTTTCCTGGCTTCTTGAGGTCTCATACATCTGGGAGAGAAGCTTTAGGCAGGGGCACTTTTGCAGAAACAGTTTCTCCAGGTTGTGCCTATATTATCAGTTGTTCAAAACAATGTAAAAACTGCACTGGTGTCATTGGGAGCATCATGCAAAGCCAATGTCCAGCAAAAGCCATATGTTGGTGGCAGTTGGCTTGTACAGAGTCAAGTCCAAGCAGCAACTGGTCTGGTTAGAGTCAGAAAAATCACAGTTAAAATTTGTAAAGGCATGAGTGAAGCGTAGTCTGACATTACCTTTAATGATGGAATATAAGTTAAGAAGGCACTATTGAAAATATGTGCCTCAGTCATGGTTTTGAGGTCTATCAAAGCTAACACTGCCAGCTAGCCAGTTTTAACCATTCAAAGGACAAATCCCAATACAGAAGGGAGTGGATTTCAACCATAGCCTCACCTAAGGAGTTACAAGTTCAGAAAATTAAATGCAGTTTGGGATCTGGGCCAGAACATGTAGGCTGTGAAAATTTGGGCGTTTAAATGAGAGGAAAGGCAGGCTGGAATAGTTTTCTTTCTGTTACTATGTGGGAAAGGGCTTTGTTTAACATTACAGGTTACAGATCAAACAGAACATCACAGAGAGATAGATTTCTGTATTTGTGCTCTTTAATAAGGGCACATTTTTAGTTTTCAAGACTGTTATGAATCACTGTGATCTAGAACTGAATTGATACATAACGTGAACCGTGGCTTAGTAAAGGATTTCCCAGTCTATCATCTTCAAGTCTAAATTCTATTATTGAACAGAAGCATATCTTTAGAAAAACATTCTTACTCACCCAGGGTTTCTTTTATAGCATCTTCTGCTATCTGTCTTTCCTAATAGGTAGGATGACAAGGATTCCTGTGAAGATTATGTGGATATTACTGGTCCTCATCAGCTTTCCAGAACTTTTCAAAAAATGGGATGAAGAGCGAAAGGGCATAGTTTTCAGACTCTCCATACCTTTAATCTTCCTTTGTGCAGGAGCTGCACAAAAAGGAGTTTAGACATAGGCAGCAGATGGCAGTGCTCCATAGTGCATCCTCATGGAGGATGGACATTGTGTTTGTAGCTGAATTCAAGAGTGATACAGCAACGTTAACCTCAGCATTTCAAAGTGGCTTTTGATCCATCCCATGCAGCTGCATACTTGGATTACATGGTAGCCCTGCATCAGCATGGCTCTGAGGGTGCAGCTTAGATTTGGGCCTAGCCTAGGAGTTAGCTCTGATGTGCAAGCGTTGCCTTTGGCTTGACATTGCAAGGGCTGACACGAAGTCCAGGAGCAACTGTGTGAAGCCTTCTCGTTTGTGTCATCCATCACTGATAAATTCTGGCTTACAAGAAAATACCTGATCTCTGAATTGCAGGGAGACATCCTGATATTTACCCATTCCTTTACCATTGTTCCCATTTCCTCTCAAGTATTTGGGATCTCACAGAGGAGCCCTCTGCTGTCTGCCACCTTGGCACCTCAGTATGTCTCCTTGGAACATCATTCATTGATACCACCTCGTTTTTTTAAAAGCTGAAGATATTTCAGATATTTCCATATAAGTCTGGTTGTGTTAGGTCCTTGTAGTGTTGTGAAGTTAACGTCATGCACAGCCATGCCATTTTCTTTGTTGTGAAGGGTGTTGTTTTTGTCATCTTACCTCTAATATAACCTTAATATATAGGGTTATATTACCAGCCTGCTTTTCTGTTTGTTTGTTTGTTGGGGTTTTTTCTCTCATTGATAGCCAGTTCCTTATAATTTCTGATGTCTCCCAGTGTCAGTGTTTGTCCTTCTAATGAGGGAATCTTTTCCTCCATCACAGATGCTGGACTGCAGCTCACACAGTGCAAGTCCCTCCAGGTTTTGGGCAGGAAACAAAACACAGCACATCTGTTACAGATCACAGCTGCTGCCCTGTCACTGGCCATTGCAGTGTCAAGGCTAGAAGTGCATGTAGAAGAAATGTCACAGGAGTTTCTTCCCCAAACCCAGTTAAAACACTCTCTGTGCCTGTCAAATGACCTATGTACTAAATCTCGCCAGAAAAGCAGAGATCAACAGCCCTGTGTATCAGACACTTGGTCACATCTGTTGTCATGCCTTTGCATGGAAAACTTGAGGCCCAGGGAGAGCCAAGGTCCTACCACACTAAACACATCTGACATGCTCTCATGCCACCAACCTTCTCTGTACCTCTACATAAAAGCACAAGCCTCTGGAGGCAAATCTTCCCGTTCAGCATTTTTGTTGTCTTTAGAGAATATTTGCCTGAGTGAAATAAAATAAGTAAGCATTCTCAGCCAGTTACAGAAGTTTGTACTCATAGCTCATTAAATGTTGCTCATAAATAAGTTTAAAAACCAGTCACTGTTGCTTTTAGTTACTTTTCCATAATAAATCCCGCACTGAAAGTTTCAAACTTTAAAAAAACCTATCCACATATTGAAGAAACATTGTGGCTGAGTGGGTGTAATAGAATTGGCATCATTTGTCTTCCCATTTATAATTATGTGTGTGTATATATGTATATGTAAAATCAAACTATTGAGGATACAAATATGGCATCCTTTTTGAAAGTTTCATTTAAACCCAGTAAGGCAAGGAAGTGAAAATTCAGGCTAAAGACTATTGCTGGCTCATATTTTAATTGTACTGTTTGATAATATCCATTTTGCACCTTGTTAGAAGTAGGATGTGCTATTAAGTCAATTTTCACACCTGGTTATAGGCAAGAAGGGAGGGAACACAACAGAACTGTTTGAGAGGAAGTATTATTTGGATTTAGCTTTAGTAGATAAAACTCCATTCAGATGCTAAGAAAAACTAGTCCGCAAGAAAGAGACTCCTGATTCCCATTTACTAGGATGGCACATCAGCTGCTGGGTGACAGTGGAGGAAGGATTCCATCCACACTGGAAAATATATATAAGAATATAAACAGAACGGAATTGCTTATTTTGACATGGATTGAAATCTTTGGATTTGTGAAATCTTATAGTGGGAAGGGCAGGAGAAGATTTGATCTCTGTATTACAGTGGTTATGTCCCAGGCAAATCACCACCTTTGAGTCTCTTCTTTGTCTTCTGGGGATGCTAAATCTTATTTGAGAGTTGTGAGGATGCTTTTGTTAGTGATGGCTGTTCTTGACAGAACAAAAGCACTGATACGTGGAGTGGCTACATAAAGTCATCATATAGCCGAGTGGACTTATAAGCTGAAGAGTGTGGAAAAAATCAACAGAAATGTGATTTCTTGTTCCTTACTAGAATATGTCAGATGAGGGAGTAAGAGCTGCCTATGGCCTCTCTGCCTGCTCCAGCGCTTGCTGGAACAAATACCCAACTGCAACAGGTCATTCCCTAATTTCTGTGGGCTCCTTCCTGTTAGCAGGTTCCAGCAGAACTGCTCCCATTTATTCAGGCATATAATACTAGTAATTTTATTTTATTCCTGGGGTAAGTTGAAGAAGGATATGAAAACTACAGTTTTTCAGTCTACAGAGAAGCACATGGGCTTGCGGTCCAGCCTGCATGTGCAGACAGTAAAAGCAAAGGTACAGCACAGAGTTCACAATCTCTGCTTCAGAGTCCCTGTAGAAACTCAGGTATATTTTCACTTCATAAGTATTCGTAAATATTGTCTTTTTCTTCAATGGCCTTTCTTTTGAGATCTTATTTTGGGTGGAAAGATTTAACTCACCATACAAAAGTAACTTTGGGTACTGAGTGACAAGCAACTTTTTGTTTGCAACAGAAATGCTATTTCTTTTTGTTAAGTCCTTTTAGATTAACAGACAGAGGTATGTTATGAAATTTACTGGTTTTTTCCACTCTGGTAGAAGCATAAACTATTGACATATGCTGCTGCCTGATGCAATACGTTCACTAACTGGTACAATATAGTTTCAGGTATTGCTTTATTTGTGCACAGAGTTACTAATATAAATCTCTTCCAATTGCATCAACTGTGTTTTCTTTATCTCTCAGTGTTCCCATTTCTATATCCTTTTAATCTACATTTATATGTGTAGGCTAGTATCTGTATATTGTCAAAAGCTGTATTTCAAACTAGGGGACAGGACATACAGTTAAAGGCAAGAAGGACAAAGGGAAAGAAACCATCAAAAACCTTGGCTATTGTTGCAGGAAAGGTGATGCATACACAAGGGTCACCTTTGTTCTTTATTTACCACACTATATTTGGATTCTTAATCCTTTAAAACCAGTTACTTCTGGGCAGTAACTCTCTTGGACCTATGACATATACCTTCAGCTGAGGAAAGAAGTTCACAAACATGCAGCAAAAAAAATGAGAAAGAGAAAAGCAAGTATGTCCATTACTCCAAGGAGATTCAACTAAGTTATGAAGGTGATGTCAGATAAGAATTTGAATTTATTCCCAAGATTAGAAATATTACAATGTGAACTTGTGGTTTAGTACTCAATATAGAAGCAGGGCTCAGAGTTGATGAAGGTCTGTGTCAGGGTTTGCCTATTCCAAAGTTAAAGCTGTTTTAATTTAGTGGAGGGTTTGGGCTTCTTGCTCACTTTACCACATTTTTAGCAAGCTTTTAAATTCAACAATATAATGAAATGAAACCAAATCCTAAGTTTTGCAGAATATATATTATTAGCTGATGTTTGCTGATCTTCTTCATCATACTCAAATTGTGATTTAATCTCTGATGAGCTAGCAAATGCCAAGGCAATTACTACCTGTTCATTGAGATAGGTTTTCCTTTGTTTTGGAATATCAACGAATATTCCCAGAAGAGTTGATGACAGAGGACAGAGAGAATTTCAAAGCTAAGTTTAATCTTCCTGCAATAGTCATAGAAGTTTGGCCACTTACCTACCAGTTCAGAGTAGCTCACTAGGCTCACAGTTCCAACAAGGGGACCCCRTTTTTTCTGCTACCTGTAAGAGGCAGCCCAAAGAGATTGGACAAGTCAGACTCGACAGAACAGTAAATCAATAGAAATATGGTCATCATTTGTTCAGTATGCAAAGAGAATATATTTATTTACAAAAAAAAATGCGTGTTGATTTTTTTCCTATTAATTCTTGATAGACGTGTCTGATAAGTATAAGGAAAGTCATCCTTTCACTCAGTTTAATAAAACCTCAAGAAACAACATGTTCTTGATAACATAAAGACATTCACTTGGTAGTAGGGTAATAAATTTTCAGATGGAATGACCTGGTGCTTAAATGTCTGCACAATGTGTATGTAAACAAATTTGAAAAGTGAGTTTGCTGCTGTAATGTTTATTGGCTTTACATTGGACAGTATTTACAAAACAGAATTTGTGAGTATGGTTAACTTGTTAAAACTTCTTAAATAAAGAAAAAGTAAACTAAAATAAACAGATGCTTACTGTAAGCTTTAAAACTATTTATTCAGCTGGCATTTTCCGTTGAAGTCCAATATCAGTATTAGAACACTGGAATAAAATAGAAGCCTTTAATACAGTTCATTATTGTAGAAAGCTGTGACTAACTAATCCATCCTCCCACTGGCCCCTAGGTGCATCTCTCAACTAGTGAATTTTCTTCTCCTAAAGCCTCCTAATACACTTTTCATTTCTAATGTCACTTTCTCACCCTTCAACACACTAAAGGTGGCATGTTGGTCTTTGCACCAACATAGACTTTTGTTCTGCTGATGGCTTTCGGTATTGGCAAGTACTTAGAGATAGTTTACTTCATATAATAAACAAACTATTTGGTGTCCTCCCTGTAATTTCAGTTTGTTGCCACAAAGAGGGTGTGGAGAGTTCGTAGTTAATAAAATCAGGCTTCTTTCTTTGCAAGTGATAGACTATATTCTGAAATATATGCATTCACTTTCTTTTAAGAAAGGTATGTTCATAGAGCTTAAAGCATTTTAAAACAGCAAGATCTTTCAAATAAGGTGAAGAGGAATTCAAGTCTGTATATCAGCTTATCTTGTGTTTATCAAAGTGCTGCAAAAAACATACATGTCTGTATCATTAATTCCTTACCTTTTCCCTGTTAATTTCTTTTAAATCCACTATAGCATCAATTGTATATATAGCATACAATTGTATGACAAGTCATATGCCGAGAATATCTTGCCAAGTTTAAAAGTCGTTATAGTAACCAGTTTCTTGTGAGAATTATAAAAAAAAAAAAAAGAAGTAATCATACTGAGGCAACAGGGCAGATCTAAGTAATTGTCAGGTCAACTACTTGTTTTGGCAAAGACTGGCAAAAACCTCATCATAATTTCTTCTGCAGGTTTTTTCAACTAAGATGGGTCTTAAGTAATATGCACTGCTAAGATGTCTTTCTATACAGTTTATGAACTCAATAAAATCAGACATCCAAAGAAATAAAGATGAAACAATATGTTCGCTATAACCTTTGCCAGCAGCCAACTGGATGTTTATCAGCAACTACATATTATAGGCTGAAAAGAATCAAATTACTTTTCATATGATGGCAACATCTGATGCAAGACATTGTTGTCTTCTACAGCTAAATAAATTAAATATGAATGGACTTGACAGCATGTATTATGAAATGCATTATGGTCTGGAGACTGGGTGTCGCCCTAACAACTGGATGATATTTTCTTAATTAAGTATAATTTCTTTCCTACGTGATCAAAAGAAGATTCTGAACTGGTGAATGAATGATCTGGGAAATGCATGTAATTCTCTGCTCTAGGTAACTGTCAGCTTAAAACATGTTAAGCTGTCTTAGGAAAGCTGCAAATGTTTGATTTGTTTTCCCAACCTCTTTTTCTAACGTATTAAATGGTGTATATTTAGGGACAGGAATATATATATATATTCAGTTTGAAAATAATGTGTTTGCTGTCTCTGAGCAATTTTTTTGTCCTTGATATATTTTCTCTCCAGTCTGTATTTTTTTTAATAGTTTGTTTGCAATATCTGTCTTGCTTACTTATTTGCTATCTGATTTTTCGACTGTATGTCTGGCACTTGTGTTTGTTACACTAAATAATAAGACTTCCTTCACCACTGTCCCTTCTTTATTTCCAGGTTCCTGAATTTATACACAGAAATAGTTATCAGTCTGTCATATCTGTAATCACAGCAAGTTCCTCCAACCATACTTTTGTAATAAGCATCTTTTCACAGGATTGCGTCCAGAGGGTTCTTGAATATCTCCAATGAGGGAGACTCTCTGGGCAATCTGTTCAAGTGTGTGGTCACCAGCACAGTAAAGAAATTCTTTCTCATGTTCAGGAACTTCCTGTGCATCGGTTTCTGCCAGTTGCCTCTTGCCCTATTGCTTGGCACCACCAAGAGCCTGGTTCAATGACCTTGAACCTTCCCTTCAGAAGCTTATATACAGTGATGCCCTCTGATCATCTTCATGGCCCTCCTCTAGACCCTCTCAAACAGGTCCACATTCTCTTTATACTGGGGCCCCCAGAGCTGGATGCATCTCTCCAACTGGTATCTTATGAATACAGAGAAGAGTGGGAGAATCACCTTCCTTGACATCACAAGTGGGAGCTCAACTTGTCTGTCATGGAAAGCTCTGAGGCAGTTCTCCATCTTTTGGCCAAAGGAGAAAACTGCTTGTTGAGGGAAGTGAGAACTATTTAGCAGTTGACAAATTTAGTTTGAGCGCTTGTGGTTTGGTACAGTAAAAATGCTGATCATTCTGAGCATAAAGCTTACGATTTCTTATCATAACCAAAAAGTGCAGGTGAAGTCCAAACCCTAAAACCTCATCTGGCTGCATGGTATCCCAAGCCACTGATTTCGAACACACAGCAGGAACATTATTTTCCTTGGGCATGGTTCTTCTTCAGACTCTTGCACTGAATCTGCTCTGCAGGAACTGCTGTATGGGCTGAATGGGTGTGTGCCCCGCAGATTTGCTTTTAGATTCTTTCACCCAAAGGGAAGATTTCACTATGGTAGTTCATTAAATGAGTTAATCAATAAATTAATCTATGTGAACCGTTGCAAATTAATACAGCCAAGAAAGTGGCAAAAGCGTTTGCAAGTGTTGCAGGTCTGATACATGCACACTGATGGGCTTTTTCTCTAAGCATTTATTTGGAATCATGGCAGATTCTCCATATCTGGAGGGTAGCTTCTGTAATTTCCCAGATTTCTCTAGGCTCTCTTGTC
The DNA here is from genome assembly GCA_018881555.1 of Amblyornis subalaris. Lineage (NCBI taxonomy): Eukaryota > Metazoa > Chordata > Aves > Passeriformes > Ptilonorhynchidae > Amblyornis > Amblyornis subalaris. Next base: position 6,217,288 of record JACAXG010000039.1, read on the forward strand.
AATGCAAGAAATGTAATCTACTCTGTGATATAAAACAAGCATGTGCGTATTTCATACGCCGAGGGTATTGCAAAAAGGACTGACCAAGATGAGCCTACCTCGTCCTTACCAGCGCATGCAAGTAATGAGTTTAGAGGGACTGCAGACTCTATACTTCTCAGATAGGACATGCATAGAAAAAGTATTGCTGGAAGGCAAGAAAAAATTGAACTGGTACTTCCCCAGAATTTTTTTTTTTTTAATTTATTTTTATTTGCGACTGAAAATTTGAAATCTTTAGCTTCTAGTTAGATCCTTGGCAATGCAGTAACATAACTCTATGTAAATGAGAGACAGACACTTAAGAACAGGTGTGCTATGGGTTTTGGAACAAGTTTTTTTAAAATTCCTGTTTGTAGGTGGATTTTGTCTGTAATCTCAAAGGAAAAAAAAGTCAGTTTTTTTGAATATTACATAAATACATTCATTTACATTTTCCACGCTTTGTAGCAGATGTAATGTGATTGTGCAAGTTTGTGATGTGTGCATGCAAACATGCATACAAAGTAAAGTTATTATTTTATACAAAGAAATAGCTGGAAATACCTCCTTATTTCACTATCTGCAAGAAAAAGAGCAGACCACTCTTTCTGACTGACTTTCTCTAACCAACACAGGAAATAGCATTTTACAACATAGAACTGAAGAGAATCAACACTTCACTAAGGCAGGAGGTTGCCAACATGGGACCTTGGGGAGTGGGAGAGCAAAAACCAAGGAATATGAATGGCAAAGAAGCTCTCTCTCCAAAGCTCCTCTGGCATGTCTTTTTTATTTTTTGGTCAAAGTCTCTTTCTTGCTTTAGTTCATATGCTCCTTGTTATTAATGTCTTTGTTTTTCATGTGGAGAAGAAAAATGTTTTTAAAAGCTATGTATGTGTTTTAAATGGGTATCACTACCAAACTCACTGTCAATATCTAGTCTCACTTAATCAGCTATAAAATGTCATGAGTAAGGGTTCTTAATTGAGACTGGAAAAATCCAAGATAATTACCATAATAGGTTGAAGATCTCTGAGACTGAAGGTTCTAGAAGTCAGAGAAAACTGGGGACATATGTGTTCTGTCTGTAAGATTGTTCTATATAGGATATGGAAAAATGGAAATGACAGGCGTTTTGCAATGTACAGTAGCATTCATCATAGGAAGAACATATGCATTTGTTTGTCAGAAGCAATGAAGTAAAAAATGACACTTAATTGGAAGTGACATAAAATGGCCTCATTAGCAGTACAAATAATATATGTGTAGCTTAGTTGTCAATAGGAACAAAACATATTTCCTCTGACGGATATATTAGTCTCTTTTAAGATTCATGCCAAGTTTTCAGTCAGGTTCACTCATTTAGAGAATGCTGCTCTTTTTTTTGCCTTTTTTTTTTGCCTTTTTTTTTTTAAGAAAAAGGTTGAACTGTAAATAATGTGTGTTTCTAGGGTGCTGTGATAACACCAACAATGGACCACACTATGTCAATGCAGCCAGCAAGCATGATGGGCCCTCTGACCCAACAGATGAACCACCTTTCCTTGGGCACAACAGGAACGGTAAGATCACTATTTGTTTCTCTATTGCAAAGCATGTATTGCTTACTGAGTTTCTTAAGGTAATTTATTACTCTTGGCTTTTCAGTGCTTCACCATCATGCAGTCATCATTAGCTATTACAGAACAGAAATGACAAAGTAGTATGAGTAGTAAAATGGTAGGTCAACAAAACCTGCTCTGTACGTAAGAGGAATTATTTGTACTAATTCTCATGTAATGATGGAAGTACTGCTCTATCAATTTGTTTTTTAATATGAAATTGTTTGCTTGTCAGTCTGGAAAGTTTCACACCACTAGGAAACAGGAGCTCTGACTTTGTGGTAGGATTCACTCACTATTCACTTCTAAACCATAGCAGCCAGCCATATGTATTTTGTTCTGGCCTTAGAAATGTGTTTTTTGGTCAAGGCCAGCTGTGTTTCCAGTATATCATATTTAAACATGCATATTTCGACAATTATTTTCTCTTTAAGCTGTGTAGGTCAGACTCAGTTAACTCCTCCAGGTCAGAGAAAGGCAAAAAACCTTCTTAATTAAAATTATTGAAGGTCTCTGAAAAGCTCCTAAAACACAACAACTACAGACAATATGTGGTGGTTTGATGTATGAATATGTGCACACTGCATGTAATCTAAATTTTTGCTAAAATACAGGCATATATATTATGCTTCTAGCACACATGCTCTTTATGTAATAATTACATGAAACATGTATTTACATAGCATGCTCTATTATGCGCTTACCCTTATTTTCACCACTGTTCCACCTGATACTAATCTATAGGAACACGGTGTTCCAATTTTTTTTAATTGAATAAGGTACTGGAATAAAGTTACACCTGTACAAAGTCATTTAACCCACTATATTGGGTCTCTTCCTGAGCCTTTTCTCTTCATTTCATTTTTCCTTATCTGTTGAATTTAATTCTAACTCCATTGTCTCTTCCCACTTCTTTTTAAAAACTCTGTTAAGATCTAAGACTTATGGTTTTTTTTCTGACAAAACTTAAAAATTATGGTTTATCGTTTATTCCAGATGTTTTAAACGTTAGATTCAACAATCAAAACAAGTAGGAATTACATTGCAATTTTTCCCTTCATGAAATTGAAGGAAATACTTGGACTAGTGAGAATTTCAGCATGTGTAATTATTGTGATTCAAAAGCATGTTTAAAAGTTAAGGCAAGGAAATAGAAAATGAATTCTGGTTGTGCTGTTGGGCAGCTCCTATGAATTTTTTTCCTCTGCCTGTCATTTTCAATTCCATAACTCTTAAGAGACATTGTCTTCTGTGCTCATTGTCTCGCAATCTTAATGCAAACTAGAAAATTCCCAGCTGATGTTCTCTTCTGACTCGAGACGACTGTTACTGTGCTTACAGTAACAAATCCATATGGGGAGTCAGGCAAAGGACTCTGAGAGTCAGTGGGTCATCTAGTGGCTGACAATAAGACCCTGAATTTATGTTACTGCAAGCAAAAGAAAATCTTTCCTTTCTTTTCCTAGCTCTTTACACAGTCTTATCTTCCAAGGTCACAGCATACCCTGTGATAATTTCTTGAAATACATTCAGAGGTATACCATACAGGTTTATGTTTACTATCTTTAAAACTCCTAACTCATTTGCAGAAAACTTAAAAAGCAAGAAAGACTAAATGATTGGTAAGTGCTACAATATCCACAGGCTTTTCATACATCTCAAATGACACCCTATTTTATCACATACAGGATTTCTCTTTGACAAAAACACCATCAGCACCATATTCAGTTAAAGTACTCATGCAAGCAGGATAATCATGGATGTAATCGAGAATTCCTCCTGGTAGGAATTCCTCCTATTAGAAATCAGGATTTGGGCTGGTTTTTTTGTAGCAGTTTTGTTGGATGTATCCGTCCAGACTTGAAATTCATTCTTCGGCATGTATTCTGTTGCAGGGAAAAAAAAAAAAAAGTGGGGAACACAACCTAATTAGAGATGTGATTTATTTAGAGATATTTTTACTTCATTTTTTTTGGAATTCTGAGTTTTGGTCCAGAGAGAGGAGCGTTGAGACCATAAATCATGAGGAATTGTGCCAAGTCCAAACTATGCTACTGTGAGTACCTCAGCAGGACTAGGTTTTATGGGAGATAAAAGATATAAATGATACATTTCTGTTATGAATATATTTTTCAATTTTATCCTTAAAACTGTGCAACAGAGTGCCATAAAGAGCCACCAGCTACCTTTCAAGAAACCAGCCAGATTTTTTTTAGGCAAGCAAGACAAAAAGTCACAAATAATTCTACTAAGTGTTGGCAATAACTCTGTCCCAATATAATTTAAAAGCTTGCGGTATGCAAAGCAGTTTTTATTGGAAGACTTTCATATGTTCACTTCCTTAGACAAAGCATTTTGCTAATTAACATAATGTATTTTTCAGCTGAAACAGACCCCTGTGGTCACTTAAGTGAGAGTTTACTTCAAAGCCACTCCCGCACTTGCCCAATTCAGGATGAACACTGGGTTTCTAAAACATTGCTTCAACAGAAAATCTGTTCTCTAGTGAGTGAGCTAGAGAAATAGCATAAGGGCCTATGCAGCTTCATATCTTGCAGGAATTACTCTGCCTTTTGATGCTCTTTAAAAGATTAAAATACTCTGTCCAGGCTGGAGCCATTCCATCTCCCTTCACAGACAAGCACTCTTCAGCTCTTTGGTGAGGTGACTGACCTGAGTAACAGCAGCCTCTGCCATTTCCTGCCTTGATGGCAAAAACTGAGTTTGAGTTTTGATCTCTCAGCCCTGAAGCACACATTAAGCCCCTTGGGAATCCAGGGGGCAGCTGCCTCCATCCACTTGATTATTTAGTCCCCAGCCCAGGGCAGGCATTTCTGGCTTAATGCTGCCAGGGCTGTTCACTTCCAGCTGAGAGCATCCAACTCAGCAGTCGAAACAAAGCAGTTTTCCTATAGACACACTCATAGCCAGCTGCATTTCCCCTGTGCTAGGTAAAGCCTGCCCCCAAAACCACAAATAATTTTGTTTATGATACCGTTTGCCATGAGTAGGGACAAGAACTTTTCTTTCTATCCAAAACCCCCAAAGAATGCATATTTAATTTCATTTTATTATATTTTTTAAATTCTTCTTTCTTATCTATTATTGAATTGTCTGCATAAATTTAGACATCTCTGCAATACTAAGCATTCCATAATCAGGAGGATGCACAAAGGCTATCAAGATGCCAGGCCAAGTGAAATGCTGCAAATCCATCTTTGCTTGATTCCAATGCCAAAGAATGGTATAGGGCACTGGAGGGAGAGAGGGGGTAAAGGCCTGCCATTTGCGGCAACTCGACCCTATGTTCCTGTGTTGTGGAGAGTTTTGTACAGCATTTGCATGTCCCAGTTACTGTGCTTTGTGCTTCAGCCACCAAGAACATAATTCTTTTCTGCCTTTATGAAAATCAAATTGATTTCTGCCGGTGAAAATACAGTTGTTGTTACTGATGAATTGAGAGGCACATGCACTGCTCTGATCACTTCCCCAGTCTGCCTGAAATCTGGAGTTACACAGAGAATCTGCCAGTGGGGTGATTTCTGCCATATTTATATGTATTTTTCATACATACCTCTTCACTCAAAAAGTGCAAAAAGCATTAACATGGGTGTACTAGCTGTGGGCAAATACATAAAGAAAACCTAAGCTTAAATAATGTCAAGATTACAGCAAAAAAGCAATAGCTCTGAATATTCTGATTAAGGCTGACAACCCAGTCTCAGCTCCTACAATTGTATTAAAATGAAATTTTAGTGCCAGAAGGCATAATGTGAAGACAGACAACTGGTTTAAAGCTTGATTTTTTTTCACTAGTTTATTATTATTTATTATAGTAAGGCTTGTTTTTCATATGTAATATTCATCTACAATTAGGTCTGCTATTAAAAAGGTGCTGTAGAGGGAGAATAGAGTGTGTGAGTCTGTAAGGGTAGCACTGAAAGAGCAGCATTAGTATGTGTTTAATAATGTATGGAGGCTGGAATTGTTTCATCATCACCCTGTCATTCAAAATGTTTCTGATACAGCCATTGATCTGACATCTCTTTCGTGGTTTAATAACGTGATTGATGCCTGAGTGAATATAATACAAAAACCTTTAGAAATGTAAAAACTGAGCAGTTTGATCACTGCTTTCAGTCCTTGTTGCTCGGCACTTCCACGTTTGGCCATGAGCAGCAATAGTCTGCCTCTTCAGTGGAAAAACTTGCTTTATTCTTTCTCCCCTACTTCTCATTTTTGAAGGAAGTTTGCTGTTCTGCGCTTTCTTGGTTGGGGTTTCCTTCCCTACCCGGTTAGCATCCATTTCAGATACCACTTGGGTTCCAGTTGCATTCAATAGTTTGAGGCAGCATTTGTTAGTCCTCATTGGCAGAGGGGTAACTCCAGCTTTTTCTCCCTCTCCTTTGGAACTGTGTTACTGTAGCCTTGTTTCATCTTAAACCTTTGAGGCCCACAGCAATGGGAGAGTAAATAGAAGCCGGTTTTTTTACTAAAACTGGTAGCTCAACTGGGGTACTTAATTGTTCTTCACACTTGCAGACAGTTCACTCCACTTTCAGTTTCTAATTTAGAAACATGATAGGCAAATTACAAAATAAGTCCTCCATTGCACTTTTTAAACAACATCAAAAACAATAAAAAATTCTTTAATTGTTCCAGATACTCTGTATAAAAAATGCAGTCAGGTGGAAGAATTGCATTGACATAATGTGAGATCCTGTTGTAACTTCAAACTACCCTAACTCAGCTTTCCTGGTTTATAGTATCACCGAAATTTCTCAGTGGAATAGCAGGCTTGTTATGCAGGTACATCAGTCTTATCTTTCACTTTGTTAGTTCTTTTTGTTGCCAGCAAAGCTTGATGATATCTCCAGAACCCTTCAACGGAACAACAAGCTTGTTATAAGTTTTTTATCTTTTATTTCCTTTGGATACTCCGTGGTCACCAGTGGTTTAAAATGTCACCTGAAGGCCTCAGCAGAATAACTGCTTTGTTAGATAGGGTTGTTTTTTTTCCTGTTTAATCTTCAATTCTGTTTGCAGATACTACAGCTACATGGAGCTGAAACATCATCACATTCCCCTCATGTTCAGATTCTTGTTCAAAAAGTACTCTCTGTTATTCTAATTGTATGTCACAAGGTCCTTGGAGAGCTACAGGAGCAAAGTTTCTTTGCAGTCTTGTGCCTTTCACGTTATCAGGTGTTAATCTTAGAGCTCTTTTATTTTATTTATTGACTGACAGTTTCAGTTACTCTTTGTGTGGAAAATATAGGACTGAAGCCATCACAAATGAAATAGCCTAGTTCAGGTTGAAACTAAGATCTTCCTTAACCATTTACTTAGCCAGGGTCCAGGGAAAATGCAAGTGGTTAGCAACATGGAACCGTCTGGGGCAGGAGATCCATTTAAGGAGAAATTATTCTGGTTGAAAAGGAGACGATCAGCATAAACTCTCTTGAGACTTATAAGAAACAAATAACTTCTCCTGCACCTTCCTTCCCAAACAGTCTCCTGAAAGGTAGCTCCAGTTTACCTCATGCATAATTTGAGATAAAAAAGGGGCACTCAGTGCAACTGGAAAGCACCAGATTCAAAGCAGTCAACAGAGAACAAAGAACTTGTACCATGAAGGATTTAATCAATCTGCAGAATTCACTGCCACTAAGTATTATTGAAACAAATAGTTTAACAATCTTAAAAAAAGATTCAGCATGTCTATATGGAAACATTTGTGGATGCAACAGCATTTTTTGTGGTAAAAGTTCTTAATTTGACAGTATAGGCTAAACACCTGCTCAGGTGAGCAAGGAAATATGTGATTTCTTCCCTTTTTGGACCATCTTGAAATTCCACAGACTCGTGTATGGCTTGGGCCCATCAGCTCTTGTGTAGATGAGACTCTTTCTACTCAACTGTTTCAGCATGGGTTCCACAATCTATGTTTGACCATAGCTGTGGTTAGATGGTATTTTTGAATGAATAGAGTGTATAAAACCATATTTCTGTAGTGTTCCCCCTTCTCTTCTGAACTCAGCTTTACTTTCCTGCCATTTGTTGGTAGTGGCTTACTGTTTGCCTTTATGTGCAAGTGTGCCAACCTTCAAAGCCACTGCCTGTCATAGGCAGGAAAGGAAAATGTAACAGGAGAATAAACACAGATGGAGGGAATTCCATTTTTGGTCCAAGCAGCACTTCATCTGAGCCCAGCAGGTCAGTAGCTTTTATTCTGTGTTAAATTTTACCTTCACATGACACTTCCACAAATGAACAAAGAGCTTTTGTTGAGGACTCCTTGCCTCTCTTTGACATATCAGCTACTGACTCAAAGTGACATTAGCCCAGGTTCCCTTTCAGAGAAGGAATCAACTCCCTGATTGTGGTGATAAAAATACACATCAACACAAAGCAACAGTGATGGATCAGCAAAGCAAAACGTATCAGCCAGAAGAGTCCTAACTAATATAACTTCATTTCCACAATCAAACTAACCTCATATAATTAATTTTCAGATTACATCACATAACTGTGAACTGGAACATTTAGAGGCTTGTTTCTGATATATTTTCTTAAATGTGACTGCTGCAGTTCTATTTTGTGATTTCTAGAAGTTCCACGTGGTGAATGGGAGTGTAGTTCAAAGCCACTTCTTCCAAACATGGGGTTTTTTTTATTTAGTGGTAGCCACGCAGTGCATATGAAATGAAATTTTTTATTTTGTAGTAATGAATAGAAATTTGGAAGCCATAAAACTGGTAGTGTTTGGCATATAGTTAGCAGTCCGCTGAATATCCCTTCCCAAAAGGCTCACCTATAGGCATACTCCCAGAAATTTTTGTTGATATCTCTGCTAGAGATGAGCCAAAATTGTGAACTCATTTTGCTAACTACTAGTAGATAATTCCCTTAATAACTTCAAAGTTTTAGAGGAAAAAAGATTATGTTCACACAATTTCATGTGAAATTGTGCTGATGCTACAAATGACAGGGCAGGCTTGGGGAGAGAAGTTGGGTTTAGTTTGACTTAGTTTGGCTTTAGTGATCTCCTTGTTTAACAGACAAGGGAAGTAGAAGAGAGGAACAAATAATGGTTTAAAAAACCTCTGAAGATAATTCTAGGTTTGAAACATCCTGCCACACCTACAAGTGACAAACTCAATAAAAGGTGGAAAACAAAAGTACTCTAAATGTCGAGGCTGTCTTCTGTATTTTCTTGCTGTCTTTCTCTTTTGCAAATGTGTTTTCCATTTTTCAATCATGAACAGACCTTTTTGCCTTATGAGAATGAAAACTGTTTTTATTGTCCTGCCTGTGTTTAAAGAAGTCTCAGGTCTCAGGTAATTCTGACAGAAACGATGGATATGGATTTCCAGAGAAGTAATAAATCCAAATATAAATGGTGCAGACAAACTCTGTGGGGTCTCTGTAATACAAGGCAAGTTTGAGGATCTTAGGGAGGTAAAGGGTATTTTTCAAAACTGTGAAAAGCAAGAAGTGTCTCCCAGAGGTGCTACTTCCACAGCCTTTCTCTGCCGAGAGCTGTGAAACAGTCCTGTGGTCACATCTCCACAAGTACAAGTGCACATAAGCTCAGCAAGAAGTCTTGGAATACTTGAAGGGGCTGTATCCTCAGTGGAAAAGAACAACATGATAAATTATATGGAAAAACAAATAGTTTCTGCTAAGTAATGTTTCAGTGCTTCACATAATATCATTTTGGTCTAAAGTGAAGCACTTGAATTGTATCAGCTTCAAACACAGTGTAAACTTTAGCTGAAAGAAAAGGGCATGAGTGTGAAAGACAACAGTAACTTACAGTGTAGGTGCATGAAGGGTATCCATGGAAAGGAGAGGAAATTTTAGTGGTGTTCATATCCTTTCATAAGGATATGAAAGTAGAATAGGGAAAGCATAACTTTAGTATGTTGCAGAAATTGGTAATATGTGAAGAGCTAAACTAGTGTTTGAAATGAAGCATAGAAAGTTCATTGTTTGGGACATCTAGAACTCAACTGGGCTGAACACTTTAAAATCCACAGGAGGGACTTTCAGGTGTTAACACAAAACCAGAGCAGTGGCTAATAGCCTTTTTGCATCTCCAACGTCTGTTTTTCATCACAAAGAAATACTGATATTTTTGTTCAAAACAAATAATAATAATTTAATTTTTATTTTCTATTCATTTAAGTACTGAGAATTCAAGAAATTATAAAAACTTTTAAAAATGTTTACTGAGCATGGTGTACCAAGACTCAGAAAAGAGCTGTGTATAAAAATAACATTTTATTTACAATGTCTGAGGTCTACACAATCAAAGAGTAAACATAAGTTGCAACTGACCATTCACAGTATCCACTTACTAAAAAACATTTGTGCCCAAGAGGTAAGATTGACTCATTTCAACATGTGTTGAGTGATTAGTAAGTGTACTGCTTGTTTTGGCTTCTTTTTTTTTTTTTCCGATGGGATGAGTACATTTTGTTAAGCGAGATGTTTCTGCTCTGAGCAGCAACCTTTGAATTACATTTCCAGTGTTCTCTCACAGGGGAAACTTTAATTCCAGGGGCACTGGGACTTCACAGAAACACTAGATTGCAGATGTTGCAGTGTTTCAGAAGGTGATACATTGCCACATTATTGAAAACACATACAATGGAATTGAAAGTGAATTTAATCTGAAGGATGTTCAGTATTTTTTTTATTTTAATCACAGTGGCAGAAATAACATAACCTGTGTATTGGACAAAGGCCTAGACCTGCAGATGCTCGCAAAAATAATATTCTGTTGAATTTCACTGCCTTCTCCTATATTGTATCCCACTGAATTTCATCTCTCAGTGCCTTTTACAGTTAATCCACATGGCTTATCAGATGGTTGACAAGCTGGTAGCCCAAAGGTTTAGACTTCCTGTAAGACAAATTACCAGCACTTTTGAGGTAGCTTTCTTATTTTCTTCTGGAAAGAGCAGCCTGTTCAGGGTTCACTCATTTGTGAAGCAAGGTTAAATGAAGGAGCTAAAGGTACAGTCCTTATACATTGTGTAAGATGCTGGGATCCTTTATATACAGTGATTTCAGCCTGAAGTTCTCAGAAAAGGGTAAGCTTTGTTCAAATGATTTACAATTCCATAGGGAGCTGCTGATGGCAATAACCTCTGTGCCCTCTGATGGTATTTTATTATCTGTGAGTTATGGGTGATTCTGTGTCAGAACTATGAGGCTGTAGAATCCTCTTGCTCCTAAAAGACTCAATTTGGGAGGAGAGTTCTGCTCTACCTAATATTTACTATGAAATAGCTCAGTCAGCACATTTCATTGAGCTGTAGCAAGGGGTTTGAGAGCAGCTGCGTTGAGTGAATTTGGGAGTTTGCTGAATTGAATTGTTTTTCTAGCAAGGCGATGAACTGTTGAACACAGCAGATTTCTACTGTGTGGCAGAGGTGAACTGCACCACATCAGGTTGGGTCCAGGGAGTGCTTGTATCTCAGAGGCACATCCTTTTCTGGTCCCAGGAAGGACAGCTCTATCCTTCGTGATATTTTATGGCTTTTGAATGTGATAGGCACACCTGTAAGCTTCTAATTTTGTCTTTTTAATTTTAGTAGTTGTAATACAGCAACAGACACTTTCTTAAGACTTCAGTATCTAAATGTCCAAATTATTGTGCATTTGCCAACCTCAACTCCCTGTTTTCCTTTGCTGTGTTTCCCCTGGGGGTTTCCCTTAAATCAGTATAATATTTATATCACACAAACTTATTTCACTGATAAAAAAACTTCATGCTGTTTGTGTTCTCTGGCTTGTGAACCACAGCTGTGTGCAGGGTTAGCCGTATAGACTAAAGGTGCTATGATTTTCAAACTGATTTTTTTTTTTAACCACTCAGGCACCTGAGTGCTCCCTTCCTCCTGTTTATTGTCATTCTGCTCTGCTGCCAGTCCTGTCCACCTAAAACAACTGCACTAGACTAAAAAATGAGTTGTATTTGTTCTTTTTTCAGTGGCCATTTTTGACAGTGCAAATCAGAGTGACAAGAATACAGTAACAAAGTGAAGTGAGTATTTGGTTATGATGGTATTCCCACAGATAACCTTGGCTAGTTTATCCACAGAATCCAAATTGGTGTTCAAAATTTTAGTGCTCAAAGATAATTTTTTAACGAAAGTTATTTTGCTGCCTTTCTTTTAACGTGCAGGTACTCCTAACTAGCTTTAGTAGGACTGATTTCCTCAGAAGATAATTGACTTATCTCAGAATCTTTAATGTTCTGGGACTAAATGGCTGTTTCATCAAAGTGGCCATAATTTGATTGATTGCTTTTATTTTCCTATACATGTTCTAGAAGATTATTGTATTACACAAAGTTCGTTCGTAACTAAATGCAAGTAGCAACAACTTCAGATTTCCTTGATGTGTTATGGGACATGGGGAAATAGTTAGTTGCAAAAAAATCCATTCAGTATGTGGCCATTGGTTGAAGAAGGTTTCCTTATTTTATTTGTATAACTTGTGCCAGAACTAGATTGAGTGCAGAAGTCCACTGACCTTCTTGAAATTTCTATCGTTTGTTTAAAACTGAATGAAACAAAGTTGGAAATCAGAAAATGATTGATGAAAAAATTTAAAGTAATTAACCTGAAACAGAAGGCAAAGAAAAGAATAATACATTTCAAGGCTTATAAATCCACTTTTCTCTTTCATTAATTTTCATACAAATGTCATGAGCGGTGTTATATTTTCTTGTGTTTCAAAAGAGAAAAATATGGCTTAAGCATTATGGCATCATCTTGAGTTTATTTTTAATATTAGAATTTTTACTTTATTGCATACACTATTGGATATGTGTTCCAAGGAATGCTTGTATATATGATTGCAATTACAAATCTGGCACAGAAGTATAAAGTATTAGTGTCTCTGGTCTGTAATTATTCTACAGAGATCTTTGCAGGCAGAGCTGGTCCCATTGTAAACTAAGAAATTGCAGTACTTACGATTAGTTTGAAGCACTTCTTTTTTAGGCAGTTCAGTTTATGGAGCTGTAGAGTTTCTATGGAAGTATTTTAACTCCATCTGCACATATCTTGCAGATTTCTGCCAAACATTTCTTCTCTTTTTTTTCCTTCCTTTTTTCCTGAATACAAATTATGCAGGAAGGAATCTATAGCATTTGCTATTTGTTCCAAATACAACAGGACTCCAGTCTTTTCAGAGACATCCTGAGGCAGGAACATCTGACAAGTAACAACAGCAGCACCTATTTTGCATTCTCATGGTGCTTTAAAAATATTAATTAAACCTTATAGCATCACTTAAATAAATAACCAAATTAATGTGAGGCCTTCAAGGTAAATGACCTCCATACAGTGTAGTTTTTCTTATAGTACGGACAGCAGCTCCTGTTCCAAACCCAGGGATGGCTCAGCTGTACATTTAAGGTGAAGCCCAGAGTCTAGGTGTGATGGACTGTCATAAGCTGTTCTAATTGGCCCGTCCTTCTCAGTAAGAAAAGAGAACATTTTACCAGTTCTAGTTAGATTTGGCTTTACTGCCTAGCAGTGAAACTTAATTGCTTCTCACTGAATAGTCTGTAATAATCTCTCCTCTATAGTAATAATAATGAAAAATATTTTAAACTAGAAGTTTGCAGTTAACTCAGTGTTCTAAGTTCCCATACCAAATTGTATCATGAATGTCAAATGTATTTTGGCATGCATATTTTCTTGAGTTCACTAGCAGCATGGACAGCTGTGTCATGGTGGTTGTATTTAATGTTTTTAATCTTGCTCTGTTTTCATCTTCACGCTCTGTGTAGTATTTCTCATGATCTTCACAACAAGCAAAAAGTTCCAGTCCTGAGGCAAGGATGACAGTTAAGCAGATGCTGTTTCAGTTCACAATTACAATTCCTTCAAGGCTATTAGGGGATATTACAGCTGGGCAGGCTGGCAAACCATCCCCCACACACCCTCCATCTGAAGATTAAATTCATTGTCAGTGACATCAGCCACTGAGAGGAATCTGCAAATGCCCTTATTCAGCTTCAGGAACAGCCAGTTTTATACTTTCCTAGTGTTAACTCTGCTAATTTGTATTTTAAGAGTGCGGCCTGTGAGTTCAGTGTACCACTTGTATGTCAGCAGTGATCCTTCTTCATAAGGTGAATCATGCAAAGTCCTATGGCTTTAGAGTGTTGATATAAATTTATGTGATGGAAAAATGGCTACCTTGTCATCTCTGTCATATTCTTGGACAAGAAAATCTGTGGTGCAGTTAGGACTTTGTCCACTGCAAATATTTGCATAGCACTTAAACATTTTTTTTATATATTATGTGTAAAAGGAAAGCAGAAGGGGAACATTATGCTGATCAATGAGTGCCAATGCAAAATGAAGATATCTGAGCTCTCCAGTCAGTCTATGTGCCAGAGCCAGAAGTGCATCAAAGAACCAGAATGAACAACCTAGCCTAGAAATAGATATTCTGCAAGATCCTCCTGAGAAGAACAATACTCTGAATGGGCTGTGGCATTTAGAAGAGGCCAGGGTTGCTTGCCTGTACAGGCTGGGGTGCATTTGTTCAGCATTTGTTCCTTTTTCGCATGATTGGAGCAGAGGGATCAGAAGAGTTCACTTGAGAGCTCCTGTTGGGGCCTGTGTGGAATTATTTTAAATATATGCCTTTAAGGAAAACTAAAGATGATTGTATTTGTTTGATAGCTGTAGATGGACTTCCTCAGCTGTGGTTCTTATTTTTTTTCCAACACTGTGTGTAGCATCCATGCCTTGTCACCAGTAACATTTAAGAGAAATACGTCTCTTAGCTTTGCCTCCTGATCTCCTGATGAAGAGAAGGGTTGAAGATGCGCTTTTAAATCTTATGAGGGAAAGTGTTACAGTGCTTTTTCAGTTCTCAAGTGGATCTATCTGAAGTACTCTCAAGTATCTGTAAAGAATCAGTGGTGTCCTACAGAGGAAAGCTAGATGCCCTAATACAGATTTGGGAGAGTGCATGTGACTGTCTCTCCTGCTGGCCTTACCAGTTGTTATAGTTTTGCTGTAATTGACAGTAATGTTTCCTTAATCTGGAATTCCATTTGAGAGGATGTAGTGTGGTAGAATTTTTGTCAGTTTTAATGTTCATGAGTGATTTATAATATTCTGTGAAATTAATATATTATTTAAAGTGTGTCTACAGCTCTGACTATGCATTGTGACACAATCAAAGGATCTTGTTCTCTCTCAGAACATGCATCTCCAAGCTCTATTCATTTTCTTTGCCAGCATTTATGTGGAGCATCTATCTTGTACCATTTTCAAGCTGTAACTATGCAGCCACTGAAAAAGGAATGAAAAATTGTCTCTAAATTTTGTATTTCATTCAAGTATAAATTTGAAAAAGTTCTGTGCCATCAGGATTAAACACGTAGGAATTGCATATTGAACCATCTTAGAGGATATTCCAGACTATCCTTCTGTAAACTGAGCAGTGCATCTCTTGGTACAATTTTTTCTTTCCTCTCCTTTACAATGAGTAGCTCACTGGTCTACAGCCTTTCCCTTCTCTCACTTGAAAAGGTTTTTAAATGTGTACCCCTGCAAAACCTTCCTTAAAGCCAGTCATGACTGTGAGTTTTCTCTTTTCTATTTTCCCTTTGCCCAGCCTTGTCTTTCTTTATCTTGAATTTGCCTTTGGGGCCAGACTTACCCATGTTTCTGAGCTGGATGCAAAGTTTCTCAACCCCTCACTTCCTAGGTCTGCTCCCACCCCAGGGAAGCACAACCTGTGGTGTGCTAGTGCTTGTGAGTGCCACAGTAATACATTGCCTGGATGAGAGCTGACAGTGCTCTGAGAAATATGACAGTACCTCTGCCCTTGATCAGGCTTCCCATTTGAAAGTTTTCATTTTGGTAATTACATCCTTCCCAGATAGTAGCCCTTGTCATTGATCATACTAATATCATTATAACTGATTCCTGTAAGTCACCTTTTAAAGACACTTTCTATGGTTTCTTTTCCCCCTATATCTTCTTCCTCTGCAGTCACAGGATAAGACTTTTTCTGTCTACCCTTCATCTGATTGATTAGAAATGCCAAATACTTCCTTTATGTATGGCCTGGTAATATACACATCACATTTCTTCCCTTGGGATCTTAATCAGAACAAGTAATGGCCTTTAGCTTTTCTCATTAGCAAAATGGAAAAGCACCATACCCAATCCATTAGAAATACAGCATTGTAATATGAATTTATAGGAAAATGGCTGCATGCCAGCAGACATGGAGTGAGTTTACCTTAAAGAATTTTCAGGGGAAAAAAAAAAAGGACAAAAAGTCACCCTTTCTGTCTGGCTAGCAAACATTTTGAGCCATAACTTATCATGCCTGTCTGTCAGGCATTTTGCTGTTGCTCCTTAAGTGCTGTTTGGACATCTCTGTCATATAAAAGGCATTCATAAGGAGGAAATATGGGTGTTTCTACATGTATTAATGTCTTCCCCGATGCTGATTCCCTTCCTGGATTATTCTCCTCATATTCTCTTTTACAATTAGAGAGAGGGGAGGAAGGTGGGAAGATTTTGTTGTTTTGCTTTGCTTTTAATGTGCTAATCTGAAAAAATGTATCAAGAGCAACCATTACAGCATACTCGTCTATCAAGCTGAGACTGCTGCTATGCTTTTTTTAGCCCTGTCTAAAGCTATTTACAATCAGTACACTGAAAGCGAGGACAAGACTGATTAACAGGTTTTTTTCTCCAATGATGTGAATTGCTTTTCACTTGGCCTGGTCTTTATTAGCCCTAAAAATTATTAAAATTCATACACCAGCATTGAAAACTTTCAGTGCTTATGTTTTCCAGAACTGTAAGAAGGTGTTAAAGGACAAATCCATACCAAATGATAATTGTATATAATTTGAATGCATATGAGCTGACTGTCTCCTGTGGAAAGCTAGCACTGAAAGAACACAAAGAACAGCCTTGGAATGCTGCTATTCCGCCAGCACTAAGACACATCTGTTTTGCTGGCCCCTTCAAGCATTGCTCGTGTTATTCCTGGTCAAATAAGTACTAAGTACACCCATAAAGCTATATTTAATAGTGTCTTATGAAAAATGGGCTCTTGCATTTTTTTTTTCAAACAAACCTGAGGTTTCCTAATTGTTAAGTTGCTCACCTGTACAAATTGAGAGTCAAAGCTGGAGCATCAAGATTGCATGCTTGGCTACTTCACTTATGGTTCATCAGCTGCGTTGATCACACTTTCCCAACAAAAAAGAGTGTCCCACTACAAGGTAAAGAAAATAGTATAGTAAAAGACCTGCAGTAGTCAAAAATGGGAGGCATTCTAAAGGGACCTCTTTAGGAGGGGAATTACTTATTAGATGACAAGACAGGAAGGCTTAAGGCAAGGAGGGATGACTATTTTTTGAAGTATTGGGATTTTTTTTTCCTTCTTTGATCTTCTGTTTTATTCTTCTGCTGGTTCTTGTTGGGTTTTTTGTTTTGGTTTTTTTTATTTTATTTTATTTTTTGGTATCTTTCCTTCTTCCTTCCTTCCTCCCCTCATCATTTGGATGAAACAATGAGAAATTAGGAGAGATTCTGTGTAATTTTTACCATGCTGTAAATTTAGGAGTTCAACATTGTTGGCAGATCGTTACATGGTAGATAAGCTGATGACATAGCAGTATAGCCAGCACTCTGCTGAAAAACAAGGTTTCTCCTTTGGTTTTACAGCCCTATTGCTGATATGATCTGATGTGTCTCAGAGATCCTCCCACCGCTGCTAATTAACATACTTAGGGACAGACTTTAATATTCTTACTCAGTCACACTCTATCAGTAGGGCATTGACTTTAATTTTAAGGGGACCCTTCTCCCATACGAATTTCAAGAGTTTGTGGAAAGCAGGAAAAGGAAGTCTTACCCAAAAATGCTTACTGTTACCACCTTCCACAGCCCTGCCATGTGTGCCATGCTAATGATCATGGAAATCTATTTAAAGATTTTGACACAACGATTTTTATGCTAATGAGAAGCAGTATTTTGTACTGCATCACTTTAAAACACTTCACCCTAAATGTATTGAAGTTGGCACCAGCCTTTAAAGGTTAATATTCTTTATTATCCCCACCCCATCCAAATATGAATGTGCCTGATCCTTTTGCTCAAGTTACAGATAGAAAAACAGTTGGCTGAGCAACATTCATAGTTTTCAGTTTGTGGGAAATAATTTCTGTGAAATTTGGTTTCATTCTGATTCATCTTTTAAAAACTCAGAACAAACCAGAAAGATTCTCCCACAAGCCAGAAATTCCAAACAAAAACTAATTTTCAGAAACAGTGCCTCATGCCAATACAAAATATAGTCCATGAGATCTTGGCAGCTGCCAACTGGTTTAAATGTCCATCTTGGTTTCTGTCCTGCTCCATGTCAGCTTTCAGGCAGCAGCTGCAAAACGCTCCCAGGATTTCATGTTCCAGAGCAGCCTCACCATGTCCGATGCTTTGGGCAGGCTTCCAGACCTCCTAATGAGTCGGTTTACAGGTCTGCTTACTGAGGGCCAGATTAGTCCGCGAGCCAAGTCAGAAAACCCCAGGAATGTTGTTTTGGGCAGACAACTTAGTGGGATTGTCCTGCAAGAAAAACAGGGCACTGGCTTCAAGACTGAAGAGGGACTGCCAGTTTCCAGCTGTGTAGGGAGAGGCAAGGAAATCACAGAGCTTCACCTGAGGACCCATATGAAAGCAGGGCTCTTGGGGCTTGCAAACTCCCGGTTCAACCACACCAACTCTGTGTTGAGCTGCCTGGAAAGCCGGAGTGCATGATTTGCAGGACATTTATCCACACACACCCAACAGCAGGCTGATTTTCCTTGTATCCATAGGCATAAGGGCCCAGCATTTCCCAGAAGGAATGTGTTTGCCCCTGCCTAAGCTTGGACTTGCATGTTCACCATCAATTCAGGAAGGCCAGCTTTCAAGGCATCCCTAATGTCACAGTTGGCTTCCAGTGTAAGCCCCAAGAGGTGATGTCTCCAAGGTATTTCATGCTCACTGAACTGGAAAGTTCTCCTCCATCTCTGGATGCAGGGTACTGGTGAACAGCAGCCTCTTTTATGAAATATTGAAATGGTCCATTCCCTTCCCTTTCCTGCCCTGTCCTCCCTTCCCACAGTGATACCTTTCATTACAGTTAGCCAAATATTTTGGATTCTAGTGATCTTTTAGAGGCAAAGGACTGAGCAATATCATGCTTCAGCTACTCTTAGCAACATCCAAGGTGTACTTTGGTGGTATAATTCTATTATCTTACTACCTTTCATCTGTCCAGCATGACTGCCCTTTCATGCAGGAGGTGTTGAAATTCTTCCTGTTTCCAGGATAATTAGAAATACTAATATTAAGGTGACTTTTTTTCTGGTTTTGCTGTTCTTTTTGGTTTGGTTTAGCTTCTAAGTAATTGTCCTGGCTTTCATCTGCTTTATTCTTGGACATTTGGCCCACGAGCTGTTATCTCTCATCTGAAAGAGCAATGGAAGATATATATGATTGATGAGCAACTGTTATTTAACAAGTCTAAGCAGTTCTCCTTTTGTTTTAACAACTTTATCCATACAGTATGAACATTTGCACACAGTAGTCTGCTTCTCTTTAGACTCTTCTAATTCATGGAGGTTTATTAGCATCTAGAAGACATGTTTACCTCTAGAAAACAATTATTTGTTCATATAAATGGATATATTATTAATAATAGCTTAATGTGCTCATACGTTAAGACATTCACTGACACATTTCATTTTTTTTACTTATGTTGAAAATATTAAAATGTACAGATCAGTCTTCATCTTTCTAGTAGCCATTCATCAGGGACTAATCGAAAGAATTGCATTTAGATGAAAATTCCTCAGAATTTCCAACTAAGGGGGTGCATAGGGATTTTTTTTATACCAGAAGCCACAGTTGTAATTCCGCTACATCACCCCTTTATTCTTCAATATACAGGATCTGAAAGAAGAATATAAATGTGACAGTCTCAGTGATTATGGACCCTGGTTGACCAAGACTGATGCAGTATACTCTTATGTTATGATACAGTCACTATACCCTGGTTTTATATAGGGTGCTGCAGACAGGACTGTAATAAATCATGCACTAACCCATGCTCAAAAACTTGCCCCGGAGAGCTCATAATGTGCATTCATAGAACAGGTACATAGAGGGTATTAGCAAAAAAATAAGAATGCCCCTTTTGTAGAGAAATGGATAAGAACTGAAGAATTAAGAATTGAAAGTACAACAAATTGCCAGGTCTTTGTTTTAAGCACAGGAGAAGTCTTCCTTTCTTGCAAATGCATCCGTCAGACACATGGCATTATTCACATTATGCAAAAAAGCAGTTTTCACATCTTGGAGCTATTTGTATGTGCAGTCATACATGGACAATCAGTTTACATTTCTCAACAGCCTCCATGGATCCCTGCCTACAATGGAGGCTTTGTCAAAAGGAAGAGTGAAAATATCATGGGACTAGGTACACTCGCATGGACTGCAAGGATCATTGGCACCCTTAGGTCAAGTTCCTAAAAGAAGTTTTCACTTAATGAAAGATATAATCAGAATGGGAACTTATTTTCACATCCTGATGAGTTTTCCTTGTTTTTCACCCTTTTCACATATTGATGAGATATCAGAAGTGGTTTGAGACTTTTACTGAGTTCATCTGTAGTGCTACCCTTCAGACTCTAAAAAGTGGTTAAAGTGAATAACCCAGTTTTTTGTTAATCTGTTTATACTGCTTGCATTTATTACAGTTTTTACAAAATCTATGCTAGTGAAAGCATGGTGCACAGCTGTATGTGGGGATCTGACTGTTCTCATGTTTATTTACTCTAAATAGTCTTTATCTGATTAGTCCTGATCACTCTGCTTTAGTAGCAGGACTGAATTTCAGAAAGAAGAAAAGACCTGTTAGCTATGAGGAGGGGTTAGCTCATCTGCACTTTTTCTTCTATACCTTTGTATTACTCTGATTTCCAAAGATAGGGATTTGTGAAGGCTGTTTAGAACTCCTGAAGAGAAAAGGAGATTAGTTTGCAAATATAGTTCTTGAAGTTATTATTCTCTCTACCTTCATTTAACTTGCTCAGAGAATTAGGTAACATCTCATTAGAAAGGTTGAAAGGGAATTGATAGCTAGCATTCCTAAATACATTTGTATTACTGAGCAGCAGGGAAGGAATGTTAAATCCGGTAAAGATTTCTATTCTCTGCCTGAACAATGAGTGCAGTGGCCCAGCGATGGGATTCTGTTGAATGACAGTACTGTTCTTGATAGGACTATGGTAATCGTGTGGTAAAATGCAATTATATTATTATATTTTAGGCCTGGCTGATAATTATTAGCAAAATTATTGTAATATATGCAAAAACTTCGTATCATTTATTCTCCCATTCTTTAATTGGGAGAAAGTGAAATTAATAACAGCCATTGAATAAGTACAGGATTGAGCTGGAAAATGAGAATGCTTCTGGGTAGCAAAAGATATTTTAAGTTTAAAGTAAAAACTGTGGCAGCTGGATATTGTATTTCATTGAACTGCCACTGGCGCTGATGAACTAGATGGTCCTTTTCTCTTCCTGAGTTCCTACATCTCCATGCCAGACTATGGGATAACAGGACACAGCAAGACAATGTTCTTTTCTATTGGAGAACAGGGTATTTTCAAATGAGAAGGTGGAACAGGAGAGAAAAAAGCAGCAGTTTTATTCTATATTTCATTACGGTTATAACCACTTAAAAATGGTCAAAGAGAGACTCAATTTTTGTTCTTTGCGGGGAAAGAGATTTGAAAGTGGGAGGGCAGGTTTCCTTCATGGGGTTAAAAAAAAAAAAAAGATGGTAAAAATAAATTCAGCCAACAGACTCATTTCCTTCAGTTTTCGAGCAATGCAAATGTTTTCACAAAATTCTGTTAGTGATGCAGTGTCTAGACTTCTCAGATGGTTTAAAAAAAAAAAAAAAGAAAAAAGACAAAAACAAGTGCTGGCATTAATTCTGGGAATCCTGAAAAGCTAAGTCATTATCACTGTGCTATAGCTCATGCGGTGATATGAAACCACAAACAATCATTGAAGACCAGACTCTGGAATCCTTGCTTATTTAAGATACATGGTTTAGCATTTGCTCACGTAAGACATCCCGTTTAATCTCCCTTCAGCAGGCTGCAGTGGTGTGAATGCTTACCTGCACGTCCTGGTGCGAGGCTTCTGCACTTTGGCTCTCACCTTGACTGAAAAGGCTCTGTGCCTTCTCAGGAACATGAAGGCTGATGAAATAAGGAAAGAAATATTTGATTCTTGGAACAGATATACATTTGTATAAAACCAGAGCAAAACACCAGGAAACAGCATTTGCACATAGAAGTTAAAAAAGGATTCTTTTACCTTTTTTCTTTGCTCATTGCCCTTTGTCCTTAGTATGCGTACTAACTCTGAGTGTTGTTTGAGGTTTCTAAATTTACTGGAAACTTATCTGTTACTATCTCATTTTGTAAATTCTTTTTTGTTTTCTTTAGACCAGGAAACTTATTCAGCGTTGATCAGGTTGTTAACTGTTGTCATTCTGTAAAATCTCACAGTACTCACAGTGACCAAGAGAGTTAATGCATCTGCAGCAGCCTCCATCTAATCACAGCTGTGTTATTTTACAGGCAACTAGGCCTATAAATAGAACTGAACTTTAGAGTGGTTTCTTATACGTTCTGTTAATGATGGCCTTCAGAATTTAAACAGAGTGTACAGCGAAAGTCTTCTGGTGATGTAAATGAAATAGTTTGGTCTTGCAAGAAGCACTCTTTCAGGCCCTGTCTCAGTTGAAATTCAGTAACTAATGGCTGGTGTAAGGGGTGTTTGCTATGTACCTCAGATGTTAGGCAGTTGCCTGACTCTGCATTAACCTGGGCCCAAGGCTTACTAGGGCAGATGAATAAATGAACATTACCTGTGCCATAGTCTCAATGTAAAAGCTCCTGTAAATTCCCTGCAGGTGACTCAGCTCCACCTTTGATGGGTAAACCATATTATCCTACTGCAACATGCTCCCGCACTCTGTCGAGTACAGGCAGCTGCCTTCCTCCTGTTTTTTATTTCCCAATGCCTGTCACCTTTATGGGTTTAGTGTTTGCTGCAGGCTTAACATGCTTCTTGCTGGAGCCAGGCTGGGATACCCCACTGTTTGCGGATCTCTTAAGAACTGATGTTGTTCTCTGAATTAAACATGATCCTTCTCGAAGGATCTCATTTTGTCCCCTCAACCCACCTCCTCCTTTGTTACCTACTTTCGTTTAACTCTTTCTAGTCACAGAGGGTAGTATCTGAAAGGAGAGCAGAGGTTTAAGTGTACATTAATACGCTCTCATTTTCTAGCTATTTGTTTTTGCACACGTTTAAGTAGTTTCCTAATGGTAAAAACTAAAAATCCCATTGGAAAAAGTGTGAGTAGAATTGTTAATGTAGCATATAGACTAAATTGGTACCCTGATAAGTGCAGTCTGAATTAAGCAGTCGGGCATCATAAAGCATGAATTATAACACTGCACATCTTCACTGCTGAGAACATGAATTCTGTGTACTGTATGAAGAAAATAATAGTTTAAAAGCAAATTAAGAACATGTTGCCACCAGCAATGTATTCTTGTTCTGTAGTAGAAATTACCAGCTTTTAAAGGATCAGAGTGCCGAAAAAAGCTCCCTTATACCCTCCAGATCTATCATCTGTGCCTGTAGAGTCACTATTCATTCTACTGTCAGAAATAAGCAGCTTCTGCTTTTAGACCCACAAAGCCTGTACAGTTGTGGAAGAATGAACGGTGCTTTCTTCTGCCTTGCACATACTTTGTTGAATGACCGATCACATTACAGCTCCAGAATCCTTAATCCTGATGGAAACATGACAAAGAAAGAATGCATTTGGATTTTTCAGATTTTCTCATTTCAGTGCTCACAATACTAATATTTAGTGGATTTAGGTGGGTGCTGCTGAGCTAAGCATGTGAGTCATGCTGTCTCTGTTTCAGACATATGTGTGGGTAAAGAACTGTAGTGAGTGCAGTTCGTGGAGAAAATAAATCTCAATGACGGTCTTCTGACATAGATGACTTCTTTGTTTGCCATCTGCCTACTACCAAGCTACAAGAGTTTCTTGAGGTAGATGAGAAGCCATATGCAAAGTATGTCTGTCTACAGGAACTGTGATCCAAATGGAGCTGTGTTACAACAAAGTCCCTCAGCTAAGGGATGTCCCTAGACCAGAATTTTCATCCTGGTTAGTCTTAAACTGAGTAGATGTAAAATGTTTAACTTTTCTTTAAATCTCAAAATAATTTCTGAAGCTCTTTTCCACCTCCCAGTGTGGGCTGTCCTCACTCTAAGACATCCAGAGCA
Source organism: Amblyornis subalaris (assembly GCA_018881555.1). Taxonomy (NCBI): domain Eukaryota; kingdom Metazoa; phylum Chordata; class Aves; order Passeriformes; family Ptilonorhynchidae; genus Amblyornis; species Amblyornis subalaris. Next base: position 6,241,358 of record JACAXG010000039.1, read on the forward strand.
CATTTTTTTATAGAATAGCTAGGTAAAGTGTCTGGGGGACCCAGGGAGAGACACAGATTCCAGTGGGCTCAGAGTCTGCTGGGTATGGAAGCTACTGAACTGTGATGTTCAGGAAGCTTTTTGCTAAACAACCAACTGTGAATATTCATGACAAGGAGTTCAACTCTTGCATTATCCAAGAGTATCCATTGATGTAAGTATCGACACTGACATTGTGCCTTAGCACTATGTAATCTTTATTTATCCTGTGAGATCAGAGAATTAGGATTATGTAGTTCACAAAGGAAAGAAATACATGTAAACTTGATTGAGCTAATGTCAGTTATAATGAAAATTAATCTATCTCCTTTTTCATTACACCGTTAGTAAACAAACTAAACTAAAGCAGCTTCTCAGCACTAGGTTTCCCATGATAGAAACTGATCCAGCAGGGCAGACACTCCTGAATTCATGTGGTCTCAGCTGGGACTCCCTGTGCTGCATGTGAGGGGACTTTAGATACTAGACACCAATTATGTGTCTCTCAGAACTAAGCCATAGTTGCTCCTTACAGCTTGATAAAGATTTTTACAGAAGCCTCCATGAATCTGTAAGTGAGACCCTGGAGACTGAGAATCAGTTCCAAAGCCCAGTAACATGTTTAATTGTCGACCCAATAACTCTTTCCTGAGATGATGAGGGTATCTTTACATTCATTAAGATGAAGAAATTAAATATGTTTGGACATTCCACTGGAGGGCACAATACATGTACCTGTAACACAGACCACCGCTGCTGTGTGGTCAAGGGCCAGTTGCTAAGCAGCAGTACTCTCTAGCATTGAGTCTTGGCTAATTTTTCCTAGAACCAAATTCTTTGCCACAAATACTATGATTTCACTTGTGCCATTGGTGGAACTAATTTGGCCCACAGCATTTTTCTTTTTAATTGTAGAACTCTAAAGGATTTATCAAAAAAATTGAACCACCATTAGAGGAGACATTTAGACAAGCAAAATGTTATATACAGGGGAGAAGTCATGCTCCTACAGTTCTCCAGGGAGTCTGGAAGTAACTAGATAGCTTTGGTATCCAGCACGTTAAATCAATGCTGTTTGGCTGAATCCAGTTAAAATTCCTGCAAAAAAATTAAACTGGGAGAGTGTGAGGTGGTGTGAGTATCTGAAAAGATCAGGGCAAGCAGGCTTTGGCTAGGGCCACCAGTGACACTCAAGTCAACAGTGCAGTATTCCTTAGAGATTGTCTAGTAGTGAAGGAAGAAACATGAAGTAGGCTGGCATGTCAGATCAAGATCTGCCTCAGGAGGAAAAAAATAGTGGAGTAAGAAACTGCACAACTACTGAGAGAAGTGCTTTCAGAGTCAGGGAAGACATCAGTTAATTCCCAAACAGTTTCAATTGTTGTGCTACAGAATTCAATGCCAAAGGATTTTGCAAAAAGTGGAGTGGTCTGAATTAAAAGACAGTTGAATATTTTGATATTTGTGTACTAAAACTCCTATGTGTTTGTGTGTAATGTAAGGGAATGGCAGACAACTGCATCTTATAAGAGTCTGAGTGTTGATCTTCTGCTAGGTTCAAGGAAGAAATCAGAGGAAGTCCAAGTTGAATTAGGCCACTTTATTATTTAAATTAACACTTTTAATTAAGATCTATATATATATTTGTCCAAGTGAAGCTAGACTGCATAGAAATGTTTAAAACCCTTGCAGGTCTTTGCAGAGCTCTAAGAATGAGTGCTTCAGGTTAATGTTAAATATTGACACATTTAGAACAATGCTGCACAACAGATGTCTTCCCAACATGTGACGGCAACATTACAAGGCAGAATGAATGGAGAGGAAGCAGCTCTGGAACACCCTGCTGTAACATTCTCCTTAGCTCTTAATCTGAAAGGCAGGAGAACAGCCCAAGTGTCCTGAGTACAATAGGCATAGTTGACCTAATGTTTTTGGTGGGTTAGCCTTCGTAAAAAACACTATTGAATTCAATTCTCTTTCTGAAGAACTAGGAAAAAGAGCTGCAGAAAAATATGGCCTGATAAAGGCACAGAGGCACCGGAGGCACTTTGCTCAAGTTAAGGAAAACACTATGAATTTTAGGAAAAAATATGGTAATGGCTTTCAACACCATATGCTGCTCATATTGCAACTATACATTCTGTCTCAATATGATCCTCACTTATTTTTTTGTAACAGAAAACAATTTCACTTAAATAATTTTTATTTTCTTCTACTTGAAAGAATACTTCAGAATTTAGCTATGAGATTCTTACATATGCTGTTGTCATTCCCTAAGACCTTTCTCCAGCATTGCTGCAGTCTGCACCCTACTTTGCAATTTCATAGTGCATGTTTGTGACAGGCATATCAAACCATCCAGTTAGTTTAGAATTGAGGTGAGAGAGTGCTTTAAATGTAAATTTTACTATAAACAGCGGAATAAAATCTTGCAAGCACTTCCTAGCTCTGCCAGGAAGCAAAGCTATATTTAACTCATTTTAAAATTCATCAAATACATTCTGGGCTGATTCAGATCTTTGGTGTGTCTTTGAAGATAACATGTAGTGGAAGTGTCATACAGTCAGTTGGGGGATTGGGCACATTCTGAGATTCTTGTCAGTGAAGACATGTAGTTAGGAGTGGATTGTAGAAAGAAAACTACATCTAGATCTGAGGACTTAATATTGATGCTTTATTTAAAAATTTGACCAATGACTTGCCTTCAGTTCAAGAGCTTTTTAAGTGCTGTATATAAAAAGATTAATGCCATAACAATGACAAAATTCACACGCACACATGAATTTTAAAAAAGATTGTCGTGTAGTACTTGGGGGAGACAGTATTTCAGAGAAGCTAATATAAAATGTTGCTATAATAATAATTTGCAGAAGTTTCAAAATGCATAGAAAAGATGCCTAGACAGTAAGAATAACCCATAAGAATTTAGCTAAGGTATCTGTGCACAAAAGGAGAAACTCCATATGGATCTTTCTCTTCCTTTATTTCTCCTGACTTGGATTGYACCTTTCTGCAGCTTTGTATCCATGTAAACTTAACTGCTGCTATTGACAGGGTTACATATAGACTGGAATAAACCTCTCAAATTTCATGCTTCATATTTTGTAGGTGTCATTAGGTAAGGTCAATAAGACTCCAAAAGATTGTTTAGACTGATTTGTATCTGTAACCACTAAATATATGTGTATGTGTATGTGTATGTGTATGTGTATGTGTATGTGTATGTGTATGTGTATGTGTATGTGTATGTGTATGTGTATGTGTATGGATATATATGCTGCTGTCATGTCTCCACTGGGGTTTTTGTAAGTACAAATAGGAGTCTCTCAATTTTAAAGAATGATCTGACTCTATGAGCAAGATATTTACTATTGCCTATATTCAGATATGACCTGACTTTGAAGTTCAAGATTACGTTTTTTAATAGCTGGGTAGGTTGTACTATTACCTCAAGTCCTTAATTAAAAGAAATAATATACTATACACTAACTAAAAAACTCTGAAGCAGTATCATGCTTCTAACATGGTTTTATGCATCTTAATTGTGGTTTTTTACTGTTATTTTGCTTTTGATTTGTTCTAGTACATGACTGCTGCTGCACCTATGCAAGGGACCTACATTCCCCAGTATACTCCTGTGCCTCCAACAGCTGTCCCTATTGAAGTAAGTTTATCTCCATCCATGAAAGTAGAGTGAAGGGGGAGCAGAACTCTTATCTATTATGCCTTCTTGCACCTGTTGTTTGAAAGGGGCCTAAAGTTTCATTATGGAGTGGTGGCTGGAACCTTCCAGCTTTTAAAATTAGGACTGCACATTTCTTTCTCTTTTTGTTTTCTTTCTTTCTTTCTTTTCCCTTCTTTTTTCTAACCCCTCTTTTTATTTTTTTAAATTATTTGCAAGGGCTCTTGTTTTGCATTAGTTTCATTGTACAGCAGGACATGGAATAAAACATCAGTGATTATGACTATTTTTTCCCCATGTACTTGGGAGGGAGATGGGAAGAGACAGGAAAACAAACCCAGCAGGCAGACCACGAAACCAAAAGAGATTTCAAGAAGAGAAGATTGCAAGAGGGTTTGATGCGGTCCTTAGCAAGCATAGGTAATTGCTGAAACATTTAGCCACCAGAAAAAGTGATTGAGCAATGGAAACCTTCCTCTTGTATATACAGACGTGGAGGATGCTGCACTGACTGAGTGCTTTTCATCCTTGAGGAAGGATTCGCTCCCTCCCTCCTTGGGGCTGAGTCATGCTGATGACAGTCTAATGAGTAAGTATTTACTCAACCCTGTAGACCACAAGCTGCTGGGAGAGCGTCAGCTTGGCCTCCACTTCTGTGAAGCTTCATAAGGGCAACTGAGCACAGCGAGAGGAAGGAGCCTTGGCATCCTCGTCCCTGTGTGTTTCTCTTTGGCACTGCCCTCTTTTATTAACAACTTCTGCCCTGCTCTGGGGTAAGGCAAGGAGTGCCAGGGTCTCTGTACTTCTGTCTTCGTCTGTGTGCACTTTGGATTTTGTGCTATTACTACTCTGTGTTTTGAGGACGTGAGTTAGTGGTACTGCTGACACGGCTTCACCAGCAGTCAAGTGGGCTTATCCTGTTTTCTCCTAGTTCTTTGCAATTATTCCCAAATAAGGTCCCACAGGAAAGGCTACTACTGTTCTGTCATACTGAGCTGGTCGTGTTTCAGTCCTTTTTGCCTCGGTATAGTTTTGCCCTAAGCCTCCTTTGTTTACAAATGCACTATGGGTGCCTCTTTTTGATTGCCATTCAGAAGGATAAATCGGGCAGATAGAAATCCTTATTAAAAGGAGATGATGGGATGGAGACTGGTTCATACAACAGGATTGGCTGCACACCTGCTGACCTGTGCAAATGAGAATTTAAATTAATTTAAATTACTTGTTGAGCCCTCCTTCCCATCACTCACTAGTATATTCATGCCTTCTAAAGTAACATGATGTCATAATTATCTACTATAATAATCAAAATATTATCTGAATCTATAGCCTGTTTTGCTCTTATCCAGTGATGATGATTATTGTTAATGTTTATCTGTATTCATGTAGCATCATGAACCAGGACCCTACCATGCTGGATGCTCCACAAGCAGAGACCAAAAAATACAGTCTCTGCCCCAGAGAGCTTACAATCTCAAGATGAGATGGACAAAAGCAGAAGGATAAAGACAAGGAAGTAGACAGAAAAAGATAACACTGACAGTCTGCTAAGCAATAGATATGAAGAATTTCTGAAAAATGAAACTAATATTTTAACAGATGCTTTAAAATRAACTACCTGTTGTTTACACAGGACTCAAATAAAAACAAAGCAAGTGCTTTGTGCTCCCTCTTCTGGCTCTGTTGTGTGCCATAGAGAAATAAAGTGTGTTCCCTGAAGAGACTTGCTGTTGATGTGACCAACACACCAAGCATGAGAGTAGAGGAAAGAAAATGTAGCTTACTTTGGAAGTGTACAGAAAACTTAAACCAAGTATTATTCAGACTGTCTAAATAGAATAAGAAATTGTGCATAATGTTAAATTCATGAATATAATCTTTTGTGTGTTTACTTATCTACTTTTTGCAAACATATAAATAAAACAAAACTTCATTGGAGCTTTGACTTAACAGATTAAAGTCTTTAGTGTAAAACAAATTTATTTTTGAAGGGAACATGCATYGAAACTGTGTAGAGGAGGGCAGCATTTTTCTAAGGTGACTAAAATTCTRTTGGGTGTGTAGTAAAGTGGAGAGCCAAGGGCCTAGATTCTGCCTTTATTGCATTTTAAATCAAACAAACTAACTGTGAACTCACTGTGAAGTTGGGGTAGGTAAGCAAAAATTAGAAGAGCCATGCATACATTGTGAAAAAGCTGAGAAGTAAAACCCAGAATCCACCAAAGTCAGAAGTTTTGCCTCTAGCAGGGAACTGCCCTCAAAGGGGGAGGTGTTTTTCACTGCAGCCTGTGAGAGCAAAGTACTACTGGTAGGTTGAGAAAGCTTCTTGTTGCTGAAATAGTTCTCTAAAACTGATGGAGTTTGTTGTGTTAGCATGTGGTTCTGCTACCTCAAACTCTCTTGATCTCTAGAGAAATATGGGAATGGTGAGCTGGTGCTGAGCTCTTTTATGTAATTCACTGCAGTGAGCAAAATTAGTAAGTTTTTCATGTTCTCATTTGATTCCCTAGGGTGTTGTTGCTGATACTTCTCCACAGACAGTAGCATCTTCATCACAGGAAGCCAGTGGTCAACAGCAACAGATGACAGTGGAAACATCCAGTGAACATGCGCCTGCATATTCTTACCAACAGTCTAAGTAAGTAGGCTTAGGCTTTGTAGTCAGAAGGTTTTGCTTCTTGATTATAGCAGGCCAAATTCGACTCCCTGTTTCAGTGCTATAAATTCTGAGTAGCTTCGTTAAGTTCAGATGAATTCTGGATATATAGCAGTGTAATTAGCGAAAGGTTTTGGCTGATGGCCTCAACTTGGCAAAATGTCCTTGAGCTCCTGCCCACAATGATATGCTCTCTAACTGTCTGCTCCTTTTCTGGACTCAGAAGGATCTCAACAACTGCGTTAAAAATCATCATGCTGGGCTAAAGCAGCATCTGGCATCAGAGGTTAAAAAGGGCTTAAATTTTGCAGTGGTGAAAATATTGRCACAGTATACATTGGCACATGTAAAGGTTTCTTTCTGAAAGTGTCGTTAATGAAGCAGGTAGTGTCTGTCATTGCGCAAACCTGGTGCCATGCAGCCACTGAGTAGGCAGGAACTGGAAATGGAAGAAGAAGGGATAAGAAAGAGGTGAGGAGAAGCTTGATCTGTCTTCATTCCTCTGCTCCCTTTGTTTGCTTCCCACAGAGTACCTTGGAAAGTTCAAAATTTATGCACTGACAGCTGTATTTATAACTCTTGTAGAGTCCCTTCTTCTCCAGAATAATCTTCAAACACAGCTTCCTTTTGCTACAATAAAACTGGTCCTCACAAAGGGAAGGTAGTGACAGGTTACTCATTGGGACTGATCAATGTGAGAGATTCTAAGAAGAACCACAAATCCAGTCCTTTATTAATACATGTATTGAACACCAACATCACTATGAAAAGAGAAATACACGTTTTATCTTGGGGAAGAAAGTAGACAAATAGCCAGACAAGAAATATGTTAGATATGTCAGTCAATGCATCACGACTTGGTACTTACAGAGGCATCAGAGATGAGCTGGTATAGGAAAGATTAGAATTATACCAATCTGTCAGTTGTTTTACTTTATTTTTGACCTCTTTAAGTGGAAGATGCATTTATTTGTCTACCATATGAGTAACAAATGGTTTTAGATTTATGGGTTTTGACCACCATAAAACTGAAGACCTCACTATTTTCTTTTGTCATGCCTATATCTCTCTGTATGTACATATTACAAAAGCAATCAATCACAAGCTACCCAATTGGAGACCCAGACTGTGCATGCATATCCTTTCTAGCTGTCAGTCTCTCTAGCACCTGTAAATAAATGATTGTAAAATACTTACAGAATATAAAGGGAAAAGAGAAAAATAAGTGTGTCTGTAGAATCCTGTTGGCTTGTTTTGATGACTGTGTTCTGGAGCATTTAGATCTGACCATTCCTGTCTCAGTTCCCATTCTCTTAAGTCTCAAAGCAAAAAGACTTTGGTTTACCAGCCCTCATATGGTAGCTGTGAGCTGCAGATTCTGGCATTTTTCCCACATAGGCAGAAACTACATTGCAATTCTTTATTGAAATGGGTGCTGTGTTTCTTGCCCATGCGGTGAATTCCCTGAGAATGAGATCCCTCATCTTTCCTTGTCAGCTATAGCCTTTTTGCAGTGATGGATAGACTTGTAATGGCACTGGCATTTATATTCAGAGGAGTTTCTTTCTTTTTTAATCAGACAGGCAGATCCACTACAGACTTTTTGTTAGGCTTATTTCAGTATTTTTTTTCTGAAATGGGGCCTCTATTTATATCTGCTGGTTGCAGACAGAAATGCAGTGTGGAAGTTGTAGAAACAAACTAAAATATACACCTAAAATCTCTGTCTTTAAAAAACTAACTTCTGACAAAACATTCCACTAATCTTTAATAGAAAACAAAGTGAACTTGTTTTATAATTAAAATGTAATTTTGTTACTCTGCTTTTCAAAGGGCATAATTATTAATAACAAATATCATGCCAAATATACAACAGCGATTGTCAATGCGAGATATGAGAAAATAATTGACATGAACTAGACAATGATATTGTCAGATATAGGCAAAGGAGCAGGCAGACTATATAAAATTATTGCATAGGAGCTAATCAGTCAGGAGAAAAGTTATAACAGTATATTTCCTTATATATATTTTCTTTGCAACAGTCATGAAATTGCAGGCAATGTACTAAGAATGAACTGGGTGGTATAAGAATTCTGTACTCTCTTTGTAAGTAAAAATAAACCACCAAACTTAAAAATTAAGTTACCCTTGTTAATCAGCATAGGTGTTCTTTCATTTAATATGCTGAATGCTGTACTTGAGGATCCCACCCAAGGATGTTCAGAAATGGTAACTTCATGTCAAAGACCTGGCTACCTCTTGTGTAGATAGAAACAGTCCTTGATTCTGAGCAGGGGAATCTACTTTGCGAGGAAATCACTTTATTTATTTTAGACCCTATTCCTTTTTTTCCTTGTAAATATTTAATTTTGCACATAAAAGCATGAAGACTATGAAGTGGAGATCAATGGATATCCTTGCCCCAGAAAAGTACACTCTCTTACCTCCAAGCAAAACTCTGCTGGACAACATATTCTTATTTTAAATGTGGAAAGAATAATGTTTTCCTGGAGCCTTTTGTAGGCAAAGTCAATGCCAGGTTAGATTAGAGGGTGTGTGCTGTGACCCTTTGGTGATATTGGACTTTCACACATTTGGCTGCCACTCGACCAAGAGAGGCAGTAAAATCTCAGGAGGTGAGGACCCAACTTCAGTACTCCTACCAGAAATTACACATAGAAAATCTGAAGAAAGTAGTTAATTGTTGCGTTCCACATAAATCTGTTGTGTTAACAAACAAAATATTAATTTTCAGGCATCGTGCAATGAAAAAATCCTTTGGCAAATTTAATATTTAAAATTGTAGTTTTATGTTTACAATCCCAGACAAAAAGTTCTTTGGCAAATGTTAGGTCATCAACATTCTTCACAATTTAACTCCTAGTTTTTAAATTAATTTTAAACTAAGCAAGGCAAATGCATTAATGCTTGCAAAATGAGAGGTGCTGGATTTTCTTGTGTTGAACTTTGGTTAGAAAAGGATTTTTTCCATGTATGTTTTGAGGACTGTAGGAAAAGCAACAGCTGACCCTTATGGATAGCCCTAGACATGGAATAGCATTTATACGTAGGTTCTACGTCTCTCCAAAGATCTCATAGTCTTGCAAAGATAAGCTTGATGTGAGATATCTTTAAATTTCATGAAACATCAAAAACATAAATGAGAGTTATCTTCTGTAAGAAAAACGTTGATAATTTTGCTTATTCCCTGTGCTAAATTTAGAAAGATATAACACTATGTGATAAAAAAATATATTTTTCTAATTAGTATTATCTTGAATGTTTAAGTTAGCCTTAACTGGCTCATTAGGCAGACTGCTTCACAGTCTAATTGTTCTTGCCATCAGAAAATGTGTTCTTTTTAGCAAATTGGTTGCATCCTTTTATTGTAATATTATCCTTCATTTTATTATTAATATCCCAAATAAATAGTGGCACTTATTATTATGAAAATATTCAGCCTCTTATTGAATTACTTGTGAAAGATTTACACAGTGTTAAGCCATGTATTCATCTTGTTTCAGTGTAGTTAGACTGCCTATTAAGCATAGCATTAAAAGAGTAAGTTCATCTGCTTAGGATGTGTTAATGTCCCCAAAGCAGGAGTTCCCTATTTTTGCCTGACTATTTTCAGCTTAGTGGTGGTATCATATTTAAACAGCTGCAAAGTTAGTTTAGCTTGGATAACTTTTAAAGGGGATTGGGTGGAAAAAAAGGAGAGGAGCCTATTTCAAAGTTGTTTTGACTTAATGACCACTTTAATTCAATTGTTTTTACAGACAATAAACAGGACTGAAGAATGTCGGTCTGAAATCTTTGCCTTGAATGGAGAAACTTCACTGAACAAGAAGTTGGCTTCCAGTTTGCACAGGCGTCAAATGAATGCTTTTTTTTTCTACCTTTCCCAACAAAAACAAAACAGTGTTTTTATGTGCTGTGCAAATGGTTCCGTCATGTAGTCTGACAATTTTATTTTTGCTATTTTTTTTTTTCAACTAAAGGAAAAACCCAGAGGAAAAATGCTGGGTTGACATTTCATCTGGATGAACATTTGAATTCAGAATTTCCTGGAGGCGTAGCTAGATTTTTTTTTTAAATGGAAAAACTGATGATGTCAAGAGGGAGCAAGTTGCRATGAAAACCAATTGTCTTCCTCAAAAATTAAGCTACTCTTTTTCTCTCATTTTCTTTTTCTTCTTGTTTTAAATCTAGAGTGTTTTTTGGTTTTTTGTTTTTTTGGTTTTTTTAAAAAGAAATGTTTAGGTAAGGTTTATCTTGAATCTTAATTGCCTTAATTTTAAGGACGTCAAAGGCTCTCAAGGCAAGCTGTCAACGTCTTGTTAGAAAACCCGAGAATGAATTGAAACTGCTCACACCGGTGCTGGTGCAGAAGTTTAATAGACTGAGTTTTTGGGGTGAACAAAAAATAAACTGTACAGTTTAAAAGAAAATGATTTTCTTCTTTTGAAGAAAAGTTGATGATAAAGGAACTGTGGCAACTGAAAGGATTGGAAAAATGCTGGGACTTTTATGAACTTTGTCTTAAGTGTTGACAGAAAAAAATTCTAGAAGGCTAAAGCATTTTACAGTAAAGTTATTGAATTGAGAAAAAAACTTGCTGCATTATAGAGAATGCAGGGTTTTTTTCTTGCAGAATGCAGATTTTTTTATTTACAAAGCGTGATCGCTAGCAAAAGCATTAGTGCTTTTTATCTGCAGTCTTTTTTATGAGCTTTAAGAAGTTTTTAGTCTGCTTTGCTTGTCACATTGCAAAAACCTAGCTTAAGAGCATTAAAAAAAAACTTAAGTAGATAGGAGCTTATGGTCAAAAAAAGTGCAAAAAAAGCAATAGATAGAAGAAATTGTTGACAATTTCTGTAGTCTTTCCTAGTTGTGAACAAATGCAGCCTATGGATGGCCTATTTTATACCAAAGATGAAGTGACACCCTRACGCAGTCCAGAAGATAGAGGTTTTTTTTTTCTTTTTTTATCTTTATTTGACCTACATGGCCGGACCAGTTCTTACTTTCTTGTTTGTTTAAACTATCTTCCACTGGTGTTTTACATACTGCATATATTTGTAGTGGAAATTTCAGAATAGTTGGTATCAGAAGCTGCCCTGGTTTTTGATGGTATGCTTTGGAGAACATCCCAAGGCAAAGGGGATTGAGTTACCAACTAATCTGTCCAGGCGGGCTTTGATTTTGATGAGTTTTTCTCTTTAATTACCTGATCTTTGGTATTTCTACTGAAACAACAGTCTTCCTTCTGAATTCCAACATACTGATTCATTTCTTCACCTCAGTCTTTGTCATCGTCCAGCATGCATAGCCACCTTAATTCTGCATTTATTTTTCAGTGTTGCATTTGAGTTGCCAGGTAGATACAAGAGAAAGCAAACCTGATCTTTGTTCTCATTTTAGCTCTCCCATACAAGCAGAAATTTTGAAAATGATGTACTATTGTCATGTGGGCAGGAAGTTAAAAATTATTCTTCTCTGCTATGATTTCTGTTGTCTTAATATGTTGGCTGACAATCACTAATTAGTATAATTAGGCAAAAAAAAAAAAAAAAGAKATACTAAATTTAATCCACCAAAACCTGTTTTAGGAATGACAGTTATTTTCCATACAGAAATCTTGATTATGGCCCTTACTTCTTCCAAACAAACAAATGAAAAAGGTGAGAAGGAAGTCAAAAGATGATTTTTTTCCTTAAGGAGGCAGAAGAAAAGCAGCATTTCCATATACACATACATACACACATATCTCTGTGTAAAAATTAAACCAAACATTTTTAAACTTTCCTCCATCCAGAAGAGAGGGGAAGATTCATCACATTTATTGTGATGGATTAGAGACAGGGTATCCATTAAAAATAATGAAATTAAAACATATGTATTGGATCAATCTGATTCAGGTGCCCAATCCTAAAAAGAGGTCTRTGTTTCCCTAACCTGACTTTTTTGGGGAAAAGATCACAATTATTTTTTTAAATCAATAAAACAAGATCGTATTTTTTAACATAGTGGGAGGGGGGAGGGGGTTTCCCAAGTAAATGCTGCTAGATATGCAACATAGAAAAGAGAGAAATGGGAGTTCACATGGTTCTTCACCATAGGAAGAGGGCCTGATTTTCAGAAGTGATAAACCTTCTACTTTGTCCAGAGTAGTTGTTCATATTCAGCACTTCTGAAAACCAGATGATGCCAAAGTAAAACAACATCATCCACAACATGTTTTCAATTCAAAAAAAAAAAACAAAACCAAACCTCTCTTTCTGTTTCATATGCTGTCTCATTGTTTGTTGCTTTTTGAGAGTAGCACTTGAATTTTGTCCTTGGATAAAGATTCCCTCTTTCTTTAGAGGGCATACGAGGGAAAAAAATCGATCTAGCCTTATTTTCTTCCTTTCTACACATACTCTCTTTCTGTCTCTCTCTGAATTATTTGTACAAATGGAGATAACCCCAGGCACAAGTCAGTTAAATATGAAATAAAGACATTTGTTTCTGTGTTAGTTCTAATGTGACACACAAAAAGTCTCATTTACTATCAACAATGAGGCTACAAGGTAGCTACCATGTGGCTGATGAATATGCTGAGGTACCTTCTTGTTTCTATTCAGAACTCTGCTGCTTTATTTATACATTCAGAAACATTTTTCTTATTTTTTTCAGCAAAGTTAAACAATCTCAGTGTTTTTTATTAAGCCAGACAGGCAACATGATATCACAGTGCCTGTCACTTTGAAGTGTTTCAAGTGCATTCTGTATTAGAATTATTCCCTTTTTTTTCCATGCTGTAATGTTCAATAGTGTTTGAAATCGAAAGAAACAAAGCAAAGAAGCAGAGGAAGAAGAAGAGGAAAGAAAATGGATCCCTTAAATACAATTCATCTTACTGATCTCAAAAAAAAAAGTGAACTGGTACTTGAAATATATGAATTATAAACACTGTGAGCCTTGAGTATAAACAGTCATAGATCATAAGGTAAGAAAAAAACTTATTTGGAACATTCAAAATGCTCAGAAAGTGATAACTTATTCCTACAAGTTAAAAATGAGATAAAAGTGAACAGTGAAATAGCAAAACACTGCAAGGATGTTTTCATAGGACAGGAATACTTGGTGGCCTCTGAAATCTTAAACTGGTTTTCTTTATGTTTGTTCTGGCTAAGATGATTTTTTGAAGGTTTATTATTATACTCTGTTTAAGTTTCTGTTTTCCTTTTTTTTTTTTTGTTTGAAGACCTGAATTTGTAAAGTCAATATCTATGTCTGTCTTGCCAATTTAGCTTTAAATATCAGGAGAGTTCCTGAAAGATTGCAGAAACAACTCTAGATGTCTAAGGCAATGGCGCCTGGCCCAGAGGTCTAGAAGTAACATCAAATCCATAAACTGAACTGCGTATGTACTTTCCATCACACCTGAATTCTTGTAAATAATCAAATCTGGATGTTCAGGTTTGGTAATTTTGTTTTTACCTTAAAAGATAAATACAAAAGGGGTGTCAGAAAACTATGAATTATGGCTAGAAAATTCTGAATACCTGGGCTTGTCACTTAAGATTGAGGGGGAAAAGAAAAAGATACAGTGGAACTGAAGAGAGTATTATATTTGCAGGTGCTGACCCGAGTGTAGATCAGGGCACTGAAAAATCTCACTGTTCCCGCTGAGATTGCAGAGGGACTCTTCTTCCTATCTGGCTCTACTGCTGGTTTTGTAAGCACTTTTCACCTGTGACAGTCAGGCCTCAAATTGTGAATGTCCTCTTATTGCCTTCCAGTGAAACAGACTCTTGAAATGTCCTTAGCCTGTGCTTACTTGTATAGTTCTGTTTACCAAGAGACTGCCTTGGTTGTGTTGGTCAAGATATCCACTGTAATGCAGAGTGAGGCATATTTGAGAGCAATTGCATCACATTGTATCATCTTCTGCTATGGATGCATGCCCAAATGTGGAAGATAAAGGCTGGTCATTAGAGAAGTGAGGGCTTAAAAACTTTCAACGGGCAATTGGGCTGTAGCATTCGAATGGATTTTTACTCAAGTAAAAATCAAATGAAGGGTATTATTTATGTATGTATGTGTACCAAAACTCAGCAAATTTGAGGAAGCCTGCATTGTAATAAAGTTTATTTTTAATATGTCATAGTATTTGGATCTATATTATGTTGTTTATGGTACTGAAGGTTGAGACTGATCCTAAGTGTTTAACAAATTGCCATGCTTCATGATTTTAAGCTTGATGGTGCTCCTCATGCCACTTCATTTTAATGCTGAGGTTGACATGAGCAAAACAGGTTTAGGCAGACTCACTTAACTCCACCTATGGCAAGAGTCATGCTAAAGAGTGATAATGTGCTTAAAGTAATGAATCAATCCATTTTCAGTGATGAGACCAAATGTGGTAGTTGAAGATAGTAATGTTTGATACACGCATGGTCAACATTTCCTTTCAAAACTTTATTTAACATGAAATTGGTCCGGATATAAAAGAAGTGCCCTAGGGTAAGGGATTTTCCTGGTCTTTTTCAGTAGCCCACGTGAACTAAGAAAACAGTCACGGTGTGATGGAAATGCAAAACAGAAAACAACAAAACTGCTGACATTTGGTGCATTAGTCTTTTCTGTTTAATGAGAATTGACTCTAGTAACGAGGATTCCTTTCATTTCTAATGCGCATACACACAGTCATGCACGCACACTTTCTCAGAAGGAGGGCTGAGTGAGCAGCAGACTTCTCCTCCCCTTCAGTGGAGCAGATTTCTAGAATCTCAGCAAGCAGCAAAGATGCAGTGTAAGGAGAGTTATTTTCCTCTCAAAAAGAGCACCAACTTTTTCTATATTGCTCCTGTCACCCAAATAGGCTAGAGCGCTGTATGTACCCCAGAGATTTATTCACCTTTGTGCCTCAAAGCAGGCAGAAGAGACCCTTTCTTCTCCCCTTTATTAACATGCTCTTTGTTAAAATTGAACAGAAAATTATGAGAGTAAAGCTGGAAAAGGAAAGAATCCCAGCCTTGGTTCGGACTTCCATGATAAGAAAAAATTCTTGTGTTTATTTCAGTTGTTCAGTTCAATTGTTAATTCCCCAACAGTGACAGCTGAGTTCTTTCACCTTAATAAAAATGTGTAATGAAGTGGAAAATGTCAGCCTTTGACAGGTTCACAAATCCATTTTTCCTTGTAGGTCCAAAGCCTGCAAGGTGTAAGCACCTTCCAAGATCTGGATCTGTTGTCCTTAAGAGAATATCTGCCCAACATTAATTTTCTGCCTTTAAGTGTCTTTCTCTTGGATAATAATTTTATGAATTTGGTGAAATTTACAGTCAGTTATATTTTTAAAAGCCCAAAAATACAGCCTACAGAAGAGAACATGATGTTTATGTAACTGAAGTATTATTAAATATGCTGTATTCCAGAGCGGAAGAAAATTCTACTATCTTTTTGAGGCAAAACAATTTTATGTAAAACCAGGAAGTATACAGAATTCATTTAGGCATTTTTAATTGTTTTCCTTTTTAAAGGAGAATGAACAGATTCTATCTGTAAGAAAAATCAAAGCAGCTCTGAAAGCAGATGAACTTCCTATCAAGAAAACATGCATCACTATAATGGGTCAGAGGTTCTTTAAAGCCCTTAAAGACTTCACTGTAGCCAAAATGTAGAATACAGAACCTCTCTGATACATTAAATTATGAATCTTATTTATATGGGCATCTGTATGCTGATGTCTCAGAATGTCTCTGAAAGATCTGTACTGCTATGATTTTTTTTTTTTTATGTTTTCCATTTGTAACACAATCCTAAATAGCTGCCATTTTCCCACTCCTGGGGCTTTCTGTAGATCAGTGGATGTTAGGTTTAAACTTCTGTTTTCTTTGATGAAGCTTTCAATAAAAAAATAAAGAAAGAAAAGAACTGGGTGACTCTGTGTTCTTGTGGCACCTTTCTGCAGAGGCTTTCCAAGGCTGTGGCTCTTGTGCTGAGCATGGAGGGAGCAGAAAGGCTTTGCAGCAAAGTCTGCCTCCTCCACATGGAAGGAAGGAATCAGGGAGACAGGACAGCCCTGCTGCCCTGTCAGCAGCACAGCCACCCACGTGCTAGGAGGGGAAATACGAGAGAAAGTGTTTCTCACAACAAGACTGAATGTGTAATGCTGATGGGTGTGTGCTGTCCAGGTCTAAGCTGTGCATCTGCTAGAGGAACATTGCCTCTGTTTCTGAGGTTTATTTTAAAGAGTGTCTTCAGGGCAAAAGTTGCCACATGGAAGACAGAAAATCTTTATTTGTGGAATAAGTACAGCCTAAGCAGTGGTAGTGCAAGTCATACTTCATCTTGAAAGGAAACTGGAAAGTGAATTGCCTCCTCAGCCATATCTCACAGGGAACAAGAAAGGTATTTGGTGCATTCCCCATGGCTGCTTCACTCAGCAGCTCTCTTGTTGACATGTGCATTTCTTCCCACTAGGGCAGTTTCTGTGGCAAAGGTGAGGGTGGGGTGGAAAGGTCCAGCTCCAGTCTCCTCCCAAGCCAAGTGGCTTTATTCGCAGGCTGGAAATCACTGAGTGCTGCTTTTTACCTACCAGGAACGTGCCTGTCTCCTTCAGCCCTAAACATGTTTTGTGGGATTGCCTGCACACTTTCCTTTCACTTCTTTTTGCCCAATGAAATATGTGTCAGTGAGCTTCAGCTTAATCAGGAAAGACCAAAGAAATCTTTAGAAGGTGGAGGATTGGGATGACGGAGCAGGTGAGAGGGGTTTTTTCAAGTTCACCTGTGCTGAAATGTTCTTTGCAGCTGGCCTTGATGATGGTGAGAAAAGAAGAAAGACAGGAGCCTGAAACTCCAGCCGGCCTGGAACTCGAGAGTGGTAGCTGACGAGCCTGGGGAGATCAGCACAAAATGGGACACTTTGTTCCACTAACACGGGTGGTGCAAAGGTGTTTGATACCTGATGTTCTGGTGTCAGGTTCATCTTTGTCACTGCCAGGATTGCTCTATTTCCAAGATCATTCCACTTCAAGCTCTGCTAATGAGGATATTGCTAACAACTGTGGTGTTAGTAGTTTTATCTGTCAGTTTACTCTCTGTGTGCATATGGAACCAGCCTAAGGGGGGTTTGTATCATCTTCCACGGAAGTGCAGGTAAGAAGGCTTTATCTTCCCATCCATGGAATTAAAATAACAAGGACAAATGGGCCCTTGGCCTTTGTAATGTGTGATGAATGTTGCTTCCAGAGGGAGAAAGCCATGTTTATCAGTAGTCTGCATCTAGAATGGATGTCCATGTGGAGAAAGCTGTGTCCTTTGATTGTCACTCCTCACTACTCCATTTCAGGTAGAGGGAAAGAGAGAAAACAATATCTAGTGTAGCATAAATTTAGGACAATTCCAGACTTACCAGGTTTAAATAAATTTGAATTTTAGTATTTTGGATGACCAGAGATTATGAATTAAAAGCAAGGTCTCAGTGTGTCAATAACAATCAGCAAACAGAAGCGAAGGATCAGGAGTAGACAGGACTCAGCAGAAGTTACTGGAAGTGGCAAGCAAGCCAAGATTCAAACCTTAGTGTGTGCCTGACTGTTGGTAAACTTGCTGTGGCTCTTCTTCTGAGCTCCTTGCCCTGTTCTTGTCAGTCTGATCTCCAGCAGAATACTGGGCACGAGGTGAAAGTCTCCATTTGGCTTAGCCAAGCACAAGCCACAGTGCTAATTAATGGCTAGCAGAAGTGGTCCTGAGGCTGCACGCAAGAGGGGATGAGTTTTGCCAGGCAGATAACAAGCCTGCCTGGAGGGGAGCGTGCTGCCCAGCACATCCAGACGGCCGAGCTGCAGCTGCCCACTGCTGCACGCAAAGCAGTCGTGTAGATGGGAGACAGGCAGGAGACAACACATCCCTCCACTTAAGCCTTCCCAGGGCCTGTCAGTGCGGGGAAACACAGGCACGGTCAGCAAGGTTTGTTTACCAGTGTTACARTGTGCCTGAAAAAATCCACTCTGGGGAAACATGCTGTGCCCAAACCACTTCCTTCCTTTTAAAAATTTATATGTATAGTCCACTGCCAAAGGTGTGCTCACTATTAACAGATGCTTTGCACTAGTGTATCACTGAACTTGTTTGAAGGGGCATAAATGAAAGCTAAATAATCTACTGGATAGGTGCACTTCTTTAAATGGAGGAGTTAAAAGTTGATTTAGTTAAAATGATGCAGCTGTTTTTAAAAGTTGAATGGGCTCATGTTTATAGCGTGACTAGCTGAGGCCTAAAGTTCTGCTGCATTGAAATGCTACTAAAAAATAGAAGTGTGTGAGAAAAAGATAGAAACCATGATTTACACCTATTATTTGATTTATTTCACCATTTTTTACCACTCAGTACATTCTCTGTCTTGTGTGGAATTCAGCCATTGACACACAGCCAACTGAAAATTGTGTAAACTCCTTGAACATAATTCCTGTGGGATTGAATCCCATGTTTTTCACTCAGAAGTCATTTCCTCCTTATTAACACTTGTGCTACACCACACGGCAGCTGACTAGGATGCTCTCTTCTTCAGGTAGAGAGGAACTTTTGCCTGGCGTTAATCTTGTATAAAAATACACYGCAGTGGAGCGCGGGCTCCTCTGAGCTTTCCACATCATCCTGTTATCTTCTAGTTAATCTTGGTGACATGCGAAGTTGCTCTGCCACCATTGAACCCCTTTTTAGTACAGAGGAGGAGCAGAARCAGGGAAGTAGACAGACCTCCTCAGCTGATACCAAGACACAGCAATCCTTAGCTGAAGAAAAGAATGCCTACTGCACAGTGAACAGAACTGAGTAAGCCACCAGGAGAAGTGGAGAGCTGACCCAAGGCTTCCTTTCTCCATTTGTGCTGCAAGTTCCACATCGCCATCTTAGGAAGCACCATGACAGCCTGGCTTTCTTGCTCTAGAGGTGAGTCTTTGAGAGGCCCAGAAAGTTACCACTTTAAAAAAAAAAAGAGTCAGTTTTGCAGTATTTCTTCCCTGTTTCTCAATTGTGACTCTTCAGTATTATGCCCCATGCATGCTTCCAAATGAGCAAATAAATATTTATTACAGTAACACACAGCAGCCTCAGTCTCTACCAGGTGCCATGCAAACACAGAAAAAAGGGCATGTTCTGCTRGGCTTGTGAGGTGAAGGAAAAATTATCTGCTTAATCCATTTGGTAATTCAGATTTCTGCTAGACCCTCTGACACAACAGAGTGCAGTGGGCTTTGGTGTTACTGGTTACTTTTCACAGCAATAGCTGGCTATAGCACAGAGTTCAAGGACTGCTTTACAAAATCCATTTCCCTTTTCACATATTGATTGTGCTATGAGGGCTTTGGGATGCAAACAGATGTTTGCAGATGCCAGTTTTTGGAGACTATCCAGTTCTTTTTTTTTCCAGAAGAAAACATGTTCAAAAGAAACATTACTACTGCTTAGAAAACTATAGTTACCCAGTAGCTTCAGTCAGTGGAAGTGCTGCCACCAAAATCATCTTGAGGTGTATTATTCATCCCCGTGCAGACCTTTATGGCTTGGATGAGATATTTCTTCAATCCAAGAAGACTTATGTTGGGGGCCTGACTGACCTTTACAAGATACTAAAGCTTTGAGCATGCTCTGAGTAGTGATGAGTGTTCTCTATAGTAATGACTGAGATAGGATCTCACAGCAGGGTGGTTTCTACTACACGAGACAACTGAATTGTCTTTGTAGAAGAGCATCTCATCTGAACGTAACTTTAATGTCTCGTGCAGTCAGCTAGCCATAAAATTGTCCCTTCTTTTGTCTTTTGCACTGCGGACAGGGATTGCATTGGGAGTGTCTTCTGCAAATGACATTTTCCCCTTGCTTTGCCTTTGAAAATGACCCTTTCCATGCTCACTGCATGCTGGCAATGGTGTCTGTGCTTCCAGTGAGGACTCTGCCCCTGCACAGAGGCACAAGAGGCCCCTGGACAGAGAAGGTTTTCTTCCACATCAAGGACTTCCCTGGGCTGCAGCAATAGTCCTTCCATTTGCCAGTCCTGGCTGTGTGAAATATGTTTATTACTGTAATACCTTTCAGCTCTTGCAGCCAGCTCCTCTGGACAGGAATTCTGGAGAACAAGTCCTTCGTGTCTCCTCTCCACTGAAAAAAAAAAGGTGTCAGAAACTTCCTCCAGCTGTGGAGACACAGGATCGGGGAATTGCAAAAGCAAAAACCTCTGCTCTTCAGCTAAATTATAGTTGATTTTATTATAACTTCCTTCTCCTCCCAATCCACTTCAAGCTCATTTATCTGTCCCTTCCCTATGACACATCCTGTCTGGCATGCAGAGAGTAGCTTTCTGAGGTGATTTCCATTACTTGCCTACACAGCACCGAGGAGAAACCTTCAAAAAGTACCCACGCATGAGCACCAAGCTATAACCACGCTGGATTCTCTGCTGGGAATTCTTTGGTTATTTCTTCCCCAAGCATATAATTTTTTATTAGGCCTGGAAAGAATTCTCATTAAAAAGTAGGGACTTGAGCATCAAAGCTCAGTATGGTAATGTCGACTGTTTACCTGAGAGAAGCAGTTTGTTGGGTAGGAGTATTAAATATTGTAGCTAATTGGACAAAAATGGACAAAACCAAACAAACATCTCAAAAGGAAGAGATAGGAAAGATTCTTTCCTAACTTGGAAGAGGCTTTGCAGGCTAGTGATGCTCTACCCCATTTTGCATCTACCCCTGCTCTCCTTTGGAGCCTGCTGCATTTTAGGAAGGTTTAGATAAGTGATCATGAGCTGCCCTGGTGAATGAATTAGCAAATAATTTTGATAAATTCTGTGCACAGATTAAAGGGCAAGAATTGAAGCAGGATGGATGGCTGAAGTGCACACAGGCTGCTAGGGAACAAGGAAACTTGAATGTCACATAGCAAGACATCAGCATCTGCCTCAGAAAACTGTTTCCTCCTCACTGTGGCACAAACAAGCTTTCAGTTTATCAGTAACAAGGGCTTAGAAACATAGGATGAAAAATTTTATAGCAAGGTTACTTTTTCTAGTAGTGATATCTACAATCATCCAAAATAAATTATTTAAAAAAAAAAAAAAAATTAGCCCCAGTCACTTTCCTCCTTCAGGTACCTGTTGCCTGCCCCTAAACCCTAGCACACACAGCCACATTTAATGAGCACAGCTACACCTGCCAACAGACCTTAGCAGAAATACAGTGAGAGACACTGAGTATTTCAGACTTGTTTCAAAAAGAGTTATAGAAGATTCACAGTTGTGTGATGTTTGTTTGCAGACTAAGGTGCTGACCAGATTCAAGAAAGATGTCTGTTTTCCATCCTTTTGCAAAGTTGTTCTTTCCTCTGCCCTTTTATAAAATGTCATTTCGGAAAGGCATTGTGCTGTGGATATGAATGCATGTACATGTATATAAACAGACCCCAGATAATTTTATGCAATGGGGACTCTGTCGCATTATCCTCAATCTTCTTAAAACCTTAACCCATCCTCAGAACTCACAAGAAAAAGCAAGCTGCAGAGTTGACAACCTGTTTCTTTCTTCCTACAACAGTTTCAGTAATACAAACTGCTTGGTAGCAAGGCACACGTGCAAAACATGCCTGTCCATTTGATCCATCCCCCTGCATGCCAGTGCAAACTTGGGCTTTTGCCACCCTCACTTTTAATGGCTGCAGGTGCCATTTGGTGCAACAGACACAGCAGAGATGTAGCCTACAGAGAATAAAAAGCATGGAAGTCCTTGTCTCTAGACAGGAAAGACGGTCTCTGTGCAGAGGTCAGAGAAAGACCCAAGCAGGGGAATCTTTTCACTATAATGAGCAACAAAAAAACCCCTTCTCAGTCCTCTCCCATAGCTTTACTTAAAAAGCCTCCAATCCTCCTTTTCTTGCGAAAGATTCACCACTGCTTTTGTCTGCACAGTAGCTCCCTGCAGCACTTCCCACCCAATGCAGATCTATTCAAAATATTTGGTGTTCCTGTAAGCAGTGAGCACTCAAAATGCAGAATGCCACTACCAGCTGAGTTTGTGCTAGCAGAGCTTGGTCCAACACGGCACGATTCCACCCGTGGCAGCTGGCTGCTCTAGTAACACTCTCCGGGGCCTTGTGAAATAACCAACATGAAAGTGGTGTTTGGAGCAAGAAACGGAACTCATTTTTCAATTGACATTAAAGAGGAAATCATTTTAGTGTCAGTTGATACTGCCCAGGCACATTTTCAGTAATTAAGGCTCAGAAAAAGCAGTGGAAATACCTATGAGGTGTGTTAAGAATGAAGCCAGAAGCAACGTGTGAGAGGTGCCAGCTGAAGCAGTCCCTGCACTGAACACTACATGAAATGGGAAACCTCATGGAATATAACCACGGAGGGAACAAGAGCAGCCCAGAAGAATCAAGCATGGAAAGGACCCTAAATTTTGCCTTTGAATATGGTATGAGGACACAGGAAAGACAGAGGTGATTTCAGAAGTGTGATGCACATGGTCATGTAAGGTATTCTCGTGATATTGAGGTACTGAGGAAAAAATGCTCCTGCCTATGCCCTCTTGCCTCAGCTTTGAAATTCATCTGAATCCATTCCTTCCCTACTTGTTGCCAATACAACATCCATATGTGACTTGGTTTCTCATTTTTGTACTCTTTCATGGTATTAGATTTCACTTCTACATCCAATTACACATTTTGGACGTTTTTTTGAGAACTTAGGTCTTACTTTTTCCATATTATATTTTTCAACGTCATAATCGCTTCAGAGATACATTTCATTATGCACAAAATCAGGTGACATTCCTAACATTTTACAACCAAAAACCACTGAAAGTGAGCTTGAGTATGAGAAATTTTTTTTTACTATGGAATCCACAATTCCCTGATGGATTTTTCTGCTTTATCTCTCTGATAGTTCTTGAGGCCCCAGATGAAATTACATTGGCTTTTTTGGCCCTAGGCAGTTATCTAAACAAGGCAAATACTACCAGCTTCCAGGGTGTATATTCCTGGCTGTCAATTGCCTAAATAATTTCCAGATTACCAGACACTATCCACTCCTACTTTCCACACTCCAAGTTTGTGTCACTACCTATGCACAGAGTTTGTTGTTGAGCGAGGATGTGCAGCAGCACCCCAGAGAAAAGAGCACCTTGAAACCACAGGGGATAATGCTCCTTTGTGAACCTGTAAAGAAATCACTGAGGCTGAAAAGGAACCCTCTCTTCTGCTACCCAAAATTGTGACGCTATCACATTTACCATCAGTTTCTTCAGTCAGACATCAGTTTGGGTATGTATTTGTAAACAAATTGTCTTCAAATTACTTTTTCAAGGTTTTATGAGGAAATGAATCAGCTCTCGTGTTAAATTCGAATTCTCCTTAGTGTTCTGGTTTTCTTATATCCACTAAGAGCCCAGTTCCCCTCCCATTGCAGAGGGAAGACAACATTCCAAGAACTACAAAGAGAGAAGAACATGTTCACAGCTTGGTTAAGTGTTTGTTTATCTGTTAATATTTGCTTTTTATAAATCTTTGCTATTTTCCTGCTGTAACTCTTTATAGCAGAACACAGGGCTCTCTTATTTATTCTTGACAGACCCTGTATAAATTTATGGTTCTGCATCAATAATAGGAGTCATTAATCACAGTAAAAATGCACATCACAGGGTCTTCCAGGCATTTGCCACTGAACTTGCTGAACTGTCCTACAAATGAAACCCTCCCCTTCTCAGTAATTATTTCTGAGCTTACAGAGAAAACAGGAATTTTGTTAGAAAAACTGGGAGAAAAAAGATAATTTTCTCCCAATGGATTTGTGGAGTGATGGGAGTGAGGAAGAATCTCAGGTACAAGAAGGCAGAAAGGGAGTTTATACTTATCAGGAAATGTTTTCATTTCTGTAGTAAATGAACGTTTGTTTTTTAATAACTTGTAGTCAGTCAAAACTATGGACAAATATTTTGTTTTAAAATTGTGTGAAAATTGTTCCCCAAAATAGCCATTGCTTTTGTTTAGTTTCCATTCTTCCAACAACTACATCAGCCAATAAGCGCAACTTCTCTATATTCATTGTTTATTTACATATAGGAAAGAAATAGCTGGAGAAAAGTAATCTAACCGATTAGAGCAGTGGACAGTAAATCTAATTCTACACCAAATAAAGTCAATACAAATTATTCTGCTGAGTTCACTGGATACAAGATGCAGCCTGTGATTCAGACATCATAATGTAAGCAATGAGAAACAAAAGAACACAAGAGCAAAAAGCAAGAATTGCAGAATTAAGGCAATGGCTGAAACAGAAGTCATAGATTTTAACTTTTTTTTTGAGTGAGCTTTAAGAACATATTTTGACAATGCTGAGTTTTGGAGGTCAAGCTATATATTTAATTTCACAACTATAAAGATGGTTCAACCACAACTCAAGTTCTGAAATCTTATCCAAGATTTTTCTCCCTCTTTATCAAGAAAGAGTGCCGTTGGATTAGGATGTTATCTCAGCAGGGATGGGATTTTCATTTAGTCATATCAACTCTCTTCCCCACTGCCTTTCCATCTGCTTTTTTGAGAGGGTTTGATGGCTGTCAGAGAGGCGGCTGGAGCCTTGAGAGAGCCTGAGAACCAAGTGGGCAAGTGATATACAACCACTGAATGGGCAAAGGGTAAAGGGAGCCTGGGGAAAGAAAATGAAGGAAGAAGTGTAGGTGGYACATTTGCCTCAGCTGCAGAAACTAGTTACAGCTGGTATATGGATATGTATTTGTGGCTGCTGAACTATGTACTTAAAGTCTCTACTTTCCAGAGTATTTTCTTTATGACASAGAACATTTGACAAACTTTCCAGCCTTTTATGAAAGAGCCCTGATCATTATTTAATTAACTGACTCATTTCAGGATCTTAATCTGAAAACAGGAAAGCTAAAATTTGTCAAGCTACCTTTAAAAAAATATGAACGTGATATAATGTCGCCACTCTTACTGATGAACATTTAAACTATTTTTTGTTTCTCTACAAAATTTGGTTTTGCTGCATTTATTTCTGCCATGGAAGCCTTAACAAAGTTATGCCTGATCCCTAGTCCTCAGTGTAACTGAATACACAGTTAGAAGTATATCATAACTCTGTATAAAAGAATGTTCCCAAATGACCAAATTTTGCATAACCTAGTGAAGAATTAGACCTTACTCATATTGGGCAGACTCCCTCAGGCCTTGGTCTGTTCTGATGTGATTGCTGTCCTTGAAGATAAAAGATTTCTCTAAAAATGTAACCAGTCCATTTATAATTTTTTTCTTCAAAACTTCAAGAGAATTTTGAAAAAGACATCCCAGGTTCTTCACATAATACATGACTGCTTTCCTCTGCCTATATGGCAAACATTACTCCAAGAAATCTTTAAAATAAATGATTGCTTTTATTGTCTAGAAGTTGTAGTACACAGTTTCATCCCAAGAACCGCATCTACTGAGAGAAATAGAGACAACTCATGCCAGATGAAGTTGACAGGGCATCAGGAAAAAGAAATAAAAAGAGCTTGTATTCATGTAAATATTTGCTCACTGTTAAAAGGTTCTCTATGAGATGCAGATGTTGAAGACATTGAAGATGTTTGCTGTTCCGTTAAATCTGCAAGACYCTAACTCTTCCAACTCAGACGGAATCAGGAAAGCAGACAGAAATGTCAGGGAGTCTTTATATTTTTCCATTACCCATCCAAGCTTTTTGCGATTTTAAATGCTCATCAATGACTGCTGATCCATATCAATGAGTATGACAGTCTGAGACAGTCAAGGTAAGAAACTTTAGGTTTTGTGACAGACTGGAACTGATTGTTTTTTGATGAACACTGGGGCTTCCATTAATCATATGGATCAGACCTTCCTTCTTTTGGGGTTTCACTCCTTCCTTCCTTAAGGCTACTCGCACGTTAATTTTTTTAGCAGTAGGGCTGCTGCTGACTTCTTTCCACCAGATGGCACCACAGACTGTGATCCATAGCCACGATCTATATGTGTGTGTATACATATTTGTATCGATGTATGTGCATGTGAACATAGCCAGAGGCATGTAGTTGTTGGTGAAAACAAGAGTGCGAGACACCATCCTACAACAGAAGATAGAAGGAGGAGCAAGAACAACCAACACCTTGCCTTGAGACCACGTTAGAAAGAAAGCTTCTATATTTGACACTTTCATGGCACAGGCACTCTGTACTATTTGAAATAAAAATTATTAAAGAGACAATGCATATTAAGAAGTTCTACTTTCTAGCACAATTTAAGGGAGCCACTTCTTTCTAGACTGCAATACCTGCTGCATGGTCATTCTTACATGCAGTTCAGTGGTTAAAGGATTATTCCATGGAATCCAAATCTGAARTCTTTTCCATCCAACTGTTCCACATTCCAATATGGGCTGCCTACCCACTTTTCCTGTAGGAAATGGAAAGGGAACATTCTTCTATCTTAACTGGTTACCTACCCTACCTTAATATGACTCTTCAATAGTTTCTTACTTTCCCTGTAAGAACACTGTAGAGGTTTGAAAGATGAGCAGGATTTAATAATGGACACAGAAAAACTGTTTTAAAATAAATTGGCAAATTATACTCATAAAATGTTCATTATATTGCAGGTTGGTATTTAAAACAGTTGGCAAATTTGATTGTTAGTTAATATTCCCATTTTTTTCTTAATTATTCTCYGTTGTTTCAGTTTTCTTCGGAAACAAAACCTCTCTTTGATCTGAAAAGTCTTCAATGGGGATTTTCAGCTGCCTACTTAATATCTGACATCTTGCCTTCGTAGACATGTGAAATAATATTGTTTCAGAGGACAAGGGTATTTAATTGTTACTGTAAAGTCCTTGCAAGAAAGGTGGTGTTTCATGCTGCAATGTAGATTAAAGATACATGACCATCATTTGCAAACAGTTTATACGATGGATAAAGTTTTTTGGTTTATGATTAATTTCCAAGCTGTTTTACATTCTGACATTTTCACAGTCCTGATGGTTTTCCCTCCATGCTTTTAAAGGGCTATCTTAGCTTGTGTTATTGTCTTTACTTTATGGCAATTCTCATAATCTATCACAACAGTAAGAGGCACAACAGGAATGATACTGTATTAGTGTATATGGAAGAATCAAAGTTTGTTGCATTTTTTTCCTCATCTGTCCATATCCAGCTGTTCCTTTCTTCCCTCCCATTTAAGTGTCACAAGGGTGAAACTGCCCTCTTCTCACCCTCTGTCTTTTAGGCATTAATTTCCAAGCTTTTCTGAAATGGGCTGGTACCTGCTGCCTCCRGTTCCTGCAGAAGACATCTTCAGCCTGTCTCAGCCTCCAATCTTAGCTAGGAGTCTAAGCAATCCTGAACCTATTGAAAACTTTCATGGGAACCACAAGGGAAAAAAAATGAATCACTGATTCCTGGGTGTCCAGAAGCCAGCAGCAAAGGGAAGGAATAGTGACTGACCAGCAAACTCATGGTTTGCCCAAAAGTAAGCTGAGAGTCTCCATTTAGGTACCCTCACTGGTACCCCAGAAACGAGGAGAAGTATTGAAATTCCTAGGACCATTAATGCTGGATGAGGCTTTTATGTGACAGGAAAGCTGCTCTTCATTCAGAAGGCTGCAATTTCAGTTCATAGCATACCAGTGCCTTTGCTCCACATGGCGTCCTGCAAAACAGGCTCTGTGTGTGAGACCCGGAGCTTGATATCCACATTGTAGATGTTAAGCTCCAGGCTGAGCCTGCCTGACATGACAGGCATGTAATATAAGCTGCAGCATGTGTGGGAGACAATAWATCATGCTCTTTGGAAATACTGCAATAATCAATGACCAGGGAAGATAGATAGTTGACCAGGGAAGACAGATAGTTGGCCAGGGAGAGATGTGGAAATAGGTCTCAGCTTTGTACAATGGATAAAAATAGGCTGAGATGCCTGCTAATTGTTTTCTTCAGTCATTAATGTCATTTCTTAAAAGCGTACTGTAAAGTACATTTTAATGCCTCGTCCTTTMAATCTCTTCTATTTCTCCTTCTTCACTCTCCATAAATGCATTGGCTTGTGGGCTTGATGGTACTTAATTTATACATTTTTGCTTAATTTGATGAACTGTAAGTGCTCTTTTAGCCTACTGTGAGCATTCAATAATCCAAAGTGTCTGTGAAGTATATAAGTCCWGTTGCTGCTTTATAGTGCCTGATTAAAACAGAAATAATGTATTATGAAATCCCACTCAAACGTCTTTATTGGARCACACCTATCCATCACAACTCAGGGGTAAAAAACTGCCTTGGCTTGCTGGTCTGTTTTTTTCCCCTCATTATCCATCTACATTAGTAATTGCAATGAAGTTAAAGCAGTAGACTCTTCATGGTTTTCTGGGTGTTTTCTATTAACAAGAAATCTTACATTTCATATTAGTGGTAATGCCCCATCCTTTCGCCTGTGCCTGGCTAGTCCAGAGCTGTCTCAAATTAACTTTTGGGAAAGCTTCCTCAGTTTCTCCACGTACAGAAATAGAAATAAGAGTTTTTGCTCAGCACCTGTTTGAAAGCATAATTGATTGTGTTTGCAAAGCATTTGGGACCTTCAAACACTTCTCTTTTTTTTAAGCATACAGAACAGATTATTTTCTAGATTTGTCTGTATGACTTGTAAGTGACAATGTTTTTTCTACCCTATCCTCTTAAGTCTCTCCCCAACGTAGCCCACATGCAGAAGCAGCATGGCTAGAGGTGTGACTGCTCAGACCTGACACTCTAGCAAGAAAAAGACACACTTGCAAACTGTTGAGCCAAGCGTAGTAATCCCATCCTTTATACTATACTCCAGGAAGGAAGTCTATGTGCATTATCTGCAAGGACATGTTTCCTATATAAAGACTCCCTTCTCCTCCTCCTTCCCTCTTCTGTTCTTTTTTTTTTTCATTTTCCCCTTTCACACGGTCCTTAATATCACGATGGTCTAACCTACTTTTATTAAGAGGTTAAACGGAGCCAGAATGCTCCAGAAAAATGTTCTGTCTCATCGACCTCCCCTCCAGGCTGCGTTCTGTAATTTCTCCCGCTGTGCTGAATTGCTGCTCCTCTCTGTGTGTGAAATAAGCAGTCGCTTCCTGAGCAGGAGACACGCTGCCTTCTGAAGTGCCCATTCAGCACCGCAGAGGACAAACTGTCTGGCAACAGGGGTGTGATTCAAGGGCTGCAGTACATGGAAAAGAACAAAAGGAAGGAGGTGCTGGAAAACAGGATGAAGATGTAAACAGAAGAAATGGGGGAGGAGCCCTAGGCTAGGGAACAAAGGCTAGAGAGCTACGAATATTAAAATTGTTGGTATAATCATGAAGCACCCAAAACAAAGCAGGTTTTTTCAGACAGATAGAACAAGCCACATGGGCTCACTCATGCCGGGCAGCACTCTGCTGTGAAAATAGGTCCCCTGAAAACAGTAATACATCGCACTGGCACATATATTTTAAGTGAAGATTGACTCTATTGCATGATAGAATACCTGAAATAAAAAGCCAAAAACCCAGGAATTTTGCCTCCCCTCCTCCTCACCCAACCAATATATTGCATATCTAAAGCTTTCCCCCCAATAAACTGTTTTGATTTATCTTCATTTTATATATTATTAAAACATATTAAGCCATATTCCTATTTTTAAATACAAATTCCAAGATTTCCTGGTCATTAAGATTAATGTTTAATACCCCTTTGTCAACTCATCTTTCTCACTCCACTCAGTCCCATCAGAAAAGTATTTCTGAGAGTCAGATTGTGTCGATCACTCAGGTGGGACATGTATGAGGGGTCCGTGCTTAGCCAGCTCATGGGAGCATTGCACAGAACGTGGAACAGAAAGTCTGGAGAGATAGGAAAAGTTTGATGCTATTACTAGTGATCCTTTTCACATCAGCATGACTGAAGGGCAAGTGTCTGAGTGCAAGGGGCAGCACAGGCAGCCCATGTCACCCGCGATCCGTGTGCACACGTCCGGTCAACTGCTGCAGTTGGGAGTAGTGCCACGGCGTGCTGAGTAACCATGGGTGGCCATGGGTGCATCTCTTTTCCATCATAGTTTCAGAAGCCTTGGCCTTTCACAACATAAATACCACTGTCTTCTCACCGAGGTTGGTGTGCTTGGGCAGGAGCAGTTTTGGTCCTTGCTGCTTCTACATTCATCTGCAGCTCCTCTGCCTCAGACCACTGACCTCTGATCCCAAGGTGGATACTTTGCTGAGACAATCAATTTCAAGTAGGAAACTGCTWTAAAAAGGGAGATTTTATGACACAACTTGGGATTTTTTTTTTAGTTTAGTGGTGAAAAAAAACCAAGACTGTGTCTCCTCTGCATCTTTTGAAATTGTGCCATTTGCAATAATCTAAGGAAAGGAAAGCTGGGTGGTTTGGAAGCAACATTAGTCTCTGAAAAAGCCACCTATAAATTATGAAAAAATGCCCACTGCAATACCAGAAGCACAATAACATTTGCCTGGCTTTGGGATTTACTGCCAAAACTAACACTTGATGCCCTGAAAGCTCTGCTATGGAGTAGGTGACAGCCTCACTTGTGGATTTTCATCATCAGCTTTTCCAGGCATTAAATATCATGTGAGCAGCCTCACAAGCTCAGCTTGAAAAGTGCTTGAGACCTTCTCTGCCACCACTGCGTGCTCAGCAACAGCACTGAGCATCGCTCAGCAGTCATCCCACTCCCCAGCCCTTCCAGAAGGTTCTAGGTGATTCCCAGCCCAGCAGCTGCCGCCACTTCTGTCTCAAGTGCTTGGTGCACACACTAAATCACAGACAAGCAGGTAACACCACTGGCACTCCCACAGCAACTGGTCTCACCATTTGCAAGGGGGATTTGGTCTTGACAAAGCACTGGTCTCATGTGCTAGACGAGAGCTCAGGAGATCCACAGCCCTGGCAGTGAACTGGTGAGAGGCTGGAGCCCTRCAGCTCCCCAGCTGTGCAAGTCTTCTGGCTGAGAAGCTCACCACCACCACCCCCCGCATTTCTCAGCTCACTTTCATTTCGTGTAGATTGAATTTTGTCTGCTTTGTCACACTGCAACATAGCAAGTTTGTGCTGCGCATGAACACCACTGGGGGCAGGGAGGTGGGAAAGAAGCTCGACCCTTCAGGGCCATGCAGAAAGGGGCAGCCATCCCTTGCTATCCCTTCTGATGACCTCTCCCGGGAAGCAAACAATGGGTTTGGGTTTTGGGGATTAGTGCCTAAGCCAGGAAAAGTTGAGTCAATCGTAGCTGCCTGCACTTTTTCCAAGGAATCGTAGAATCACTGAAAAGACCTCKAAGATTGACTCCAACCAGTAACACGGCACCGCCAAGTCCACTACAGACCGTGTCCCTAAGTGCCACATCTACGAGTCTTTTAAATACCTCCAGGGATGGTGACTCAACCACTTCCCTGGGCAGCCTGTTCCARTGCTTGACAACCCTTTCAATAAAGAAATTTTTCCAAATATCTGATCTAAAAATCACCTGGTGCAACTTGAGGCCATTTCCTCTTGTCCTRTCACTTGTTACTCGGGAGAGGGGACTAATCCACACCTGTCTACAACCTCCTTTCACATATTTTCCTAATTAGCTCTTTCAGAGGGCTAAATAGAAGTGCTTGCAGCTGGAAAGCACATGAGGAAAGCAACCAGGCACGTGGAAKTATATGTGATTGCCTTGACCTGGTCCTGGATGCTGAACCGGGAGATTTTGACTGTATGGTGCTCCATCCTAGGATTATTGTTTGAGTCTAAGGAGTGCAGCATGGCAGCTGAGAAAGGAGACTGTAAGTAATAATTGTTGCTTTGAGGACTAATGTGTGATCCAACTCACTTGGCAAGGTAGAATAAGGTTGTGATTTTTCCAAGGTAGTTCATTATCACAGTCAGCAGTTTCTTAAGTTTTCTTGACATGCGGTCTCATTTTGCTGTTCCTGCAATTTTACTGGTGGTTTTAGGCTCTGCATGTGCCCTTTACCTCATTATGAAGTTCCTACTTTTAGCTYCTTTAAATTAAGCTTTGTCAGCACAGATCTCTTGTGTTGCAATGTGCAATTGTGCCACGACTGCAGCCCATAGACATACCCAGATGATTGGGTGTGACATTTTCCCTTTATCTCCCAAAAGCTATGGAGTAGTTTTGCTGTTCTTCTTGCCCTTCTTCATTGCCTCCAAGCTCTGAAGTGTCTCTGTAAGGAGCACATTTACTGATGGTTTGTATGGATTTCAGTGCAAACTGAAATTAAGGGGAAAATGATCAAAAGACATCTGGGAAACCATTGCCCATCATCTTTGCGTGCTAGGCTGCTTTGTGAGTGCTAATACCTGTAAGCAAGCCAGCCCAATAGCCAGGTAATTTCTGTTAATCACCATTAAAATTCAGGATTCTTCTGTGCAAGGGTAGGAAACTTAGATCAGGAAGGACATGTTCTGTCTTTGTTTTTAACTCTTTGGGAGTTCTTCTTATGTTTCTCTGAATTTCTGTGACTTAGATTTCCAGTTTCTAAAGTGGTTGCCTCTTTTGGTCTCCCCAAAATGTATGGCACTGTGTGAATTCAAGAAAAAAAGCCTTGTCTTTGCACATGTGTTGAGAGGTTCCTTAGCAGACCTGCAAGCCAGATGATCTATGCAATTTGCACKGTATATTTCTTTGGTGGGATCGCAGCCCTGGCTTTTTGTGTGCCACTACTCACMCTGTGTAAGTACTCACCAGACATTTCACTTTCAGAGCCTCTCGCACAGCCCCTTTGAAACTGCAGCCCACTGTGTTTGCCTCGAGCACTTCAACACTCTTTCTGTGTTGTTTCCTAAACGATTTGATGCTGCTTGGCCATTTGAAGTGGAAAGTGCTTTCAAGCACAGAAGATTTTATGTTGATTTTTCTTTTGTTTTAACTAAATTCTTTGAGARGAATAGGAAGGAGGCAGTTTTGTGAGGTGAGTAAACGATCGCTAGCCCAGTTGTGGGTACGAGAAACAAGGCTGTATGCACAAACACATGCAGGGTAATAGTGTACTTCAACAGTAGGTTCCCTTGCTAATTTGGAAAGCCGTTCCAGCTCTGGCTTGATTCCATTTCAACCTCAAGCTGTGAATAAGGAGGGCTTTTAAGCTGTCATTTTGTTAAAGTCAGCTTTAAAAACACAAGAGGAAGAGACATCAATTACCAAAGAAAACAAACCCACGGAAATAAAACTTTTCTCCTTGATATGTAATTCAACATTGACAGCCAATGCTACAAGATTTTCCTTTTTTTTTTTTGTTGGTTGATTGGTTTCTGTTTGCATTGTTTTGATTTCTTGGKTTTTTTTTTTTTAATTATTCATGGGGTTTTTTGTTTTGTTTATTGCAGTTTGAGGGGAGGACTTAATGATCAGAAAGCTTGCTTTGTCAGGTGAACATGTTAACATACATGAGTATGCCTCACATGATTTGGTTTTATGTAAAGTCAGAATGAAGGAAGTGAGTTAACTAACTGTAAAATGTAGTATTACTGGAGTTGTATTTGCATTTTTCRGTACCTGAGAAGCATTTCTGGAGCTAAAATAAGGTGTAATTTTATCCTTTTTCTCATGGTATTTTCTCCAGTCAGGGAATGAGATCGTATTAAAGCAGTGTATTTCAAGCCAGTGTATGACTCCCTGACGTATTAAGAAATGCCAACACCATTTTTGGTGAAAATGAAAATTTTCAGAAAACTAAATTTTCTTTTTTTTGAACAGATTCTTTAGAATTTTTCTCTTACTATCTAAAAGACACAACCTGAAATGTAACTTTCTCAGAAAGAACTGATAATTAATAACAGAGTCACAGAACATTTAAGGTCAGAAGGGACCACAGTGGGGTCATCTGGTCTAACCTCCCTGCTCAAGCAGGGTCATCCTAGAGCACATTGCATAGGATTGTGTCCTGGTGGTTCTTGTGTATCTCCAGTGAGGAAGAGTCTCTGGACAACGCGTTCCAGTGCTCAGTCACCTCCACAGTAAAGAAGTTATTCCTCATATTCAGGCAGAACTTCCTTTGCATCAGTTTCTGGTTGTTGCTTCTTATTGGGAATGCCATTAGTGACAGGTTCCAACTGAACCCTGTGCCACTGATTATGACCCTCTGGGATCTGTTGCTCTGTTTCACTCTCTGCTCTGAGTTTGCCTATGAGGATGTTGTGAGTGACATAGTCTAAAGCCTTGCTGAAGTCCAGGTAGATGATACCCACTGCTCTCCCCTCACTCATCCTGGTAGTTGTCTCACTGTAGAAGGCTATTGGGTTGGCAAGCAGGATTTACCTTTAGTGAACCCATGCTCACTGCTCCTGACCACATTCTTGTCAGACAGCTCTCTCAGCACTCGTGGATGCACCCTTTCAGGGTCCACAGACCTCTGGATGCATCTTTTCAGGGTCCAAGGACGTGTAGATGCCAGGTTTGACTAGGTGATCTCTAACCCTCTCCTCCTTGACCAAGGGAAAGTCTTCCTTCCACCACTGGTTTTCCCTGGACTCAGGCTAGAGATTCCCAAGGGCTGGTCTTGTCAGTGAAGCCTGATGCAAAGAAGACATTCAGTATCTCTGCCTTCTTATTCCACAAGTATACAAGGGCAAGGCCAGTCATTACTCTGTGATAACAGAAACCATATGTTCAGCTGGTATAAACCACCATCATTAACAATAGCAGAAGTATGCCAGATCATCCACTGAGATTCTTGGCCTATAATTAACTAAACTAGTGGTTATAATTTAGTATTTCTTAATGAACGCACTGACAACTAAGCACATACAGTGAAATTATAGCCTATCTTTTTTATTTCAGACAGAGTAGCATTATTTTCTGTCTGCTTTCCTGCTTGTAGACTTTTAATGTTTCATTTGAACTCACACCGAAAACAGAGGTCCAGGCCTACGCTGTGTAGTCCCTGAAGTGAATGGTAGCTGTACACTTGTGTCTGAGGAGAAATAATTCCTTATGTTTACTTCAAATGTGTGCATCATGTTGCAGTCTTATTTCTAGGATGTGTTTCCTAGAAATAAAGCACAGAGTAAAACATGGTCAGTATGCATTCTAAAATGAAATTATGATATATGACTGCCTTTGAATCCTGAGCCCRCTGCAATATTTTTATAGGACTGTAATTTTAATATAAACTCAATTTTATACAAAATTAATGCAGCACAATTGCCTGCCTACTTTAGAGCTACTAAGGAAGATGAGCACATTAACAAATATGCCCTCTTAACTAAAATTTMGCATCTCTCCCACTAAGATTACTTTTTAGCCTTTTTTTTTTCTTAYGAGTTCAACCATACCAGACTGTTGCATCAGAATTTGAAAACATTTATAGACATCTCACTTTYACAGGCCAATGTGAAGTAATAAACTTCAGCTGTTTGCCCAGCCCTTCTTTGTAGTGTGTATTTCTGAGGGTATGGGAGAAGATGGAAGAAGGATGTGGAGTTTGTGTGAGTGCAGTTGTGAAAAGCTTAATTTGTTGCTGTTGTACTTACCTTTATTGGAGTCTTTCCTGCAGAAATAATGAGCAAACTGGGAAAAATAAATGAAGCTGTCTTTTGTAATTCTAAACAGGAATACTGAGAACAATAAATTGGTTGCAGTTGAGTTAATGARTCCTGAGTTGCTACAAATTTGGATCTTCCATCCTCTTCACTTCCCTACCTCATCAGTCTCCTGTTGCAATACTTACATGTCTTCTTGTTCCCCCAGCTGTGCTCTTATTAGCTTGTTGTAAAATCTCTAATCTATCCCCAGTCAAGCCTTTCAGATCTGGAAGTCCATCATACCACAACTGGGCCAGAGCTACATGTGGTCTGACTGGCTGCCTGATAGATGGGTGCCAAATGGCAAGCCTGTCTAGGCTAACTAGCCTTTCAGTGCTTCATCTGTTCCTATTTGAACTTCCCTTCTGCCCCTTTGATGGGAAAAAAAATGTATTAAAAAATATACTGTTGCTTTGAGATCTCTATCTCACTCTCAAATTTGGTAAAGTGAACCAACAAGTTCAGAAATTACAAGCTGTGGTCACTTAAAGACAGGGATCCATTGTTCTCCTAAAAAAAATCCAAACAGGCAGAAAACATTAGAAAAATATAAAAATCTACTTAAACAAACAATGCCCCCCCCACCAAAAAAAAAAAAAACAAAAAAAAAAAACAAACCACACAGATTATTTATGTTCACTCACCCTTTTTGTAGTTTGGCGTGTTGGGGGCTTTAATTGTTGTGTGGATTTTGTTTTTGTTTTCTTTGGTATTTTGTGTTTGAGGGTTTTTTTGCTTTGAGAGGGTTGGTTGGCTTTTTTGCTGTTGCTATTGGGTTTGGGGGCTGTTTCTTATGAAGTGAAAGTGTTTACTTACACCAGGTTGTAAGGAAGCAGCTCATGCAAGTGCATGGTGTATTCCTATTGTCAGTAGARAAGTGAGATCCTTTCAAGAGGGTGGCATAATAAAGTCACTGAGGGGGGGGAGGACAAGGTGTAACTGAGGCAAAGGTGCTCATATTGTGCTCACTGACATTGATACTGCAGCAGGGTTGTAGGAAGATGGGGCACCAATGAACCAGTTGTAGCACTTCTCCCTGGTTAAGGGAGGAGGCAGGTCTCTGTACCTTTGAAATTTTAACTTAAAGCTACTGCCCTTGTTTCAACCAGGTTAATACCAGAGAAGCAGTGGGGAATACCTGTCATGAATCCAGAGTACCCTTTTAATTTTAGGTAGCAGAGACTATTTTTATACTGCAAGACAGGGAAGCATGTCCTGGACACTCTTGAGTGTGCGGGTTGAACAGGGCTGTAATAGATGCTCCTCTGCTCCCTGAACCGATTCCTTGTTGAGCAGGRCTATTGAGCACCCACAATATATTCTGGCCACCAATTGGGCATAACCCGTGCATACTTGAACTTTAGGTATTAGGTGTCTACTAGATGAGGAAGGAGACAAGGAGGGAACTCATGGGATTTGAAGTAACCTTGAAGTGTTTCAGAGGTCATGAAAGCAAATCTTGAGAGATGCTTCAGTGCTGTACAAGTATAAAGTGTGAACACTGAAACAAGCTGAAAAGCATCAGCATCGGTCAGACTGAAGTGTGAGGAATGAGTGATACTCCTCAAAAAAGTAACGTTAGAGTGTTGATTGATTACAACACCCCACTAACTCTGTGGGGCTTATGATTTAAAAAAAAAAAAAAATTCCTACCCACAAACAACCAACAAGGCTCTCTATCAGATCAGTGTCTACTGTGACTCTAAGCCACACTTAGGAGCAGTTTGTAGATGAGAGCTACTCATGTACTGTGCACTGCATAGCTGCAGGCTTCTCTCTTTCTCTCAACTGTCAGTCTGTCTCCTGAGATTTATCCGGAAATTACAACTGGCATCATGCTAGGCAGGAGTTGAAGGATGAATAGTTCCTACAGGTGAAAAATTACTTGTTCAAACTACCCAAGTTGCAACAAAATAATGTGGTGTGGTGAAGGTCATCTATCTGGACTGCATTAACTCTCAGTGTGTCTAATTTCAAGTCATATTTATAGTTAGGCAATCAGAAAATGGGCTTGTAAGATCATATCTAAATGAAAGTATGGTTTTGTAAGATTATATCCAAACTGAAGTATGGCCTCAGCTCTAAGTACCTGCCTAAATCAGAATCTCTTGGAGATTCAGAAAACTGAAATACATATCTTTTAGTTTAAAACACAGGTTTGTATAAACAATTATTTTCTATCTTAAGTTCCTACTTTTACAAACTCTTCCTTAGCTGCAGCAGCTCTGCTTTGAAATGTGTCTTTCAGCTGCTGGATTTCATTCTAGTGAGTGGTGGCATATGAGCTTAATGTGGTACTATATTTAATTGTCTGCTGAAGCAGAGAGTTGAAGTAAAACATTGTACAATGAAATTACACTGCAGCAGAAATACAAGGTGTGTGGTGATGAGGAATCAGCCTCTGAAAGTCTCAATCACTGCAATGTGAAATTGCTTCAGCAGAGTGAAATAGCTTGGGACAGAGTGGGAAGGAGCAGAGCCAGTGACGATYAGACCTTGTGGTGGTGAACATTTTGTCCCCTTTCTTCTCCCCCCACCCAAATAATTCACTAATTGTAGCCAGGGATTTTTCTTTCCTATTTCTCATTTCTGCCTGTATTTTTACCTGCAATTACCTTTTAAAAAGATGTCGCCAACAGCTTCATTATTTCAGCCCCCTGAGCACTGCAGAAGAATATGAGGAAAWAAGTCTTCCAGTGCATACTGACTATTAATGACCTTTGCCAGGTCTGAAGACTAAGCAGCGCAAATACCTGTCATTTATACCACCAACATACTGTCTTTCATAGTGGAAATGTGGCATATGAATGCATGATTGCCTTTGACTGCTGGCTGCAACCTATAACAATATAACTTGTGTATCTAAGCAATATTAAGCAATCGTTGCAAAAAAAAAGGCAAAAGGAAACAAAATGCCTCTTCTTCTTTAATTATCTTGGAGTATATTAATAATAATCTTCAAAAAACAAAGGTAAAATCCTCTCATGCTTGCAATAGTAACAATCATTTTTAGTGAGTCAGTGAAGAGTTGTACTGCCTTTCCATCTCACCTTTAGGATAGCAGTAAATCTTGCTTGGCTGGTGAACCAATATCATCTAAAAATAGCCTGTGTCTGAGTGGGAAATGCAAACAGCTCTGTTCTTGCAGTCTGTCTGTGAGACTTCTGTCAACATGTATTAGATTCCAAATATTTGGGTAATTTCTTAGCTGAAAATGTGAATGTCCTTGCTTATATTTGGGGTGTCTTTTTCTGGGGGCAGAAGTATGTTAACATATAATACAGTAGATTTCATCCAAAGCACAAGTTTTCTGAGTGATAGGTCAAAGAATCCATCTTATGCTCAGATGATGCCATTAAAACAATTCACAAAGCACACATAGTGCACAGGTATTTCTAGACTCTGTTTGAAAAGCAATTGCAAATTCTTCCTGAAAGGCTATGAATTTCTTGAAAGAGTCATCCTGTTCTGTCTCTCTCTGCTATTGATCTATGTCTTTATCCCTTTGGTCAGATAGAGGGAACTTAAATTGGAGACTGCTAGTAAGGGATTTAACAAAAGAGCTGCTTCAAGATTTCCACCATGGGTCTTCATAGCATAGAAAAGGAGATTTAGCAATGTCAGCTATTATACATCATTGGGTTGCTGTTATACTTCACTGAAAAGGGAGATGCTAAGATAGATTGTAGAGAGAAAAGCAG
Source organism: Amblyornis subalaris (assembly GCA_018881555.1). Lineage (NCBI taxonomy): Eukaryota > Metazoa > Chordata > Aves > Passeriformes > Ptilonorhynchidae > Amblyornis > Amblyornis subalaris. Next base: position 6,281,023 of record JACAXG010000039.1, read on the forward strand.
TGTGACTTGCAATTTTATCATGTTAGCAAGTTACAGTAATCTTGCCACGCTATAGAAAAATACTGTCAGTAATGCTGAAGTACTGAAACAATAACATAACATATTTTGGCTGAAGAGGGTATTGTGACCCTGTACTGGTTCACGGAAACAGGCAGAATATGCTTTTCTCCCTTCAATTTGGCATGGAAAAATATACTAAAATAAATTTTAAAGAAAGATGGTGAATGAAGTATCATGCAATAGTTATCTCTAAGTAATAAACTTTTTGGAGATAGAAAGTGAAAGATGTAGAAGCAGAAGTCCTGGGCTTTTTTGAGCATATTAGAGGTAGGTTGAAGAACTTGTTTTTGAAGACATATTGTCTCTGAGTGCAAAAATCATATTACTAACGTGTGCTACTGTATCATACCCTACTATAGTGATATACATTATGAACTACCACTACTGATTAGAAAAAGAGAAAAGTCTTTGAATTTAAAGTTAGSTGCTAAGCTGTGGGGTGATAGTTCTTCCTAAGTTGCTTTAAACTTGCAATGTTTCATAACTGTGCAAGTCTCTGTTCAATACTTTTCACTGCTTGAAGAGAAGAGTGAAAGTAGGTCAGTAATATTTCTTCCTACAATATATTGTTCAGGAAGTGCCTTCCTCTGACACTGAGGAACTTGATATTGTAACTCTGAAGGGCATTTAGGATTATTAAACCATTATTTTGGATTTATTTTAGATAACATAAATTATAATCTTTTCCTAAGTATAGTATAATTCACCTTGTCATGCTGATGGCCCATTGGTGAAGATACTGATATATAAACTGTGTGTTCTCAGTGCAAATTTTACAACAACCCCCAAACAAATAAATACTCCCCCTTTTTCCCACCACCTTCAATAGCATAAGAAACCATAAAAATAATGGCAATTTTCTGCATGTGTTAGGAGGGGTGTGGGTGGTTTTGGTTTTTTTGTAGGTTTAGGAACTCTTTTTTTTGCATTGTCTTTTGTAATTTTCCTATAATGTTGAAAATCCTGAAATCAAAATGGTTCACTTAGGTTCTGTTTATGACTGTCTTCAGTGTATGAAGATCTGCAAAAAACCACTTAAATACAGGTTTAAGTCAATCTCTAATCAGGAAAGCTCTTAACCATATTCTTAATTGTAAGGGCAAACAAAAATACCATTTAATTCAAACCACCCCTATGTGTTCTCCACAACCAAAATCATGCTTTGAATAATTGCAATTATTTTACGAAGTTCATTCTGCTTGGAGAATTTGACTCTGCTCTGGTTCTCTTCTTTGTAGATAAAAGCACATTGAATTCCTTGGGTTTTTAGAACAAGTGCAAACGTATACCTTTGGATGAGCCTGGATGTATTGGGCACTGAGAAATAAGGAAGTTTTTTCTATTGTTTCTCACTACCAGAAAGATGATGTAGATGCTTTTTCCAGAACCACGCCCCTTATGACACAGTGGACGTGTGGTTTCTCATCTCCAAACAAATCTGCATATGTCAATAAGTAGTGGTAGCTGCTGAGCCAGATTATTTGTTCATTACCTCAGAATTCACTGGACTGGGTCATTAGAAAGTGGAAAAATTCACCTCAGCATTTCCTCAGTTTCTTGTCTGTCTCAATTTTGGAAAACTTAGAGCCTGTTAGCTTAAATGATTGATGAAGGGGGTAAATATGAATAGAAAACTTTCTTCTCTCCCCCTGATTTTGAAATAGTAAAAAATATGCTGACTAGACTTTTGATCTTGAAAACAAAATGTTCACTCTAAGCCTTAATTACTCAGACGCTGGTGGCTCTTCAGGTTGTAAAGTAAAGCATGTAACACTTAAAAATTCCCATCCTACTATGCTAGGGTACCAATCTTCTACTCTACTCTAGCACCCCATATTAGAAACAGTTTGATCCCGAGCTAGTTTTCCTAGGTTTCTTCTAAGCAGTGGACCTTTCAGAAGTCAGTGCAGCTCATACTGAACCAAGCTCTCAGAGAGGCCAGAAGACTCACTCTCTGGAGGCACCTGCTTATCTCCTTTGATTATGAAGGAAGTTGGAAGCTACACTGCATTTAGAAGTCTAGCTTGAGGTACCCAGATCTAGGTGAGATCCTRCTTTAAAGTAATCAGAGATGGGACTGATTCCCTCCTTTCTTGGGCTGCTCTACTTTATGGCAGTCAGGAAAACTTGCCTACAATGAGCCTAGAAGCACAAATGGAAGAAAAATAGTACCTTTGCATTTCTCCCTCTCGTGTTGCTCAGCATCTGGGCAGCTCTCAGCATCATAATAGTGACCACCTCTGTTTGTACTATGCCTCTTCCATGAAGAACCAGGGGATTTGAACCTCCAGGGACCTTAGTCTAGCAGCTTTCATAGAGGGCAAAATCCATGTCCCTTGATTTGCCTGAAAATGCAAAACGTATTTAACTGAGGGTGAGGGGAGAGGAAAACTTTGTCTGTTTTTTAGATAAAATTAAGCCAATAAGTATTAGGGAATCAGGGGATTTATCTTTTATCTTTTTTAATGTTATTTTATTTTTTATTTTGCCTTTTTTCCTCAGGGTGCTAGTATAGTACAGGATATCAGCTTTGTGGTTTTGCCACTAGGTGGAGAAAGCAAGCCTCCGTAATTTAATAGCATTTGTGTATAATGCTGTTCTGACCTAAATTCCATAGATATTTTGAAGCAGAAAGGTCTCTTCCTGCAGTACTTCAGAAGGTAGAATAGCAATGAAGAGTGGAGAGTGGCTAGCTGAAACCTTGCTGGAATAGATTTTAAGAAAATATGGTGGAAAATCAGTCTTAAATATYAAAGCAAATATATCACAGGCAGCCTCGTGTAGTCTTCTAAACTAGAATTTTGATCATCATTGCTTSTGATGCTTGTGTTACTAAGAGTAAGGGGTTGCACTGCCACTGCAAAAATATTGTGCACAGAGGGTGGGCATCTTCTCTTAGAGATAAATTGCTTGTGACATCTTCAGGATAGAAAGAAAAACAGTGGTTGTATACAGATAGCTGTGATGGCACCCTCCCATTTGAGAGGGAGATGGAAGCCATTGTTTAAACACGTCTGAACACCCAGGTGAAGTTTAACCTAGTCTTAGCTAGGAATATTGGAAGACATCAATTTTGGAAGATTGAAGACATTCATTTTGGCACAGTTCAGTCAGCAGAGGCCTCTCAGTGAGGCCCTACCCCAAGCTGGTATGGGTGGAAGTTGACCCTCATTCTCTCRCCTTTTCAAAGCAGTGTCTTGAATATGAATACATGTTTCAGGAGGGAAATAATGGCACTACATCTTATTGCAAATGAGGTCTGAAGAAATAATAATGGTTTGGGGTTGTATTTGTCAAAAGGGATCACTGCAACATTCTTCCCTTTAACTATGTGCTGAATTTTATCCAAATATGTTAATAATTCCCCCAACCTTCCCTTTTGTCCTGATCTACTAAAAATATTTTTTCTGTACTGTGGAGACCTCCCTTAGCCCAATTATGAAAGAATTTCAAGTGTCTGTGGGACAGGATGTGCACCTTTTTAGGCAGCACATATTCCCCCATGACAGTTTCTAACACTAAACTTTCTGAAAACATCCTCTGGGCAGCAGCTTCTGTGCTTGAGGTTTGACAGGATTCTTCTTCAATCGAAGTCAGTGTGAAACCACGATAAATCCGTTCCTTCCCTGCCCATCCTAATCCTATCCTGGCCATGCTGCCCAATTTGGGGAATGAGATGATTGACTACAGCACCACCTACTTCAGAAGAGGGAGTGGTTTAGATGTTCTTTATGCTGGCAACCCATTATTTTTATGCCTATTTAGTTCTAGCAACATGGTATTGCAGTGTGTATAGGTTTCTGCAGGAAGTAACTGGCCAACCGTCTTTCTAAACTGTATTCAGGACTGCAGCACCTTGTGCCATGAATCATGATTTAAGTTTGATCCTGGACTACACTCAATATTGGTTAGAATCAGTTTCCAATGAGTAGTCCTGTCCCATGTAGCAAAAGGCTGCATAAAAGAGGTTCAAAAGAGAATGCATTGATGATGGATCTTGACCAGTGAAATCAGAGCTATTTTTCCAAGTAATTTAAAGTCTTTTCAACTATTTTGATCTTGCACCCTAGCTGAAATGAGATAATTTTCCTAAGGTGCAGCTTAGGTAACTCATTTTGCAGCATACAGTGTATGATGAATTCTGCAGGTGAAAAACAACATTCAGATATAAAAATATATAGAGAAAGTAAATAATAAATAAACAGGTGATRTGTTTATAAACAACTTTTAAGCTAAGAAAAGGACCTCTTTAGATGCTGTTGGCTTCAATATTCATTCAGTTGTTTGCTGGTTTCTATCCCAATTTCATCTTTCCACTACAGTTGTGGATAAAACCACATAAAACCATAAGGATCTTATTCTAAGATTGTTCATTCATGTAGTCATCAAATGATATCTGAAAAGTGTTTAGCTTCAGTTTTCATTCGTGATCACTAGCAAATCACTTTTTCACTCAGTTCAGTATTTGAGGATTTCATGCTACTCTTTTTTATTTTTTTTTAAATACCTTTTGAACAGTTAAAGGGATGAGTTCAATTTTTTTATATGCATTATCAAGGTTAAAGCYTAAAGCTGTTTTTCATTGGGGGTTTTTTCCCGCCATCCTGCCCATATCTCATCCTTGGTGGTCTTTCTGGCTTTCACATACCTTCTTATGAAGAAAGGGGAAAAAATTCACAAACCACTGATATTTCAATCACTTCAAACTCTTTAAAGCAAGTTGACTTAGCTKCTTCTTAAATTATTTTTTATTTTCAACCCTAGAAAATACTGTACTGATACAATTATAATAAGTAATTTTCTTGACTTTGTGAATCAAAAAATACATGGGATTCTGTAAACTAGGGTTTCCGTCAGCTAAAGTGTTTGTGTATATATATTGCTGGACTAACTGCAAATCAGATCTCCAAGTAAGTTTGATTTGTGGGTTGATGACTTGTCTGAGCCTTACTGATAGAGAAGCAACAGTACCCAGGAAACATTGCTCAGAAAGAAAAGGAACGTTGAAGTGTAACATAAAAAGCAAAGCCAGTTTGCATCTGAGCCAAGATCACAGCTTTGTTCTCATGGGTTATCTCAGCTCTAAAGGGAATTACGGAATGCATGTGATCCTTTTTTAGAAAAGAACCTTGACTTTTTCGTACCTTTCAGACTACCTGTACTAAGCAAGCTGAATGCACAAGCTGCCATGAATGGGATGTGATACGGCCCCCGTTGAAGGCAATGTGAGGAGCCCCACAAACTTTAAAACAAGACAAATAGAAATCTGAATGCATGTCAGTTTCCCCCCACCAGCTACTACGCTGTACAGGCAAACAAATGTTGCAAAGGGATGTGGAGAAGTCATCAGTCTTGAGAAAGTGATTGGACACATGGGAAATATGATCTGGGAAGATTAAGGCTTTTCGATCAGAAGAGTAGGAGGACACAATGTAGCCACCTTCAGAAATATAAAAAGGTGCTGTGTAAAGAAAGGAAGTCATCTCCTTCTCTTTCCTTGTCAGTGCTAGATGAGACAAGAAGTGGCCGGTTTAGATTTCCATGAGATTTCTTTTCCAGCAGAGGAGAATGCTGGCTTTAACAGTTGGTGCGTACCAAGTCAGGCTAAGGAGAGTATGTTTCTGAGTACAGGTTAAGTGGGAATGATTTAGACTAAACATTAGGTGTTCTGTCAGCTTGGTAGTCTGCGGTCTCTGCAACTGCAGAAATTTGAAATAAATATCTAAAGAAGAATCCTTAGATCTATTAAGTGCAATTTGCATGCTAAACCTTGTATTTCTCAGAAAACTTCTGCAAAACTGCAATTCAAACCCATTCCACTCACAACTATTCAGATTCTGGAGGACAAGTTATATATGGGGATAGATACGTTTATGAATATACATGTGGACAGAGGGGAGAGGGAGAGATTCAAAGGGCCTACAGTTTCTGGGTTCTCCTTCTAAAAGAAAGAATAATTGAAACTTCACTTTTACACCATCATGACTCCCAAAGGTGAGGCATGCAACAAAGTAAGAATGTTAGCTACAAGGTCTCACCCTTCAAAAGTTTAAACAATTAGAGAATATGATGGCAGTCCTTGGGGTTGAAGAAGAAAATTCAGTCTGAAGTATAATCAACTACTGATGTACATTGCTTTCAGACATGTGGTTTTGATCACACCTGTGATAAAAKGGCAACCTGGTTTTTCCAGGAAAATAATGTTGCCAGGCTTGTGGGCTGCATTGGTAATGACTATACACACACCARCAGTGAGGCTAACTGGGAGGAACTGGAGTGCTTGAAAATTATTAATATTAAATATATTACTGAGTTTAGTAAACTCAGTTCTATTTATTTARTAGCTATAAAATAAAGTCCAGTGGCCAGTAGAAGACTATCAGAGATTTTTAGTGTGCTAGGTTAGTGCTCTTTCTTATAATTGACATCATGGTAGTATCTGAGAATTTTTGTTGTTGAATAAAATTTCATACTTCCAGATGCTAAAAGGTGACTTCTGCACCAATTTATTTAGTGTTGTATCTTAGATAAGCAGTTGCAAATGCAAATTAAGGCAAGGATGGCAGGTATGGATAGTGAGGTAAAAGTCAGCTTTTCCACTGTGAATAACAGSTACCTAATTGAAATTAGGCTGTGGTCCATGTAAAAAGTGGAGAGAAGCAGCTTGGATTAGATTCAGTAGAGTAAGAAGATCAGGGAAGGAATTAAAAAAGATATGGAACGTGAGACGAACAGAAAGATGAGCTAAGAAAATGATCTTTGAATGTCTGAGTATAGAGCAAGGTTGTATTTGTCTAGGTTGGAGGAAGACCTGTTGCAGAGAGTGTGGTGAGGAGAAACTTGGCTGGCATTTTAAGTAGGTGACCAAAGGAGACTATCACATCTCAGGTTCTGCAGTGAGAAACTAATTATTGGTCATCCTTTTAAAATGAGGTTCAAACAGATGTACTTTGACTATTAATAGGCACATGCCCAATTTTAAAGGTCTACATTTTCAGTTTAGTCTTTTGGTACAGGTTTATTTAAAGAAGAAAAGACAAACAAAATCCGGGCTGTTGGTTAATACTGTTAAGGTTTCTACCTCGGTTGTGTTTGCAGTGGAGACCATTCCGGTTAAATCCGTATCACTGTGCGGGAAAAAGCAGCCAATTTGCTTGTCTAGATTACAAGTGTAGCTTTGTATTCTCAGATGATTGCAGGCTAGCCTGGACAATTGGGCAGTGTTTCAGACTGGCTGGCAGTAGGCAGTCAGAATTCAGATTTTGAAGCCTGCTTGCTTTCTTTGTCCAGACCGGCTGCTTTTTCCAGCCCTTTAGCGGGCTATTTCCCAACAGGGCAATATAATGCAAAATTGCACAGAAATAAACTTCGATACTGGCAATGCTGTCATCACCTGGATTCAGCAGAATCTCAGGGGAATGGTCTGGTAATGGAAGCCTGTGCATTGAAATCGGTTTCAATTAAAAAAAGGGAGGCATACTTCTCATTTATTCAAAGACATGGCACAGCATCCAAGATTGTCAAGAGAGCCTTACACAGGCCAGATAGACTAAATTACCCTTGCAAGTGTTTCCTATTCTGCCTACATCGTCGGGGTGAACTAGGGTAGAGGGCTGTATATTTTGCACTACTACAGGAACTGGGGCAGTGCCAGGGCAGAGCTGGACAGACTTTATGTACCCAACAGGTGGGTGTAAAATTATAGATCGGGTGATTTTGTTTCAGTGTTAACTTCTGTCTCCACCGAGAGTAAGGCTTACCTTTAAGGAGAGATTAATTTCTTAGATGAAATATCTCCTCTTTACAACAAACAGCTGCCACAGGGCTTGCCATGCAGCAGTTGACAAGAGTTTCTTGTTCCATTCACAAGATCTCTCAAGATCTTTCATTCTGAGGGCTTTTTTTTTTTGTTTGTGTTTGTTTTCAAGTATTTATCTACTTTGGGTCCCACAAAGTATTTTATTGCGGTATTGAAACTGGCATTAATGATGAAATTGCTCAATTTAAGGAGGGAATGTAAACTAATTTAAAATCCTGTGCCAGAAAACTTGTACTGCCTTTCCCTTCCATAAGTTGCCAAACTTTTAGGGCCATGGAAAGAGGATGTTCCTCATTCCTTTAATTGACTGGTCAAAAGACTGACATTTATGGCAAGGTGACAGAGAGAGAGTCAGTGCAGGTTATGCAAATTTTGTTTAGTCCTAGGTGAAAAGGGGATCTGGAACTGAGCTTTACAAAAGATACATGTTGGAGGTTATTTGCTAGGAGATCGTATTTGTGGCAAGCAGTTCAGACTACAAACCAAACAATTGCTTAGTGTCCATGAAGTTCAMGACATGGCAAATACCACTTTCTCTTCTCCTTTTGGCTATTTTTCATGTCAGTATTCAATGGGAGATTTCCTAGAATTAGAGCAAGTAATGAATTGACCAGTCACTTCGGTGGTCCAGACAGGTTTGTGCCTGTGCCTTATGACACATGGATATGTCAGTAGCAGTTCTTTTTAGGAGTAGCTCTAATGTGCAGGAATTGTCTTTGAATGACTTCTACTTTTTTTTTTTTTAATTTGTTGTAAACATGAGGCATTGCTTCCTTAAAAAATATGTTGTATTAAACCAGGTTTTGACATTTGTTGATGTTTACTTTGGAGGGTCAAAGCACTTGTTAGTGCACTGAACTCCCACCACCTGCCAAAAGTGTAATCCTGTACCTTATGTGCTGTTACCAAGAGAAGCAAAACAGAAATGCAGACCAGAAACACAATTTTTTAAGCACTAYAGTTAGATCAAGATTGTCTCTTTCTGGTAAACATATCATTTGAAGCATAGAAGTGTTTGTCTGCCTAAACTCCTGTGGAGTCCCAGCACAAACATTTAAAAGACACTGAAGAGAGTCACTGTAGGGCTGTTCAGCTCTGAGCATRTTTATATAAGAGCACTGTACCAAAACTTCTTTGGCAACATAGAAATAATTTTTGGTGTAAGTTTAGGGATATAGGGCCAGGAGGGACTTCAGAGAGAGTGTAYGAGAAATTCCTCTACCATGATGGAGGACTAATATGCTAGCAGCCCTTCTTAGAGCTATGTAAAAAAAAAATAAATTCTAATGGAAGAGGTTTCTAAAGCACTCCTTTTTCTTAGGTAATATGTTGTAATTCTTGATTACACTCAGAAGCTCAGAATTTTTCTTAGGCTTCCACAATAGCTTTTGATTCTTCTCTTTTATACACGGGAAGACTGTTGCAATGTGTATTTTCAGCTCTACTTCTACTTTTTCTCTTCCTCTTGGAGAAGACATCTTCATCAAATCAATCTTCCTTTCTTCATTGATTAGCATATTATCCCTCACACTATTCTTGTTGATGTTTTCTTCCCTTCTCCAATTTTTTATGTCCCAAACCGAAAGAAGTGTGCCAGACAAATTTCACCACCACTAAATACAGTGCACCCAGAAAAGTGATGCCATGTTCTGGCCTCAAAAATATAATMATTTCTTACTAAAATTCCCTGGCTTCACTTTTGTGTAGAAGAACTTATATATTTTATCCCACATCTTAGATTTGAGGTGTCCTTCCAACCTACAGTATTTTACATTTGTTTTAATGTATTTTTACTTTTGTTATTTCAACCATATTCAGTTTTCAACACTGTGATGAATCCTACCCTTTGCAGTCCCAGTTATTCTCATTACTGAATACATAAACATATTCTCTCATACCTTATCCTGGTCATTAAGAAAGCATTGAGTGGAATCAGGCCTAGAGTAGATCCCTTTAAAACCAATTTGGAAGCCAAAGCAACTGCTTTTTCACCTACTGTATTGTAATGGAGTCATTACTTCATTTCATAGATTGCTGATGGAAATATTATGTCAAAAACAAGATATAGCGTGTCTGGTTTTTTAACCTCACTCCCCATTCCAGCCCCAAGGCAGTTACTGTAGCATAGGAGGAAATTTAGGTGCCAGGACATATATTAACTGGACAATTTGGGGTCCTCTAAACAGTTAAATATCATTTAAGAGCATTTATTATAACAAAGTTAATTCTACAATCTCAAGAACGAGTATTTGCTATATTTGTGGCTACTTCTCATGATTCAGATTGTCTTCAGAGGAGATTTAGAAGACAAAAGATTCATACTGTTATTTCTGAACTGGCATAATCTACAAGCTGCTGTTTACTGTGTCACTCTATAGAGTACGAAAAAGTGACATGTTGCTTTCGGGTAGTGGAGCAAAGCATTGGTGATGAAACAGTTTCAGACATTACCAATACCCTCTGCCACCTCCCAAGTATGAGACRTGTCTACCTACTTTTTTTGCCCCAGCTGTTTCTACTGCAAGTTTGAGTATTTCATTGGTGCTCATGAATATGCTCCATTAAATGGAGCACAAGATGGAGCTCAACAYTTTTAGATTGCATCAATGTAGCTTGTTTTGCCTTCATCTGGGAATCAAAGGGGGGCAGCTGAGTTTATCGTAATCTTATTTCTACTACCTGTGCATTCTTTCTGCTGTGTTCCTCTGAAATGGAAGTCTGTCAATGCAGAGGAGAATGCCACTGATCTTCCCWGAGAGGTTAGGTGGGATGATGTAAATTGGTGCGGCATTTTGGTTTCTACCCTGCTATCCAAGCATGTGGAATGTTTTTCCATTTCCTTTACCTTTCTTATCTTTATTAGCACAGTTTCTTTTTACTGCAAATAATAAAGTCACAATCCAGTAATGGAATTTTTCAAACCCATTGCACAATCTGTGATGATAATTACGAGGAGGCAAAGGTGACTTCTCTCATTTTCAGTTGTTGTACTGTATAAGCTCATTGCGTTTGTCAAACAAATACAAGGAGATCTGTCACAATACAGTGGTGGATATATTTCCTTCTTCCTACCAAGTTATTTTCCTCACCCTCAAATACTGTGTTTTCTTTTAATAATTGGGGAGGGGGCAGGGAGAAAGAGATATTCATAGCCTCTTCCTAGCACATGTTGCTAGGATGGAAATGAAATGAACTTTAGCAAGCTTTTCAATTACAGGCTATTTTAATGTCATGTCTAGGAAATATGTRCTAAGTAGCGACAATAGGCACAAGCTCTGTCCTTCATCACTCCTGGGATGCATAAATATCTTGTAAATGTAAATATATCTTTTTTTGAAACCAGTTGAGTTTGGGAACACCAAGGTAAATGTATACTGTTCAACAAAAGGGGACCAGACAATGCTCGAGCACTGGATCCTGGATTGTCAATTTTAGTGCCCTTCCTGCACTCCTCCCCATTTTGGCTCTGCTTTGGGCCACACAGCCTGGTTCTCTAAGCCACCATGTGGGTAGAACTCTGTGAAAGAGCACACTCAAGGATCTTTCCCCAGAAAGCTGAGGGAGTAAGGCTGCCATGTGTCTGGTTGCTTTCTCATATGATTTGTCAACATACTCCCAGGAGACTTTACCTCTCAAGCATCCTCGTAATATGTCCGTGCAACACCCAACTTCAGCTTAATGCTACAGACTCTGATAGCTTACAGTACAGTCAGTAATCACATTGGTTGGTCTGAAGTCAGACACTGAAATAAAACCACTAACTGGTAATTTTATCTTGGTGCCGTGTAGGGACTAGAGGGGACTTGGTAAGAAACGATTTGTAGTTTTCACATAAGCTGTTTGCCACAGAGGGACAACCTATGATTAGGGTGGCTGTGCTCCATTTACCAGGTGCAAGGAATGGCCACTTGGCTCTTTTTATTTCCTTTTCTTATTATTATTGTTCTAGTGCTCTTTTTTATTTGACAACCTATGCATTGTTGTAGGTGTCTTCTGTTAATTATGATTTTGTCAGACAGAAGTCACTTTTACTTACCAGTACATGACCAAAAATATACCCCTTTCCAGTAAGAGCAGACAATCTTGTACACTGTTTCTTGTAGGCACAGGATTGAGATGCAGGGGGCATAGATACAATCCTGGGCTCTGCCACCTGCTTTCGGTGTGATTCCAAACTTATTTGCAATCAACACTCAGTTATCTGTAGGTGCTTTAACCAGTTTGAGGTTTAATCATAAGATGGGAGCAGAAATACTTGAGCTCTCTCCTTACCCAGCCAGCATTGGGCTGCCCATACTTATTAGTTTAGGCCCAATGCCAGAGAGCGGCAGCTSTGCTGCCTTCCCAGCCAGCTTGGGTCTGTGAGCGGTTTAGCCACATTGTGTCTCAGAACACGAACTAATAGCCCTAAAGACCCAGTCTCATTTTGTGGAGTCATCAGGAAGGCTTCAGTGCTGTGTTCCGATTTCCCACAAGGACTGGAACTGCACAGAGGTGGTTCAAAGCCAGCCAGGCTCATTGAGTGCCACCTGAACATCTCTATACCATTCAGGAAGTTCCAAGATTTATTTGCTCAGGTTCAATGCCAGTCTGATAAATTCACTTGTCATCTTGTCAGCATGTCTGCTTGTATTGTGGCTAGAGCAAGCACCTTATTCAGCAAGAACCTTTTGAACTTAGCATAAAGTTTTCTGGTGAAAAGGGTATTGCAAATTAGCCTATGGTGTCTCTGTGCTTCATATCCCAGCTTTGTTTACTTTTCTTATGCTATGTGCATGCACTGCAACGGGACACAGTAGCCTTTTAAATGGGATTTATCCTGCCAAGTTACTTGTAGGAAGTGAGAAATCACCCAAGTGGTATGGTGGAATAGAATGAATAACCAAGTGGCTGTGTTACCTCTCACTTGTTTGGTGCGAGCTCAGGGAATTTGCACAGCATTGGCTGATCTGTGACAACTGCTTTAGAGGTTCTACCCTCTGAGATTGCTTTACTGCTGCTGTGTTAAAGGATAAGCCATCACAGATTTGCCTCCTGTTTATTACAGACTATGCAGAGGGGGGCTTATCATGGAGTAGCTCATATCCTAGATTCTTAGGTTATGGCTAAAAACTTAAATATACAGTTCTTTTCTATGAAATTAGTGGCAAGTGGCACTTGTTTGTATGGCTGTTGATGAAAAGTCTTAGGAATTTTGTGAGGACATGGTCATTACAGCTACCTGAATTTTTTGAACATTTAGTGTGAAAAGAGAGAGCAATTGTTTGTCTGCTTGTTTTTTCAATGCTTCCTAATTATATTTAAACCAATTATATTCTGCAAAGAATCTCTCAGAAACAGCTAAGGGAAAAGTTGACAATGGAGGTTAATGAAAGGATACTAAAGGAATTCCACATGTGACCCAAGACCATCAAATAATATTCCCCTTTGCATTTTCAGGAATTAGTTGAAATAATCAGACATGATACCATACCCTAAAACCTTTATAGGTTTATAAGAAGGAAGAGAACATGCTGTTCAACTAATAACAAATGAGTCAGTCACAAACTAGGCAGCTGATCCAAAATCTAGTAGAAAGCTGGGAAGCTTGGGAACTTTAGCTCAGAGTCTTGACGCCTGAAAGCTTCATTCATTGACTCAGGAACATAAGCAAGTAGAACTCTATTACACTATACAGATTCTCATGCCTCGTTCAGCCAGACATAAATACATGATAATAAACAAACATACTCAAGATAGCAAGAGTGTATCATGATGACAAAGTAACTCATTCAGATCTATGGGCAGGTCAGACTTATTTGCAGAAATTTTATTTATTTCTATGCGGTTCTATAGGAAGAATTATAGCTCCATGGTGGAATGTATGTGTCCTGAAAGCATTATAAACACTGTAAAAAACTGTACCAGTTACAGCTCTGAAACTGCAGTAATTATCTCTACCTTTCAGCAAGCTGCACTGGTGTCATGACACCTCTTCCAGTTCCTGAGTTAGCTGATGAGCTCTCTGGTAGTGCTTTTACCACAGGCGTCCTAAGAGGGCCACCTCCTGTGTTCCCCTGCGGTTCTTGTTTGGGCTTTCCAGTAGGCAGTACAGCCAAAATAGTCACAACCTGAAGTCTACACTTATATTTCAGAATCAATGTTTTGGTTTTATTTAAGTATCTAAATTCAGTTTGAGTGTTTGGAATGGGATCTATGCTACTAGCTGAGGCAGGTCCTTTTGAAAATCTGCTCCTAGAAAATTAATTGTATGCCTTGAAATGTTGGATGCTGAGTAAAGTGGGGCCTGTTAAGCAAGAGTGTCTGTTTGTTTTCCCAGGAAGAAAAAAAATAAGAGAAACTTGTCCCTCTCTTAGATTGTTGGATTTAATATAGGAAGAAATATTTGGTTGAGTTCCACACTGAGAAACCTGAAGTCATCAATCTTGCTCATCCAATAAATGTATACAATTCAGAACTATACAGACTGCTATAGGAATTAAAACTCTCCTGGTTTACCAAGGCTGAACAAGTTTTGATTTCATTTGTCTGTGTTTAAAAAACCAAAAACAATGGGTGCAAATAACAGCTGCAAATTTCTGGGAAGGGGAAAAAAAAACCAACCACTGGGCACAAGGGTGGGAAAGCAAGGGTTGATGCCAGAAGAGAGAAAGGAAATACAGTGAAGGAATCCCCGAGAGATACACACAGGAAATGTGTGGAAGGAACGGAGAGTTATGGGGTGTTGAGCCAGAGCCTCCTTTCATCTATGGGAGTCTTTCCACTGACTTGTATAGATACTGAACAAGGCCCTACCAGAATGAGAGTGTGCCTCTGTAGAAATGTCTGAAGCCAAAACAAAAATAATTACAGTACTGAATGGATTGCATTGGCTGACTTCTTTAGTGTCTAATGTTCTTTGGCAATGCTTCATCCCGATTATTCCATCTGGAGATAATTGTGTGATATCATCCATAAAATTAAAACATAAATCAATCCAACTAGTGATCGGCCTCATGAGCTGCTGTTTAAAAACACACACAGAAATCTAGCGCTCCCTGCCTTTTTAGCAGGATGTGCAAAAAATCCGTGAAGTGTCAGGACAAAATAAAATCATGAAAGCTACAAACCTTTCAGGGACTGTAACAGTGCTGTCCACAAAATACATGGAAAATAATAGAGAACTCTGTTTTTCCTTATACTTTATTTAAACTATTACAGTAGGCATTATTTGAAATTAAAAAACTTTCTGTATTTGTTGGAGTAATTGGCTTCAACTTTGTATGGTTGCAGTGCAGCAGTAAATTGCTGACTTAAAGCAAGAAATCAATTATTAGCACTGAGAAAGGATATTCCTAATGGAAGAATAATTTTTTTCCTGTAGGCCTGGTAAAATAATACCCTTATCCCAATAATGTCCTTATGCCCCCTTTCTGTCAGGGAAGGCCATTATATCACTTTATGTGATATTAACTTCTATCAGGTAGTCTTTGAACCATGAAGAACTAATTCAACTTTTATCATGCACAGTCTCGAGAAAAGATTATTAGCAACAAAGATTAACAGCTATTCATTTTGTCTATTAGCAATTGACTTTTGTTGGGAGAAATATAAGGGGTTAACCTAGGTCATTTTGGAAAGGGCCATTTAGGAGATTAATTGAGGTTTTAGGAAATGTTACAAATGGAATCAGTTCAACAGTCTGGCCATCTCTAAAATATCTGTAGTATTTTAAATGTGATATAACAATGTGAATTTTAGTTGGTTTTTTTTTTTTAATCTATTTGTGGTGCACACAAGTATGTATGGAAAGCACACTTAGCTTTCTTTTGGGAAATATTTTACCTGCTATCCCTGTGGTCCCTATGGTAACAACTCTGAAATATACGAAACTTTGCAGAAAGCAAACAGAACACTATGAATAGAGTAGTTAATCTTAAATGTTCAAGTGAATCTTCATGGCAAGTTGTACATGCAGTACTCAATCAGATATGTTTATTCCAAGCCAGATGCTAATAACTTGATTCATTCTGAATAGAAACTTACTGTGAGAGCAAAAAATTTACCCAGAGTTTCTTTGAAGCTAGATAAGGGGTAAGATATTACAAACCTTGAATAAGAATTGTACACTTCTATATCTTATCCATAAAAACAATGTATGTTAAATAAAACAGAAAAATATACCACATTGTTGCGGCGCGGCCTCGGCTAGATGGTTAAGGAGCCGCAACCTTCCTGAAAGCTCTCCTGCGTCCGGCGGYGCCTCAGCGGGGCGTGCGGTGACCAGTGAGATAGGTATGCTGCCTTCACCTCTCAGGGGTTTCCTGGGGTTTGTAGCTGACACCCTATCCCACCAGCGCAGGTGGACGCGCAGGTACTCACACACTCACGCCTTAAGCCGGGGGCAAAGAGTCAGAGGCGACTCTCCTTATGTTGTTCCACAGAATCGGTTTATTGTCAGTGAATGGTCCAGGGAAGGAGAGTCAAGGAATAAAGGACAACACAGGGTTTTATACCACACAGGACAGGGGCGGAAAGAACACTAGGAACCAATAACATGAGGGTAAGAGGGAGGAGAGAAGGCAGGATTACACTACAGAAACAAACGAGGGCAGGCGAGGGGAGGAGCAGGGGACTAAGGCCAATGGGGCGTCGAGTGAGGGAGAACAATCCAGAACACAGCCATATAAGGAAACATAGATTGACAGGTCAGGCTAACCAAATAGGGAAATATAACAGTACAGCAGGGCCTGGATGGGAGAGACCTTCCTCGTCACTATACCCTAGGGGGAGATCTTGGACCTCGGAGCTTCTATTCACTACAACACCTGGGCTCTCTGACCCACAACACCTGGGCTCTCTGGCCCCACTGGCTCCTCGGTCCTTCTGTGGCTGGCCCATCCACCGCAGCCTCTCCTGCTGCCGGCCTAGCCACCCCCACACCACATAAATATTAAACTCCACTACATATTATTCTGAGTTCAATTTTTAATACTCTACACCTTGTTTTATCTAGATATTTGTCTCAGTCAAACTTGCACTAATGTTGTGTCAGTAGATACCAGTGCACAGAGCTTCTAAGAAAACTAGAACACACTGAATTATAGTGTTTCCCTAGAAAATATCTTTGCCATATCTGGGATGTGCTGTTCCTGGCTTCTTCCTTAAAAAGAAATTGAGTTTAGGAATCACATTTAATACATTTAATATTATGCATATTTGATATGCATATTTATGTTGACATCTGCGTTATATCGCTTTATATACCTATGTGTGTTCAGCGTATTTATATATTGCCTTTATACTTTTTATAAATACACACTGTATTTGATTAATAACTTGATAAGATACTTATCTAAAGAGAAATTGCAGATGATAAGATCATTTCATCTGGAAAAGAGAAGAAAGAATAAACTTGATTCTTATGTTATCCTGAAAGTCCTCCAAGACTTTCTGTTTAATGTGGTAGAGGAAAAAAAAAAAGAAGAAATATGGTTTACTGCTTTTAGTTAAAGGTTTAGATGCTTCTTTACCAATCTGCTCTGACTACATTATTATCAGGATTGAAAGACTGATCTTTCCTTTGAAAGAAATTGTAAAGATGGGAGGGAGATTCTGCCAATCCCAGAATAAATTTCCATAAAAAAAAAAATGAGAGGCCAGAAGAATTGATAGCTGAAGAAACAGTGACATCAGCTCAAATGTGTTTGAAATTCATTTGATGTTTGAAATTTGATTAGAAGTCAGTATGTAATTGTCAATATTCCAACCATATCCATCACTCTGGCAGCATACTGTCCGCATTGGGAGTTTGTTAATACAAAATGGAGAATAGGCGCAGAATTCAGCTCACTGGGTAACTGCAGAAGAAAGCCTTGTATTCTCTTAATACTTAAATAGTGACTCAAGATYAGAAGACATAGCATTTTTGAAATTAGACCTGGCAAATTTCATTATTACAGCAACAGAGAAAGAAGAGTAGTTGACAGGAGATGACGTCTTGTTTTTAGAGTTATTAGACTGTACCCTGAGGAAAGAAAACAAAATAGGAGGGACAATATCTCATCATTTTGCCATGTGTCTTCATCACATGGCTCATTTTTCATTTCAAACTTGGCTCAGGTGGATCCTGAAATACGGAAGCAAATCCAGCTGCTACACGGAATATTGCAGTTAAAATCTCTAGAGGCTCTAGTGCTGCCCATGTAACTAACTAGCTGTACTGCAGATGTATCGAGCTACACCTCTGAGACGTGGGAGGAGGTAGCTGACATATATGACTTCACTTCATTACATGTCTGGGCTGATGACTCATTTAAAAACATAGGAAAATGAAGAAGGAAAAGCAGCTCTGTGCCATCCACTTCATCCTCCTATGAGTGCCAGCTTCCCCCTATAGTGTATATATATAGTCAAAACTTGGAGTTTTGACCAGTTTCAATGCCCTGGTTAGTAAAACCACCTTAATTTTCTGCAGGGAACTTCACACTTTTTCTCTTCAAAAATCTCATCCAGAACATTGTTTAGCTTCATTCCTAGTTGCTTACTTGTAATAACCCTGGTTTGCTACTTAACTAATACTTTTTCTGCTGGTCCCAGTTGCTGGATATTCTATCATCCAGTGCATCATCTCTCAACATACCCTGGTAGGTGGGCAGCAAGGAAGGATATAGCTCCTCACACATTAGATGCTGCTGCCAGATTCATTCAGCCCTGTATTTGGGCAATGGTTACAGTGTAATCATAAACTGCTTTATACTAACCTATCAAGATAAGTTGATTTCTATGGGCACTGAGTGAGACTCATACCAAGAAATTTTTGCCACCAATTTTGTGCTTTCTGCAACATGTATTGTTATGGCCTTTGGTGGTGGTGGTGCACACTTGAACGAGAGTGACGGGAAGCAACCTAAAACACAGGTTTATTCTCCCCTCCTGTAACATGCAATTATACTCTGCTAGTTGGCTACAGGTTAATGCTTTATCTTTATTTGTGGCTTGTGTTAGAGTAGCTGAAAGCCATTAAAAGTGTGAGGCATTCTATCTGGGGCTGTATGAGCATATCTCAGAAGGGCTCGTGCTTACCTTAAACAGTCTCTGACATAAATACCTAGATGGAAAAGGAGTGGAGAGAGAAGAGGGAAACAAAAACCTGTGAGGAAGCAAGACTTGCCTGATATGCCTGGGATGTTTGGTTATGTTTAGTTTAAATATATTTTGCCAAGTGAGTGTATGCCTTTTACTGAAGCCATGCGTGAAATTTTTATGGAAGGAGAAAATTAGTTTTGTAGTAAAAGCAAAAAACCCAACAAACCACAAACCAAAACACAGGGAGAATATTAAGTTCCTAGTGAATTTCACTGTGCTACATAATTGGATGAACTCTATCCATGGATAAACCCTGTCGTGGGGTGAGTAGAGCCTATTTCTCCTCAATGTTGTCTCTGCCAGATTCTTGAAACTGAGCCTCCTTTAGGGGAATGAAGAGTGCAGAAGTGCTGACACCACAGCTTCCTTCTTGCATTTCCTACGTTCAGATGGAAATTACATTCTGTTCTCTTAATAGCCAATTTCTTACTATGCAGTGTAACCAAGTAAGCTGGGCAATTTGTTTACTGAATTTCAGTGTGTACATTTGTAAAAGTTTGAATAATCAGCGGGATCCTAGCCTAAAAACATCTGATTTTCTCAGTGGTTCAACACTGCCTGTCCTTTCACAAATATACTTTAATTGAAACAGGCCACACCAGGGTGTGCATTAATGGGCTGCTGTAGTACTGCTTGGGTGGCAGAAGGTAATTGGTCTCTGGTCCAGTGCTTCACAATGCTCCAAAGGCATGTGCCAACGGTCTGTTAATGCACACCCTGTTGTGACACTGCTTAATTAAAATCTTAGGATATCAAAAGCAGAAAGCTCTAATGAAGAAGTTTCTTTCAAGCTGGTAAATACAACGGTATGACACATTACCCAGTATAATGTATGCTGGCTGGTTCTGGCCTGCAGAATGCTCAGTCAAGTCAGTGAATAGGAAAGGAGCCCATACTGGGGTTGTGTCCACCATTGCTGAAGTGTGCAGTGCTGTCACCAGACTTCYGCAGGAGGATCCAAATTATTTTGTGCTTTTCCTAGGGATTTGTTCCTTGCCTGATGAATTTGAGCTTTATGCTATCAAATTATAATCAACCGTGTTATGAGGTATTTTCTAAGGTGTTGCAGTAGACTGATTTTAAATAAAAAGATTAATTCAAATTTGCTTATGTAAAGATATCCTTTTCTCTCTCATATTTGTTGGGTTAAATGAGATAAAGTACTTTATAAATCAGTTATTTTTCCAGATTTTCATCAAGCATGTTGGTTTTATCATACTGTTCTCGGCACTCTGCATGTTATACTGTTAGTTTATGATCATAGCAGTGCCATCTACAAAATGAAATTAAATGGGGGGGCCTTTTCTTTATGCATTTTCAAAAGGAGACATACACAATTTGTGGGGTTTTTACTTTGAAAAGAGACAAGTGCAACCTGCTGAAGGTGCTGCCGTAAATGTAAAAGTGTGGTTTTTAGGAGCTGGCCTGCCAGATGTGGGTGTATTTTTGTTAGGGATAAAAGGTATGGAATAAACTCATAATCTGCTTCTGATAGCACAACACAGGATAGACAGAAGGGGCTTGGAACCACCAGTCTGCCTGTTCTAAAGTGAGCCTCAAGGATACCCACCTGTTTGTTGCACTAAACCAGTGTGTGGAATACTTGAACATTGCAACTATCGAGGTGTGTGTGGCAGTGCTGTGTTCTCAAGCTGCCTGTGCAGGTACGACCATGCTGTGCAATCAAGAAGATGGATGCTGAATCCAAACATATCAATAAAAGAATTAGTCTTGTTAATTCCTCTGACTTTTCAGGARTTCTTTAAGATTCACTCTCAAGGTACAGGTTCCTGTTCATCTTCTCCTTTGTACATTCAATTACACAGTCTAGCTGTCTTAAGCCCAAGGTAGTCTTAAATTCTGTAGGGACAGCCTTCAGAAACAGAAGCTGAAATATGACACACAGAACAACTCTGGAGCCCCAGACATCGGCTTTAAACTGTCTTGAATATTAACTTGATATAAGTTTCCTGGTGAGGTATGGGCAATTATCTGTTCCCTTGTCTAAGGCAGCCAAAGGGCTTCAGTGTCTTCTCAAAATTTTTCCAGGAAAGCTGTGTTTGAACATCCAGGAGTTGTAGTAGGCCTGTATGGATGGTCCATTGTAGGGTAAGCCAGGCTGTACTGAGCTTTATGCTGGTATTGTTAAATCGTGTTTGGTATTGAGTAAGTCAGTTTAAATCAAGAACAAATGTCATTAGCTTACCATTTTTTTCAGCTCAGATCTAGCTTAAGGAGCTCTTCAGGGAAAAAAATCTGTTTCAGATGGTTGTTTACAATGTCATATTACAACTGATAACCATGTTAGTTCTGCTGTTACTTTTTTTTATGGACAACTAATCTGTTTGGCCTTAAAGAGCCTAAAATTGTTAAAACCTTAAGAAGAATACCCAAGAAGATCCAGGGGAGAATGAAATTGAGGCTTCCTTTCAATCAGAGAACAGGGACTCTCAGAATTTGTTGTCTACTTTATTACTTGGGAACATTATCTCTATCCTCTGCTGATATCTGCTTTCTTTCCTGTGTAATTCGGTAAAGTGTAATGTGGCTTTAATCTTCTGTTCTTTCCTGTCTGTGTGCTGTGAGACGAGAGAGACAGATGAGCTGGGAAGTCAGGGGGCAGTGGAGCTGCAGCACACAGCTGCGTACCTGTCAGGTCTCTTCAGTCATCCATTTGATCATGCTGCTTTCAAGGCCTGCAGAGATCAAAAAACAGCCCTGTACACGCCACCATCCCCAGGGAGGGAGCAGTTACACCTAGTCAGAGAGACAGGCAGCAGAAGAGAGAAGGTCTTCCGAGAAAAAACAATTTCAGGCCGTCTACTGGTGAAATAAGGTCTTGTCTAATTTGAAGGGGATTGCTGGTAGAGTTACGCTGGTAGAACTGCAGCAGCAAGTCCTGCTATGGGCACTGTGGCTTATACTAGGAAGAATCTTAAGGCAGTTCTTAAATGGAGTGATCTGTCCTTTTATGTTCCTATAACTGTATTTCTTCAAAAGAATTCGCTGATCCCTATAGGTGTTCTGGCACCTAAATTTAGATGTGGCGTAAGCCCAAATAAGTAGGGAAATTAATGTGCTATGGATGTACTATCTGTAAATGCAGAATTTTGCAGGCAGAATGCTTCTTCCTGTTGCCTTTTGTAGAGCTAGGCAGCATGGACACACTGGACRGATATACAGACTCAGGAAGGAAAGGGAAATTTTACAGACCTTTGTACTATGGCCAGCTGAAGTGTAGGGATTGTCCTTTCCAGTCATGGTCTTACCCTGCAGCTAGATTGTTACCTAAACATACATTTTCCCCATCCTGTTTTCTCCACAGCATCAGAGTAAAAGAACATTTTATGCCTTTAGGAAAAGGTATACTGTTCCTCTGTCCACAGCAGCTCTGCAGGCTGTTATATAAAGTGTATGCCAGGTCTCCTGGTGCCATTTGAAACTTGCTGACATGGAGGTGTACCRCATCGCAGCTCAGCCTGGGCCTTTATTCCTCTCCTTTTCTCCCTGAGGAATTTCATTCTTTAAAGTCATATTATACATGTGCTTTGGAGACATGGCATACTTCCTTTCTTCTTTTAGTGTTGTAAGCTGGTTTCTGTTAAATTTTAATGTGTTGGTTTTGATGGTCCAGCTTTTCTTTTGTTGGCCTTGATGCTGTCCTGACCTTCCTCGAGTGCTTATCTTCATTTTTAAACCATATCCCAACAAAAGACCTCTGAGACAAAATCCAGCCTCTGTAAATTCAGGGCTTGTGCATGCTTGCGTGTATACATACATACAGGCTGAGACATAAAACTAAAATAACTGTCTCTTCATTCTTTACAGCATTTCTATGCAAACTGTCTCACAAAACTGCAAATGGCACACATGGTCCTATGAAATTTCATGTTAGTCTTCACAAGCTGACAAAGAGTATGATCCTTAAACTGGAGAATCCTTACAGCAATGTAGAGTCTTTCTCCTCTGGTGATTCCATAAGCTCCTCGTTCAATTAAGAACTCTAAAAGGAACTGGTTGTAGCATGACATACTAAACTTATCACCAGCTCCCAAAGGAGTAGTCTGAATTAGTACTTGGACAGAGGACATTTAAAAATGATGTTGCAATTACCCCCCAAATGTAGCACTGAATCAATAATTCTTTTAGAGAGACCTCTATTTCTTAAACTGTTTCTGCTGAGAAGATTAATATAGATAATATTTCTGCTAATGGCAACTAAAGACCCACAGGGTACTTCATGTCAAACACAGTTATCTGTACAAACTCTTAACTATATTCTGATTACTTAGAGCCCTTCTGCAATTTCAGCAACATTCAGCAGATTCTGTTGTGATTCTTCACAAACTAGTTTGTGTATTCCAGATGTGACTGTTTCAGGAATACCATATGGAATGTCATCTCAGCCTCACTGAGTTGATGCAAAGGAAAGGCATGTTTGTACAGCACTTGAGGCCTCCCAATAAGAAGGGCTGTTGAAAAACCATTCCTCAAAATATTGTGCATTGTGTGATTTGTCATGTAGCTTTTGTTACTCAGAGATCTGCTTTGCTAAGTTCAGTGGTAACTTCAATTGTATCCACGTGGGAAAGCTGTGGGAGGATAAAACTTCTGGTGGTCATCAGGCCATCAGAAGCACACCCAGAACATATCCGGGGTGTCATTGCCGTTATTTTATGAATGGAGAAAGCTTTGGGAATGGTTGCAATGTTCCGTTTTCCTTTGAGTGGTGGGTTGCATTTTGTAGCTATGCTTTGGAAAGATAACATAGGAGCACAGTGTTGTTTAAGGTCCACTTCTTTCGACACGGAGACTTAGTTTGGAGGAGAGGCATCTTTGGGGGTCTGCAGCCAGAGAAGCTTTTGCTTAAAGCTGCATTGTGTTGCATATCTGGACATTGCTAAGTCAACATGTTGCTGTTGTTTCAGTCTGGCTACAGGGCCTGCTCCTTGCACATTCTTCTGCAAATGAGAACGGCAAAGTTATTTTGTCTGAATGACAGTAATTTTGTGTCCCTGTTGGCAGGAGTAGATGCAGAGATGGGCATGGAAGGAGAGTTCAGAAGGCTGATAGTCCAAAGTCCTGGGTGGAAACACTGGCTTAGGTTCCTTCTCCCCTGGCCTCTTGTCCTGTTCCAGTTGCTGTGGGATGCTGGGGCTGCACAATCTGGTACAGAACTGCTAGATGAGGTCCAGTGTGTGTGCATGAGATAAATAAGTCATAGGTAAAAGGAAAGATTTTAAGGCATTATCAGGGAACTCAAGACCCAAAGACAGTCTCCAGGGCTCTGGAGAAGCCTGAAAACCCTGCTGAGTAGGTGTAGGCAGGATATCTGCCTGGAGCACCCTCAGTAGAGCAGTTTGAAGAGTGTTCAAGCAAAACAATATGAGGTTAGAATTCTAACTGGGAATCTGAGGGTTAATAATGCAAGACTTAGCAAGAGAAATAAAAACGTGTTTTGGAGCAGACCAAGTGAACTATACTTTTCTGTGTGCATGCAAAAATAATTTTTTAGTGGTTTTGTTATATTATCAGAAATTTTGACTAGTACATTTGTAATTGTCTTCTCCCAGCCTCCCCTGTTCTATGTTCCTTTCCCCCACAGTCTGAATGTCACTGTCACTTAACAATGGGGTTTCTTTTGATAATAATTTTCCCTTGTTGCTGGAGCACACAATAGCCATCTAGACAGTGAAGGAACATAATGGGGTACACTTTCAGCATGGGCAATTAGATGTGCAATTCTCATTAACAATAACAGGACTTGCAGTGAAAATTTTCCTCTATAAATCTACCAGCACAAAGCCTTTCCCCTTATGAGCAACAGATGGGTTTTCCATAATGGCTCATTACCTCCTTGCTTTGTCATGCTGCCAGAAATGAAATATAAAGTTATTTATGGATTGAGAAAGATGCACAAGTCACTGTAGATCATTCCTAGCCATCTTTTATAGTTTATCTAGTTAGTACTCTTAGTCTCTGAGGACTAGGAAGTTTCAGAAGATGACAGAGCATTGCCTGAGAATTAAGATGAGTGTCCTTCTGTCTGGTTATTTATCCTGATGGTCTTGCATCTCCAGGGTGATGCTATGGTCTCCACTGAGACCAGTAATTTGGGTGTTTCAGTAGAAAAGAGGCCATTTCTCAAAAGAAATTTTGTCAGCTGTGACAACCCATTTCTGTGAAATTTTACTATTGAGGCAGAAGGCAGTACTGTTTCACCATGCATCATAAATTTGAAAAGGTAGACAAGTTACTTGATAATATTCCTTATTTGAAATGGGGATGGGATCATTGCTTGGCATTTCAGTGAGAGGTGTTATTCTCTGACAACTGATGGTGGAGGCCAAGAAAGAAAGTAATTCTGACATGGACAGGTTTTTTTTCCTTATAGTTATTTCACATTATTAAACTCTGAATATTGGAATTTATAGCTTGAACATACCCACAGATTCTCTATTATTTCCACAAATCCTTGCCGAAGAAATGTTTCTTCTGCAAATGTGTTAATCTGTCACCTTTCATACGTAATATCTTTATGGTGACTTCTATGGCATTAAGACTTAAGACAGAAGAGAAGCTGATGGCAAAACTTAAGATACTGTTTTATCGCTACTTAAAACAAGAGTTTTTCTCAGAAGGATTACCAAGTGAGCTAATCCCAGCACAACTGCGAGTCCTCTCTGAAGTGCATAGGTCTCCCAGCAAGCTGAGATGTGCTTGCTTGGAGTTCCTCCTGCTTACATTCAGGAGGGCATTATAAATTTATTTAAATCTAATTGAGATCAGTCTGACCTCAGTAAAAGTTATTTTCCTGAATATGGGTAGCTGTAACCATGTGCTCCTGGACTAAAGCCTTAGAAAACAGGCCAAAGATTTTGCTTACCTTTGAGCTCAGGTTTTGTTCCTTATTAAGGAATTATACAGCTTGAGGCAGTTCACTGAAGTAATCCCAATGGCAGGAGAAGGAAAGCAGGACCTTTTGTGCTCAAGAGTGAATCAAAGTATATTGGAGTGCGATGATGTATGTGTGGCTCAGCAAGACTATGGACCCCAAGTGTTTCAATTTTCTAGACCAGAGCTTGCCTATTTCCTAGCTCAGCAAATCCAGTGACCTATTTATAGATGCAGTAACAGATCTTTCTCCTTTTGTAATCAACCATGCTTTCTGCATATGTTCCTTTTGAATGCTGCAGTGCTGTCAGGTCCCAATCTGTGGGAAATGCCTTTGTGTAGCTCATATAATGTGTAATACATAGACGGTCACAGGATAGTCTTCACGTTTTGTCTCAGTGATATTTAGCAAACAACATAAAAAATGGGTGGACAGGTGGTAATGGAAATACCCTGTGGCTGAATACACTGAAATGCTCTCTCTTTCTGTTATTTATACAAATGATCTCTTGAGGTCAGATTCTGCCAGAGGTTCTGGCCCATGGACAAAGAGAGAGCTGTAAAACTAAATGCCAGCTAAAGAGGGTGCTGTCTGTTCTCAAATGACTCATCAAGAGCTGATCCATGCCAGCCTGTTTACCAGCTAATATCAGTGGCAATGCAGGGTACTACTACAACAAGAGAGGAAGAAGTGATGCTTGTAAAAACAAATTCTCTTATTCCTTTATTGAATGTATGTAATGAGATACATTTCTGGAATCAAAATTTTCAGCAGTTTTCAATGTCTATTTTTGTCTCATGGTCAGTGTGCTGTCTTTATTACATTTTTCTTTACTTTATGATTCCTATAATCAATGTACTTTTTAGTTCAAGATTTTTTTCTCCTCAAACTGATCAACATACAAAAAAAGGTTTGAAAAATTACATGTTTTGTTGTTCTGGAAAAAATAAAGTTCCATGCAAAACTTTTTTAAGCATCAAAATTTAAACAGTTTGGATCCACCTTTACCTTGCTATCAAGGCTACCTTATCTAAGCTTTTTATTATACCCAAGATAACTGTCTGAAAAGACCGATTTATTGTTGTTTAAATATGTATTTTATTCACTCCAGAGCAAATTTTCTTATCTTCACTCTATTCCACTGTTTGGAAAATGTTCTTGTGGCAGCTTTCTACGGTTTAGCAAAGAAAAAAAAAAAAGGTGTACCTTTCAACTTCTCCCAGTGTTCTGTCTGCAACATTCCTCAGCCTCACAGTTACCTTGTGTCACTGCAGATTGGGAAGCACATTGAGGCATGACCAAAGCTCTCTTCAGTCTTTAGATTATACTTGTAATTCATTATATAAGACCATTTCATTATGAGATTTAAACCCAGTTCCACACAGAAGGGAGACTATTTCTATATTAATATATTCCCCCTTCTCCACTGTGGAATTATACTGACTTAGAAAATGCCAAGTGTATGTCCATTTAACATTCAAAGAAGATGTCAAACTGTCTAAAAAAATAATAATATTTTAAAAAGTGTATGCCTTCCCTGGTGCATATTTAAAATTTTTGAAACTATCCCAAGAAAAGGCCACTGATTCCTCCCCCCCATAGTTTTATTTCACAAAGCCTGTTTACGAGCCACCTGGTGAGCATTACTGCACCTTCAGGTTGTCTTAATAAATCACTGACCATTTCGTGCTGCTGAGGCTACTCAACCTCAAGTTTCCAAGACCCTGCTTGCCTGAGCAAAATAAATGAAGGAAATGTCCAAGGGAGGCAGTTAATAATTGTGCATGGTATTTTAAAATCCAGATGCAGTAAAGTGGAAGCTTGTAATGCTTCTCCCATTCTTGCTGCTGCAGTTACTATAGAAGAAGCAGATGCTGACTTTGGATGACTTTGAAGTATTGAATATAAGGCAAAAAATAAATGCCTAGGGAGGATTTTCTTGTGGCCTGATGCTGCAGTTTAGGACGAGAACAGTAATGGTAGACCTGTTAAAATGATGAGTTTTTCTAGGCTCTTGGAGGTATCATGATCACCCTGGGGAAGCTGCTTCATTCTGACTCTCAGAATTGAATATTTTAACACACAGGCAAGGGTGGGTTCAAATAAAAGGCCTGTTTATTAAGTAAAGAACAAGGATATCAAGAAGATGAGATGGATTCACTGTCAGCCTGGACATGAATGCTGTTAAGAGTTGACTATAGGACTGTACCCACTACACACTCCTGTTTTAGCTTGAGTGGTAGCAAGGGATTCAGTAAAGCCTTCTCCTGCACCAAGATCTCTGCAGAAAGAGGCAAGCCATCACTGACCTCATCACATCTTTTCCCCTGCAGTCTCTTGCCTGATGATCTTGTCTGGATGAATCTAATTTACTTACAGAACACTGGCAACAATTCTGGGGAAGCTTAAGCCACTGCCCTGGCTTCCTCCCTTCCTCCCCCTGTTCTTTTATTTGAGCAGTAAAGTCAGCTAGAACCCCATTATCTTACTGGGTAAGGTAAGCAAGGCTGATTGGTCTGGAAATCATTCTCTTAGGGTAAACCCCCCGAGGGATTGTACTTGAGAGCTAAATGCCTGGCCAGATCATCTGCTTTCACATAGGTAAATTCATGTGAATAAGAGACTGCTATGAAGATGTGTTTTCTAATATCAGTAGCAGATGTCTTGGGGAAGGGGAGAAGCGGGTGAGGAAGGGTCGATTTCAGAGGAAGTCTCTGATTCTAGTTGGATACTGCCAGGAGCCTTTCTGACCAGGRAGACTCAGTTGTAAGGTTGAGATTTAAATCCGACAGTATTTCAGATGTGGATTTGATGTGGCTAATGTATCAGTTTTATGCATCATCATCTTGCTTTTGCAACCAAGACATCTTGGTTAAAAAAAAAAAAAAACAAACCAAAACCCCTTTGACTTTGTGGCAGGTAGTGCTTGCTATAGTAGCTGAGTAATACATTCTTGTTGGGATTTGTAACAAAGCAAACCCTAAGCGTGGTTTATGTAAGAAAAAGGGCTGTTAGAGCTCTCTGTGAAGATCCACTGTGCTCTTCATTTCTCTGCACACTGCTCTAATCTTGCTGTTTGTCTCATTCTACCCTGTTCTTGTTGCTCAACCCTGCAAGTCCCATACTCCTTACAAATCAAGCCAAGTCACAAGAGGTGACTTCAATGTGAGTTGCAGGTAACCAGTGCTTTGTAAAATTTGACAGCTGGGTAAAACATGCGATGCCTCAGGTCATAATATAGTTGTCTGTTCAGTGACTCTCTTCTCCCTTACTTCTACTGGGCACAACACTGCCAAACTGCAATATGTTCATAATAAGAATGATGTCACTGTCATAGCTATTGATTGTTGCTCCAAGTATCTCGGAGGGCTTTATAAATTTGTCATGAGCTTCTTGACCCTGTGAAGCCGATGCTGAAGATGTTTGGGCTTACGTAACTGATACAAAACTATGTGGATTTGTCTTCTTTTCAGTCCAATGGAAAACGGTATTGTGTCTTGTTGGCCAAGATCAGAAGAACCACAGGCTGAACAGCCTCAGTCCTCATAATTTAGCCATGTTTACTCCTGACATTACTGTTCAGCTGTGAAACCCATTCAGAAGAATGAATTTAAAGTATAAGTGAATTGATTTGCAGGAGAGGGTGGTGAAAAAAGGCTTTTAAGTATTTATTGAGTAGTTTGTTGGGGATAAGATGGCCAAACAGCTGGAGCAAAGCAGAATAAAAGATCCAAACTCTACATTCAACATTCTGGTCTTACCTTCAATATGAGARTATGGTTAATAGTATGGACTCATTTCAGTCCTATATCTCTGTATCAAAAAAAGAGGAAGTCTCTGCTACTTTATGAGCTGAGCTGGTCATAATGATGAAGCTGGAAGAAGAAAACAGCACAGGAGTGGGCTTATTTTCTCTTGATTTTTCTGTGTTTTTTTTAAACACTGTTATTTGCCATGAACTTTATGCCACACCCAGCAATGGTAACTAGGAAAGGGAGAGCAGAGGCTACAGTTCCCCTTTATTTCTCTGGAAAATCGGTGTGTGCCTGTGGATGTATTCCAGGCCCTATTTAATGCATGTATTKTAGCTTTTGAAATATTTAAATTCTGTGTTTGGTTTTGGTTCACAAAGTAATTCAGGGGTGGTTATTTAGCTTGTTTACAAAGCACAAAATAATCTCTCAAACAGTCTGTGCTATATATGTATAAAACTACAAGCCCCTCCGAGCTCCTCCAAATACACAAATGTGCCAGGAACATATATGTAAATGCATACCCATATACATGCATGGATAAAATCCAGGAGTAAATTTTCTACATTGTGTAAAGTAGATATCTTTGCTATCCTTTCATGCGTCATAGTTTCTTATTTAACCCCTTAGGAGAGTGACATTCTTAAGCATTTTGACAAAGAGTAAATTCCCTGAAATGGTTTGCCTGGGGCTGGTATTTTAGTTGCAGTGTAGGTGCTTTGCAATCCAAAAATAAAACTACTACATTAAGTCATGCAAACCTCAGGCAGGTATCTAATATTTTATATTAATAGTGCGTAGCATGTAAAGTTACCTTAACCTGAAAGTCTAAGTATTCTAAAAGTGGTTACACTATTTCAGTCAGACAGGTTAAGAGGAATGTTACTGTAGCATGGTTAGGAAATGATTTGGGATACAATCCATATCCCTGACTAGCATTCATCTGCAGGATTTTGGTGGCTCCCTTACAGTCATTTCTCAATTTAGGCTTGTTTGGGTCAGCAGACCTCTTTTCACCGTTAGTTCCATTACTTCTTTTGCCAGCTTGTCTTGTTTGCTTTAAAACGACTGAACTCTAGTACCCTCTTAACATTCTACATTGGAAGGAGATGAAAAACTCTCTGTGTGTCTTGAATTAGATCAAGAAGTTGAAAGGGGATGGACGCTGAGATGTCTTCCCATAAGTGCAGATGGTCTACCCAGACGAGGGTTGGTTTGCTTGAAATTTGTGCAGAAAAGTAAAAAGAAAACTAAAGGAAGAAAACTCTGCTTTTCCTTGCTTTCAAACTGTTATCTAGTGAAAGGAGGTCAGCTGCTAGGACAGTCCCCTTGACTCTTTGCAGGTGTGCTAAATATGCTTGAATAAAAGTTAAAGGGGGAAAAAAAAATGCATTTTTTAAAATGTTGCCTTTTAAAGAGTGTAGACTGTATTTAATTTCCTCAGTTGCAGTCAGACTATACACCACAACTTGCCTCCAGAGGTCTCAAAGCAGGGTTAATCATTTTCCTAACACTTTTTTCCTCGTCTGTTTGGAAAAAGCAACTTTGTAGAATCAGAACCTTCTGTCAAAGTTTTCAATGACACTTCATTTTGGAAAATCTCTACCTAACACTTTCAATAGTGCTGACATTGCTAGGAGTGAAATAATTTAATATTTCATTTCAAATAAGTATTTCAATTTTTAATATAAATATTTCAAGGTCATGCCAAAATGAAACTTTTGAAATAGGAAAGCCATGTTAGATCAGAACCTCATTTTCCCAAGAAAATTCTATCCTGTCAGGAGAAATCCTCTTTTTTTGTGTAGGTTGTTTTTTTGTTAGTTTGTTTTTCATTCAAATGGAAATACGAGCAAATATTTAACTACTACAGTTGTTTCCATAACAGACATTCTGGGGACATCTATAGCTGTAGCACAAAGTTGGATGTTTATCACATGGGTGTGTACTGACCATCGGGTCTGGTGTGCATTGGGGTGATACTCAGTTCCCTCAACACAATGTTGTTGCAGCCACAGTGAGTGGGAGCACTCTTTTAAGTCTCCCAAGGATGGCTGTGGCAGTGGTGCCTTATCCGGGACTAAAATCCTAAGGCATCAGCAGCAGGTGTGCACTGTGCATATCCTCCAGTTACCTGGTTTTCTTAGGACATTATAAACAGTTTTCCAAGATGTAAAGCGAGCAGTGCATCCATTTGCTGAGACAGTTCAGCCCAATGGTTTTTTCCATCCCAATCCTTCTGGCGGAGCAGGAGCGCATAACTTAAACCACCTCTCAAATTCTGACTCATGTCAGACAATGGAGAAGTCACCTCATTGTTAAATAAGGATTTGATTGATATTTTCAATACTAAAATGTGTGCAGTATTGCCAACACAAAGTGTCTAGCTTCAATTTTCACACATTGTATTTTGCGCATTTTCATCATGAGAAATTTTTTGTCTGTGTATTTTAAACCACAGACGAATAAATCCCTTTGCTCCGAAAAACTGAGTTTCATTCTTTCATGGTATGGTTTGTTTTCTATTCTGTGGTGCTGTTTTCTGGACCATTTTCAATTTGCTAATAGGCATTAACAAACAGTGGGGAAAAATGTGGTACTCAGCATATGTTTGCTTATTGCTATAGCACCCCTTTACAGTAACATCAGGATGTAAGTGAATCTCTTTTGATTACAACTGAGCTGTGACATCCTACACCACGTAAAGGATTTGGTCTTTCCCTCTTCCCTACTTTTGCCCCTAGCTACATTCCCTGCAAGGCAGGTGTTTGTATGCATTTTGGGCAGATGGAAGGGTGCCTTTCAGAACAATTCAGCACAGCTGTCCAGTCTAAGTCCTTAGCTAACTTTTTTTAGCAGAAAACCTCTTCCTCATGCTACATAGAAAATATCACATAATAATAATCTACTTCCTCCATAACAAACCAAGTCAGAGAAACTAAGACTTCCCCTAACTCTGAGTAGCTCTGTGAGCTACTTCTGCAGGTCCTTTCATAGCCAGCTGTGAATTGTTTGGGCAGAAATTGGACAGGAACAGCTGCTTAAACACCTGCTCCAAGGCCTTTGATCTCTCCTGCTACAACAATAACTTTTGAGCCTTTGAAAATTTGCTCATTTGGAGGAGAAGATACAGTTGAAATTACACCGCTATCACAGTTGCTGCAAGGGTGTACGTGCTGGAGTGCTGATACACTTTCCAGATTATTTTTTTTATGTAAGGCATAAAATAGCTTTCAAACTGTTTATGGTTATGTGGAAGTAAATATCCTTGAATGTATTGCTGCAGTGAAATGTGGAGTAGAATGTAGTTGTCATATTCTGGTCATTACACACTTTTCCAGCCTGGCTTCTACCCATACTTCCAGTTTGCTTTGCTCTAAGGACACCATTGGATAGTTGTTTTGCTCCTCCCCATAGTTGAACTGAGCTTATCACGGGGCCAGAGATTTGGAGACACAGAGGGTTGTTACTCTTCATGTTCTGCTGCTCAGTAGCAATTGAGTTGTTAATTCTACTTTAGACAATGTATGGTGCTGTTTAAGTGATGCTGTGTGCTCTCTGAGCTTGCATTTGTTCTCTCTTAAACAACCACTTCCATGAAAGTATGAGAAGGAGGGCTATGATCGCCAGCACAGAAGTTTAACAGCTGCCTTAATTTTCTGGAGCCTTATGAGGTGAATAGCTGGTGCAATTATCCTGATACAAATGGAGGAGTTGTAGCTCGACACTAGATCCTGTGTGCAATTAATATTTCTATCATGTGTTGGAGTCATTTCCTCCTTGATTTCTCCTAGACTGGAACGAATGAAACATTGATGATAGTATTTGGCATATGCACTACAAAAAAAACTTCATGACATTCTTTGTTGTGTACATTTCTGCAGCACTGATGCTTTGAAACCTCTAAGTTACATTATGATAATGCAAGAGCTAAAATTTTAGGTTTTTTCATATCTGTAGTTCTAAAGGTAGAGAAAAAAATAAAAGGGGACAAATACTTATAGATCAATAAGCAAAGACTGGAACCAGTAGAACTTTTCATGAATAGCTTGGTGTCTGAGATGGCAAAACCAAGATAAGAATGACTGTGTCACTCCTGAAAATGAAATCCCGTATGGCTTTCCCCTCTCTACTTATAAATAAATATATTATCAGCTGGGAATAAATCATTCCAACAGTGAATAACCTTTTAACAGAACAGTTAATTCTTATGAATAATTGAGATTGCAATTACATGAGTTACAAATCAGTTTTATAACATCCAGCTGGGAGAAAGCAGTTTTGGGGATGCTAGTAAAATGTCTCTACTATAAACTTTCGGAATTCCAAGAATACTGGAGGTTTTTCTTCACCATCCTTAGTCATTCAGTGAAATCCAGGTCTATTTTGGATTAGAAACCTGTCCATGGAGAAACATATTTATGTTTGAAACCTACATGATAAAACTCATTGACATCTCCAGCAATCAAAACTAAACAGCTTGCTTATATAGATATTTCTAATTACTTACAAATTTTAATTTTAGGCAATGAGATTCAGAAACTTAGCTGCTTTTGAAGAGTGGAGTTATTGCAGCTTGTCTCTTAAGTTTGTTTGAAATTTTATAGAAAAGTCAAATTGACTAATTTTACTTACCCTGACATTGTTTCTCCTTCACTCCCAAAGCAGATCTTTCTTGGAGAGGCTCAGTGGTACAGGCAAAATTGAATTTTCTTGTCCTAAAGATGACAGGCAAACTTTCCAGTCATAGCCAAGGACAAGTGATAAGATGAACTTGAGATGATGAACTTGAGATAAAAATAGGAAAAAATGAGTTTATTTTTCCAGCTGTTGATAGAGAAAAGGAGTAATGGATTCACAAGTGACAGTTGCTGCTGTTGGGGTGGGATATCTACTCCCTGCAGTAGCTACTACACCGCTCATTCTAAAATCCTTTGACTAAAGCAGCAGCCTTAGTTCTGCTTTTTGTGACCCTGTCTAGGTGAGGCAGAGGACAAGGCTTTTCCTGTGGTGCTGCTTCTGTACCCAAGCCATCTTTTCAACCCTTCTTTAGCTGTGTGTAGCAGGCTACCTTGCCTATTGCTTAGGTAGTTTTGCATTTTGCCTGTGCCTGGAACTTTTTTTGCTAAGAGCAGGCAAAGTGAGGCTTTCATCAAGGGGAAAAGCAGTAGTCCTAACAAGCAGCTTTTACAACTTGATTAAGGCAGTAAGTTCTCTATCAGAAGGTGGTTGCAACAGAAAAACATAGTCTTGTGCTGTCTCACCACACTGATGTTTCCCATTAGTGTCCTTCACCAGAATTACTAGCAACAACAAATAAAATCCACTTGGCCTAGTTAATTTTACAAATTATGCTAAAACAATGCACTGTCCTGGCACCTCTTGTGGCTCTAGAATCTTCAAGACTGTGCAGTTGGAGTATAAATTCAGAAGACATCTGCTATAAATTCTCAGGCTTTTTTAGCGTTTCTGAGGCTAATTTTTAAAGTCAAGGTCTGCTATAAATAAATCCAAGACTTACAGGAAGCTTTGTGTATCAAGTGTGTCTTTTCAAATGCTGTAAACTCCACAAAAACAACAAAACTTCCCCAGCATAATTATAGGATAAATTGTGAACTTTACCTATTTTTGTTCTCAAAGACTTTTGAAACAGGCACACATAAATGAACTAATCAAATTTTTAATATCATCTGACTCTCACTTCACTTAGCAATGCAAGATCCTTGATATGCCTCACTTGTTGCATAGTAACCAGCCCACTTTGAGAAATGCATCTACGCAAGCTGAGAATTAGGACTCATTATGCCTTTGCCGAGGGCTCATTAGGATTGCATGCTGAGGGTGCCATCTTAATTAGGGATGAACCTGACCACCTGAAAGTAATTCACACCGGCAGCCAACTGTAGTATTTTCCAATTTTGGATTTGTCTGGCTTCCATCTGCCAGCTTTATCTTAGCACTGACTTTCTGTTGACATCAACAATGATGTTCCTAATACCATGAATTGCATCCTGTCTCTTGGGTGCAATCAAGCTGGACAGTTACCTTCACAGTATGGCTCTGGGAGGAGGAGGGCTGCTAGCTATAGAAGAGTGTTGATTGAGAAGATGGAATGGAATGGAATACATCAAGTGTATGAAAAGACAGGAAGTGTAAATGACCTTGAATTGTAAAAATTAAAACCAAAATCTCCTGCTTCTTCTAAAAAAGTTAAATTAACAAAGCATGCCCTTACCCTCTCTGCCATCATTGAAAGTACTCTCAACTGATGCATGCATGGAGTACAATGTTGTACTTAACCGTATTTCCTAGGATCTGTTTGCATCTATTTCAATGATATCTCAAAGAATCTGTGTTGATGTAACCTACCAACCAAGCAACTGGAACTTTAACTGGAGCTTTATTTTTATGCTTGCCATATTCCAGTGCAGTCTCAGGACAAAAACAAGGTGAGTGGGTGCAGATGCTGTCAGTTACGTGTTGATGACAGGGCAGTGATGCAAGCAAGTCTACATAAGAAAACCTACAGACCTTCATCAGCATGAAAAAAATAATTGACTTAGATTCATCGTGAGATGCAAAAAGGTAAAAGAGTTGGAARTTCTCCTTAAATTAAAACAGAACACGGAACTATAGGCATGCTGCTAGTCCGTTGAATTTAGAAAAAAAAAAATTCATTTAAACCACAGCAAAATGCTTGTGATTGTCAGACTGTACTGCAGGCAGCCACACACCCCACACCAGCCAGGCTAATAGGAAGTGGAAATTGCAGCATATTCAGTTGCATTGAGGTTTGTTTGGTTTTAGCTCTGACACAAACATTTACTGCTATGAGGTAGCCACATTTCCTGAAAGTTAGGGATTAAAATCTGAGACAGGTTTTGCCATGTTCTGCGAGGTTAATGGAATGGTTTCTCCAGGAGATTATTTTTTCCAATTGCTTCAGACTAATGGGAGAATTTAG
The DNA here is from genome assembly GCA_018881555.1 of Amblyornis subalaris. Taxonomy (NCBI): domain Eukaryota; kingdom Metazoa; phylum Chordata; class Aves; order Passeriformes; family Ptilonorhynchidae; genus Amblyornis; species Amblyornis subalaris. Next base: position 6,317,640 of record JACAXG010000039.1, read on the forward strand.
TATGTTGTACTTTTTGGTATATTGATTTGTTACTATTGAATAATAGTACTTTGTCAGGTATTTAACATCTTACCTTTCACTCAGTGWTTTCCAGCATGGTTTGCCTGTTTTCTATGGTTGGGGTGAAGTAGAGTGATATTTTAAAGATATCTCCTCCAACTGAAAGAATGGAGAGATATTAAGTGGAAGAATGGCTCTAGACGAAATCTGGTTGGATTTCAGATCTGCACAGAGGTTTTACAGCATTTCCACATGCTCAGAATTTTTTGAGAATTGAAGTCTAACCCACAAAAACAAACAAAAAAAAAACCAGAAAACCAAAAAAACTAGAAAGTAAAAGAAGATTGGTGATATTTAACCGTCTCTGGGAACATAGACTTCACTAACATTCTGAGGTTGGAGCCTCATGATGTAGACACCTAAACTATTTATAACATCTTTGTGCATTCTATGTCCCTCTCCAGCTCACATCCAAGCACTCAATACCCAGCTCATTTTGCACTGTATTTATGGAGACGACTAATGGAAAGCCTTGTAGTGATCAAGTACTCTTGCAGATTCTGTACTCCTAGAAAGTTAACAGGTGACATCCACATCTCTCCAGAAACCAACAGCCACAACTGCACCACAGACCTGAACAGGTATCTTTAGAGTCCCACCTTTTCTTCTCTGTTGGTTCCTTATGAACCCTTACTCTGGGTTAAGACCAGAGACAAGTGTTTCTCACTCCAGCTGCTGGGCTTGTGAGCTCTTTCACGGAAAGTATCACACTTACAAAATTCTGGATTTCAAAGGTGAAAACAGCTGCACGACTGCTTGCAGAAAGTGAAATAAAGCCATTTTCCTCACCATTCTCAAGTCTAGGGGTTGGTGCACTGTAGGAAAGTCAAATAATTTAGGGGCATTGAACTCCCTAACATGTATTTCATATTGGTAAAAAAAYAAATCCCAAGGCTAAGGAATTTAAGACAGAGTACTGTGGTTAAAGGCTAACCACACCTGTAGTTAGTGTTTGGTTTTTTTCTGGATTTGTTCTGAATTTGGATACAGTTGAATTCCTAGTGCTGACTTTGTGGACACCAATAGATTCACTGAGTTTTTAATTGCTGTTTTACTTAAAATAGCAGCACCTATGTCATTTGCTAGTCTAAGCTATTTGCTTTGGATTGGTTTTTCATCTCTATGTCTAATGTCTCTATGAGAAGTGTTCACTYGAACATCATCCTTCGCTTGAACGTGATCCTCCCTGACACGCTCCTGTCTATATTGATTAATTAGCTTATATGCAATGGTTTAATTTCACCCCCTCAGCAGTTGCACCTCATCTCTCTTTGAGTGGGATAAACAATAGCACAGTGCAGACAAATGTTTATATAGGGATCGAAGTTGGCTGGAATTCCTGACTCTTATAAAGAAAAATTCTAGTACATTATGTACTAGTTGAACAGAGCACACAAATACTCTATTTTGTTGAAAGAAAGCCAGTTATGAATAAGCGTGAACAGTAATAATATAAAAGATCACCTCACTTAAGCTTGAAAATGAACACCATCTGCAAAACTGCTCACAAGCTGGAATAGAAAACCACAAGTGACAAAAAAAATCTCAAAAGAGTATTCAATATTTAAACATGGCTGTTTATGGTAAAAAGAATTAGAAAATGGCAGAGAAGCTTTTAACATTTAAAAAAGAATAGAAATACGTCAAAAACTGAAAGAGTTTCTATGGATTTCTAGTAAAGTAGAGCATTTTAGAATTAATATAAATAAAGAAGTATCAAGGTGCAAGGRATGAGGGAATTTTACTTTATTAAATTCTTTTAAAATTTACTGTTGGGAATAACATAGATAAACCTTTAAAATGTAGAACTTAGTAAGAACCGCAGGCAAATTTTAAGACAATTCTCCRCAGTGGATTACTGCTTCTCCTTGCATAGGATAAAATCAGCCAAGAGGTAATTTTAAAGTTAATCTTCATACACATATTTTGTTGTTGTTTGTTTCCCAGTAAGAGCCCCTAGAACCAGTTTTAGAAGTCATAGGTTGAGAAGTCAAGTTCTCTCTGTAATCAAGGAGGTATCTAAGGCATTGAGTCAAAATCACTTTGATCTTTTGTGATCTGATGACTAATGGTGATGCCCTAATGTGAACTATTACATCCCTTTTTCCACACACTCAAAACTTCTTAGGAAAAGAAAGTTACACTCTGGGCATGATGATCTCTTGCTTTTTCAGTCTACACCTTCTTCAGCTATCTATAGAGACAGTGATTCACTACTGTGAGGCGCATTCCTATAGTTCTGGCAGGTTTAGCACTAGAATTCCTGCACTACTGACCATGGTGTGTTCTGCTAGTCCATAAGTGTCCTGCTGCTGCTAATAATTTTGTTCATTCTGCTTTAATTCTATCATCTACTGGCAGCTATATCGTTTTTACAACTGAAGGGATTGCACAAGATTTTTCTTTTGAACTATTTTGGCATGTAAGTGCAGTCTTGTGTGGAAAAGAAGTTTATTCACTATTGGAATTGTGAGGGATTCCGGGAGACAGAATTTTTAAAAAAATTTTTACATCTTTCTTTTGCAAAATGGTTGTTGGGACTTAGTTTTGCATTATTACTTTTGCTGCTTCGTGTTCTAGCATTGTGCTGAGCCACTGACAGTATGTCAGGAAGAACTGGTGTAGCAATTTAGCCTGCTTAATATAAAAAGCTTCTGAGATTTTCCAATGCTAAATATGTTGGATTTGATAGTCTACTACCGAAGTAATTGTCTCTGTTGGTGCAGTCGGCTCCAGATCCAAATGTGGGGTTAATCATCACATCCTTCCTTGATTATGTTTGTATCTGTCTTCTTCTATTCTTGATGGCCTGTCCATAGAAATGTGTAACAGTCCAGGAGCTACAATCCTGGTGATGGTGAATGATGAGTAACTGGCTGATGAAGCAGCTCCTGTTGTGTGAGTGCTTCACTGGGATGATGCTCCCAGTCAGGCATGACTGGAAGAGCTGGCTATTATAGCAGACTCATCATCCATTATACGTCCTAAAATGGCAGCACTGGTATGAGAGACAGTAGCCAGAAGAAGCAGCACCCTAGTTGGGTGGTTGTTTGGCTCCTGCTTAGAATGACACCTTCTCTTTTAGCATTCCTTGGATGAAACGCTCACCTTGAAAATAATGTAGCTTATAATGAGAACTTACTTAAACAGACCTTCAGAATTCCATTCTTCTTCAGTAAAAGATCATTTTTTGACTTTCACTGAAGTACTTCTTTCTGGATAAGGCTAATCAAAAGTTGCCCTTTGGAAAAATAAATATGAAGCAAAATGAATAAGCTTAGAGAACAGTGTGGAATTTCTTTCTGTTTCTTTAACTATTCTTTTATGAGACTCCAGTGAGGTGTACACAATGCAATGGTTTTGCTAGGCAGTATAGAAACCTTCTAAAAGCAGGATTAAGTGTTTGATGTTGTTTCCATTTCGAAGAACTCAAGCCATAATTATTCAGTATTACAAAACCAGAAACCAACAGTATTTAGTAGTGTCTGCTTTAGGCTCTGGACTAGAACACAGTCTTTCACTGGCTTAGTACTTGTCTAGAGCCCTTCAAACTATAACTTCTTTTTCATACTAAACCAAAAAATTTATTTAAGTATCCTGTAAATGCTGCTCTTGTGAGAGCTGCAGAAAAGACAGCGTGGTAACACCAAAATGGATTAACTATTAGCAGCTGTTTTCTACAGAGAAAGCAACAAACTATGCAATAGAGAATTGCGATATATTCTGTTTGATATTCAGCTTTTAGATGAGAATGAGACACATGTAAAGACTCAAACAGGGGTTTTTTTTGTGTGATTGTACCTGTTGTTCAGAAGTCATAAAAAAGAAAAATGGGCCATTCTCCCTTGCAATTCTGCCTGTGAGTGTCTGGCACAGCTTACATTCAAGCTGATGTGAGCTATTTAAATCCACATCTAAAGGCAGAATATGGCTTTTATGACAACATTATGTAACTAATTCAAATATACAGGCTTTTAAATGTATGAAAATATTAATTGCTTAATCTTCTCTCTTTCTACCCCCGAAAGTTGGAATAAACATAGGTTATTTCATCAAGCTCTCTTTGAAATTATAATTTTAGGGGATTTCTAAGTATTTTAAAGTGGATTCTCCCTATGCTATTTCTGAATCAGGATTTGATCAAGTATGGAATTGTATTTCTTGAATATGAAGTGACATGGAGATGTGTAACCCCAATGAGCTAAAGCATCTATAAACTAATGAAATTTTGTAAATCACATTTTTCCAGTTTTACAAGCCCAAAGCTTCTTTAAGCTAAAATTGTAAGAAAATCTTGTGAATGGTAGGCAGAACTGTGATTGCTCATATGTTTTATAAATGTAGTGCATCAAACTCACCCAAATCCTATTGACTTCACTGGAGTTACAGAAAGCTTTGGAACTGAATTTCAGTTACAGAACCACACATCAAAATGTTACAGCCATTTTAAATGGCCGTAACTTTTAATTTTTTGTTAGCGTTTCTGAAAATGAAAACACTTGAAAACTGCTTCAGTTGTTCTGTTATATTCCTTTATTTTGAAAAATTTACTTAGTCTATTTTTGCTTCCATAATATCAAAAAATTGGGAGGGTTAAGGAAGAGGTGATTATCTGTAGTTTTGCAAGTAGAGGGGAAGAGGAGTTTGGCAGCTCTCTTAGACCTCCCTGTCAGAGCACATATTGCAAAAGTAGTCTGAAATGTATCCAAAGAAGACAAACATAGGAACTGAAATTTTAACTCTTATTGGCAGTGACATTAGTAGACTCAACACAGACTCTGGGGTTTGGATACACTTTTCTTGTTTTCAACTACAGGGATAAAGCAACTAATACAGCTTCAATTCCTTTATCCTCTGTGGTATTTTGCTTTAATGGTGGAATATTTTGCTCTTGCCTCATAATTGAAAGACCTCTCTGATGTAAATTGGAACTTATACTTATTTTACAAGAGTAGAGTAAGTCCAAAGCACTGCATGCACAGGCATTTATGTACATATTCCAGGGTGCACTCTCTACATTCAGTTGTCAGGAACTTGAGAAACCTGTATGTGTTTATACTGTACCACCTCCCAGAGAGTGCCTAAGTAAACAATTTTTTTTTTCTTCAAAATTACTCTCTTAAGATCTCTTACAACTGTTTATTTTGATTGACGTTTAAGATGGAATTGGAATATTCTGTGTGCTGAATTTGTAAACAAGCAGGGAAAAATTAAGTAATAAAATCTGTGAAAGCCATAATTATGCTACATATAGTTGTGGTCTGTTGGCTTTCTCTCTGATTCTGTCATGTAATGGCTGAAAAGTCAAATCTGCCGTTCTAATTTCTTCTCAAACCTGTTGAACTGATGATTGGCACGTTTTCCTTCTGGGCAGTGTGAAGTAGCAACAAAGGCCAGGAGAAAGAAGGGCTGGGACACACTAGTGAGTGGGCAACAGGAGATGGCCAAACAGCTGTAGTGGGTGGAATGGTGGCAGCAGTTAATGAAAGCAGAAAGGAAAGGAAGAGCCAGTCTGCCAAGAAGGTTTCAGGATGACAGAAGGGATTTGCATAGACCAGTGGTTCCTGTATTTTCTGTGGCTTAGACGTACTTGAGAAATTTGGCATTGTGTTTCCTTTGACTGAGCTCAGCTCCTCCTCTCTCCTCTACTTGGAAATTCCTGCTGTCTCTGTGTCCCCAGCCCACCCTGTGGCTGCTGTTTCTGTCTTCAAAAAGGCCAGGAAACACTGGACATAGATGCACATCAATGGACATAGATGCACATCAAGAGAATGTAGTTCTGGCAAACTTTATTCCCTTGAGCTCTGTTGCTTGTCAGTTCTGTGTTCTTGCCTCAGCAAGGAGAACTACGTATCTCTGCTAGGAGAGACCATACTTTGTGGCTTTATCTTTTCTACCAGTAGATTCCTCTGGGTGGATGAAGATGGTGCCGGCTTTCTTTACCCAGGACATGTGCTGTTCAGAAGCCAAGTTATTTCTTCACATCTCAGACACCAGACTCTGTCATGGAGAATGCACTGCTACAAAAACTAGGCGTCCTGCTACAGGCAGGTAATGACAAGCATGGGATGTATCACAGCAGCCAGAGTCGGAAAGTTCATAAACTATGGATGTCAATGCCAAGCAGAAGAGATAATGTTATCACTGCTGTTCCTAATGACAGAGACACTGGCAACAAAACTACCCTTCCTCTCCTTTACCACAGCTGTGCTTCTCTGTAATTTCCCCATATCAGCTTTTTGTTTCTCTCTCAAGAAATGTAAATAGCTTCAGTGTGTGAGCTGAAACCCTGGGTCACACTATAATGGTATTTCCCTTGATTTACAAGCACTCAGAGGACTTTAGTTACCACTAGATTAGGCTAGAGGGTCTGCAGCTTCTTAGAACTTGATTTGATTTAGTTTCATGTGTCACATTTCCTCCTCTCCAGTCCACCTTTGCTGTCTTCATTTTAAATTCCACACTACTATTTCATATGGATTGTGTGTGGTGTATTATCACTGTTCACTCACAGCTTACTCCTTCAACATGCAGCAGTGTGCATCTTGGAGCTGGACATATCCTAGAGAAGCATATCTGCCTTCCATAGCTTCTGCTCAAACTCAGTTAATAATAAAGTTGTACTGATTTTGTTTGGTCTCATAGAAATACTATAATTTGTCTCTTTTGATCTGACATAAAGGAGAACACGATTTCTTGGGAAACGTCATACTTTTTGGTGTCTGGATTTTCACCCAGGCTGCAGTTCTCACTAGTAATACATGATCCAGTCTCTGTCAGTCAGTCCCAACTATTTAAATTAAACTAGGCAAAATGATGGACAAATTCTCTTCTTTGAAATCCGGCACTCAACCTTCTTTTATCTTCATTTGAAAAAGAACAAGAACCTACTGACAGAAGGGGAGGGAGTGAAAGAAAAGTTGTTTGGCTTGGAGTTTTGCTCTTTCTCAGTCAAGCATTGAAAACTGTTGTTCAAAGTACACTGAGAATTAGGGAACAGCAAATTTGTGCAATTGAAAACAGTTATGTAAATTGAAATGCCAAACTTCCTGTGCCAGATGCAATATGAATTCACTGTAGGGCAAGAACTATCATTAGAGCTCCCTAGGAAAGGAACTAGAATAGCAAAGTAATGATTTTAGGGTAATATGCTGATGTTACTTGAAAGCCGGTATTGGGATGCAAACATTTGTGCAGCATTTTGTTTTATGCAGTCCCTTGTTAATGCATCTGGTATTCATTTCAATACCGCTAATCCTAATAGATTCATTTAGTACTTGTGGATGTCACAGGCACTTCCTGTAGGTGTTGTGCTAGGATGAAGTACTGGTTACTGGACTCTTAAGGTGTTAGCACATTTCCTTTGATTATGTAAATTTTTTCATAAGCTGTCACAATAAAATTCCTCCCGGTATGTGTTAGCAGAAGCAGCTGTATGTGGAGACCATTGTATCAGCAGTATTTGAATAATGTCATGGCCGGGGGGATTCAAGCCTAATAGGTGAAACATTCAGTGATCCAGGCAGTAAAGGGAATTTTAAAGTGTTTCAAAAACCAATCTTGGTTGCATATAGGGATAGAGCAAATGGGCAGGTTTTGTCAAGGTGGCAAATTTTTTTTAAAAAAAACCAAACAAACAACAAAAACTGCAATCAGTCAGCATTCACTTTATCCAGAAGAAATTTGTTTTCTGGCTTTTGTGTGGAGAAAAAGGATATGAGTGAAGCAGGGGGGCAATGTGGTTTGTTCAGCTGGATGCTCGTTCATTCTCTCTCCAGAAATTGGTATGCTTATCCTATACATTTGCGAAGTTTGTAGTGGCATTTATTCAAGAATTAGCATTGTCTTGAAAGTTTTCCAAAAGCTTTACTTTATAACAATATAAATAAGGCTTGCAAAGTGATTACCTTCGGGTTTCTTGGTGAGGTTTTTGAGTTTTTGTGGTTTTTGTTGTTTTGGGTGGGATTTACAGTATGGCTTAGGAATGTGTCATGGAACTAGATCAAAATGGACTGGAACATTTGGTTATATGGTTTGAATTATTACTAGACTTTGAAAAATACATGTATGGTAGAGCTGTAACTTTTAATATGTGGGTTTGTCTCACGAATCACTGCATGTGATACACAACATAGTACTTCAAAGTTAATGCTATAAAAAATTCTGCTACTTCTTTTCTCCACTGCAATGAAATAAATGCAAAAGAATGCTTCATAACTCTATCATTGTCTGACATGTCAGTATTGTAATATTCAGTTGAATAAAAATTCTCACTAAGATCTACCCCTAAACGGGAAGAGTAAGACTTCAGATCAATATTGGGATAACACAGACTCAGGATACTGCATGTAAAGCTGGGTCTTAACATTTTAGTTAAGATTCAGCTGCATTCAATTTTTAAAAATTAGTCTTTACATCCATCTCTTCCTGGCAGAAATATAAGGGAGTTACTTTGTAAATGCTGGTCATGTATAAAAGCTTACAGCAAGACCAAGTCCTCTAAAAGATCAGAGAAGACAGAAGCCTGTTTTTACTGGTCTCTGTCTTTCAACAGCTGCACTAGCTTGCAGAGAAGACAGGGACAGTTTTCAGAAGGGTGGACATAAAGGAAAGCTATTCTGGCATTGTATCCTTAGCCAGGACTGGGGGAAAATTTAGTCTCTCCAGTGGCAGGAATAATCATTGCTGCAGATGAAGTATTTTTGCTGGCTAAGTTAGTCACATAGGAGGTGGTACAGCTTTGCGGGTAGCAAACCTCCTTGTCAGCAGCTGCCACGTGTCCAGCAGGAGTCCCTGGGAGCACAGCTGCCAGGAGCAGCCTCCAGCTTCTCAAGGCACCCCGCGCGTCGAGCACATCAAATCACCATGAAAAAGACTCATTCCCTTTAAATGTCCATGATATTGCTTGTATGAAATAATACTAAATGTGAATTCTACTGCTTTTGTCGCTCTGACTGCTGAGAGCTGAACTAATTTATCATCCCTGCAGTCACTTATTTATCTGTTCAGAAAGGGGAGTTAAGTGGACTCTTGCAGGACTGAAATGAGTAGTTTATGCTCTCTCTGGTTCATGTCAGTGTTCTGAGTTTGTTTTTCCAGAAGTTCATAGAAAGGTGGTCCCCTTGATATTTAGGTCTCACCGTTTTACTTCCGAAATCATAAAACTCCAACTGCCTTCACTCACGTCTTTTTTGCTAAAGTCATGCTGTGAAAAAACATCTATAAAAATGCAGATACAGCAGCTGATGACCAAACCAACCATATAATCCACAGCTAATTGATTCCTGTTGATATGAAATAATGGCTTTTCTGAATGTTATGCCTTTCTTACAGAATTCTTCTTCAGGGTAAAGGATAAATTTCACTCATCATTTTCTATCTTTCCTCCCCTCTCAAACCCCAGTCTTTCTTTTCATGTTAAAATATCAGAAAGCAAATCTAATGAAAACAAATATCAATCGAGACATCTATGGTTTTGTATAACTGTTTTATGACTGAGTCCCACCACCTGCCTCTCCCCAACTCCGTGACTGAAGACTACAAATGTGTATGGTTGCATTTTCAGATGAAGGAATATTATTTCCCATGACACTGTACATTATTGTAGCATTGAGATAATGAGATATTATTACCTGTTAAAAATCACTTTTTACTTCCAGGGGACTTTTCACCCTCTTGGTCCCTTGGAAAATGGCTGAGGTTGTAGAAAAAAATTTTGCATAACTCATGCGGCTTACACTGAAAGGAAACATTGAAATGCACTTCTTTTTTTCTTTTTTTCTTTTTTTCTTTTCTTTTTATGTTTTTACTGAGTTACAGCTCAGGTCATCTGTTAATGGACTGTTGCCAATTTTACCTCTGACTTAAAATATGTGGAGTTATTAAAGTAGTTTCTCACCACTGAATTTTGTCAAAATTATTTGGAGAAAAGTGACCTGTTTGTGACCCCTACGTTTTCCTTTCCGTTCCAATCCCTCTATTAAAGTGATACCAAATAAAGGATCTTCCCCATCTTCATGTACTTGAGAAACCCTGCACAAAACATGATTTCCATAGAGGAATTTCAACAAACCAACATGGATTGATTTCAACACGTAAAGTCTCTTGGACATATTTGCCACCTTTAAGGCTTGTCATGTCTTAAGGCTTGTAGGTTTTCTTTGCAGGATTATGTTTCGGTATTTTGTCTCAATCCATGCAGATAGAAGTAAAACTGATGTTGTAAATAAATCCTTTTCATTATAGAGTACTGTTTCTCAATTGAGGTATATCACTCTTTCCTGGAAAACACATCACCACAGAGCTAAACAAAAACATGTTATATGTTATGTATTAAAAATGGTTATTAGCCAAATATATTCAGACATAGTACCATTCTTTTTTATAGCACCTCTAATGCTATCAATAAATTTCCAATATTGAGACAGTTAAAAATATTTTACTTTTCTCATAGTATGTATTGCACTTAATTCTTGGTATTATCAACTTTTCTTACTCAGACTTCCACAAGATGTCTTTGGATGTTCAGTTCAAAGCTAAATGTCCTTGTTTCCACCACAAAGTTACCTGAGTAGAATGGACCCAAGTACATTATTAACTATCTGTAATACAGATTCATGCTGTGTTCTGGACCTGCAGTGTGGATCAAGTCTGATAGCTTTTTACTGCATAACATTTTTCTGGGTATGTTTTTCACTTTTCTGGCCTTCATATCATTAAACACCAAGGCAACACAGGTATCCAAACCTGATCAGAAGAGAGATTCTCAAAGGAATTCTGGCTGCTTCAAACAAGCAACATCTACAACTTGCTGCAAATTGATTAATGGAGCTCCTTTAAATGAGCTGCTATGGAGTTCTTTAGGAAATATGATCGGTCCACGATCATCAAAAACCACAGGCAAAAGCTCAGGCAAAAGCTTTGTGTTCTAGCTTTGCCATGAAGGTCATACCCCATACATGAGTCTTTTGACTGAAGTACCATTGACTGAGGTTCCCTTTTTAGTACTTCAAACAGAACATAGTGTCTGTATATCTATTTCATAAACTTAAGTGCCTGTTTAAGCCATTAGAACCAGTGGTATGTATTACATAGCTGTTGCCCATAGATGGCCTTTGAAAAGCTTTATCTTAATCACAGTATTGATGTTCTTCAGAAAAGTCCATATTGTTACTGTTGCTCAATCTACTCAGGAATAGCAGTCTTTGGCTTTATCTGTTAAACATAGCAGAAGTCGTTTCTCTAGGTAGAAAAACCTGTCAGAGCAGTGATCTGAAGCTGAACGCTGCTGCTAACATACCAGTTGTCTGTACTAAACCAATTGAGAAAGGCAGAAATGAGACTAATTTTGCATATTCCTCTTTTCTGGTACTCAGATTTTCAGTTCTCATGATATTTATCATGGTCTAAGGAAGATGTAAATAGGTATGATGTCAAATAGCTGTGAAACTATCCAAGCATTTTTTCTTCCAAACAACACAATAATCTTGCTGTTACCTGTTATGGTGGCATCAGGAGTTTCCTGGTTGTCTTCACATATTGAAAACTCTTTGTGAAACCTAATAAATGAATGTTACTTTCAAAAAGCTTTTACATTCCTAGGATCTGAATTATATCCAGATCATGTTGTGCACAGCCTAATATAATGATACATTTATCGTGCCATTGATTGGACTGCTGTGTGACCATGACAGGACCCCACTCTTTGAGATGTTTCATCATGTAATTTTCATGTATTTGCCACCCACTTCCAATGATATTTTGCATTTCTTCTCTGTAGAAAGAATACACATACACATGTGTCTGCACACAGGCATTTTCAGTTTCGCCTTCACAAAACACATTTATTGCAAAGGTAGCCTCCCAAACATGGATTAAGAAAGGCTATTAACAACTGGTACTTTAAAGCTGGCTGCTCTCCTTCAGTATGGGTCAATTGGGAAATTATAAGAATTGATTCATTGCAAACAGCTGTGTTTGTGAACAAAAAAACCCCAAAACAGAACCAAACTAGCTGTATTGGCATATATCCATTGTGTTCCAGTAAAAGCATAAACATGTGCTAGTCACCAGATCTGTAAGTCAAAAATGTAGTACTTAAATTAGCTTTACGTTCCTAGTTTGAGGATGCTAGCATTTTCTGCAGCTTAGATTATTTTTCTTCACAATTTTGAAGTTGRGTCTCAGCCCAATAAATCAATATAAAATGTGGAAATAGATACTAATCTTATAAATTTAATCAATAATAGTTGTTGTTAATGTAGTTGGTAGCCACAATTTGTTAAAAGAACCAGATAGCTTGCATTTATCATTTTTCCACCCTTAGTTGAGAAGATACAGATAATTAATATTTCACAAAGAAAGCTTTTCTTTCAGGTCTTGCTAGGAATTTGAATTATGTAGATGTTACTTTAAAATGTAAAGGTAAGGCAGGAAAGGAAACAAGGATTGACCACAGCATGAGATACAGCATCATATGGAGGTTATTATAGTCGTACTGATAGTGGGAGTAAGYGGAGGTTTCAGCTTCACTCTGAACCTGCCCTGATTTGATATTTTTAACCAATTAATTTAGATAGAGGATTAAAGAGAAAAAGCTGTGCTATTTAGACTCATATGCCTTGTAAGTGACCTCTGAAGAGCACAGAGTCCAAAATCCTATTCAAAGAAGGTCTAACTTCAGGTTGCTCATGGACAACTTCAGTCAAATTTTTAAAATTTCATAAAATTAATTCAGAAAGAAAATAAAAGTATTCTAATGGGCACAACCTTACTAGGAAAAATTTGTTATTCCTTCTGAAATTTTGTGGTTTCTTTGATAATAAAAGAGCAAATTTATAAGCATTAGCTCATTAGATTTTCTTCACATTTTTATTTAAAAATTTAAAAAGAAAAACTTCAGCAAAACTCTGATATTTTGTATAAAAAACTATTTGTCTTTTGCCATCTTATTAAATAGAACTACACTTCTTGTTTTCCAGTTAGTTTTTCTGCCATCTTGAGAATTGCCAAATAAAACCACTGCCAAAGAATGAAGAAAACTTATATTTCAAAACCACCAGTAAACATAGTACTTTATGTATCATAAAGAAAATGCAGACAATTCCACATGTTCTTCCTTTGCTTCTATTTGTAAAGGATGGTAAATTAAGTACAATGAAAGATGAATACTTTTCAGTAGCAGGAATATGGTTTTTGAACATAACTCTCTTTTTGAGTAGTCCTGTACAGCGCAGTCTGTGTTTTGAAGTGTTAATTTTTATTTCAGTATAGAAAATAATGTACACGCAGGAAAATTATCCTGACAGATTGATATTAATCACAGGAGCTGGATATAGTTAAAGGGAAACAAGAACTTTGGAAGCAATTTTTTATTAGCTTGCTATTCTCTGCTGCTTGAAGGCGTGGGAGTGGTGGATTGGTGCAATACATTCTTGCTAAAGGAAGTATGGAAAATAAAATAACCTCCCTCTTCCATAACAAATAGTAGACTAGCAGGTATTTGCTGATGCTAATTCACGGCATTGGAGACAGAATTAGGAACCTGACAAACTTCCAAAGCTAACTTCCAGGTCAGAACCCTTTCCTGGCGCTTGGGGAGTCTCAAGMTGGAATAGTTTTTGATGATTCCCTGGGATGGGAGCAGGGGTGGAAAGCATCCTCTATTCATTCTCCATTAACTCAGTTCACTCCTATAAGTGAAGACCAGATTTTGTTCTGCCTGGTTTCAAAACATTCAAGATCGATTTTAAATTTCTGTGTTTGGACATGTGGTCTCTGCACAATGGCATGTGTGTTGAACTTGTTGCTCTGTATTCGTGACACGTTCAGCTGCATCCTGTACTGTCAGAGCACAGGTCACTGGTGTCTGCCAAYTGAAACATGTCACTTGTGTTTACACACGGCACTGAAAGGTTCTGGGATGAGACACTGAAGTTTCTTCAGTCCTGAACTGTAAACTGTAAGGAATTAGTATGCAGGAAAGTGTGCAGTGTACACTTCTGAATGCTCAGGTATGCAAAGTTTTTTCATAAGACACAGTGCTGTTGCAGCTCCCTGTCACAGCTTTCCTAAAGCACAGAGTCACCTACTGAAGTATGAAGACAGATATTTTCTACAATAGTTTCCCTGGAGTCTCCACTTTTCTTTGCTTATTCTTGCTTCTTTCCCATATTGCACCAAGCATGCCTTGAACACACAAGTTCTCACTGCAGAAAGACTCTAGAAAGTCTGCCACAATTTCTTCTGGTTTTGAGGAAACTGTTCTCCTCCTTTGGGTTTTATGACCTGGTATTCAAGGATCRGGAATTTGCTTGTTATTTTTCCTTGTTGTTTGACGTTAGTAGAATGTTATTTTTTTCCTAGGAAAAGTGCTTTGCCCTCGATATGTTCCCTTGGAAAATAAACTTATGCTAGTATTTGGCAAAGTTGGAAATAGAATGGCTTTGTTCTGAGAACTTTTAATCCTCTGATATGAATAGAGATTTCTTTATTGGTTGCTATTTGGTGGAAACCAGGGGTCATTCTTTCAGGCATACTGTCATTTTTCTTAGAAACTTAAAAGCTATGTCAGTTAAGCTGTTGCAAATGTTATTTGAAGTTTAGTTTCTGGTTTTTTGCTTTTTTGGTTTTTTGCTGGTTGGAGAGACTGTTTTTTTCSTACATTGTTGTGAAAATAGTTGGCCAGATTTATCTCTGGCATCTCTGCACTGASACCAAACTCTTTTTCCTCCCTCCATTGCTTCTAGCAGGTTGCACAGAATTATATTTGACAGTAAGTTTATGGTGTTGTTTTCCCAGTTCAGGACATTTTTGGCATACTTAAAATATTACTTTTCCCCATTTAGCCAACCAGCACAAGGAAAGATAATATACTAGTTAGTAATGCACTGGCTTCCTCACAGATTTTGTGACAGGATGATGGAGTTGGGAAATGCTCCTTTCTGGGAATCCAGTACTATCTAGATGTGTCTCCTACTGCCGAGAACATGAACTGTCTTCTTACTAGATCACAGTAAATGGTAGGGCCAAAATGGAAAGGTGAGGAGGAAAGTTAAATAGCTATATGGCTTTTTTACATCGAATACAGTTGCATTTGTAACACTTCACTTCATAGCAATAGCAATTTTTTGTTGTAGTTTTTAATAAGTGTAAGAAACATAGTGGCAAATTTTACCCCTTTAAAATAAATTGGAGATTTGAGGCTTTTGCGTTCTTCATGAGTTAGTCCAACTGGATGGATTTGAAAATTCGTCTGCGATTCAAAGAGTATGCCAAATCTTCTTATTTCATTGTCTTTGGAAGAAGCACGATTAGATTATTAACCATTAGCAAAGCAATTACTATTCCCACAATGTTATTTTAAATTCCCCCTATTCAAATTCCATGGGAGTCATTGCTAATCTATTGCATCAAAAAGCACACAGGAGAAAGGAGTGAAGGGAGCCAGCCAAGAAATATTGGCCCCGAATATTATCATTTGAATCTAATTATTATTCAAGGRATGGCATAAAATATGATTGCATAACTTTACATGCTAGCTCTAATGTTTTATCCTAGCTACCAGGTATTCTATGTGGAGGTTTAAATTTTTATTTACCTCAAGGAAGGAGGGCACTTTCTTCTTTTAGATATAGTCTTGTATCTCAGCAGCCATGACACCTCACCTGCAAAATTGTTTCCTTTCCACAGAGATGGTCTGGTCCCCCTCCGTGGAAAGTATAACTGACTCACAAACCACAAATGCTAAAATCATTGCTGCAATGCACAGCTATCATCATCTTTCTTCTCTACAGATGTTACAGAAACAAGAGTGGTGTGAGCATAGTTTGAGAAAACATTGCCCATTGTAGTAACAACTGAGAAAAAAACACTGTGTAGGAGGCCTAACAATATTTGACCAGACATTTGACCAGAAAGAATCTGCTCTGCGTAGTTCAAACAATTATAGGCTTCTGCACATAAGGAGAGGCATGTAGTTGTGTTTACCTGATGATAACTTATTTTAAGTCTTTTGATTAAGAAAGAGTGATAACTGGCTTTTTAAAAATGTTTCATAGAAGTCTGCTAAGTTTTCCTTATGTCATGTGGATCGGCTATCAAATTCGCCTTAAAAACTTGTGTGTGTCAACACTATTCCCTCAGAGTGTTCAGTTGACATAGTAAAAGTTCACTTCTTTGTTCACTCTCTCACGCTACTTGGCTTCTAGACATCTGAGAGATTTCCTTGATCACTGTTTACTCACAATAATTAGTCCTTTTATAATCTCAGTGGTTGCATGCATTGGTGTGTTTTTCTGTCTACTTAGAAAATCCTCCTCTTCTTGAACTGTTGCTTTTGCTTGTTAGCTTACCACTCCTTTTCAAAACAAAACTGATTAGCTTGCCTCTAATGACAATTTTGAAGACACTGCATAATAATTTCCTTTGATTCTTTTGATACTATTACTTGATGACAATGGAAATTTGATTACTACTAAAGCCTGACAAAACATTAGTTTTAAGAAAATTGTTATTAATTTTTCTCAGCTCTTCAAAGCTGTTGCCTTGCAAAGCAACAATTACTGGTACATATCTGGACCAAGAGTACCTTTGAATAGATTACAAGGCAAAATATCTGAACTGCTGTGTCTCATGTTCTCCATGATGGAAACCATGGAGAGTCTGCAGCAGATAACAGTGTGAAGGATATAACTGTACCTCTACATGAAGAGGGAAGAGTGGGATATAACCACAGACAAAAAGCTTCAGCTGTGGTGTTTCATGCATCTCCTCTCTCAAAATCAGAAGATCAGACTATCTACACTCTCCATAGCCTTCCTCATATGACTGACTCAGGATACACAAAGCTAAACAAAAAGATTTGTCTGAATTAGTATACATAAAGCTAAGCATAAAGATCTGACTTCCTTTGAGAAAGTGTTATAAAATCAAACATAAAGTAGCAAGACAATAAAAATCTCCCTCTAGCACAATCCAAAATTGACCATGAGATTATAAAAATACTCACATATTTAGTCTTTCACTGTGGAAATAAAGTAGCTTTCTTTGTCCATGTCAAAAGTAGAGCTTCAAATGTGATTTACTTGTATCCAGAATATATTAGTTGAACGGACAAAAATAAATTGAAATAAATAAATAAATAAATAGAACTGCAAATAAACACATTCTGCCTGTGTTTTGCTTTGGTTTGGGTGTTTTTTATGTTGGCAGGTATAGGGAATTCTTTTACAGATGCTGGCAATACTGTAAGACATGGGTGATAAAACTAAATGTGGAAAATTGCTGCATAGTACAAAAAAAGGGAAATTGGAAATTGTTCCTGTGACATTATGCTTCCAGTAGAATAATATTCCATATGAGCTTATTTGAAAGCTTTATGCTCATTGCACAGCTTTTTAAAATGAATTACACACACACACACACACAAAAAATGTTTAGGTGTTTTTTGTTGTGAACAAACAAATGTGTGAACTTATTTTAAATTGCTTCACACTGAAGGAAATCAATAAAAGCATTGGTGGTGATCAGGATAAACAGTACAAAAGAATGAGAGAAAAAAAACCTGTCAGGAAAATTTGTTCATTTAAGGCTTTGGGGTTTTTTTCGCCTCCCCCGACTAGATATTGCAAAACATTTGACTGTTCTGACATTTTGGCTGTTCTTAAGAGCAAGTGGTAGGATTACTTTCTAAATGGTACTAGTTGGCTGTACATTGCTCAGCTCCCGCCACCTCGTTAGACCACCGGTTGCTGGTTAAGCAAATTTGGCTGTTAGGGGACTTAGAAGAGACACTGGGGTTTCTTCACTTGTGTAAGTCTTTGCTCAGTCAAAGCAGCAGAGAGGAGCAGTTCCCATGTTGAATGTGAGCACCACTGCTGAGCAAAATGCTTCCACAGCTGTATCCAGCTTCCAACACAGTGCTGGCACCTCGGTGTGCAAACTGGGCTTGTCCTAGAGTGAGTGAACTCTCTACACTTTTGCATATAGCAAGAGCTCTGAGATCCTGCTTGCTTGCTTTCACTTTCCCTGACTTCAGAGCAGCCTGATTTCATAGCCAAGCTATGGTTTTGTTTGTCTTCTTTATTATTATTTTGAATGTCCAGTATATCAATTTTTGGAAAGGAGCACTTTGGAGTTTTTCAAACCCCCCTCCATGTACTCAGCTTTCTCATCACTTAGTACTGACACTGGCTGGGAGAACTGCCTCTGGGCATCATAGTGTCCGAAGTTAGTCTTGGCAGGAGTTGTTTTAAGTTCTTCAGTGAAAATGCAGCATCTAAGTTTCGGAAGAGGCAGTGAAGACATAGTGAAAAATGTCATGCACAGCTTAAAAAGGAGTTGTGCAATCCCACATACCAAAAAGTGGAAACACACTGGGAATTGCAAAGAAACCATTGACAACAATACTGTGGAATCTAGCATGGTTGTTGCCTAAGACTAAATACGAAACCTTTGAAAAAAAATAGGCTGGTGTTACAGAAATTGTAAGAATATATGGGAATTATAAATATCAGAGGGGAAAAAAAGTTTCTTTAGGAACAATGTTTCTCAGCTTCTTCAATCAAACACTCATGCTAGAAACTCAGGAGTCAGTTTGAAATTTGTAAGTCTAGTTTGATGGAATTGACATAAATTAATGTTGGCTGATTATTTTTAATATTTAAATAGTTTTGTTTATTACATTCCAAATCTTCAATAAGATCTCTTTCATGAGACAACTAGAAGAAACATAAGCGACAAAGTATAAAGAGATTTGAGGATAATTTTTATACAAAGCTGAAACTGTCCTGTGTAAAAATTGAGATGTAAGAGTGTGAGTACTTGACTCAGAAATGTGGGCAGAGGATGCTGGAACAATGAATGTAAGTTTGAAGTGGCAGTTCATAAGTGTGAGTATGAAAGAGTAAGTGTTTGCAAGAAATATAATATTCCTTTCATTTCTCCCTAAATGCTTCATCATTATATGAATTGTTGAGGGTGGAACAGTGTAAGGAAACAGTGATGGTTGGGGCTTTTTTTGTTACCAGTCTCCCATGTGTCTTTCAGCCAGTCACATCTTTTCAGTGTGGTTTAGTTTCACTATCCATTAACAATATCCTGCTCACAGCATATCTTTTTCTGATGTTTTGGAGAATGAAAGAATCATTTGTGTTGGCACTGTCAAATACTGTGAGCAAAATTAGACAGACACTATGTAACACAACGAGGGAATTAGAAGAATGCTGCTACAGTGAGAACAGGAAATAACACTAGGACACCTGTAACCATCACTTTGTTGTTAAAATCACGCTAATTTACCACCAAAGGAGCTCCAAAAAATGACATTTTCACATTGGCCCTATGGGAGACTCCATCATCACTGTTGAAGTAGTAGTATTTTTCTGAGGGAGTTTGTAGTCCATCAATTAGAGTGTTATTGAATCAATAAGAATTAGCCTTTATTTTTCTTGAGGCTGAGATTTTCTCTTTCTTAATAGCTGAACAGCAAATAGATTTAGGTTTTTTTACAAGTACTGTGAATAGCAGAAGTGGTATTTTATATGTATTTGAATTAAACAAGCTTGTGGGACTATAAGCAGACCATCTACCTAATGTAGATATCATAACTGCTTCTCCTTGACTGTGGGAAAGTGTCTGTCTTTGACCACGAGGCCTGAGTCATTCACCATTCTCTTAACACCAAACTTTACACTAAACCTCTAGAAGGCACTAGTTGTAGAAATATGATATGGATTTAGAAGARTAATGAGGAACAGTGGTTGTATGCACAGAATGATTTGGGTTGGAAAGGACTTTAGAGATCATCTAGTTTCAACTCCCCACTTCCACTAGATCAAGTTTCTGAGAGTCCCATCCAACCTGGCCTTGAACTCTTCCAAGAACAGGACAGCCACAACTTTTCTGATCAACCTGTGCCAGTGCTTCACCACCTTCACAGTAAAGAATTTCTTCCTAATTTCTAATCTAAACCTGCCTTCTTTCAGTTTGAAGCCATTTCCACTTGTCCTGTCACTATAGGCTTTTGTAAAAAGTCCCTCTCCAGCTCTCTTGTAGGTCCCCTTTAGGTACTGGAAGGATAAGTAATGGGTAGAAAAAAGGAGTTTCTACTACTTTATTTGAAAACCTGGAGAATTTGAGAGATCATTCTAGAAATAACAGTTAGGGTCTTAGCAAAGACCACAGTAGCACTACTGTAACATTATCAACCTAGTTTGTATGCTATGCTTTTGTTCTTCTTAAAAGATTGTGGTGGTGGTGGACTGAAAACTACAGAGGTTAAAATTTTGCCACTGGGCAACAAGAACAAGGGTGAGCATCAGTTGCCTCTCAGTTCTACAACAGTATAAATCAGCTCCATTTTGAGGTTTTCCAATCCTATTCAGGATTCAAACACCTCTATGGAGAATGCTTCCAGCTGGCAGCAGTGTCTACTGATGCTGATATTGTAAGTAACACTGTTGATGATTAAAAAGAAGTGTGTGCACTAACCAAAACTCCCAGGGGTTATGGAGGTAGAAAATTTCAGACAAAGTATATTTGGGTGAACTTCTGATGTCAATTCAAAATCACACATGCTTTTCAAACCCTTATGTGAGGTGTTCAGAACATTCAGATCTGATAAATTTGGTAATCTTTTGAGGACCTCCATTTAGAAGACATACTGTTGAAATACAAGTAGAAACCACATAGTACAGTTGTTTCCAGCTCAGCTGGTCCTTGTTTTAGTAAGTAATCAGTCCTCTGAACACTTAAAAATATGGGAAAAAATAATTGGCTGCACTGAAGAAATAGTCAAAGATTTTTAATAGGGACCTCTTCTATTTAATGATGTGGTGGTTTTTTGTTCCACTACATAAAATAGAACCTGGACAGTGCTGACTACATAGTGACAGCCACCTTCAATCTTGTCTAAGATGCAGTTCAACTTCTAGAGAAAAGTAAAATACTCTTTTTTTTTTCCCTCTCAAATCCATGATGTCACCCTGATCCCCAGGATTACTATTCTCACTAATATGATAGTGTTAAAACAAACTTGGTAACATACAAGGATGGAGAATTTAATAGTCTGTCCTGGAAAAGGAATATACATAGCTTTGCAGCATCCATTCCCCTAGAGGAACAATCTTTTATACGGTTCATAAAGAGAGAAGTACCATCCAAAGAGTTCTACTGGACTTATGGAGTTTTAAGGGGGTTTTGAAACAAAGACAGAAAAACAGGGAGAATTCAGAAAGGACAATTTTGAAGCAGCAACTCTTGATATAAACAAGTTGGAGGAGAAGGCTTGGGCGGAACTTGATCTCACTGTTAAATATCTTTGGTCATGCATCCAAACCTCTAGAAAGAACTGAGGCCTGACTTAGCTTAGCATGTTGACAAGGTTTTAAAAAGGAAGTGAAAGGTAATTGCTCACAGATGACACAGTGATCTGTGATAATTGGAACTGTAGTACCATTTTCAGGGAAAAAAAATCTCAGTTCTCTTTAAATGTTTGGTTTCTGATAACTCAAAAGGAGCTAAATGCTTTCTAGAAGCAAACTATGACTTTTTTAAAGTCTTAAATTCAAGTTAAATTCCATACTTCCACATCACACTTCTTGTGATTGTTGGCTTCTGTTAAATATTTTAATTAAGCCCTTGAAAATAATCTCAGATAATACCACATACTAATGTTGACTCCAAGTCCACTATGGCAGCTCACTTCAGGGTGGAAGGGGAAAGAAGATATGGGGATACTCCGGGAATAAGGCTTCCTTGATGCTTTTTTCCTGAAGAGGAACACTGCTGTTTTTTAACCCAGAGGCTCAAAGTGACCTATCTGTATGGCATAATATACACGGCTGGGGGTGGTCAGACTTTGGGGCCTAGTTTGAGTGACTCTTCAGGAAGCTGCTTTGAATAGTGGAGACAGTGATGATCCACGGTCATGAGAGGATACATTCAATGCTACAACTCCTTGGCACTTTTGCCTTGCTGCCTCTCTGGCCAGCACCCTCTCAGTTCTGGGCTGTGGCATCCAACGCTGGCTCCTCTCAAAGCAACAGCTACAGCACAAAGTGTAGGTGGTGCTGTCTATCTGTCTTGTGATGTATGGAGTAAGAGCGCTGACATACAAGTGCTACAGAAATAGTGATTTATAGGTGTAAGCACTTAATAATGCCAAAAGCATTTTGTGAATTAGGTGGAAAGAATAAACTAACAACTCCCATTTTGCAAAGAGGGCAAAACTGCTTCAACAACAAATGGCTTCAGAGCTTATTAAAAGAGAAAACTGCAGCTTAAAGAGACAGGCAAATAGAGACCAGAGTGAGTGGGAAATAATGTATCTGTCTAAACAAAACAAAGTGATAGTGGGATTAAAAAATGAATAAATAAATAAAATGCCATGAGAAGGGTCAGACTTCTCATAAGTAACACCTACAAGTCGTGTCAGTCTTCTTATGACATTTTATTCATGAATTCACATATGCAGAATTCAAAAGTACTAAGATAAAAAATAAACAACAAATAAAGCATAGTCTAAATCTCACAAGTACTCTGGATTGGAGAGAGGAGACAAATTTATCCTTCCAACTTTTAATATGCTTTTTCCCCACCATTTTCAGCTCAACATATGATGGCAAATCCAGAATGAATATGTTCAGCTTTTAAAAAACACWGATCAACCAATCCTGTGCAGAAACACATACTGCTGTGTGTTAACAGGAAAATGTCTTCTGTTGGGGAGTTAGGAAATTGTCCTGAACTAGAGAGCCTACACAAAACCTAAACATTTCATCTGATTTCTGACTGATGGGGAAGACCTCACCCAGACCTCTTTTTAATCTGTTTTGATTCTTTTTCCTCTGGATTATTTTTTTTAGAGTAGCATCTCCTTGATAGTTACTGGTCTGCCAGCATGGACCTTATAAATTTTTTCAGGGCTTTGTAGTTCATTTGTGTGAAAACTCATATCAGTCCAAAACCTGACTCAGTAAGGCTGAGCCTTCGGCTTTGCACTGCCCTGCTGCTGATCTCATCATTTATTTATGGAGCCTCTGAGGTTCAGTTGGCACCAAGGAGATAAGGTCTATGCTCTGCCTGGGTAGAAAAAGGAATTTTGTCAAAAATAGATGTTTGTTTTAATAAGCTGCTTTAATGTTTTGCTACATGCATGCACTTTTGAATTTAGTGAATTTGCATGAATTTTCATTCTGAGATCATTTTCTTTAGCGCTTGTTTATTTCTCTGAAGTGTTGAAATCTCTCTGCTTTCCTGAATAACTAAAGTTATTTTATAGAATAGTACAATAGTGCAATAGCACAAGAATAATTTGTTGCAGATATATGCATATTTGTAGTTTACAGTAACTTGTTATCTGCATTAATGCATGAAGTCATTAAGATTTGAGGATATCATTGAGAAATCTCTTGGGAATTTCATACATTCAGAATTAAATCATCATTGCCATTTTTTCAGTTCCTAATTTAGTGTATGTTCCAGCTTTTTAATAGCACCTAGTATCTCTGCCAGGGACTGAATTTTTAGGGGCTTCAGAAAGACATTTCTGCCTTGGCAATATTGTTTCTTATGTTTTCTATCCCACTKCTGGGGGGAAGAGGAATTATCTGTTTTGATAGCAACACAGCTTTTCCAAGCTATTTCTAGTTCAATGCACAGACCACTGTTGAAATTACAGCCCTAAAGATTCTTTATACAAAAGCTTTGGAATGTTCTGGGCATGCAAGGTGATGTCCAGGGATTCCTACCAAACACTGCTAATTTGGTCAGTGTTTTTGCAGTAGGAGAAGCTATTTTAAAAAAGGATGTGACATACAAGTCTGAAAGAGAGGAGATTGATAGATGAGCTACCTCCTTCACTTTTAAAAAAATCTGGCATTTGACTGCTGCAAAATGTGGTGCTACCATCTTCTGTTTCACTCCCTACTATTTCTAGGTTTTCAGTTATTTGCACTCTGTCTGCCTCTGCCTGTGGATTCAACAGGGTGGTGCACCCAACTGAAAACCACCACTAAGACATGCAGGCAATTCCCAGCTCAGGGCAGTGAATGCACACCCTCAGCTCTCTAGACCACAGCAAAGAGCTTTAATGTAAAGTACAACAATATAATAAATCACAATTCAATGCTGCTTAGAGTGGTATTCCTCACTATCTCATACTGGCTTTCTAGTTATCTGGAAMCTCCTCCTGCTGTCACTGACAAGAAGGAATTTTGCCAGTGGCATTGATAGGAGACAGTTTGCTTCCTTTCTGGTGTGGAAATCAGTCCAACAGTACTTTGTGTTTTATATAGTGCTTTGTTCTGAAAGTGCCCTTGAGCACTTCACAAACTATGAATGCAGTTATGGTTTTGCCACAGGCCTTGGGCAAAGCACAGCCCATTGTGTCTTTTTCCTCCAACACAAGTCAAGCTGAGAATTACAAGCTGGTGCTTAGGTTCCTTCTTGCACCCAATAAACACTGCCTGGGAAAGACTGGATTGCTTGAGAGATTTAGAAACCAGAATGGTCAACAGAGAGTTGCCTATTTGGTCTACTAGCACAACGCAAAGCACTGCTCTGCTAAAACTTAAATCCTACCCTCTCCATCCATACAACTCCAGAAAAACGAAAGACTCACTCCCTAGGGATAGCAGCCCACAATGCCTTCTTTTTAAGGTAGCTCGCCGGCAGCCTGTCTGCCAAAAAAGAGAGACGTTTCGTTTCAAGTGCAGGCTGGTATCTCTTGCAGTAGGGTGATCTCAGGGGCTGGAACACTGATCCAAGACAGAGGAGGCAGCAGTTGGTTCTTGTCTTCGCCTGACTGGTGAAGACACCCCCCTCTTGCGGAGGTGAGCACTCCATATGGCTATTGACTAGTGAGAACTCTGTATGTCTAGTGCTTTCCTTTTCCTGAAGCTGTTCCCCTTAAGGGGAATATGTGGCAAATTCACTGGCCAAGTGAGGGCAAACGTGATATTCACCATAATTTTTGGACATTTATCAGGAGAAAGGAAAGGGTTTAAGTTACTGCTTTGCAGGGAGTTTGCCTTTTATGTAAACCAGCTATTGGATGAAGTACCTGTGCTGAGTTTGGAATAAGACCTGGAACTTGGAATATTGTCTTGCCTAATTTATTGTCCTCATTAACTAGAGAAACAAAATTCTAATTTTCCTCCACAGGCAGCATTAAAATTGGTGTTTTCTGCAGTGTGTTATGTATTTGGGATCTTGTGAGTATTATCCTTTCCAGGAAGCCTGGCAGATGGGCCTGGTGGAGATCATGGATTTCAGGATTACAGTTTTGATGTTGCTGATGTTTAGGCAYGAAACATCTCATTTGAATGTATATCTAAGCAAAAGAAGTTTGATCTTCTCACTTCAGAATTCAAACCTAGGTCTTTCAAGCCTCTGACTAATAGTGAAATATGAGCTCACCCTTCCTCTTCTGCTGTTCCTATCCACTGTCGAAATATGTTATCTCCCCAGCAGGATTTGCAGCTTTTTAGCTATTAAGGCAACACCATATAGAAGGCAGGATATTGTCTCTGTTTGTCTTAGGAATGCAAACATCGTAGGTAATTGTGTGAAAAGCATAGTGGGGGTCTGATCTTGAAAATTGTTGTAGTCTTAATTTTATACTTATATTCAAAAGACACCATAAGAAAACAACATAATAAAAACTGCACGTGGACTCCTACCCCCTCACATTGTGTTGGGCAGTGTTTCAACACTGACTCAGACCTTTCTACTGAGACACTTAGTCTATTTCCTGCAGCAGGAAAGAATCTCAGGAAATGGGAACCCTACAATTCCAGGCACGGAGTAGTGGCCTTGGGTCCCCTTTGTGCTTTCACAGAAGGTCCCATTAACATTAATCAGCATTAGGGACAGAGCAGCTATGAAACAGGTCAGCCAATTGCTACTCTACTATTTAAGAATCTTGGTTGGTTTTGATGCCTTGGTTTGTTTTTTTTTTTTCTGTGTTTTCAGGTGGGTTTTTTGGTGATGATGGAGTTTTTCTGTAGGAGAGGAAATGATTAACTATTCCCAAAGGAAAGAGAAGGGAAGATAGCGCTTGAAGATCAATTTGAAACATGAGTATCTGCCAAGCAGTCACTGAACTGCACAAGGAGGGGGTGAGACCGTGTGTCTGTGGCTAAGAGATTCAGATGAGTGTGGGCTGTCCCAGACCCTTTTTCCAGAACTTCCTTTTTTCCACAGTTTTAACATACTTAGGAGGCAGGACAGCAACTTAACAGATCTCTATGCTTCTCTCCTCGCCTTGGGATTGTTATAAAACTCTGCACAGGGATATGGTACCCCTGAAAGGGAGAAGTATGCATTCTTATCTCACCCACACTTTGTCTGGCTAGGTGCTTTTCTAGGAGCCCAGAAGTTTTCTTCGAGTCCTCTAATTCCTATATAAGGCTACTATTTAAAATCTGAGAGCTCATACTATTTATTTCCTTCAAAAGTTGAATCTTCAAAAGTGAGCCCTGCTCACCTGCTCGAAAAAAAACAAACAAAACAACCTAGTAAGCATCTGCTTGCAGGAGAAGACTTAATCCCGAGGGAATTCAGGGGATCATCTAGATCTAGCCAAAGATCTAGCTCAAGCCTTTAAGCTCCTAAGAGATGCAAGATTTCAGACAGATCCTGGGTTTAGCGTTCTTTGCTGATTCCGTCTAGAAAGCTTCACCTGCATCTTGATGYCAGTGGGTTCTCATTCTGACTGCCCATCATTTATAAGGCTCTCAGTACTCAAGCATGAGCTTGGTATACATTTTGAAGCGGCAGGCATCTAAGCATGAGATGCTGCGGATGTTTTACTTACATGCTACTATGTCCCTGTGTCCCTTATTTGATCTACCATCTAACTTGATCTATGTTTACAGCAGGTAAGTAGGAGACAGAACTTTTGCCCAATGATTTCATGTGTGACTCTCAGAACGCATGACACAAATCCTTTCAGTATCTCAGCCTGTCATCTGTTTTCTTGGATACCCTGCTGTTTATCATGCCTAGCTTCCATTTCAAATTTTTCAGTCTGGATTGCAAGCTGGTTTAGACAGAGACCATCTTTTCTGTGTTTGTTTTCCACTTGATACACAGTGAAGTTCTATCCTCAAATCTTAGCTAATAGCAGTGCTAACTCTCCACAGGCAGATACTGAGGCCACAAATGTCACTGACGTTCAGATCATTTGCCTTTGAAATTTTCTTTAATAGTAACTGAAAGCACTCTGCCTTTGGAGAAACAAAATCACCTTCTAGGATCACTGTTAAAAAATATGTGCTGGAGGATAAATAGTTGGAAGTTTGTGTTGCCAACAGTTATATTGAGTTGCTGGTCCCTATTCCGGTTAGTACATGCAAATGCAGCAGAGCACGCTGCAGTTCCAGTGCCTTTCCTTGATGGCTTGTCATTTTATGTAGCAAGTCAGTCTGGCTACTGCACTTTCTCTGCAGTCTGAGCTTGAAGAGCTGTTGATGTATCACCAGTGATAACCTCAGCACCATTCCAGGGAAAAGCTGTCAAGATTTTGTTTTCACCTTCTTCTGACTAACTGCACCTTCAGGGCATTTTACAGAACTTTCATGTTTATTCTCCTGATTAGCATCAGGGTTCACAGGGAAGAATAAGTGAGTCATTCATTAGTGCAGCCACTTAATAAGCTTTTCATGGGTCCACCTTAATGTTAGTGAGAAAAGTATGAGTGCAGTGCAGCTAGTCACCTCATCTGAGAAATGATCACCTTATTCTTTGAGTAAAGGATTAGTTTTGATTTGTCTGTGCAAAATGAACATCTGCAGTACATATTCCTTGGCATTTTGAAGTGATTAGACTAAAATTTTACTACTCTTTTTGTTCTGGTCAGCTTGCATTGTTTCACCCTATTTTACAAAAAGAGAAAAAAATAGAATGGCTATCTGAAATTGAATAATATAAATGGTCTGCTATGCTGTACTTATGGTAAAGTTATTAACTGTTTAGTCTTTTCTATTCTCCAGTGCCTTCCAGACTTAACATCTTACTGCAGCTTTGCTTTATTTTCCCACTGTGTTCCAAATACCTTTGTGAAGTGTGTTGGGGGATTAATTCTTCATGCTTCTCAAACACTTTAATTTTGTCTTGAATACTCCCATGTTTTCAGGCTAATGAATCTATTTTCCATTGATCTCTTTATTCTTTCTCTAATTTCTACTGTTTATGCAGTGAAAATGTGTTTTTCTCTGAATAGAATTTGAAACAAAACGTGAATGTAAATCTTCTCACAAAGTTTTTACCTCCTTGAACACAAATTTTGTTTAGGTAAGGAACGATAGACTAAAACCCTACATTGTGCCTAATCTGCACCAGTGTCTTGTAAACTGACCTGTAGGTGCCATGTAAGATTTCAACATACTCTTGATTTCTTTACCTCACGTGTATATAACAGTAAAATGCAATTAGATGCCAGTTATGGCAAAACTGAACAGTTACACAGAAAACCAAAATAGTGTAATGTAGTGAAAACAAATTCAAAAATTATCAAAAATAGCATAAGAATTACTATAAGGCTGTTGAGATGCAAAATGGAGAGATATTCAAAGATACAAAAGTCACGTATTGATTGTGTAAATTGTAGAGGCATAAACATATGCTCGTCCAGGAGCGGGTCTTAGCAGACAGTGATTTCTCATTATCTATGTCTATTTTCTGAAGCCAGTAAAACACAGTTACAAGAACTTACAAGCAAGATCATTTTGTTAAAAATTAAGAAATGGAAGCCTCAGTTAAATAGAAAACAAAAAAAACCTTCTCCTTTAGTCCTAAGAGTAAACAAAATGATATCTTATGATTTTACTGCCAAAGAATGAAGTGTTCTGCAGTTAAGCTGACACAAATTTATTTTGCAAACCTTAGTTTCTACTTCTGATTTTTTAAAAGGAAAAACATGAGTTAGATAGAAATTAGTACAAAGTGCTAATGGAAGAAGGTGAGCATGTAAGAGAACAAATGGCAGCTTGCTGAAGCTTCAGCTGCCTGTATTGAGCAAATGAGAAAGATGGGGCATGTGCTCTGTGCAGCTGGGCTTAGCCTGTAGTTTGTCTGCCTTTTTTACTTAGGTTGAATATTAATAATGTTAGCCATGTAATTTGCCACGAAATAATAAACTTGGAATCGGAGCCTGAGATATTATTAGCAATGCCTTACTTTTTCTTTCTGCTAATATTTCCCAGACTCTCCACTGTCTACATCCTCATTAGTCACCACTGCAAGAAAATGAACAACTTGCATTTTGTGAATTTGTAGTTCCACACACTTTCCTGCACAATTCTCTTTGCTCACTTTAAAATTCTCAAACTACTTAAGTCCAAGTGAATCTGCCATTTCTATATTTATTTAACATTGGCTTTACTGAGTTGTGGGTGGAATGAATGGTATCAAAATGTTTAGCTTGTGGTGGTTGGAGGCATTTTCATCTTACTTTCCTGTTTTTATGACACTTGCTTGTTTATTTTTTTTTTGTTTTGCTTGTAGCAAGCATGACTAGTCCTAAAGTTCTGAGTTATTTGCAAATTAAGCAGTTCTTCCATTTTTAGTATGTTTAAGAATCATTTAGAGCTTCTTCAAGTTTTAATTATGTTTCAGGATTTGTATGCTTGGACAGAAATTAAGAACAGATTGAGGAAAGAACTGCTCTAAAGTTTCTATTAACCTTTCTTAGTGTGTAGATTTTTCCTTTTCATGTTAGGGCCATGAGGGCCAGTGTACAATGCAAACTGTAAAAGTACAAAACCACTTACTCATATGCTCTTCCAAGGCAAATTTCTTACTGAGGTATTCTTCATGAGGGCATAGCTGGGAATAGCTAACAGAGTAGCCCGTACTAAACGAATGGCAGTGCCGCTCAAGAATTCACTCCTGAGGCAGCAGCAGTTCTCCACACAGCTTAAAGCAAACCAGTGTACAAGTTTCTGCTTTGACTTAGCAGCCTAAGAAGGAGCAAGTAGAGTGTGGTAGCCTCAGTAGCTGCCTCAAACTGAAACAATGCTGCTCATGAATCAGTGCTGTTAGAAGCACTATTATTCTGGCAATGTGTTGGAGAAACAAGGGATTTAGTGACTGCGACAGACCTTTTCAATCAGCATTCCTGTTGGTGATTAGGCCTTTTTAGAAAATCTTCTGACCAAATCTACTTATCACGAAGCAAAGTGTAGTAAAGGAAATGTGTTGATGAAAATGGATAGGATTTGTATGGATACCATCTTAATATCTGGTTTTAACATGTTATGTACACTGAGGCAGTATATCAAGGGTTCAGAAATGGAGGAAAAGGCCCTGTGGACATGCAGACAGAACACTCTGATTTTTTTTTCTCCAAAACYCAGGTGTTTAAAAGTGACAAATTTCAGCTAGTTCTGCCTAGTTGTCAGGTCACCAGAGAAGAACAGTGAGGAACTGGAGCAGGAATAGAAGAATGAGAGTGGAATCTCAAGAGGAAGGAAAAGGAAGAACCTTCTCTTAGACATTAGTAGAAGCGAGCTGTTCAGTAGCAGGGAGTGGAGACGACAAGCAGCTTTCAGTAATGCAAATAATGAGGTAGGAGGGCTGTGCTGCAAGCCAGACAGATCTGAGAAAGTGCCCTGTTTAGAGGAGTGTGTGTTGATGCTCAGTTAAGATCTCTGATTATTAGAAAGGGTGCAGACTGTGTCTGGAGTTTTCACTTCCACCTTCGAAGGATATTCTTCTTGTTACAGAGGAAAAAGAGGTTTATTTTCAAATCAAACCAAAACAGACTTTGTAGTAAAAGAAACTGCAATTTGCTTGTTTACTAAGAAGGCATACATGAATCTATTCAATTTGAAAATGGAGATAGCCTCCTGACTATACTGTTACAGGCTACCTATTGCTGTCTTCATTGCTGCTACCAGTCAGCTTAATTGGGAAATCAACTGTTGATTTACACAGCTGATATTCCTAATACAGTTACATAAATAAACACATACCCTTGAGTGATTTTTTTTAAAAAGATGTCAGAAAAGTATCTAGCCATTTTGTCTGGTGGTTTTGATTAAGTCTACAGAAAGAAAATTACCCTCTCCAAACAAAAACTGAACTTGGACTAACCCATTAAAGAAAATTACTTCAGCCTGTAGCATCAACAAACACAGGAAGAACTTACATTTTCATAGTTCACCTTTTCACTGACTACCTGTTACTGTTTTTAGGCATGTACATTGCCTTTACGGCCCTCACTTGCTTCTTCCAGGACTTTACTGCTACTCAGATAAAGACATCCACTCACCTGAGCAATCTGACCCTGTTGCATTCTCTTCCAAAGGTTGTTTTCACTATCATTTGTCTATCAGTCAGACTGGCTTTAATAAATGGGGTTCATCTCATACCAGTAATTTCTAAATTGTTGGAGTATTGCCAGAGGCTTGGGGGAAGCTGGACAGCACCTTGTTCAGTCCCACTAGAGTACAAATACACAGCAACAATCCTATGCCCATGCGTAAAAGTAGTGTGTGCACAGGGTAGAAGAAAAGACTTCTGAGAATGAAGGTTAAATATTTCTAGAGCCTGAATTTGAATTAGCTGCTCCTTTTATTGTAAATTTCTGAGATGGTGTAAATCAAAGTTCTAGATTGGAGACACAAGATGTGCTTCAGGACTTTCATGTGTGTAGAGGATTAAACAGGTTGTTCAGAAGACACATCTAGGTCCGAGTGGCTGAGTAAGAGGATTTACATGCTGATACAAAAGGGACAGTGTTGCTTGCTGTACTCTGAGTACTGAAAAAGCAAACTGATAGCTGAATTCACTGAATTTGTTTGGATGTGTGAACATGGTAGTAAACATGGAAGAATTTTGGGAATTGCAGACTCTTTGAAGTGTGTGTTGAAATGAAAACAGTGGCCTCAGAAGCTTAGATCTCAGCTACTTCACTTTAATTGCACACAATTATATCACTTTTATGGAGGGTTTGATGGTAGTTCTCAAAACACTAGATTACTACATAAGAAAACTGGATTACAAGTTTCCACAGTAGGAATCTTGCTGCTGACGCTGGTATTTGTTCAAGTCCATCATTATTCAATTGAAGAGCTTGATGCTCCTGAAGAGAGACGAATTACTGCTTTGAAGAGCTTTACTGGCGATGAAGAAAATATCAATGCTGCTGGCTGGCTAATTATTTTCAAGTCATTGGTATGGCTGTGTTATTACTGCAGAGAGTGAAATACAGTGTTGAAGATGTTCCATTTACTGATGAGAAGCTCTTCATTCTGACAGAGAATTGGCTTGCTGGCAGGCAAACATGTCCTACTGCTAAAGGAAAATTGGTAGTGCAGAGAGATTGTTTTTGAGACCTTCAAGAGGTCTAGAAACCATTTTAGAGATTTTCTCTAAGGCAAACTTGAAAAATAAAACCACAATAAAGAAGCCTGCTCCAATAAATAAAACAATAAACATCCCTATTAAAACCCACTCTTGCAGGCATTTTTTGAAAGGCAGAGACCCTTAAACACCAGTGGAAGTTTTGGATGGTTTCAGGGTTTATTCTTCAACCTTAAATTTGAGTTTGAATTATTTTCAGGAATGTTCATTCTATGAGGACTGCAATATAACATTTTTTCTATATTGTGAGAGGGGAGGACAAGAAAAGGAAAATGAGAATACAAAAAAAAAATACTGCAGGTAATGTTTTAAGGGAGACATTGATGAAGGAGAAATAGAGCAGAGAACAAAAAAGGACAGTAAGGATTAAAATATTACATGATGAATGGTTTGGGTTGAAAAAGTTTTGAGGTAAAAGGAGGGGAAGTAAGAGCAATTCAGAACACTAGTGATGAGCTGGAAAACAGTCACACCTGTGGAGGATCTGTAGTCATGTCATGTATTGGCTTTAAACAGATTCTTTCTCTCCTAGCACACATTGAAACTTTTTGTCCACTTTGGTTTTAAGCATGCAGCTGTGGCTGCTTGCCTCATTGTGCTGAGCTTTCTGGGTTTACTGAAGCACACAGTAAAGAAATTTTCAAGGAAGCCCACACAAGGATAAGTATTTATTGTTATAACTCAGGAAAACTGAAGCACATAAAGAAAGGAGGTCTTTAGTAAAACACCTCGTAAAAGTGTTCATTCTGCCTTACAAATTACTCGCCGACTATCCCACTTCAACAAGAGTTTGCAGAGTGGGATACTTTGACTAAAACACTGTGCCTTTATTAGAAGTGTTCAATTTGTGACAATRTCAGGGCCTCTAAGTGTATCCAGAGGAATACCTTACCAGTACAAAAACCCCAGAACAGCCCTTTGTTGAATTTTCCTTACTTTCCCCATTCTTCATGCTTTGCAGAATTTGGGCTGGCTTTAGTGTCTAAACATATCTCTAAACATAATCAAACTTATCCTGATATAAAGCAACTGCCAGAGAACACTAAATAACTGTGTTTTCCTTGGCTAATTCAGTGCAGTATGCTTTTTTGCTTTGAGTGTTAGTATGGAAAGGAGTCATAGACCTCCTTTAGATAGGAGAGGTTTGTCCATGCTGGCATGGGCAGGTTGAGTATTTTTGCTATTTTCCTAAGACCTGTATATTCAGTAGGTAATTCATTGCTGGATCAGATTACATTTCTTATACTAACCCACATAACCAGGATATCTTCTAGTGAGCGAAAATGTCTCTGTGATGTGGCTTGTTGCCCTTATTTAACTTACTGTTTAGAATAGAAACAAAAAATGTATTTCCAAGTATTTTTGCCATGTTTTATTGTCTTAAATGGTAAAATTATGCTTATGCTTTTATTCATCATACTTTACTGCTTAAAATTTTAATTCATTTTACCAAGCTGTGTTGGCTTTAATACTTACATGTATTGTATTATATGATTCTCCATTGCCAAAGGCTARGGTTCTAGGTTAATTGATAAATTGATAGATAAATAAGTAGGGCACTTCCAGAATAAGTTGTTAGTCTGTGGCTCAGTTACGCTGGAGTGTTCAAAATGAACTCCAAGAACATAAATTTTACAATCCATTTTCCAGCCTGTGGTAAAATGGAAACTTTGCCTACCATTACTACTACATTGCTTTTCTACCATTATTTCCTTAAATAGAGCAATAAAAGTAGAAGAAATTGCTTCATGAAGAATGCAATAAACTGTTTATAGATTACCATTATTTTTCATTTCTTGTGGGTCTTAGACCTAAGATTGACCAAGTAATAAACACATGCGGTTTCCTGTTATCATAGCATCTATCTTCTCTACATTGGGTGAAAGGTTTCTATCTTCTAGTTTGCAGGCATGTTGTTTGTGAGATGTTCCAGTGCTGGTCACAGCAACAGGGAAATGCCTATAACACGTCACATCTGCATTATTGCTATTCCTGGGTCCATCAAATACTCATGATTGCTGTACTGAGCTGTAAATTTACTGTGAGCTTCAGTCACCAGAGGGCACTTGAATGGTTTTCACGCAATCCATCCAGCAAATCACAAAAATACAGACCAAGTTCTGTGGGGGTGCAGACCGGGCATATAAATATAACCTGTAAAGCACCGAGCTTTACGTGAAAAGGAGACTCTACAAGGGAAAAGGAAGACACCAGTGCATAAGAGAAATTATTAGAAAGTAAAACCTTTAAGAATGTATCAGGAAGGCACTGATTTCCTAGCTAAAAATGACGGAGAGATAGTAATTTATTTTTTTATTAAAAATATGAGGGAGATTTATCTGCTGCTATAAAGAAGGAGGTAGAGTTAAATTTTGTAATATCTGCACTTGAAGATATTTAGTTTCTTGTCAGTCTACCCATAAAGCTCATACTGTGTTTCCTCCCTGAAATGCCTTTAATAGCACAAGGCTCTGTGTTATGGAAGTCATCTTGAATTGATTGAGCTTTTTTCTCTTTCTGAGCTAATTCCTGCGGAGAATTTAATTAAGATCTTGAAGGTGATGTATACTTCGGTTTACGTTAAAAGACATGTTTACTTCTTCTTTTTTCCTAATAATTACTAGTCCCTTTCAGAGTGATTTTGGTCATACACCTTTATGCCACAAGGCATTGCCAAAGTCATTGGGTCACTCACCTCTAACATTTATTTCTTTATTAGAGAAATAGTTTCTCTTTTTTTTTTTTTTTGGCCAGAACGCAGGAAAATAAATGTACGCCTCATGAGTGTATGGATTTTTTTAACAAATTGAAAAACAGGATCAGATAGTGGCCTTTGAGGTCAGTTCTGAGCAAAAAGGGGCTCTGAAGTGCACTGTCTCAGAAATACCTGTTCCCGTCTGTGTTTCTTGATTCAGGTTTGTTCTAGAACGGTCTGTAATAGCAGTTAACCATAATGAGGACTCCAGAGCACCTCAAATATGATATTCAGCTAGTGGAGCTTCCTCTCTTGTCCATATGCTGCACAGTATAAGAGAGAAACACAACCACACTGCCTGTGCACGGTATACAAAACTAAAGGCTGGAAGAAATCTTATTCCAGCCTGCATGCAAGCAGTCAAAGGCATCATCCAATAATCCACCAACCACAGAAATATTTAGGCTCGAATAAACTTTAAAGATCATCAAGTCCAACTGCAGGTCTTCCTAAATACTAAAATTTTTGGAGGTGCTACTTTTTTTGCAACTCTTCAAATCTGGAGCTCTCCTAACAAGCAGGAAACCAGTATTCCTTTTGGCTAGACTTGATATAGGCAGACTTTTCAGTTTTGCTAAAAAAGAGGCACTGAGTTGCTTTAGTTCCCTTTCTAAAATCATTTGTTCTGTATTGACTCAGAGTCTTAGAATAGTCACAGATAATTACTGCAATCCAAACAAGTAAAGCAAAATAAAAATGTGTGAAATTTTCCCATTTTCATGTATAACAAAAGATGGTTGCAAAACAATTTTCAAAACCAGAATATCTAGGTAAGTGTCACCCCATATTTGTCACTATTTGAGAGACCCCTGGAAAAATGACCAATGCTTTCCTTTTAAAAACCTTAAAAAGGAAATAACAGTTGAACATACTTCAAGTTATGCTGCATATAAATCAGTCACATGGCTTCAAGTTTTGTTGTACTTTTCCAATTATGCCTTCCACCTAACATTCACTTTTTCCATTAGGGAAATGCTACATATTCCCTTTGGCAGCTCTGCCTAAATCATTTGGGATTCACATTTCCATTTTCCTAGTGTGACACATCCTGCTTCCAACATTGATACTGAAACTTGGTTTGCATCTCTAATTGCTCCCTTATTTATGTTGTAACCCCAGGATACAAAAGATGAGAAACGGGGCTGATAGCATTGAGATGAGTTGGAGTAACTCCACCAAATTTAGAGAAAACTCTTCTCAGTGAAGTAAATGGACAATTTGTCCTTGACTTAAGAAATGTTAGGATGTTACCCAGTGTATTTACTTGGACTGACAGCAGTGTAAATGAAATTAAAATATGGTTAGTTTCAGGCTGTGGTATAATAAAGAATGCACTGGAGTCACTAGTTTTACAAATTTTACAAGGTGGATTGTGCCGGCAGGTAAACCATATGAGCTGCAAGAGAATGTAACAGCTTAGGGCCTCAGACTTTTCCAAGTAATTCTTGGATTACTTTACTTTTTCTTGGAAAACATCTCTTTCTCCAGTGGGAACTGGATTCTTAATGATGCTTCCCAAATGAACTAATTAGTTGCATTTGTATGTGTTCAATAAATTAAAAAAAAAGAAATCAACTTAAGGTAGTACCAAGGCTGGACTTTTTGATTTCTGTGTTTGCAAGTTGCAGTTTCCAGAATACTGCTAAGTTAACKTGTGGAAGCTTTACCTGATTAAAATCCCGCTCTTTATCGATTTTCTTTAGCCATAGGATTAACTCTAAGTCTTGATTTCAAGTCACAGTTTGTGAAATTCTGTTTTGTAAGTCTTACTTTTCTAATTCATTTAGGCTTTATCACTGGAGGAGCATCAGATCCCAAGTAAAATGTAGGGAGAAACCTCAGGTTACATTTCTGGTCTTTGGATCTGAAATATCTTCACAAAATTTGCTAAAGTACTTAAAACTTCAACAAAAAAGTACGTTTTATATTTTTACCTCATGCCTCCATTTAATTTGGCTTGCTCATTATGGAGAAAGATTTTAATCAGTGAAGTTACTGAACTGGCTAATCTGTCATTATTTTGCTTTTCATTACCCTCCAAGATCATTCCTGTGCAGCTCCAGTATATTTAACTGAAATGAGGATTTAGCATTCCAAGACATCAGCTTGTAATGATTCATTATTTCTAATATATTCAGTTCATACCGGATAATTTAAAAGTAAATCCTTTTAACTAGTTCCCTCCAGTGGTCCTTATGTGAGCATTGTGCTCAGAAGGACTTCTGGAATCGCAATCCATTACAAGGTCTTGTGGAACTGGGATTTTGCCTTAAAAAGAAAAAGCAAATTAATGCTGTTTAATGAGGTCTGCTCTGAGTTCATTGACACTGAGTTCCCAACAACATATAACATCACTGTCAGTCCCTATATTAACTGCATATTATGCCATTAAATGTCCTGTTGTTTTTTATGTAATGACAGTTTGTGCCTCTGGATTGCCTTTATTCAAATACCAAAATGAACAGATGGAAAATAGGTGCAGGATATTTGTTTCCCAAAAAAAATTTTAAAACCCAAAAAGTTAGAAATTTAGGACTTAAGAGCAGATTCCTAACATTTCCAAAATATTCATATATATCTTTGGATTTGTGCAATTCTGGATGCAGGGGGAATTATCTGGCAAAACTCTAGAATGATAAAATAATAGCGCAAAGTCATCCCAAAGTCACCCCTGTACAATTAGATTGAATTTAAGGAAAATTTGTGGCTCCTGTTTTCCTTCTCTGGGCTGTGGTAGAAAAGTTGGACAATTCCAAGGTATTCAGAGATAAAATTCATCTTCAAAAGAAAGAAAAAGAAAATATAAGTTGTTTTTCCTTTAAGATAGCATCATTGGAATTTGTTTTGAGGAATTAAGTTTTTCTGAATATTGAACATTTTGAGCAGGTTCTGTAGCTAACTGAAAGCCATTTTTAATTAATATTTTTTGTCATCAAATGTAGTAGATGGAAAAAGCTAGGTAGAGAAAGGTCAGATTCTGTGCCTACTGGACACAGTAGATAGAATTGTTAGCTTCCTAAATGTCCTCTCAGCTCAGAGTTTGCCTAAATCCTCCAATTGGCTCTAACACAGATAACCCACCTTCTTCTGGTCTTGTCTTTCCCTTACTTGATGCCAGTGCTATTTATCAGAGTAAAATTTGCAGCTGTTAGATTCAATTAATATAATTTATGTTCATAAATGACAAGTTTTTTGGCCTGGGGGGCAGCCATTCCCCTCCTATGGAAGTGACAAGTGTACCTTTGCATTCTTTGGTTTAGGACTGGGCCCACAACTGAGATGGTTATGTACATCTGATTCAGTGAACTGGGTTCCAATGAAATCAGCTGTTAGATTAACCCAAAGTGCAAAGGAATCACAGGGGGAAAAAATACAAGTCTTCAATGTGCAAAGGACTAGACTACTTAAACAACTGAGATTATGCAAACTTTATTATTTTCTTTTCCTCATCCATATTATAGAGTATTTTRCTAAAGCTGACTGGGAAACAAAAGCACTATTTTGTGAATATTTCTCACTAAAACCATAGGGTTGGGGTTTTTTTCCCCACGAAAAATGCCAGTATCTAGATGGCTCTGGCAACTAGGTGGGATATGGGAACTGCCAATTCAAGTCTTTTCTCTACATTAGGTGGAAAAGAAACAGACACCTTCATTTTCTACACATCAGCTGTGTGACTGCTGTGGTTTAACCCCAGCCAGCAACCAAGCCCCACACAGCTGCTCGCTCACTCCCACACCAGTGAGACCGCAGTGACAACTGGAGGGGTAAAAGCTTATCAACTTGTGAGTTGAGATAAAGACGGTTTAATAGGGAAAGCAAAAGCCATGCATGGAAGCAAAGAAAAACAAGGAATTAATTCACTACATCCCACGGTAGGTGAGCTGTTCAGCCGCTCCCAAGMGAGCAGGGCCTCATCACCCATAACAGTTACTCAGGAAGACAAACACCACCACACCAAATGTTCCCCACTTCCTCCTTCTTCCTCCCAATTTATATACTGATCATGACAACAAATGGTCTGGAATATCCCTTTGGTCAGTTTGGGTCACATGCTCCGGCTGTGTCTCCTCYCAGTTTCCCATGCACCCCCTGCCTCCTTGYCAATGTGGCAGTAGGAAAAACAGAAAAGGCCTTGGCTCTGTGTAAGCCCTGCTCAACAACAATGAAAACATCTCTCTATTACCATCACTGTGT
This sequence comes from Amblyornis subalaris, assembly GCA_018881555.1. Classification (NCBI taxonomy): domain Eukaryota; kingdom Metazoa; phylum Chordata; class Aves; order Passeriformes; family Ptilonorhynchidae; genus Amblyornis; species Amblyornis subalaris. The sequence continues at coordinate 6,357,022 of JACAXG010000039.1, forward strand.
TCAGTACAAATCCAAAACATTAACCTGTACTAGACACTKTGAAGAAAATTAACTCTACCCCAGCCAAAATCTAATCTCTACCCTTCAGACACTTTTAGAGCACTCTTCATCTGAGTAAATCTAAGGACTCATTGGGTCAAATTACAAAGTTCTCTTCAGTCCACATAATAAACGGCTCACTTGGGAGACAGCATGTCTGTCTTGAAAACATGGATCTTGAATGACATCTCATCCAAGTAGCAGATAATTAACTACACCAATATGCACATTGTTCATCTTTAAATTTGTTTCAGATTTCTGCTGTTGCCAGCAAAACTTCACTAGAAGCATTGCGTTCTGTTGGTCAGAGGGTTTGTTTAATCAGCATTTTTCAAAATAGAAGCCTTTTGCTGAAAGTAATTTTTGAGCAGCATTACTTATTAAATGGAAAGGTAAGCCAATTACTACMATTCCTTTAGTGTCACCTATAAGTAAAGCTTTGTAAAGGAAGGCCTTGTAAAATCATGGCTTTCCTTTACAAAGCTTTACTTAGAGGTGACACTTTAGCTCCTCAAAATATTTCAGAAGCAAATTTAAAACTTGRTTTTGAACCACAAACTGTAATACATAGTGTAAATATTAATTAAAGAGAGTATCTTTGAATTAACTGTAATTTAAAGTGTTGAAAGGAAAGAACATTTTATAAGTGCAGCTTTTCTCTTGTTGTTGTTTTTTAATTGTTACCTCTGGCCCTCTAGACTTCTCAGTAATCCAAATTAAATCATTCCCGAAAGACCTAATTAGGTCTTTTCCAATAAAGCATAGTACAGAAATGTCAAGAATAACTTCTGCAATATGTTGGGTGAAGGACAAACACCCTTGTCAAAACAGGATACCTGGTCACAACCACAGATCACTCAGCACTCTCCTTTCACACACATTGCTGCCCAGATTAGAGATAGCCAGGAAGTGCGTGTTGTTTACTTGGAAGCTGGCATGAGAATTGCACTGATGTTCCAACTCGCCAGGATGGAGAGGGGACGTAATAAAGAATGCAGCAATCATCCACAACTTCCCTCCCTCATCCTCCACGACTTTTTTACCATTAGCTTAGTTTACATTTAACAATGGGGGGAAAAAATAGTCATGTCATCCTAATCTTTTCTTTGTAATGGGCTTCAGTTTTGCTATGCTTGCTTGGGTGGATTTTTCTGTTGTTTGGTGGATTTTTTCTCAAGTTAAATTCTGTTTCTTTAGACTACTTTCCTCTGCCTCATAAAATGTTGTTCATTGGTGCTACACAGACAGCAGATCAGCATCCTGTGTTTGGAATTGGGTACAATGGCAGTGACAATGTGTGTCCTCTATGACATGATGGCAAAATTCTATATGAATTGTTCTATACATTCTCACACAAGGCCTATGAGTTTACTCCGTAGAAAATGCTGCAGGCAGAGAAAAAACAGCCCTACAATGGCTATGAAAATAATAATCTATAGGGCTGGAACTGAAAGACTTTGAAAGGCAAAGGTCGCTGCTGTGTGGTCTGTTAGTGTTCTGGGTTCTGGAAGCTCAAGGGGAACACAATTCCCTGGGCAAGCAACCTTCACTRAAGTTTTCCAACACCACAGAACTGGACCTAATAATAGTATGCTTTTATCTCGTTGTGCTTCTGGGTTCTGTCTTTTTGGTATGTCACCAAAATCACTCAGCCAGGGATAAAAAAGTGTCAGAAACATTTTCTTGGTTGATACATTTACATGGAATAGACCCACAGCAAGTTTGAAGGTAGATCTATAGAAACACTTTGGAGAGTTAGTAATTTTTCTACAGGGGTCACTTTAAAGGAGCTTTGAGGGRAAAACCTGCCTCATGTCAAAATGCCAGTAAGAACAGTTTTGTGGACACAAATCCACAAAGTACAACTTTGTGCTTTGAATGACTAAAATTACTGAATCTTCTAGAAGCTGTCACAGAATTATGCAAATAACCTAATAACAGACAAAATTTCAGCTCTGCAAGCTATRACTGGAGCAGGAAAATACTTTAAAAGCTTTCCCTCCATGGTTTCATTGACTCCAGCAAGACTCATGATCTGAAGACCTAGAGTGAGACTTTCAAAAGAGTCTTAGCCCACTGTCTTGTGGTGGCAATAGAAGACACACTGCTTTTGAAATCTCATCATACTTCTACTTTAGCCAGAGTTAAATGACGGAGAGAGTTGGTACAATGCCAGTTACTTCATTTCCAAGCTTCTGACACTAGAGTTGAAGAATAGTAGTAATGTACAAAACTAGGGATGCAGTATGTCTAATATGCCATATAAAGCTTCAGCAGAAGACAACAGTTTGAACCCAGAATGTTTAAACTCTGTTTTTTCTTTCATCTGAGGATTTTCAACCCAGACTATTCAAGTATTAACTCTTTCTTCCATTGAGGAAACTCAAGGAAAATATTAAAAAAAACCCCGTGTTTTGGGCTATAACTCACAGGACCAAAATGTATGTCTAGAATTTGGTTTTCTTTGGGGGGAAATATACTAACCCAAAACYCATTAAATGTATTAGAAAACATTTATAGCAAAATGTTGCCTTCGTACCCTAAAATGCTTCTCATGACAAAATATATTTAAATCACCATGACATAATGAGTTCAAATCATCTATGAAAATAAAAAGCTTCAAATGTGTCACATAGACACACTGTACATTCCAGGTTGTGCAGTGCACATTCGTGGTTAGGCAAGCAAAGTGCCCTGGCAGCCTAATGTTTATTAATGTGTAAATATTGTAGAGGACAATCTCAAAATTGAGTAATTGAGTTTTAGCCTCATCCAAAGTGAGGTGTTGCTGGGGTTTCCCTGCTTTGAACTTGTACATCAAGGGACATAAAGGAAAATAAAGGACTTTACATGTATTAACTATCCTCCAGGTAGTTTCAGTAAAATTGAAGATGGGATTTCAAAGCCAGCTCAAGTCTGTATAAGTGTGTCTACACAAGAGATTAACGTGCCTTGAAAAGGAATTCAGATTAACTGTGAGAACAGAATGTGATTCCTAAACTCGTGAYCTAAGTACTTACACTTTGTGCAGGAAACATGTAGTTACTTCCTTTAGTCTGTGATTAATGTGATTCAGTCAATCTGGCATAATAAAAATCGTTTGTATGAGTGCTGACTTTTAACAACAGATTTGCAGACAAATTTCTGAAAGTTTTGTTAGAATGTTTTATTTTTGAAGAGGTTAAAGTAAATGTGATATTTCATGTCCCAGTTATCTGAAATGTAGATGTCCTTAACCATATTACCAAGTATAACCTACTCAGGTTCTTCTTTCTGCTTGAAAAGCTTCAAGGCATCTTAATGGGTGGATGAAATTTGGGKTTGCAGGACCCAAGTTAGAAAACATTAATTTGCAGCTTTCTGTCTCCTCTTGATGAGATGATGGAAAAACAGGTAACTCACTGCACTTGAGAAGCATCAGCATCAGAAAATTATGAAGCCATTCCCAGGCCACATTTACTCACCAAGTAGTGAATATTTGGAATAATTTCCACTCAAATTTTGAAGTATTTTTGAGGCAATAAATCAACTCTTTTTTCACACCACTGCAGAATTTTCTCTACTAGAAAGGATACTAATGCCTGTCTTGGTTTTTTGATGGGTTTGGGTTTTCTTTGGTTTTATCTTTTAGTATGAAATCAAACCAGAATGAAATACCATAATGATTTCCACAAAAATACTACTTTTAATTTAGTTTTTTTCTGATCACAAAGATTTAYTTTTCTGTAAAAGCATTTTATAGCTCTTTTTCAAAAAGCACAAATAATATTTCCCTCCAAATCAGTTGTGTAAATTAACTTGAATAATGTGTAGGAAGGGAGCTGTTTTTGATAAATAAACCAAATAATTCTTCTCACAAAAAAAAAGTCTCTCTGCTATCAATATATTCTACCTTAATACCAAATAACAATTCCCGGAACAAGGAACACTGATTCTCCTATTTAATTAGAAGACTTGTTTCTCATGGGCACTTGGGTTGATTTATGAATACCTATTGTTCTTAATTTAACTACACATTCAGTTTTGCACAATGGAAGACATATATGATCTGGCCTCTGTTCATTCAGTACACACACAAGACCAGAGCTTCTACGTGTTTTACTGTTAAGCACCTACCCTCCAGCTACAATAAATATAATTTTATCTAGTAATTTGCCCAGGAATTCTGTGAAGAATGGAGAGGGGAACCTTCTCTTAAGTTGGTGAATGCCACAAAGTCTAATAAACAGAGAATTTTGTTTCAAGGGTTTTAATCGGAGAAAATTTAAATAAGCACCTAAAACTCAGAGGCCAATTTATGTATTTCTTATATATTATTATCAATTATATAAACTTACTGAATATAAGACTAACAGCAATTTCTCAGCATAATTTGGATTTATTTATACCTCCTAGGTCTGCGACACTAAACACAAAGTCTTCTGAAAACAAAGTTGAGGTACTGGGGTTAGGATTTTTCTTCACCTCTCTCCTCCTCTCTTCTCACTCTCTCCTAATCTCTTCTTTCCCTTCTTCCTCTCCTCACCTCCCTTCACAGTAACTCTCTCTCTGATCCGTACAGGTGAAGGTTTACAAAAATGTTCTGCAGTAGTAATTACAGTTTGATTCTTAAAAAAAAAAAAAAGGTGTTTGTTGGAAGCTGAGGATGTCTTTGCAGTAAGCTTTTATAATTCTGGATGATGAGGGTCAGGATCAACTAACATATGCCTGCTTCTTCAGGGACAGTATAGATATTTGTAAGCTAACAAGAGGGATAAAAATAGTTGTAAGATGATTTAAACATCTCAGTTTAAACCTTTGGGGTAAAAACTTTTGTCAGGTAAATTTGCAAGAAGCAGCAAAGCAAAACTAATTTTGAAGCAATATAGGATTGGGTGCACCAATCAAAATAGTTTTGATGCACCATATACATGATCAAAGCCAGGTATTATTTATCTGTTAGAGCACTCTTTGAGTGCATTTTAGTGTTTCTGTCAACACAGCTCACAATGTTTGGTCTACTTTGTGCATGAGATKGCTCTAGATCATGATTTTCCTTTACCCACCCTAGTTAGCTTTGAACAAAACTAAGTGTCAAACTTGATCAACTTCAAACTCATTCTTGCTGGTTTTGATTGTAACATCCACAACTGAAACTTAGAACCCTTCTGAGTGTAATGTCTGTTTCAGATTCCCCATTAGCCTGTTGGCACTGGGTTAGTTGAGAAGTAATTTGTGGATTGGACATCTGATAGACCCATTTGGTCCACTTAGATCCTCTCTATCTCTGTCCGAGTGGAAACTTAGATCAAGTGATGAAATCAAGCACGCTACATAAGGAAAATTGAATAATGCTGATATTCCTGTGAAATATTAAAGAAATGTAACTTAGCAGAAGAGAATCAGAGAGTCCTATGGAAATCATCTCCACATCTTGTGTCAATATAAYTTCTGATAATTGTGTATCTCACCACTGCTGGGAAAATTGTASAGCCTCCTGCAACTTACTGCAGGGTTTTCCTTTCCTGCYGTTAGAAAGCTCCTCCCAATGCCTATGCTGAATCTTTCTTGTGGAACTTTAGGCTGTGTTAGTCACAGGGAATAGATTTTCTTTTTTCTGTGGTAGCAGCCTCTGTATGTTTGACAGCTTATCAACTTTGCTCCCCTCCYCCCCAATTTATTCAATCTTTCCTACAAGGTTATGTTTTGAGAATCTCTTTTTCTTTTTCCCCTCTCTTATTTTTCATGGTTCCTGAGTTGACATTTGGGCACAGAACTACCACTTCACTGAGTGCTCCTATAGCAGCAGCTGACAGAAACTGGAGGATGGCTTCCTATATCTTGAAAATGGCTTTATGTATGTACCCCGGTATCATATTTACCTTTTCCTTCCAAACCGCATGACACTGTTAACATGGCTTTTGAGTCACTATAAACCCCAAATCGCTGCTAAAGAAGCCTCATCTAATGAGCTACCATTYCTATTACTATTATAGAGTTATGCAGTTAATTATTCTTACTTAATTGTATATCCTCTTAGAGTGACATCATATGTTTTTTAGGTCATTTCTCCAACTGGCAGGATCACTTTGGATCCAAATCCTGTACTCCAAGGTACTCACAATTTGTCCTAGCTCCATGCCACTTGCAAATTTAAGAAGCACATTCCTATAATATATATTGGCTAYAAAAAAAAAGATTTTCTATAGTTGTAAATTATTGCTGACCTACCTTTTCACATGAATGCTGCTGGTTTTTTTCTTTGATTGCTGGAATTTCACTAATTATAAAAATGTTACTTAACAGGATTTATTGTGGGTTGCATATTGGTCTAGAATTCCAGAAGTCCTGATTTTATAAGAGTTCAGATTTTATATCAAGTTTTTGACAGTCCCATATAACAGATTCTTAAATGGGGTGGCATTTTAGTTCCATTTTCCTTCGATTGTCATTACCTGAGGCATTCAAAGTTTAAATTGGTTTGAGCTGAATCTTCTTTTCCAGWTGCCAAATGGACCTCAGTTTCTTTGCATGGAAACTAAATGGAATAATTTCTATCCTCCACAAAGAAGCATTTTTACCATTTGCAGTATTGCAATTTCAGCAGGGACTTTGCTATTAAATATAATATGGTACAGGAGTAATAACTGTTACTAGACAACACTGTAAAAATTCTTCCTGCATTTTGCTGATTATTCTTTCCAAAACAACAGCCTATCCATGAGTTATGATCCACTTCTGTGAGTGAATGCTGCTATTTGTTTTAGAAATCTACATCTATTTAAAACAAGCCTTAGCTCAGTTTGATTTACTGAGCATCTAAGCCCCAAAGGATGCATAGTCAATGCATTCCATTAAAGTACAGATACACAAATCTACTGACAATGGCCAGAATTTGCTTATTGCTTGTTACATTTACAGCACAGATCTGGGCATTTGGGCCTTTGGTTTCTGCTACAGACTGTGTGTGACTGTCAGTAAATTATTTAACCTTTCTGTACTCAAGTTCCCTTAGCTGGACATTTTACCAGCCTCAGAGGAGTATTACAAAATTTAACTAAGAACTGGCCTTTTGAGTTCCTCAGATAAAAAGTGTTGTCTGAGTGCCAAGCAGTACAGAAAATCTGGAGGGACTGTGCTGGCATTTAGGATGTGGTTCTCATTTTCCTCAGTGTTGAGCTTCACTAACTTCAGCGGTTATTTCTGCTATTCATTTGCGGACAAGAATCACATCCTTTGTATTTTAAGGGGCTAGGAAGAACTATTCTTCCAACAGGCCCATTCTGTCAGTGGGTAAAAAATGGGCAAGCCTTTTCTATTTGGCTTCCCAGTGAGGAAGAAGCAGTTGTAACACAGTATACACATATTCCAAACCTATTCCTGTCTCATTTAAGAATTAATATACTTCTTGAAGCAGAGATGGATCAGCAGGGTCAAGGGCAGGCCCTTTGTTTTGAATACCAATACCTTTACTCCTCTGCATTACCATGGGCATAGGAATGATCTGCTAGAAATAGATGCTGATGGCAAATTCAGCTATGCTTTCGTATGACTCCTCTTGCTTTCTTTAGGGATTTGCACAGCAGAAGTGAATAGCATGGTAGGCTGCTCTCCTTCACAGCTCCGTGCTCTCATGGACAGCTCTATAGGAACCGTACTCAGGAAGAGATTACCCCTTGGCAACACTTGCAGCATTATCAGTTATAGCAAGTCAAGGCCTCATTTGAAATAAAATTAGAGTGTTTTTTTCTTCCACAATCATATATTTATTAACTTCAGATTCCTAGCAAGGCTTCAMTTCTCATCTTCCACAGCAAGTTAAAGGTACTTTTTCTTTTAAGTTCTTTGTGACTCTTCTATTATAGTTTCGCCCTTCTTCTTTTACCCATATGGAAACACCTTGTAACTTTCTCTTGGTGTATTGTCCACCCACATTCTAGAAGAATCTAGTCAAGCATTTGCAACAATAAGATTTGCTGAAAGATTGCAAGGGTGTTTGTTTTTGTTGCCTTTTCTTTCCTTTTTTTTAAACAGAGTTTGGGAAACAGTCTGTCACCTTCAGCCCTCAGAAAGTTTTGGATAAATTTATATTMTTTTTAATTTTATACTATTTTATTGTTCTTATAGTTCCGTGACTTTTTTTAAATGTGGGGGGAAAAAAACCATAAGAACATGAAACCTGAGATTTTATTGGACTTCAGATCATCAGGTGGAAAATCAGCAAATACTTGAATGTTAACATTATGATCACTGGTTTTGACAGTGGTTTGTTTTTCTCAAACACTTCTCTAGTCAGCTCAAGACCCTCTTTACTGTACATCAAATCAGTTAACACTTTTTAGCATTTTTTCAGTCATRCCTCTTAAAACTGTAGTGTTTCTACCGCACATCATCACACAAATATTGTTGTCTGTAGCCAACTAGATCATAAGTGACTTAACTTCTTTATAAATGTGTGTGATCCTGAACATGTTACTGGAATTCAGAAACAAGAATAGCAACATGTCTTCTTGTGTACCAGCTATGAAAGAAGCTGAGGGAGGGGAAGTAGACAAATATTTCCACTAGTTAGAGAGGAATTTTTCCAGTAACTTACATTCTGTTTAGTTGTATTGATTCRTGTGTGCTGTTTGATCCATGCTGGTGCCATTTCCTGTACCAATTGAAATGCAAGATTCATTGGATCAAGGCTAATAATATGCTCATTTATATAAACATATACTCTGCATTGTTCAGTGTCATTTTTAAATGGTTCTGAGCTAGACCTGGAATTTTTTAGAGGCAAAGAAATACATGGGTTGCCTAAGGAATGCAGTCCTTCCAAAAGATTTGACAAAAAATTAATGAATTTCTTTTGTTTACGGTGAATTCTAAACAAAGATATCAAACCAATTATTTTTAGAAGCTGACATTCAGATACTCAGTGATTTGCGCTGACAAGGAGCTAAAACTTAGTAAGCTTGAATTATAAAATAGCAAAGATTTTCAGTTCTTCTCCACAGCTCCAAACAGACCAATCACAATTTTTTATCCATGATGTCATGTACTATTCAGCAACCTATGAAATAACTGCAGTATGCTTAAGGAGTGCCAATATTGTACACAATAGGTAATAATAATGGATGTTACAACTGAGAGGGCTCTCTGTGTAAATTCTTTATTACTAGGACAGAATCTATGCATTTTTTTATCTTGGCTGTATTTTCTACCTGCTCACTATTTGCTTCTATGTTGTTCTGTGTTAAATTGCCATAACATCTGATTTTTTTTTTAAACACAGTACTTGCCACAAAAAAATCAAAGTGTTCTTACTTCATGTGGAAAATCTTCTTAATTCACATGAATACACAGCAGTAAATTGAACTATAGAAGTAATCTCCATGTCCCTGCAGATTGTAAGATTACTAGACAGAAAAAAAAATGTATTAAGTCAGCCTAATTTTTTTGATCTCTCACTTCAAAAGTATTTATCACCTCAAAAAGTGCTAATAAATGCAGGTAATGACCTTGCTTCGAATTAACTTACAGGGAGTCCTGGTTGAAAACTCTGGCTAATTTTTGTCATATGGAGTATCAGTGATTTGATTAGTCTTCGATAAACCTTTTTAGGATTTAGAAAGGATGAGCTGGGTTATACAAAGGAAAAGCAGTTGAGTTGAACAGCAGCTCAGATGGGGGAACTGTAACAGCCAGTATTAGAAGAGACTGACTGTGCAGGCTGTGAGAAGGGCTTATGAAAATGCATCCACTGCACTGATTGTCCCATCCACTGAACTGTGATTAACACAGTTCCATATGAAGCTGTGGAAAAAAACAGGATTTAGTAATATCTGCAAAACATATTGTTCTGAAGGAAAAATAGTCTAGTTTGGCTGGTGGGTCTAGGGTAGGTGCCAAGACAGCTAAATCATCAGCTCTCAGGCACTCCTGGGAAAGAGTGTGGAAAGTCCCCTGATTTTATACAGCGTGTTAAAATAGTTCTTTTGTTTGCATCATGTTAAGGTTGAATAAGATACCATCTGTGCTGAGTTTTACATCTTATGACAGGAATAATGACCATAATTGGTCTGTTATCAGCTAATTTTGCTCACAAAAGAGATATAAAGATGGGTACCACAGCAAAGCAGGCTTGGATGGCTGCCCGGTTTTGACTCTTGCCTGCAAAGGTTCAAAAAATGCAGTAGGACTCTGCATAGATTGGAGGCAAAAAACAGTTGTCTCTAAGAATTAATTCAAACCAAAAAGAGTTAGAAAGACTTTGAGAATAGTAACACTTTTGGGGCTTGTTTCACATGGTGAGAAGGCACAAATAATCACAGATAATGCACATGTGGCTCAATTAAATGTACCCAGGATTGGCTTTGAGACCAAATGGCATGGAAGAACCTGTCCATACTGTTAAATTTTCTGATCCTCCAAATCAGGTGTCTGCATCCGAACTGCCGTTGGGAATGTTCCCTGGCCAGTGTCAACTTCTGAACTGGGACCAGGATTTTTTCAAGATGAGCTATCAGCATTGGACCAAAACTGTGCCTGGAAACCTTACAAGTTAACAATGTGGATGACTGAGACAGTGTCCAGGACTGTTCTTGGCCCTGCTTCATTTATTGCTGTAGATGTAGTCTCTGTGCTTAGGTATCTCTCTGCTTATGTGTCCTCCATGTGTGACATATGAACTCCATCAATTTAAAATTTGATGTAGASGTAGAAATATTGACCACACCAGGTGCCACAAGCATGGTAATCAAAAAAGGTAAAATAAAGAGCGTTTAAGTGAGACAAAACCCACAGTGTGAGTTACGCCTSACATACATTCTAATACTCTCTCTCTCTCTCTGTGTCTCTCTAGTTTGGGCTTTTCCATTATTATTGGCTGTACTGTTAAGACTGTTCATGAGCATGGATTTGTCATCCAGAAGGTTCTTTCACTAATACCAGAAAAATTAGAACTGAAAATCACTTTAGTGTACGTCTTCACCCCCTCGAAATATTGTTACTACAAACATCTCATCCTGATTCTGGTTTTGAGTTCCTTGAGTACTTGGAAACCGAGTTCACTGATCTGCAGCCTACTCCACATGTCAACATGTAGAAATCATGATGTCAACATGTAGAAATCATGATGAGACACCACTATTAACCTCAGATGTTCCTTTTGCAGTTGTTGGGTTGTTTGGGGTTTCTGTTAGTTTAAGTAGTTTAATTTCAGCAAATACTTGCACATGGCTGAAAAGGGCAGGGTCATGTTGGTCAGAGCCTGCTTCGGTCTCTGAGTAGAAAGCTACATTCACATGGCAGTAGTATAGGGAAGAAATAGACAAAACTCTGGGAGGGGATCAGGTAATTTGGTGATAGGAGTCCTGGGGACATTACAGCCTTGGGTAAAGCAATAATCRTGTAAGCTTTTATTGGTACTGGTCAGTTTTGCTTAGAATGAGATTGTCCTTGAAAAGTTACCCCACGTTACTTTGTGTTTCAGCGCTATATGAAAGCACTGGCAGGGAGTTGTATTGGTGAACACATTTCCAAATAACATTTGTGCTGGCAGGTGGGTGGTGCTGGAGCTCTGAGTATTGCAGAGAAATGGAGGGCTGCCCAGGCTCTACGTCCTGCCTCCTCTAAGCACATGAGCAACCTGCACAGCAAAAGTGAAGTGCATTGTTCAAGAGAAAAATGTATGTTCCGTGCCAATGCAGACAGGAATCCTTCTGTTGTAGGTAATTCCATGTAATTCCCAGACTACAGCGGTATCTGTTCCATCTCAGTTCTGAATCCTTATACTTCTACTGGCGCTCTTTTCCAGATGGGAGACAGAGGAACAGGAAGCCCACAATTTGTCTGAGTAGTATGGACCATCTGTACCAAAACAGGAAATGAACTGGGTCTCCAGAGCTCCAGAACAAGGCTGTCATCCTAGGGTCATCTATTTTCCCTGTGCCACTATGCTTCTTGTGAAATAAAATGCCTTTCTCTGCTCCCCTGGGAATCTGATTCTGTGTACTGAATAAATAAAACAGTGAAAGCAGGAACAGGAATAATTTTCTTTCCCTTTTAAGGGTTTGCAGGCTAATTTATTCTGTGTTCGTATTTCACTTTTCTCTATCTACCTTGCACATTTTCTGTGTTTTCATCCATGTTTAAAACATGCTGTCTGTTTCACATGTCATTCTTTCTTAACAACATAATACTTGACATAATCTGCCCTCTGGATCCTTTCTGTGGTGTAATTATATTATCTTTGTTGTTATTGATTTCTGTTGCTAGGGGATAAGGTCATGCCACTTCTGGACAGTTCTTCTTTGCAATTCAGCTGTATACTTTTAACTCTTAAAGATTTTCCTCCTGAGAACACTGAGTGCCAAGTTTTGAAGTCCTAAAAAGCGCCAGCAATCCCAGAGGATGATTTTGTCTGAGGAAAAATTGCAAGATGTAATTATAAAATARGAGAACAGATAGCAATTGGGAGAGATTCTGATCTTAGCTGTTCTTTTCTGAGAGCAGAATTTGGCCAAAGAACTTTGATTTACTTCTTCAGCCCTGCAATGTTATTTTTAAACAGTTTGAATGCTTCCAAGTTAAAGTATTATAGACTTTCTTTATCAGTTGCACACTTCCAATTGAATACTTTTTTTTTTTTTGAAAGGGGCRTGTCCTTTTGAAATACATGAACTACTTTTGCTCTTCACTGATTTTCTACTTTTTAGTTGAACCTACATTCCCTTTTCCCTCCAGAACAGAAATTTGGTTCCACAAAATTAAAGGACTGATGCAGAATTTTTAAGATTTGAATAACAGTTGAAACCAAAAGGAAGGGTGAAATAGCTGAGGCAGGCTTTTTGAAACAAATTGCTTCTTTCAACATAAACTGGGGTTTATTTTCATTTGGTTGGTTGGTTTTCTAAGGCAGCTTCAGACTGTGCTGTGCTTCTGGGTGAGAATTTCATATGCTCTTGGGATAAAATCTGTGGCTTCAGACTTCCCAATTGCTCTCTCACAATCTCACTGCAGCATTTCCCTAAGGACTTCAGCTTGTGCCTGCCTTTTTGAGAGCCCACAGCATGATCCAAGGATTTTGGAAGTTGGCAGCTCAGCTACTGTAGCCTACAAATAGTCGCTTGCCTATCTATGAGGTGCCAGGTAGGTGAAGACAGGCTATGCCAGACCTTTGTCCCTGGTCTACTTCAGCCTGCTCTGGGCTTTGCAGCTGGGTAAACTGCTGTACCCCAGTTGATGAGATTTGTTGTTGGAAAGATCTGCCATAACATCATGGCAAACTCTGCAGATGCCTAAAATTGTTCATCTGACAGCTTCAGAAAATAGTGAGATATAATAGCGGACTATTAGGACTTTTAGCACACCATTTCGTTGTATTTTTTCTATTGTTTGCTTTCCTTGCATGAGGTTGCCAGATTCCAGCCAGTATGACATAATTTTAACACTTGAGATTCTGTAATTAAATACAACTAATTTGATATGTGGCAGAAGGTGCAAGATTCTCTTTCTAACCTATTTTTCTGTTTGCCCTTGAAATTTGGATGTTACGGAGGTGTCTCTTGGAGAGGTTCTCAGAATTATGTTCCCTTGTACAAAGTAAGTGTCCAGCTTGTAATGAATCTGGTATCACAATCTGCAGTTACATTTAGGTCTGTATCTGTGTTCCTGGCTTGAGCAGGGAAACATCTATCTCTTCTCTTTACTTAAGACCACTTTTCTTGTAAGAAATACCCTTGTTCTTTGTGTATTAGCATGCTTTTCAGCCTGCCCTTCTCACTTTAGTAATGAATATGTTGGCAAAAACAGCAAATGTGTCTGCCATCAAATTGCATTACTGGCAAGGGGGAGTAGTCTCTGAAAGTGACTTTTGAACTTTTAAACCCAAAGGGTTTGCACCAGATGCTTTTTCTTATTCTAACCTAGCCTGAAATGTGTCCTAAACTGAATGTACTTGTACTAAGGCAAAATGCTACTACTTACAGCTTGCATGGTTCTTGAATGAATCTTGTGCATCATGTCTTTCAGTGCAGAGTCCTGCTCTGCACATTCACTCACACATATTCACACACTGTAAAGAGACACGGGTTCCTGCAGCACGTCATAGCATGGCGCAGGTTTGAAAGCTGGGTGACCATGACATGGCTGGGTACATAAAGGATAAGTGTATGAACACCCTCACCTCATTGCTGGCAACCTGTAAACAACAAGAAGCCAAAGGGATACACTTATTTTGCCCCCGTGAGTTTTGCTGTTCCCAAATCCTTTCTATCTGTCTGCCTTATGTGGTGTAGACCTCATGTTCAGTCAGACAGCCAACAAGGGAGCTCATATTCTAGATGCTTGTCCTCTTCCAGGTACATCTATAACGCGTATATGCTACATGAAGTAGAATCAAACTATTACTGAGAAAATGATTCATGATGACACCTCCTAAAAGCGTGGCACAAAAGAATTGGTGGGAAATTTTTATGTGAGCAAAAATATGTCTAATTCTCATGAGAGGAACAGGGGGAAAGCATTARTGCTTGCAGAGGGCTCTATCTTTTTCAAATGCGAAGAGTTGCATAGTAAATGGCACTTCTTTTAAACCTCATAAGGCTGAAGTCTTACATTGTGTTAGAAGATCCCTGCAGTAATGCCAGCCATCCTTTATGAGCATTGTAGGAGCACCATCTTTAGTTACATCTGTCAGAGACAGACTCTTCTCTGCCTCCTCCTTCTCCTGCTGTCACAGTTCCCAGATTGGACCTATTTGGCTGTCAACTTGTTCACCTGCATCAGCCAGTGGTGTACAAAGGCATCCCAGAGCGCTTGACTCCCATCTTCCCCAAGGTGAGAGTAGCTCCGTGACAGACAGCAYGCAAAATCTCTCAGCACCAGGGAGTGTGAGTGTGAGATTCCCCTTCACACTGTGCAGTCACACATGGCTCCTGGCAATCTGCAGTAAGGATGCCCTCCAGACGCCTGATTAGTACTGGAGCCAGCCAAACTATTGAGCACTTACCTCAGCAATTTCTGGGCCTTATGAGCTTAATCCTAAGCAAGTGAACGGTTTTTTTTTCCTACATGTAATACAATAAATGCAAACAAGTGATGTGCATGGGAGGAAATGTGGTGAAGCAGAACTGTGTACATATTTGCACAATGCTGATTTAATCTGCTTAAGTTCTCTCTTATTTAGAATGATCTTGTTTGTTTCAGATCAAAGGTATAAATATAAATCTGCTAACTGATGCTATGATCAAAGTCTTCAAGAAGAATTTACACCCTGAGCACTCTTGGATATATATSCATTACCTCTTACACCTTAATTTACACCCACAGTTTATACAGCAATAAGAAAGTTTTGTAATATGAAATCTACATCCTTGTGTAATCCACTAATAACACTTATTTACAGTGACAGCAACACAGAAGGGGATTACTAATAGCTTTCCTTTCCCTACTACTGCTGCAGACAGCAAAACAATGGAATTAAATTTGGCTATATGTGCTGTCTAATCATATGATTCCAGGATTACTGATTCTCCCTGGCTGCTATGGCTAAGAATACATAAAACTGGTCAGTTCTCCAGTGTTGCATTTATACTCCTGCCATTGAATTAGCTCAAGGCAAGCTTTGTGAGGTGGGAACGACTGGAAAGGGTTAGGAGTCAAGGGAAAGATGTTGGACAGCTGGGATTGATTTGCATTGSTACAATTCCATTGTTTTGATAAGTCTGTGTGAGAGATGACTCAATACAAAATTTGGCTGTAACATTTAGATCCAAGAAAAACGGTGTCCACAGTTCTATGAAGACTGAGCAGGGTCATATAGTGGTTACTTTTTTGAACATTATCGTTCTCTTTCTGGTAGRACTTTTGGCATGATATTATGTGTTAGTAGAACCAATCTGCTTTGTACAGGTTCTATACCTGTAGGTAAAAGCAGTTATTTGTTTTATTGTAATTGCATAGCTTGCATGGTGTACAATAATTTCAATGAAATCTTTGCAAACCCAGTCCTTGGACTTAATGAATCAGGCATTGAATTCACTGAGGYAGGTGATATAGGCATTTGGATTACATCCTTGGGCATTGCAGAATGTATCTTCAGTCTGATTTGGAATCCTGCGGTATGCTCAGCATGGTAGAGAAGATGTATGCATACAACCTTGTGCTTTGCAGTGATGTTGAAGAGAGAGGAATCTGTCAAAATTATAAATGGTTCTATTTAACTTTGAAACCACCTGGCTGCAACTGCCCAGCCCCAGAGTTTTTCTCATTTCCGTGGGGTTTTAACAATTCTGTTGTAGAATCCTGATTCTATGAGTAGCTAAGTCCTCCTGCCTGAGCTGGCAATGGGAAATGCTAAGGGGTAGTTTTCTTTTTTTTTCTCTGTGCTCTTTTGGTCACTTGGGATTACACGGAAGGCATTGACCTAATCATCAAAGACCCAGTCTTCAAGCCCTTCCTTAATTTCTGCTCATTACTTACTCAGGCAAGGATCCAGTTGACTTCCTTGAGATCAGCCTCAGCAAAAAAACAAATTAAGGACTTGGCCTCTGATCTGATGTCATAGTCCATTTCCTTTCACTTTAACTCTTCATTTTACCAGGTAGGGAAACTGCACTAGAGAAGGTGGAGAGGGCTTGTTTTGATCGCAGTTACCAAGCATTCCTTTTGTGGCTTTTTTTCCAAAACACAAGGCAGATGCCAGRTCTTGAGAGATCTCTGAGAAAATGCCAGTGGTGCCACTGCTGTGTAAGAATCGAGTKGGGAAATTGGTACTGGTTTCTCTGAATACACAGAATATCAGCAGTTATTTGAACAACTGATTTCTCATAAAGGCTCTGATTACTCATAAAGACTCCACAGCCCTCTTTAGAGTTCTTTATCTTATCTGCTGCAGGTCATGATGGCATTTCCTGCCTCAAAGACGACCCCAAAATGTCACACGATAAGATAAGTGTTGTTTCCTGCCCTGGCACACCCAATGCTGCCTGCCATGCCCCCAGGGGCAAGCAGACTTTGTCTCTCTGTTCCTTGAAGAGATAGATATGTATATATATAAATACACACACACACACTTATATATTTGGTTTTTGCAATAGACAAGAGATCACTTCTTTATCACTCTTTGTTGATTCAGTTTATTCCCCATTTGAGAATGAAATTGTAATGCAAATAAATTAATAATGTGGAGTGCCAATTCCATTYTCCCTCCTCTTTGTTGTCAGGGAGACTTAGCTGACTCCAAGCTTTCCATTTTGAGGTCAGGGGCTTAGGCATGAGCAAAGCCTCCCTTGGGCTATGCTCTGTTCTTGCATATTTAGGTTCCAAAGAACAAGATAGAAAAAAACTTAGTCTTCTAGATCTCCTACTCCCAACTGCTTCGTGAGTGCTCTGAAAGGGCCTTGCCCTTTCCAATTCAAGTTAGCATCTCAGATTTGAAAGACCAGACAAATGCATGATTGTTCCATAGATATGTCTGCCTCAGTTGAATGTCATTACTGGAATGCTGTCAGAGTAGATATCCTGTGGTTTCTTTGAGACAGATGCATTCTTCTATGCCAAATATGTTGGCAAACACACAAACACACGCAAGTACACACTCACGCAAATACATTTGTGGAGAGTTCCCAAGCAGCCTAGCTGCTTGCAAATATGAAAGATAGTTAGGGAAGCAGGGCACTCAATAATCCTGGGTAACTCCAAAAGATGATGTTATGTACATCCAAACAAAGAGTGAACGGCAATGAAATTCTCTGGGTCCCTCCACAGACGTGGCGCTGGCCTCTGTGAGAAAACAGCTCACAGTTGTACAACTCAGCGAGTGAGGTTTGGAKCAATGGGAAACTTGCACCTTCTCTTAACCTAACAGGTTTCAGAGTATTTTCAAGCTGAATAAAATATTCACAGTCACAGACYTTTCATGTTTCTTTTGTGCAAAAAAAGCACTTTGGTAATTTCCAGTAGGCGTAAACCAAAATTTATGAAGAACAACCATGTGCTCTTAAATGAGTTGCTGTAGCTCTACTTTTGCATGTGTTTGAATTTTGATAGGAAATGCTCTAAATGGCTTTAGTTACCTTATTGGTATTTGCCACATGTTGCTTTTTGCATCCTGTTTCACATTTTTCAACTATTAATTAACTTTACTGAGAGATCAAACATGAATAGCTTCCTCCCACCCCAACTACTCCATATGTTATTTCATTATATATCAATTTTTCACAGTTCTTTCTTCATTCAGCAGCATCATCTATTTGGCCATTGGCTTCTGATCGTCTTTTTCATGCTTTCCCCTGAGTACCTGCACATGCCCTGGGTACAAAGAAAAAGTAACTCAAAGATTCTGAGCCTGCTCTGTGGCATATGGGCTCTGCCATTCCTTCCAGCTTGCAAGTTTCAGCAGAAGAGCATCAGCTGGTGTGAAATGCTGGAATTCCATTGCTCTTCAGTGGAGGTGCAGTGGTGTATACCAGCAGAAGACCTGGTGGCCTTTAGCTTCTGCTGATTTCTTCAGCTACTGAATGATCAGGAGTATTGTATTGGGACACAGATGAAGCAAGGAGCAGTATCCCTATAGCTAAAATTTCAGGATCCATTTTAATGAAATAGACTGGAGCATCACTCTAATATTGTTGTTAATCACACTGTCAATTTGGATCTTGATCCCACTCTTCCTCAGGTCAATCAGAAAAGTCATGCTGTTCCTATAAACCAGAAATAGACCCTTCCTGAGGATGGGAATAAATACCAGTCTAATTCTTTAGTCAGCCTTCAGCCCATGAACTCTAAATAGTTTCACTGATGTCAGTGGTAATGATTGTACAGTCAAGAACTCCATCTGCAATGAACACAGCTCCCACTAAATGTGRGGGAGCTCATTGAAAAGCAATTAATTCTCCTCACCAGAATTTTGCCCTTAATCGGATAACTCAGCTTTTTAACAGAATTTAAGAACCAGTGCAAATAATAACTTTCATTTGTATTCAAAGGAAAACTCAAACCTACTTCATCGAGATTTTTTTATAACCTGCCTTGTTCCTTAGCAAATCCTAACAAGGAAACAAATAGGCTACATAAATCACTTTCATGCTGCTTGTGTCCCTAACTGGGGATAGGTCTATTTATRTATCTATCTATATATATGTTTATATATATAWTTATATTTATGTGATTGGGCACATGCACCAGCCCACATAGAAAGGAAATGCATGGATCACAGAAAAGGAAGGCATACACTCCATCAGCAATATAATGTAGATGTAAAATTTGTGGACTGCAGAGTGTTTCAGGAAACAACAAACAGGCCAGAACTTTTTGAATTTTTGTGTTTAGAGAAAGCTTAAAATTGTTATTTCTTATCTTTCAACAAAACTGTTATTTATTGTAAATTCTTCACACCCCAGTGAGGAAATACTGTATATTCCTACTTTAGTTACAACAAAAGCAAGAATGGTATAACCTAACTCCAGAGAAAAAGAACAGTTTATTGAAACAGCTTCTTTGTCTAGTGTCAGACCTCTGACTATGACTTACTTTGAATGGTTCTTACAGACTGGATCTCTGTTGCTGTTACCTATACGAAATACTTTGTTGATTCTAGCAGTGCATGGGCGTAGATATTAGGAGAACACGGTCGTGGATAAGTTGGTTCTGTGCAGCCTGCTGATCACCACAGGATGTGAAAATCCACCTCCGCTCTTTCACAAAGTGACTGACACAAGTGGCTGCAGCACCAAGACAGTCAAAAATCACAGGTTCTGTTGCCTTACCACAGGCAGTGACAGACAGGAACAAAGCATTTTAAAATAACCTCAGGGATGCAGAGCTTTATTATTTTGTTTTCTTTTCTGTGCAAGAGAAGAACTTTTTTCTTAATTACTTTTCCACAATCGAAAGTAAACTTCTCTGTTAAGTTTTTTGCSGAGTAGGTCTCATGAGTAGTGCAGCATAGAGGCAGGATCAAGTGCTTTATCTTTGGGAATACTTTTAGGAACAAAAAGAAAAGAACAAAGGTTTTGTGGGTTCTTCAATTTGGAAGCAGTATCCTGTAGAGCTATATTGCTCTACCTTGTTTGCAGTAAACAGTAGAACATTAGAAACTCTCTGAGAAGAAAAGAGTTTTTAGTTTCTCAAACATCAGCATTGCTTTTACTAAGTGGAGGCAGGGTTCATTTCAGTGGTTCTGTGCTAGAGTTGATATTTTATTGATTTGCATTTAGCATAAGCATTCTAGCCATGTTACAAAGGGAATTTTATACCACACATAGGTTGTKTGGTTTCTTTCAGAAGTCTTTGCTTACTTGAAGAATACCATGTGCAATGCCTACTTTCTACTCCACATTCCTGTCTCTTACTAAGTCTTACAAACTCCATACTTGAGCATCCATGCCTTATCTTCTAGAGGTCTCTTTCAGTGGGAAGAGTAACTAAAGAGGCTATGTTCTTGTCTGAGGGAGAATACTCAGATCCTTCTTAGCTTTACTTGTTCTCTGCCTTACAGTCATCACTTGGAAAAGTACAAGTGTTTCAGAATGTTGTTTAACTTCAATATAATTGAGAAAAAAATATTTTGATATCTGAGAGTCTGGAGATTGCAGACTGGTAGCTAGGAGCTGCCAATAGCCCAGACCACTTAGTATGTATGTTTTAGACCAAGAAAAATGAAACTCCAATTAGGAAAACAAGGCTTGAATTTTCCAAGTCAGTCTAAATAACAGTAAGAACTGGAAYGCTCAGTCTTGGTGAATATACCAAATTATATTGAATATACTCAAACCTCAGGTTTTACAGACAGTCCTGGTTAATACATCCAAACCCACAAGGTCTTTGTTATTTAAATCACAACTATCAAATTGTATTTCACTTTTTTGATAAAACCACAATAAAGTAAATGATCCTAACAAAGGGAAAAGCAGGTGGAGAATGAAGCTAGACCTAATTTTTACCACCTGGAATCACAGATCTCTTTCCTTATGAGATTTTCTATGTGATTCAGGGCCACTGAAGAAATAAGTCCATAAAATTGAATCAACACTCATTAAATCCAGAAGGCGAAGTTAGTTTACATGTAAAATAATCTACAAAATCAATGACCTACACCGTTTCTCTATGGCTGTTTATGTTAACTGCATTCAGGGTTAGAGGAAAATTTATCTCTGGGTAGGTCAATACAATTTCCTAGAAGTTAACTGAGCTACTCACACATTGAAATTGATATATCCTTTATGTTTTGAATGTTAGTGGTTCAAACTTTAGTCTGGAAAGTATTGGTAGTTACAACAAGGATTTTCCGTTTGCATATTGCTGCTTTATCTCCTAGCCTACACAAGTGATAAGAATAGCATCTRATAGGACCCATCTGTGACTCTGAGGTCTGAGCTTGCTGAAGAGTTGTAGTGCTGGAAAAGCCCCAGGGAGAGTTCTGGCTGACTCAGTCAGGAAATTCTCTGCAGCAGTGTGCGCTGCAATGTCAGTTCTGCACCCAGCATGTATGCTATGGGCACCATGTATCCCACTTGCAAGCCAGGAGCCTAAATCCGCTGTACTGCAAGGCAGGGAAATCCCAAAGCCATTCTCGGTTTATAGAGAAAGTCCATACAAGCTGACAGAGGATATTCAGCAGCTCAGCCTTAAACTTTCACAGGGTAAGTATCTGTAAAATTAGTGGATGAAACGGACTGTTATGTGATAGTATGACACACTATCTAATATTTTTTGGAATATCTAAAATTCTAATATTTTTTAGAATATCAAGCATTTATACTGGCAATTTTCAGATGTGGGCTGCAGAAGAAAAAGAATATTAAATTGATGATATGAAAGCTTCTTCATTGACACATCTTTAYGTTTCCATTGTGACCACTGTGTAAGTTCATGAGTTTCTAAATGCTTTCTGTGCCCTCTTTTCTTTTATCACTCCTTAGGTGATCCAAAAAGTGTCTGGGTAATAGTCTCTAGTGACCTGTGGTGAGAGGGAGGTATGTATATCTGTAACTTCATGATCTCTTCCTAACRCAGAAATTATTACAAACTGCTGTATGCAAATGGTTTAGATGTCAGTATCAAACAAAAGGATGTGGGTCAAATTTTTCTGCGCTTGTCAATGTGAGGATTGTCTATAAAGATGACAGCCCTTTGAGGGAAATGAGCAAAATCATCAGCAGTGGTGAATATAGAGCACACAAGCACATTCTCTCATGAAAATTTATTTTTAAAGATGAAATGCTCAACATTCATCAAAGTTGACATCAATTAATCTAACCACAGAGTACAAAATATTTCAGTTGTTAACTGTATTRGCATACAGTGGTTATTTTCTGCTGCCTCAGCACTGTGCCATAGTTTTTATGCATCATCCCCCAGCTTGCTTCTCTTTCTCCTTGCTACTTACAAATTGTTTTAAACTAGTATATTTCATCAGGTATCTCCTCTCCAAAGGAATTAACGTGCAGCTGGAGCAGTTGAGGGAGTAGGACAAGCAGTAGAGTTAGACAAAGAGAATACATTTCAACCAACAAGAAGCCTGTATTGACAGGCTGCTCAGGGCTTTGGCCTACCAGATATGCTCCTTCTCTACTGCTTGATTATCCTCACAGAAAATTTACATTTTTATATGCAAAAAATCACCTAATTCTGATTTATGATTGCTGTTTCTTATTCTGCCACTCTTCACGTCAGCAGAGAGCCTGACTCTGCTCTCGGTAGGTCCTGGGGGCAGCAGGTCCCTGAAGCCATCTCATGTCCAGGTTGAACCAGCCGCACTCCCTCAGCCTCTCCTCACAATACAGATGCTTTAGCCTCRGCTGCCTCAGGAGCTCTCTGCTGAACGCACTGCAGTTTATTGACAACCTTCATGGACTTGGCGGCCCAGGGATGAACCCAGTATTGCAGAGACGGCCAAACAAATGCCTAGCAAAAAGGAATAACTGCTTCCCCCCATTTGCTGGCTGTGTTCCTGCTGACGTGGCCCAGGGCGCTCTTAGCCTTCATCCCTGCCAGGATCCTGCTGGGTCAGGTGCAACCAGGTGTGCCCCAGAACCTCAGTCCCTGCTCCACAGAGCCGCTCCCCAGCCAGGCAATCCCAACCTGTTTCCTGTTGGGTGTTATTCTGTCCCAGACACAGCTCAGGTGTCCTGATTGAATTTCATGATGTTTTTTGTCAGTTCATTTCTCCTGTCTAGCTCCTTCTGAATGGCAGCCCTGCCCTTGAGCATATCAGCTGCRTCCCCCCACATGCCCCTCCTCTTCAGGTCGTTGTAAACTTGATGAAGATAATTCTGTCTCCTTCTCCACATCCAGGCCAGGGCCCTTGAGCAAGGCCCCTTGTAACCACGTGCAATCACTTGCGTGCAACTTTTTTCCATCCATTCTTAATTAACAGCTAAAATTGTTGCAAGTATTGCACAAAAAACCCCTTGAACAGTAAATCTGTCCAAACACGATGTTTCCAGGAAACTTGTTGCAAGATCCTCTAAAGAAAATAAAATGAGGCTGCCAAGATATTTTGTAAGGCAGGAGGAATTGATGGAGTAATTTTTTATATTATTTTGGCATTTTCCTATCTGACAAATTTATGGGGCTGGTGAGAAGTGACTTGGGCTTCACTTATGGCTTAGCTCTAAAGTACCTCTAGAAACAAATGTAGAGGAGTGCCAGCATGTCCAAAACTGAATTGAAGAGCTATGTAACAAAAAGGATAACCTGTATGAGTGGCAGGACACTGTTCAGGGAGAAAAAGTTCACTCTGGTCTAATTGTATTTTTGTTTATCTTTGAGCCCAGCTCTCTGATGCTCATGTGGCCCTGACCTCAGAGATTGTTAGCAGGGTATTTCATTAGAAAAAAGCAGAATAAGACATTCTCTAAAGTTAGAATCTCTTTACACTACTAAAACACACACACACAAAGAGGCAAAATGCCAAAAATGTCATATATAAAGCACAAAAGATGCAGAGCCAGAAATTCCCTGGCTTCGTTAGAGGTGTGAATATTGCTATGTAGTTTTTACTCTGAGTTTTGGCTCYGTTCTCACTTAGTTGTCATCTTTATTCATAAGCTCAGAGATTCTGCTGAGTGTGTCAACCACCTCCTTGCTGCTGTGGCCAAATGTGTTTTCTTCTGGTTTAGACTATTCCTTGCAGATCCTCTCTCTGACAATAAGTTCTTGTTCTTTTGTTGGCTTGATTTCGCTAAAGGATGGGACAGGTAGGCCTGAGAAAGTAAAGAATTCCTGCTCTTAACTCTTCCATAGTTTTGCATTTGCCATCTTGCCTGCATGATTAACAGGTTAGCTGATATAATAGTTTTTCTTTTTTAGTAGTTCCACTTGAGTGTCATCTTCAGTGCAGCTCTCTGGGTTTGTATTCCATGAGCTAAAGTGGTCTGTTAGAGATACCCAGCTACCCTGAGTGACTTGTCCTGTACACACAGCACAGCTCAGCTTCCAGCAGACGCRAACTTCAGAAATGGAAGCAGAGCTACATCAGCCAGGCACTAAGGCCTGGCTAATTAACCCATCTCCAAAGCTCACCAATTACATAAATCTTTACAGCATCTTAGGTCACACCTTGTTTTTCCTCCTTTTAAATACACAGTATGGCTGCTTAATGTCTGAGCAGCACTCTTGAGCATCACCCCCGTGTGCCCCCACTAATTGTATGTAACTGGGAATATCTTCATGACCACTGTAATAAAGTTTCCCATTCCTAAAGCCCCTTTGCTTTTGACTCAAATGAGCCAGTGTACTTAAGTAGCAGAAGAGAGTCACACTGAAGGCACTTTTGAAAGCAAAATAGAATGCTCTGTTATCTGTAGACCTGAATGGGAAAAGTATAACACCTCTTAGAGAGAGAGGTACTACACAAAAAGTGGCAAAACTGCCTTTGAAGATGCCATCGGTACAAGTTTGTCAGCTTGTACACTCTGTCTACAAGCATAATAATGATGGCTGAGCCCAGAAAACTTTTAAAAGCCACCCACAAAGATGGTTGAAATTGTTGCCTTTGTTCTGATGCTTTGAAGACTGTTATTGAATTTTTTTAATTTTTTTTTTTTTTCATTGTGAGCTGCTCTCCTCTGGTAAAACAACTGTGAGCAGAATTAAGTTAGGGGTGATAAAATGAGGAGAAAGAGGACCAGTGGTGGTCATAACCACCAGGGCAGAGGTAGGTCCGGGTCACAGCACCCCAACATGGTGCAAGAGGCCTCCCTTGCTCTGAACACAATTGGTCTGTCTCCCAAACCAGCCATGTGAGCCCACAGTATCCAAGCTGCTGTCAGTCTTGTTCCAGTGGTTCTTCCATGCGGACTTAATATTTTACTGTTATAAAATATTAAGTGAATAGCTTTAGCCAATGTCAATAATTTTTGGTTATGCATACTTTTGCAGTTGCAGAGCAAAATGTAGCAGTATACAACTAAGCCATTTTTATTGTTTACCTAAGAAGGCTCACCTTAGAGGCACAATCTTGGGCCCAGGTTTATCCATCTTTCCATATAAAGCATGTGAGGTGCAAAGAAGTCTTCAGATTTTTTGAAGACAAAGACACAGCTGGTGTAGATTTATATTGTTCTTATAAATTAATGGATTTAATGTGCTGCTTCTAGCTCAAGATTGAGCCCCCAGACTCAGTGAAGGATTTTACTTAAATTAGAAATGCCAGGTGTGTTACTGATGTCTCTAGGTTGCTTGTAAATAGGTTGCAGGTGTTAAAACATTCATGATTTGCAGTGTCTGAGCTTAAGGTCCGGGTAGCCAGTGTGATTTCAAAAGTAGGATAGGAGGAGGACAAAACTGGAGCATCCAATCTGCTTATTGAAAAAGAAAATATTACTGAGGAAGGTATTCAGGGAAAAGTGCAAGAGTGAAAACGTAGAAATGGCATAGGAATTTTGTGTCCACTGACGTGAGAGAGACTTGTCTTTGAAACAAAGCATTTCGCTCACTTAGCAAGTACAATGTTGCAGTGGCAGGAGAGGCCACCAATTTTAACTGATTAGCAGCTCTTTAAAAATGTTTAGGGTGAGCAGACACAGTACTTCCTTACATCCTGCATAAGATACAGTTTATCAAAAATAAATAGGTGCCATTTGGCACCTGCTGTAATTGCTGTGATGGAAATAGCAATACATAACCACCATAAGAAAGGGTGCCACATTTTTTTAACAGCTTACAGCTATGTTTTGTATTTCTAATGGCCAATGAATAAATGATGCGACATACATTTTACATATCTGTGGAGTAATGAATTTGAGATTAAATCATACATAATGATTTTTAGGTGCCAGATACATTTAATATACTGAAGGAAAAATTTATTCGATGTGGAATATGAATATAATCATCAGTATGTTGGAGTTTGTTGGAGTACTTTCTATACCTGTAGAAAATTATTTGGCTCTAGCAGTAGACCCACCATAATACCTGAAGATCAGACCCATAGACCTCATCCCAGCTCTTTAGTTCATCAGCTAAACCTCCAGTGTTTAAAATCAAGTGCTAAATATTCTTGATTTAAGTGATCCTGCTGCTGCTTTCTACTATAGTCTTCAACAAGACATATGAACACAGCTGAGCATGTTCATAAATGAGGGGTAAGGAATTTAAAAATTAATAATGATGAACAAATTACATGACCTTCCTCCTGCAAAAGAACCCCCCCTCTTAATTGGTTAAAAGTGTTGTTCAAATAGTAAGAAAAAAATTATTTTTTTCTTCCAAACAAAATGTCTGATTTTTGTTTTACTCACTGGAAGGAAATGAGATAATCTTTAAATAATGGAATTTTTTAGTCATTTTTTGACTCTTAAGGAGAAAGTACATTGTCTGCCAGGCAGACAAATCTTTCATCAAAGAATTTCAGATGTGATTTTTTTTTTTCTTAATGTAATAAGACACTATGCATGTTGTCCTCAGTTCTCTGGAAGAGATCTCAAAGAAGCAATTAATATCAAACTGAATGACTGACCAACCATCTGCCAATTCCAGCACATTCAATACAACTGATGCTTTATTCAAATACAGAGTGCAGACTCTGCCACCAGAAGAATTGATTTAGCTCAGATGGGAAGGGAAGAATAATTTGTAATTATACATACAGTGAGACCTGCTGATATAAGACTTCGATGCAGTAAAAGTGTTTTTCTGCTACAGTAAAGGAGAAAAGATAACAGGAAACTTCCAGCATATTGCAACATGTAAGATTCAAGGCAAGTCATACTGAATCTTTCCTTGTCAAGAAGTTGCCTGGTGAAGGGGAGGAGTTGCCTCATTATAGAAGGTTTTGCTATTTAAACCCACATATTCAGAGATGTTAAAAGGATTAAACACTCAAATCTGATTTATTTTGGTGGACTTGGGCAACATAATCCTCAGGCAACGCTTAACTCTCATGTTTTGACATCACAGAAGGCAGCTGCAGGGACAGGAAGCGATCCAACAAAGGGAGAGGAAATCCTGGGTTGTTTGGCTCAGTAGAATATAAATGAAGAAGACATTATACTGAATAAGGAATCAAAGCTTCCAGAAGACATTTTGTGTCAGCTTCTGACCACTGATTTGGTGACAGCCTATAAATCAACTCCAAAGTCAGCTGCAAAGCTATGTGAGGTTTTCTACAGCCTTGGGATCTATGGGTCTGCACTATATTTTTCCTCAATTGATTTGCTTAGCTGCAGGGGGAGGTGGTAGAATGTTTTCTGGAAACAAGGAAACAAAACCCTCACATATGTTAGTATTTCTGCATTCACACAGAAAGTGTCCTCAAGTTGCTATGCAGGATGTGGGGGGAAATTAGAGGAAACGTGATTTCTCAAAGTAGGATTTTCATGGCTGATTGTACAGATCCTATGTTTTGGTAGAGAAAAAAAATCATAATAGTGATCAAAATTAAAAAGGACAGTTCAGAAAACCTTTTCTTTTTTTTTTTTTTTTATTTTTCCCTGTTAAAATAATGCTACTCTGCTATGTGACATGGACAGAAATCGGGAAGGGTCATATCAACCAGGCTTATCTGTACAGCATGTAATTCTGAAAACAGGCAAAAAGCACTCAGACTTTCACAGAAGTGAAAGTGCCAGTTTATTTATTCTTGAGAGTCTTAGAACCTCTGCTTTGATGTTGCACAGAGATAGTCATTCAGAAGAAGTTGATTGTGAGTCACCCATAGCTCTATGATATGAGTAAGTTGCAGCTCAGGACATTTATGAGTAAAGTTTGAAAACAGAACTTGCTTCTTGACCCAAATACTTGGGCCTTAGGATTAGCTAAGTACCTTCATTGTTCACCTAATTATTCCTTTGTGAAGCACCTACAGAACACGCTACCTGCACAGTTCAGATATCACAGATTGTCAGTGCTTTCTCCTGAAAAATAGTTCTAAGCTCAGCTAGTCACAACAATGCAACCATTGCCTTTAATGAAAATTGAAACTAATTAGCATCATGTGAAAATAATTGCTAACAATTAAATCCCTGATCATATCAGGCACATTATAAAGACAGTATAGCATATAGAAACATAGGTTTCCTGTGGTGGCCTATAGAAACCTTATGCATTCATTTTTAATTGCATAGTAGTGCTTAAATCAGACTTTTGCCTGTTATACTTTGTATTTCACAGGTCAGTGAGGATTTGTTTGTTTAAAATAAGGAAAATTAATTKACTTTAATTTTCAATCTCATTGACTTAATTCGGTGTGAAGGAAGGGAACTTTCTGCTTCTAAGGAAACATTAACTGCTTTTGTGTAATCGGACACTCTTGCTCTATCTGCCATCTCTTAAAATATTGCTGCTGACATTTGTCACCCTTGTGAGTACAAGGAAGTGAAATTTAGCGAACTTAAAATAATTCAGATTCCGTAGGAGAAATTATGCCTGCTGCTATTTTCTGCCACTATTGGGGAAAAGGGTAGACGACCTCTAGCCTAGAGTCTAGCTTGTCTGCAGTCAAACTCGCTGCTTGTTAGAGGTTCTCACTCTATGCATTCCATCAAGCTGCACCTCCAAACTGGTCTGCAGACGATGACACCGTGGGAAAGTTGGTTGGAGTTCTTGACATTAAACTTTGCTACCCCTTGTGTGCAGCTGCTACAAAGAGAGGCTCTGTTTTGCGTTCCTCAGCACCTTCCAGGGGCAGCTGTAGGCCCTGTGCTTAACCACCTTGCCATACCGGCAGAATGATCGTTTTGAGGGCTGTTTACAGGTGGTGAGGTAATTCTGTTTCCCTGTATTTCTAGATACTGTTTCCTTCTTCCTATTGTTGAGCATGTTTGCTCAACAAAATACGGCAACAGAAAGCCAAATTTTAGCCCAGTTTGCTGGTTCTTTAGGCTGTCTTGCACCGTTCTGTTGTAATATTGGAACCTGTCTTCACTGAAGGACAGCCGCTCTCCAAAACAATCCACAGAACTTTCATCCTGTCACCCCAGAAGGATTTGCTGTCTTGAAGGGAAACAAGGCCACGGGCACACATTTTGGCTACTTTCATTTATACTAAGAATTGAGTTAAAATGCAAACAGATTTCTCTACAACACTTTTTTTCCAGCAGCAGAGAGCTCTATGAAGACTTAATGATTTGGCTGCCTGCTGAGAGGTGTAATACATGCAACTATCTCCCAATAGATCTCTGCCCTGAAAGATATCTTTTCAATTTCATTCTTTTCATTTTTATGCCACCTAACATGAAAGTAGAAAGGACAAAAGTAATTTTTTAAAACATTTCTTACCGCAGATGTGAAACTCTCAGTGGCCCTTGTAAGTTAATATGCATTAAAATACATGATCAGACCCTGAGTATCCCAGGAACAGATGGTGTATTGACTGCTAAGGGCTAATCTTCATTTAAGGTACTCTGATTGCAACTGAATCTGGTGAAAAGGTATGACTCTCAAACCCCCTGCTGCTTAAAATGCTCTGGTTTTATTCCTRCTACTATGTTGCTTCTTTTTTTTTTCAAGATTGCAAAGATTAAGATATGAATGAGATCTCAAAATTGAAAGACAACATGTAGCCTTATAAAAATTAGATTTTTATTTCTTCCTGATAGAACTAAAGTTAAAAATTATTAACCTTGTATTCCAATTCTCTTCTCTGGGTTTTCAAGTCTATGTTATTCCTTATGAATCTTTGTTTAATAAAATATGAAATTCCTGTAACTTCTTCATCTACAGTGATGCTTAGTCTTTTCTGTTGTCTCAAACAAAAATAATAAAAAATAAAAACCATTTTTACAAGATGGATAACTAAATACCTCTGTATTACAGGAAACCAAATTGCATTACATATTTTTTAACACCTGGTAGTTGTAAGATATAAATTTTTACTTAAGAAAAATCACAATTTAATTTAAAAATATATGATCTTTAACAATGGTATTTATTTTACACTTAACAATTGTATTTAAGTAACACTCTGACTACTACTTCCTTTTTTGGACTTTTCCTCAGGATGCATTCTGATATTAGTATTTCCCATGCTTATAGGGTGGGTCTTTAAGTGTTTTTAATGTTTCTTAATCCTTTTTTAGTCCTTCTACTTTACTTTGTTCTCTAATTTTTAACCGTTTTAAATGGAACTTTTAAATATTTTTGACGCTTCTGCAAGGTTTTAATTAAAATTTTTTGCCAAACTTTGTGACTAGTAGAATGCTTTCAGTTGTCCGATTGTTATTTTTCTTTGATAAATTAATTATTCACAAGAAACAAAAACGGTGTCATTCTTGGGGCTGTCCCCTACAGGGCTAGAAGCTGGACTTTGATGATCCTTGTAGGTCCCTTCCAACTAAGGATATTCGATGATTCTATGATAAAAAAGATGTTTCTTAGTTCTTTACAAAGGCTGCTTTGTAGTTAATATTACAGAAATGCAGAAAATTATTTGGGTGAACTTGTTGATGCTGAATGTTCACTAACAAGGGAACATAAAGACCAGAATTGTTTCAATGGGTTATATGTAAAATGGATCTCTAGGTTACAGTGAGAAAATAATAGCATTATTATTTCATCACAAAAGGAAATACCACTGCAGGAAATGAGAAATCATGCAGACGAATGATAAAGTCAGTAAAGGAATGCTTTGTTGTAATGGAATTATGAGGCTGAATACATTTTGAAATATTACTTTCTTATTTAATTGAATGTTGTGCTTACTGTTTCACAGTTAATACCACAGAAAGGACTGTACAGGCTGTATCTGTATATGATATGAAAATGCAGACATTCACCACTTACCTTTCAGGCTTGAAAACGTGAAAAAAAAATCAGGTGCCTTCTAAAGAAATAGGTTTTTTCCCCTGGTTACATAATAAGTTATCATGGTAACTTAAAATTAATTTAAAGGTGTTTAACACATATAGTACAACCTCTTCATTGGTTCAGACTCACTGTAAATTAAAAAAAAAATTATGGATGTAGCTTCCAGTGAACTACAGCTGTGTGTTCGGTCTCTTCTGTTTTTAAGCTGATAGCATACGAGAAATTGAGAGAGTAGAAAAGGCGAGTAACTGCCCTTCAGTCTTACCTCAGAGCCCTTAGTCCATGTCTGAAACCCAGTCTGCTGCTCTAGTAACATTTTCAGGACTTCATGCAGTATTTGGCACTAGAGTAGTTTAGTTTGGATTTTAGTTTTCGGGGGTTTGTTGTAACAGTTGTGAAAAGTAATGGTTGGACTCATTTATCTTAGAGGTCTTTTCCAGCCTTAATGATTCTGTGATTCTATAAAAGATCCCGATTGACAGCTCTGTACAGTGAACTCTTCTGTTAAGTGGTCCACAGAAGATGTGCAGCAGCTGGTATGAGGTCTCTGCACTTCAGAACCACCAACCTGCGGAAGTGCCTGGGGGAGTAGGAGGAAGAAATCTCATTTCTCTGCCTGTACCACTGCTAGGATTAAAGGTATTGACAGTCACCCTTGTGTAAAAGACTCCAGTGTGCATAAAGGGAGAGCAAAGTGCTGAAGCAAAAGGTACCAGGAATGATATATGCCTTAGCAAACCTGCTTTTTAAGTGAAAGCAATTTGGCTTCAGTGGGAACAGTAGTAAATTACAGCACAAGACCCTGCAAGAATGTTGTAGTTAGCAGAAAGGTATTTATACATGGATTTTTTAAAGCCTAGGGAATTCAGAGTTAAGATTAAATTTACAAGCCATCAAACACCTGAAAGTTTGAAAATTCATAGTTAGGGTCCACAAACTTACTTGGCTTGCTCCTGTGGATGAAAGCTGCCTTCCAAAATTCTCTTTTATCTCTGTTATAGTAAATAGTATTTTTTGGATCAAGTGTTTTTAAAATACTTTAAGAAGTCAGCAAATTTGAAAACATTGTACTTTGCTTGCACAGAAAATTCAGGAAGGGATCAAAGTCTGTGTGTGTTTGTGGTTTTGGCTGGCTCTTCTCTGTTCCTGAGCTGCTGATGAGCTAAAATTAGAACATCAGGATGGATTGCTAGGAACTAATCACTACTAAATTCTGGATGCGTGAGTTTAACTCTAACTAATATATCCATTAAATCATCGTGTATCTTGGTTTTTTGTCATGTTTTTGCCATGAGATGACAAAAACTGAGGAAGGATTGTGGGGGTTTTGTTTTGTCTCATAAATGTTGAAGAATCTGCAAGAATTCTATATCTAAAAAGCCTTTGAAATCCTGGAAGGCACAGAATATTGTAATAATTATTAAATTCTCTTTTCTACATAACCACAAGCTTAGGGAAAATTATATCTTGGCCCTTGCTTTGAAACTTGACTTGTAGGTGTGAAGGAATAGGGGGGCAAATTTTAGAATGAGTGTAAAATTACAGATAACTATGAAATTTTTAGATGAGGCATCATTAATATGTGGTCTTGAGGAGTATATAGGAATGAGGAATCTATTATGTGTCTTGAAAACACAACTGCTGTCATTGCATAAATATTTCATGTAGTTTAGTGGTGAGCTTTTCAGTTCCAATACCTCTATGTTGTTTGAGAGTTACTAAGCCTGTATCTTTCATACAAATCCCAAAGTAACAGAGGCACTGCAGAGTTCAGAGCAGAGCTTCCAGAAGCTTAACCAGTGTCAGACTTCACTGATGCCCTTTCCAGTCATGTGCATCCTGCTAGCTTTGCTTCTGGATACAAGTCAAATATAGCTGTCTGTAGAAGTAATGTGGGAATACATTAGCAGTGTTTGTTTTTAATTCTCCTTGTGACCTGGGCAGCTTATGAACAAATTTGGAAGCCTAATTAAAATAATGCATTGAAAGCTGTCACTGGATTTGAACAGAGTGAAGAAGTAGTGACACTCTTTTGATCTAAAAACAATTGAAAGTTGGAAATCAGAGTGAAAAATAAAGCCCTCTTTATTTAATGGCTCTCAGGGATTAAAATGAGCACACAGTGGAGATGTTTGGAGAAGTCTCAGTTTTTCCATTCCACTTCTCGTGTATTGCAAACACTGTTATAAGAGAACCACAGGTAATATTGGCTCTATGAAACAAATGGCTGACTGCTTTTCAGGGTAGCAGCAAAGAATCCCTTCCACTGCTCTTGGCTGGTGAAGAAGACGAAAGTGTTTTTAGTAGCTCACAGAGATAGCACTATTTTGATTTAGAATCAGCACAGAGTATGCCATTCCTTGCTTATCTACAAGCATCTGTTTTAAGATTACAGTACTTTCTATAGAGCTGCAAAAATGTGTTGACACATTGTAAGTTAAAGGGGGATGGAGTTCACAGCATAATCACATGGGATATTGCTCCCTCTGAAGCCAAAAGCAAAGTTTACTGTGACTTCATACAGTTGGAGGATTCAGTCCCAGCTTCTGAAACAAATATAGTGAAAAGACAAGGCAGAGAATAAAGGGCTTGTAGTAGCCAAGTACTGAATCAAGTACTTAAGAGCAGTCAGTCAACCTCTGACCCTGGCCAGCCAGCAGTTCTTAAGTGGGGTAAAGCCAACAGGTTTCTACTCCTTCTGGGAAAAGGAAATGTGAATATCAGTGTTTAGCTCTGTAGCCTCCATAGTGAAGTGCAAGCAGGTACATCATGATGCAGTTTGTTTGGCTGTGAGGGAACCTGTACAAGCTATGATGTCCCACAACCACCAGCCTCTTGTGATTTTCTCATAGATGTGTCTATGTATTCATACTTTATTTTTCCTGAAGAAAGGATTTCTTATTTATCATCATCAAAATGATTTATGCAGAAACATGCATACACACAGTTTACTATATGTCAAGGAAGGAAATGTTCATTGTGTGTGTTTTGTAATATCCAAGATTAACAATCATCTTCTACTGGAGTTATAAACACCAATTAAAGTTTTCCAATATCTGACACTAGCTAGGATCTCCGATGCTTACCTTTCCACTGACATATTGCAATGTAACAGAGTTAAGGCTGTGGATTGATTAAAAGTAATCTTGAAGAAAAATTTAGTAGTTTTTTTTTCTTAAAGCAGCAGGTTAAGTAATGGTAATTAAGAGCCTGGTGATTCATATCTATTATTCCTTTAAAATATCCATTGTGTTATACTTCCCTATTTCATCAGCTCTATATTTTACATTTAATTTTTTTGTAACCTTGCGTACCAAAAAGATAACTGGGAATGCAGGGAAAATTTCTCAGTGTTCACCTCTTTTGGAGAGTTGTAGGGATGTTGGACAGATTTAGTAGTGCCTTTCAATCAATGCAGACATAATCTTCTTAGTGTGATCCAATTTGATTATGTGTGTTTGTATTCTTGTGTGATTTGAGAATATCTGTAGAGGTGCTTCTGTAGGAGGTAAAGGTAAGCAGCAATGTGCCCTTTGTGAARAGCCCATGTAATTTACATGGATTAGTTTAAATAGGAAGGTCCTACCAGATACCAGTGTGTCAGTTGTAGTTTTTTACATAAATATTCATAGTACAGAGATAATAGAAAAGAAATCTCCCATATTTTTCTTTCTTTAGTCTTTATGCCTAAAGATATTGAAACCAAAATCCACAAAAAATTGCATTGTAACCTTTTTCCAATTCACAACTGAGTAATTTGTTCTCTTTCCAGCCCGGCCTAGACAAGCCCCCTAGTTACGTGTTAGTTATCTCTCGAGCTGAGTTCCATGTGAGCCTTGAGACCCTCTTGCAGTTTTCCTCTAGTGACTGAGGGTCTGTGAAGGCTGATGCAACTTGACAAGTTGAGCTGCCAAAGTAGTACCTGCTGGTAGCTTTGTAGGGTGCTGCTGAGCACCTCTCTGCCTCGGACATCAGTGTCACACCCAGGAATTCCCTTCACTTGCGATTCCCGTTTTGTTGGGGGAACATTGGAAGTAATGGCTGCTCCCCAGGATTCAGTACCTCCAGTGTGGCACATTTGGCTTCCTGTTGTGAAGAGTGAGTGAATGAGTATGAAGAGAGACAGCTATGGTTGATGGCAGCCACGGGTGAGGTGGTTTCCCTGGTGATCATGATCCCAGTCATGGGTTCTCAAGTGCCTGACACAAATTAAGTATCCTTGTTGTTTTCCTCTACAGCAAACAAGATGTTTTCCTCTACAGCAAACAAGATGTTTTCCTCCATGCTTGAGATAGAGGAACATAATTGAGAGAGATTAACGTATTTATTGACTGAAGTAAGAGAAATTTGAGGGGGAAATGTTACGAATAACCATCAGCTATTACTTTCTTGACTGAAAATTGATGCAAGAATATACCTTGACTTTGTCAAGACTTGTAAAATAGAAGGTGCTCTTACTGAGGCTGCCACAAATGTTTTGTGAGACTTGCTGGTTCTGATAAAGCAGTACAGATGTGAGGACAGCAGACCATGTACATCAAAAAGACAAAAGAAAAAGAAAGGGGGCCTTCCCACCGTTAAGTCCACCAAATGTAGTTCCTTGAGGCTTGTTTCATACCAGTTTGGGGGTTCCACTCCTAATATGTCTGTCATGATTAATCATATAATTAAATGTTTTAGGCCACTTAGGATATGGAATGGCAAAGCACTTGCAAAAGGATGACCAGCAATATATAAAACCCATTTTAATTACATTGTTTGAATCAAAACCACTTGCATGTAAGCATTATCTGGATAATACAGCAAATTGCTGCTCTCTCTAAATGTTAAACCAACCCTAGGAAATCTTGCACTGTTATGAAATTTTGTGATTTATATTGGCTATTAAGAAATATTAAAAGTCTTCAACTATGCAGAAGTGCACTATAGCTCGAGGGGATCTGGAGATGCTTGTATTGTGAAGTGATCCTTTATGAGAAAAGCTCTTCTTTACTTGACAGCTGCATTGTTCACCCTATGATATGCTTCCAAAATATTTCAAGTTGTGGATTAGCTTCACTGTTTTAATTACTAAATACAGGCTTTTTTAATCAACGATCATTCTAATGCCTGAGGAATTTGCCGGATCCCCTGGTAAATGTTAAGTCTTTGTTAGTGAGAGCCATTTGAGGAATGGCTCAGTAGTCTCAAGGCTAAAGGAAATCCATATAAAACAAAGATATATTTTCATTTTTCCAGTTCTGTATATGAAAAAAAATGCTGATATGCTATAAACTATGTAGCCTTCTGCTATTTTTCTGGTCCTTGAGGAATGCAGTGCAGAATGGACACTTGTTCAGTTACTAAAACTTCTTTTCAGCCTCACAAAGACTTGGTTTCCCAGCTTGATGAAAACATTCTTAGGAGTTTATATATAGCACTGACTCTTTGAGCAGTATTGTTTGGTGACAATAATAACATTATTGTTTTAGTTTCTCAAAAGCTCCCTTCACAGCAGTAGTTGAATAGCAGCAGACTAAATGCCACAGTACGGTTCTATGTGTTATACCATTTTCTTCTGTACCCACGATCATAGAAGATGCAGGTGTTGGTTTCTCTCACCAAATATTTTATATTGTTTCATAATGTCCAAGGGCATAAAAGTATTACTGCGTGAAATACACCTTCCCAGAATGGAAATACAGCTTCATGATTTGTAAAACAGAATGAAAGCAGTGACTTTTGGAGCAAGTCCCAGCTGCTATCAATTAAATCAGATTTGTTGAAGTATTTCTCTTGTCATATGCTCCTGTGTAGTTTGAGGGAAACATTTTGGCACAGTAATTTTATCCTGTCTTGGGATTTGTCTGCCTAGACAATTTGACAGCCTTTTCAGTGATATGAAGTCAATACTTCATATTGACTTCATATCAATTATATGAAGTTGAGCACTTTTTTGCCCACCCCATTAATTAGGATGCTTTCATTTAGAAGTAGACGTTTTTTCACTGCAGTTTACCCAGCAGAATATTTGAAGTGCGTTTTAGGATTTTTTTTTCAGCTTCAAACATTGAGCCTAAGCTTCCAGAGCACCTCTAGACAGATAAGAGAAGAAAGTCCTTGTCTTGCTCAAGCAGTTTAACTGTATATTTGCTTGGTATATATTTGTGGTAACATAACTCATTTATGTAACAGTAATTTATAAATCAGGAGATCTCTAGGTTTCTAATTTACTGTTCAGCACTCATTCTTGTAAAACTGCCATTTTGCTTACCCAGAGCTGTGAGAAAACCCCATTCTCCCAAACCCAGTCTTACGTTAAGCTCACAGATGTAGCATAACCTCATGTAACTGAGACAGTCCCTCGTGATATGTTATAATATAATATAATAGGCCAGCTGGTAAAAGTGGAATAATGAAGAAACGTAAGTAACTGTTGATGTCAAGATAGGACTGATGTGAATGTTGTGCTCTGGCCAAATCCCAAATTAGAGCAGAAAACACAGTCAGCCAAGATAAGTGTGCTTTGAAGCAGCATTCACAATGTTAGCATCTCATAGCAATGCTCAAAAACCTCACTAACTCACTAATTTTCAGAGGAACTGAGGATTATCAGCACCTCTGAAAGAGGCCTCTTCCTAAAGAATGATTCAGGGAGAAGTCAGAATGCATGAGAAAAGGTACTTTGCAGAAATCCCTCAGCAAGAACAGTGGTGCAATTTGAATCAGTCATAGCCATACTTACGTATACTTGTTAAAACTCAGGGTCTGGAGGGTGTGGGCACATTCTTACAGCATTGCTCCAGAAACGTTTAGCCAAATCATGTCGATAAAAAATGAGTTGTACTTGCTTGATTGTGCTCAAAGAAACAGGATGACCATTGGCTAAAAAATCACTGTAAGATGCTTATCACACCTGACCTGTTGGGAACAGAGATATACTTGTATGTACGGATGGTCAAAATTCGTTTTTTTATAAATGTTGACTTGAGCACAAAAACATTGGAGTTTCTTGCCCAGAATACTCCTGAAAGAAGAAAGGGAGAGTTCATTATCTAGAAGAAGAAATGTTTTAAGTAAACCTTTAAGGAAAGAACCATGCTCTACAACCCCACTCTACAAAATGCAGATTTTTTTCTTTCCTCTCCTCTGGCCCCCATTTGCAAATATTTCTGGTTAATTAAAAATTCACTTTTTGATTTTTCTTTTGCTCTTTTTGATGTTCTGACTTGGAACACACCAAGTTCCTTGCCTACCTACTGATAAAGTTACCAACACTGGAAGTTAGAGCAGCTCACCAGGGACAGTAATTTCTGCTATTTTTCACTCAGTGTTTAGAAACAACCCTGACACCCAGAATGTTTGAAGTTTTGCAGCTTCTTTGAACTCACTCCTGTGCTAATCTTCTAAGGGAGTGGCTTGAGGTTTCACATTCATGTTTAGCATCAATCTTGTATTATGGAAAATTCTTTAAGAGGCTAGTAATCTTGTTTCACATTGCTGAACAAGTTCAAAATCTGATCCATAGTGTTTGATGGTATTCTGAGTATGAATGAACTCATGAGTATTACTCAGAGTTTAGAACTTTTTTCACTTTGAGTTCAACAAATACAAGCTCTGCCTCTTTAACACTCATTTTGTTCAAACTACTGAAGGTTAGACGGCTTCCAATTTGGTACCAATTTGATCTTGTCCGTGGAAATAACCAAGTGCTTAATATGTTCAAATAGGCTCTAGCTGCAAGAGATAAGGCTTTGTAAGCACTGAAAAATTGAAACTCTGATTCAGCTATAAGGTATTCAAAGCGCAGCTTACTGAGATAAATGTTTGCCACATCCTTCTGTTTCCAAATGGAATAAGATGGCCAGCAAAGGACAGAAATATCTTAAACAGGGATGTTGGAACAGGTACGTTTTTCAGATGGAAAAGACAAGTTAATGGTCAGGCACCCAAAGCTGTATTCTTGTGTCCCAACACAAATACACCTTAGAGGAACAAGCAGTCTCCAATTATTGGTTAGATTATAGGGGAAAAGCTTTTTGGGTGCTTTTATGATTAGAAGGCGGAAGGAAATGAAAGTGTTGAAATCGGTATAGACCAGCTTCAGAAAGTTTCTTCTGATGATGTTGAGATGCTAAGGTTAGCTGGAAGAACCTAGCAAGCGCATGTTTTGATAGAAAATATCAATTTAGTTTTTAGCAACAGATTATTCACTTTGATTTGCAAAAGCCTTGTAGTTACCTCAGCTCTGCAGCAAGCAGCAACATTGTTGTGCTTGGGGAGAAAACTGGCTTTCTCCACAGACAGTCAGAGTAATGCTGAACATGACATGCCTCTGTTCATGTTGGTCGTAACCAAGTGAGTTGTTCTCAGTCAGTTCTGTAGAGGAGACAAGGAGAAAACAGAAGATGTTGCAAAAGTACAAAATTATGAAGATGACTATAAAGCATCTGTGTGTTCTTTTCTCTACCCCTCACATAAAATCAAAAAGATTTGAAAGTCCAGGAACAGACTGAGATGGGAAGGGGAAGGAAGAAGGCAACTGCACATACCTTGTCTTCAATGTCTCAATTTTCCTTAAAATATAACTTGAGAAAATTCAATTTCAATTGATGTTGAAATCTTGATTTGCATTCTTTCATAGCCACCAAGCAATTGCTCTGTCATCCTTATTAGAGAGCTATAAAAGCCACTCAAGTTTGAGTTGAGACAGAAAAGAATCAAGAAACAAAATAAAAAACTTCTCCCTCAAACTTTCATATTGCCCCCACGTGACCTAGCGTAAATCGTCAATGAATACTGGTTTGAAGTACAATATGGTAGAGAAATGAACAAAATTAAATGCAAGAATTCTCTGGTTCTAAAGACATGCCTTTAAGGGAAAATCACTCTACTTACACAACTCATTACTTTTTCTGTGTAATTGAAAAAATATTTACCTACCTCAAAGGAATTCATGAATTGGATCCTGATTCTAGTTTTACAGTCACATAAATGGTAATTTTACCAATGAATATTTTGTCTGGTAAAAGGACAGATTAAAAAAGAGTCTTTCTTCAAAACAGAGGCTTTTGCAGGTGCAAAGCGGTAAGCATTAGTATTTCCTTAATAGAATTTGACACCACATAATATTGTAAATAGTTGCCCATTTCTTCAGATTCCCAAGCCACTCTTAACAATGATGATACAGATAAAAGCTGTTTTATTTTGTGTCATATTTAGGCTATTAGCTCCACTTGGAAATCTAAAAAAATATAACCTTAGTGTAGTTATATTTTCACTACCTTGACCATAGTGTCTGGATTTGAAACAGAGTTTACCTAGAAATGCAATGCAAAGGTATCAAAACAGAAGTTTGAATGTAATGCAGAATTAATGTGATGAGGTTCTGAATTCCTTATCCTCTGAAAGCTGATGTCAGAAGTACTGCTGACTTGAAGGTGGCTTCAAACATCTGTCCATGTCTGGTAAATTAGAAAAAAACATAATTCATCACCTCCTCAAGCCTTAGGAGTCTAAACTATCACATCCTTGACCATTTGCTGCTTCATGTCTTTCCTACAAACCTTTATCCTTCTGGTTCTTTGTCACAGGCCATGCTTGTTTTGCTGTACCTATGTACAGAAAATGTACTAAATGCTTTAGACACTTAGGATGGCATAAAACAAAGACAGCTGCTCTGTGCTTGGAGTAGAAAGTTGTGTGTCTTGAACTGGTTGGATTCAGATATATGGAATCATAGAATCAAAGAATGGTTTGAGTTGGAAAGGACCTTAAAGATCATATAGTTCAAACCTCTCTGCCATGGGCAGGGACACCTTTCACCAGACTGGGTTGCTCAGAGCCCCATCCAGCCTGACCTTGAACACCTCCAGGAATGGAATAATAGTCACTGCTCTGCCTCAAGGACTACTTTTGCTGTTTTACGAACTGCTTTCTCCCTGATGTTTTGACATATTCCCTCTTCATGACAAAGTTAAAAATTGGAATTTAAAACGCTTCCTTGCCCCAGACTTTATGCTACTGGCAAAGGAGGGAAGACAGTGTCAGTAACCTTGATGCTGTTTTTAGTCAGGCTTTTGAGCAAATCCAAACAAAATCCAAACAAAATCTCAATATAAAAAGCTTTGCAAGATTGCCAATTCCCCCATGGTCCCAGTGCTAAAGGAAATTAGTTGATTGCTTTGCACATTACAAATTATTGTGAAGGATATTTGCAAAAGTTCCTAAACTCTGATGTATTTAGGAACACCAGTCATAACCATAGCTCCCTTCCATACATTCATCCCCTAAAATATAATCTGGTGCTGCCAGACTGTACTATGCTGGCAGTTCTGTTGCATTATGAGTACAAGCAGCTGTGCTGTAACTTCAAGGACGCCAGAAATCTGCCCTAAAATTTTCTTAATTAAGAAGTCAAAAACGCAGTTGATCATAGCAGAGTCCCTTGCTCATATAATCAGTACAAATGCAGCTGATGGTTGCTTCACTTTTTTAGTTCTTAGTCTCTTACACTAGTGCACTTGATTGGAGATGTGAAAGCTTTAGTACCTTTGAAACAGCTGCAGCTTGTCCTTGCATCAGAAGACGAAAATATTCTGCTCTAAATGTCTAATTCTGTTCAGTTACAGTAAAATTGGTGCTAAAATTGTGGATTCTGGCTTTCAGGTTACTAAAAATAAAAAAAAAAGTCTGATAAAGTTACATCAACTATAAGTTTTCTAGAGTCAAAATAAACATACTTGAATGGCAAAAAGTGACACATTTTCCTTTAAAAGGTTCTTCTGGTATTCACCTTCTGTTCACACTGTCTGCCACACAGTAGAACATCTCTTCCTGTTCATGCTTTCTGTGGTTTACATGTGCATTGGTAAAAGTAGTATCTTAAACAGCTTTTTATTTGTGTACAAAACTCCATGTGGGACCATATGTACCAAATTGTAAACGAAGTAATGGCAAAGTTTGTATACACTTTCCTCCTGCCTTTCTGTCTGTCCTAAAAAACAGCTCATTTTTGCTCAAGTTTACACGGCTACCATTAAAATCATCATGTAAAAATCAGCTTTCTAAGAATTTGCAAAATACTAACCATTTGTAAAACCAGACACTAAGGATTCACTAATTATACTTCTAATTAAAAAGAAATCTCTCTTCTGGAGCTGTAAATAATTCATTTTATGTTGTATGCCTGGGAAGAGTATACTCTCTTTTTTAGAGGAAAGGAGTCAGAGTTTCCTCCAAATGTTACCAAGTCAAGGATACAAAATACAATTAAAAATGACATTTTGATCATAATCCTGCTTTCTGATATGGTATGTAAAAGAAAAGATATATTTAGTAATGGATCATTTCACAGAAAGGCTTAAAATGTCAATGCTGCTCATATTTTCTACCTTTGCTCTGTGTGTGTAGATAAGCACTTGTTCCATTTGCCACCTACACACTGATAAAGCTTTAAGCCCCCTTCTCTGGGTGAAAGGATAATCCAGTGGTTAGACTGAAATTTGAATTTGATGAGCAGCTTTGCCATGAACTTTTATCTGGTCACCTCCCACAGATCCCTTATTGCCATACGCAAACAAAAGGCCGTAAATGTTGCAAGTTTAGTTATTTTCTTGTAGTGTCTGGCTTGTGCAGACTTACTGGGCCTCGTTGGGTTTG
Source organism: Amblyornis subalaris (assembly GCA_018881555.1). Lineage (NCBI taxonomy): Eukaryota > Metazoa > Chordata > Aves > Passeriformes > Ptilonorhynchidae > Amblyornis > Amblyornis subalaris. Next base: position 6,399,919 of record JACAXG010000039.1, read on the forward strand.
TGGGACACCTTACCTAGAGAGAGCCACCTTGAAATGTGGGAACACTCAGTCTGGAGAACCAGACTAACTCAAGGATGAAGTAAAACACATGAAATGATTTGCACATGATCCTTTGCACTACCTGCTTGATCTGCTATCGTTCTACTCTGCTTCTTAGTGAAACTGACACCTGACTATGTTTCAGCATCTTGTCTTCCTGACTGTACATGGTGGTGTCTGCTTGCTGGACCAATCCTGAGATTTTAGGTGGAATGGGATAACTAGGTCTCTTTCTGGGTAAAATTAGCAGCTACATAGAGTTTGAACAAAGATCATTCCACCGAGCAGCAGGGTCTTCTGGTATTGGTCCTCCAACCAGTCTGGTCAGTCATCCACTGCCATTCCAGAAAGCATCAGATGGGCACATGACCTCCTGCAACAGCACAGAGACTCATGCTTAGAGAAGCTTTAAAATGTATTTAAGACGTCTCAACCCAAAAGAGGGACCATGAGGGACCGGGGATATTTATACCAATGTTCCTAAAGCTATGTCACATGAGATAGGAAAGTTCATGACTATGATATCGGTCACCCCCAGGGATGTGGGGTGGCTTCATCTGGAGATGTTTAAAAACAGCATTGAAATGAAATGTGATCTATACTAAGCTTCAAGGCAGGAAACCGCTATACTGAGCACAGGGCAGACAAATATTGTGCATGCAAGGAGCCACAGGGTAGAAATGCCTTTGACAGACGAAAAATGGAGGTGTGGGACAGCTGTGGAGCCAGGGTTTGCATTAAGTGGTGTGTGTTATGGAATTGACTGGCTGGTGCTGGGTGGATAGGCAAAACATGGGCTACTCTGGACACCTTGGTTAAGGCAAAAGACCCACCCATGGGTGGAAACCACAAAAACGAGAAAATTATACACTTCATTTCCCCAGTGTCAGAATGAATATTTCACTAGCATGTGTGTTGTGAAGAGAATATTTCAGAGGCACTTGGACCTTATTAAAGAGAGTTGTGTAAGCAACTGGGTAATTATTGGCCCTTAAGTTGGCAATATTTATACATTCCGATAAACCAGGATTGATTTAAATAAAAACATAAGGTCAGAGTCCCCGTTTTGTTACTTTCTCTTTGCTTTAGACCTAACAGCATCTTCTGCAGTGCATCATCCTGCTAAACACATCAAAATAGTCAAGACAACACTTCTTAAAAAGCCAGTTGTCATTTCATACTAATTTCCTGACAGGAATGAAGCTAAATTAGTTAGAATTTTTTTTTTTAAGGAACATCAGCATTTGGCAAATAAGGATGCATAAAACTAATTGAATACACTATACATTTCAGTAGAACAGGCTTGAATAGTTCCTGCACTAAATTACATATGTGGATCCCACTGTTTCATCTGAGATCATCTCAGCAGGGATAACTATGGAAATGCAAATTTACACTGCTGCAGAGTCCTTGCAGATTTTACACTGTGTGTCAATTATTCACTTAAGAACCTTGGCATGGTTTGCATTCTTTCTTAACATTTAGCAATTCAAACATTCTGCTCTCCAAATTCGATAAAATTATTTAAATAATAATAGTATTTTCAATATCTGCCCTGGGCCTCCTTTTTGCTTCCTGCGAGAAGTTCCATGTTTCCCTATTTCTCCTTTGTTCAAGGTATGAGTATGTCAATCACTTCATCTAAGATATGGAGGGGACTTAATGATCTTTCATAAAATGACAAAATGTTAATTTTTCTTATAATTTTGTGGTTTACCAAAAGCAGGGTCAACATGGGTGACAATTTTGCTGTTTGCACAAAATCCTATGGTTATTCTGCCATCTATTGTTTTTACAAAGCCTCCTTCAAATTCACTGGAAGCTATGCCAAGGTAGTGACTGATGAAGCATTCTCTGTATGGAGGTGTTAGATGTCTTGTTAGACTGAGAGATAGAGTTGTTAAAAGACAGCCAAGTTCTTGCCTGTGCAAGCTGTTTTCACATAGTCTCACACAGACTATCACAGCCAGTCTGACTCCAAGTCTGTAACTATCCCAAACTGGCAAACTCCTAATTGCATTAACCCTTGTACTAAAGTAGAAGCAGCAAATTACCAAAACTGGCTTGCTAAAAGTTAGAAAAGAAGTTACATCTCTTAATAACATTGTCTTGCTTTTCTCTCTTAGAAAAATCCATTCCTATGAATTTCTTTGGTCATTGACTTCACAGCCTACGATGTGAGGTTTTGCTTAAGCCTTGCCAACAGTGGAGTCATTAAGAGGCGCTTTTGATATTGCAGACTTTCTGGTATCCAGTAAACACTGCAATTTTTTTCCCTCATGAGAGGCACTGATAGCCTGACTCTACCCAGCCTTCAAGGAACCAGTAGGAACTTAATGTCTCTGAAACTGCCGTGGCTCTGCCACGCTTGCTCAAGCATATTATTGGGAACTGAACGGACAGATAAGCACAACACTTAACAAGTCACAGGATGGTAGGTACTGCACTAACAAGTGTAGGAAACAGTGTTGTTTGTAGCTAGGCTAGTCAAACTCACATTTTGGAACATACCTGACTGTCGGGGAATTGTTAACTTTCTTCCAGCTTTCAGTAAAACTCTGATACAGACTTCATCCGCTAAAATTCAGTTGTGGAACAAATTTAGGGATGTTTAAAAAAAAATCAGTTGTTCTGAAAAGTAAACTGTATTTGGAAGGATTCTCAATATAAACTGGTCTTTCTGTTATCTGTGCTCTTCAGTGCTATTTCTGAGAGCAAAGATTTTTGGCAGTCACAGTGAAAGGGACAGCAGACTTGTGTGGCAGTGCTGAAGGTGCTTTTAGCTTGAAAACTAGTGATATTCCTTGAAATGGGAGACTCGTGGGAAGTGTGCTTGGAGGCCTAACTGACTGGAGCATGCTGCTTTGGGCTCCTTAGCTATATAGGGCTGTGTTTTGTTGTAGGTCGAAGTACAGGAGGAAGTTTGGTACGACAGAATTTCTAGCCATCCCAAGAAGAGAATGGCTTGGATATTCTCCAGTCAAATCATCTTTTTTTCTTTATCTTTTTTTTTTCTTTTGGTCAGAAAATGGTGACTCATCACATCTGGAATGGTTTGTGGAACTCTGTCAGTTTAGCAAACTGACAGAGAACTGTAAGGAGCTTTTCATCATTTCACACTATTTGCCTGGCAGGAGGTTGTAGAGCCCAGCAACATTCACTTCTTCAGCACCACGGGACTTCTCTGGGGTTTTATGGCTGTCAGGATCTCTCACAGGCATTTGGAGGCCAGAAGCCCAAGGAGCCTTTGGTCCACTTGGAGTTTGGCCCACTGTTGTGCAGCTGAGAGCTCATGCTGGGAACCTCTCTCAGGGCTTTCATGCAGACACAGTTGAAATTTTCCAGAAATAAACTGCCTTTTTATTTTAATGAAAAAATAGTTGTTTATATCCATACAAGCAACTTGCAGATACTTTCAGTGAAAAAGAGAGCCAACACATTTCTTTCTTAAATTGACCTAAATTTAAAGTTTAAAAAAACCAAAACCCACCACAGGTTCTTAAACTACAGCATTTTATTCTGCCCAGAACAGCCTTGCTTTCATATTTGGAAGACAGAAAGACTGAGACCTTGTTTTCTAGTTTTTGATGGTGACTTGTGCAAAAAGCAGGACTTACAGAAGCCAACTTAAAAGCCTGTTCTATGTGAAAACCCTGCTCTGGACACCTTTGCCAATGAGCTGGAATGCTGATAGCCATATTCCTCATCTGCTGCCTCACTCATGGACTCTTGGGACTTAGACTCCCTGTTGCTACACTACGAGCTGGGCATTAAGCAAGAGTGTGTCACGGTGTCCAGTTTCAGTGTCATTTTAGCTATTTCGAAACAAAATATTTGGGAACTTCTCACTTTCATAGGAAACTCTTGAAATGCCTATATTTTTGTTCCAAGGAAGGAAAAAAGAAGTCTAGAATTTCCTACAGAGAAGAAATGTCAGCTCTTAATGTGGTGTTCTCAGAAATATCCTTGCTAGAGGCCACAGCATTGCAGCCTTAGGAGCAATAGAAGCTGGGTAAAATAGCTGGAGGCAATCTGAAGTGTCCATTTTCTGTGATGTCATTTTATTTATATCCAGGAATGGCAGAGTGCTAATGCTTTGGCAGCCAAAATCACAATAAGCTCTAGGTCTAATGAGTGTAGGGATGCAGCCTTGCCTGCAAATCATAAAAGGTGTGAGTTTTGGATGCAGTCATTTGTACTGCCAAACCTTACCCACATGTTGTGCTGTTCTCTCACTGGGATTTTTCTACTGTTAGTTCTGCTAAGAAATAGCATTGCCCTCAGAAATTGCAGAAAGTCATGTCTGCCACCCCCTCCCCTACATGCCATTGTCACCTTTTCCTTCCATAAATGACTTGGAATAATTAGAGCTTTTTAACAAATCTGTTTCTTAGTGACTGACACTATAGCCTTTCAATAGCACTTGTTAGCAGGGGAATGTTGATTAGCCAATCACTCACAGATTCTTTCCTTTCTCAAACTTGGGAAATGATCATGGTGAGATTAAAATTACATTAAATATGCTGTTTTCTGAAGAACAGCCTTTTGGCTCCATGGAAGAAGAGTTGCCTCTTTCACTGTGCTGTCAAAGCTTGTCCTCTACACTTCCAAATTAGTATGAGTCATTTTTGCAGAGCACTGAATATTTGTCTGCTAGTGAGGCTGCAGGTGTTGGGTGTTATTCCCTAAGTCCTCTTCACATTCCATGCTTGCTGTTGTGTTTCTCAGCAATGCTCTTCTCTCTTTGCTTGTGAGACAGAAACATGCATTCAATTCTTGCTAGACCTTTGTTGCAGGGAAGCATTGATCCTGATCTTTTCCAGTAATTTCTGACGCTAGAGGTGTCTGCATGCTCTTTTTGAAAGCAATCACACACTTGAAGGGAGAAGCCATTGTTTGCATTAGACCAGCTGAAACACTTGGAAAACAGAGACAAGTCTTCACACATGCAAACCTTTCTTCTGGTCTGAAGGAAAAGCATCAGGCAGACTCAAACTAGTATTGCTCGTGAATACAAAACCAACACTATTATCATACCGTAATGCTGTCTGTAAAGATGCCAGAGAAACAGAAAATAGAAAGCTGGGGAGGAGTACTTTAAATTTTTTGTGTTCTGCATGAGAAACAATTCCCCAAACTGAAATAATTTTGTTTGGCATTTTTCCTAGATTTGTTCTTGCTCAAATCTGACTCTAGAGTGAATATGATCACTTAACAGAGTCACAAAAATATTTATCAGCTGGCATCTTTAAGACTGTCTTCCTCTCTTTTGCCTTGTTTCAGTCATCAGGCCATACTTCCTGAGCCTTGCAGCGCTTCATTTTCCTTCCAGTCTGGAGGTCGGTTCTCTGGTGTTTATTCACATGCATAATAATGTCTTTATGTCTACAAACAATCAGGACTAAGCATAAAACTATTCAGTTTGTAAATAAGAGCAAAATCTATTAGGTAAGCAAGGAAGCAAGAATTCATCATTTAAATAATGGATTAGAAACGGTGGGTACAAAAAGCTGCTTARAACTGTTTCCTGCACTAAAAGGAAAATAGATCCTGTCATTTACTCACTGGAATTTATTTCTTTTTTTTCTCTTATGCAAGAAGTGGGCTTCAGCACAAGGATCATACTAATTATATCTTAAACTCATCCTTTTTAAATCTCGCCCTTTAATCTACATGAATTAGATCTCCTCTCTGGAGACGGAGGAACACAGGCAGCTCCTGAGACTAATTCAACCCGACTCTCTTAAGAGAGAATGAGTAGTCCTGTGTGACTGTCTTGAATTACCTGACTTCAAGGTAGCTAAAGCTAGCTGAAATGAGCCCTATTTCCCAAAATGAAACTAGATTTTTCCCCATCCCCTCATCCTATCAATTGATAAGTTTTTCTCAAAAGCACTAAAGGAAAAAAGAGTGGATATAAAGTCAGTTGGCAGGATCCCTGCAGGATGATGCTTCTCTTCTAATCATCTATATATTAAAAAAAGAAAAAAAGCTCCAGTTATATTGTACAATCTATAGAGTTCTCTACATTTGGCAGAAATAAAATGTAAAGCATTTATCCTTATACTTCAATGGGCCCTAGAGCTGCAGTAATCAACAATTTTTACAGCTAAAGTGGTGTTCTAGATGTGCTGTAAAGCAGAGCCAGACTCAGTGGCTATGCAATCCCGTGTCTGTGGTGACTTTGATAAAGAAGGAAATGTGGGGATCGTTGTTCCACAAGGAGGTTTGGATAGCTTAATCCTAGGAATCCTAGTGGTAAATGCAATAAGATTGTAGAAATTTATTGTTGTATTAAAGCCTAGAGAGCATTTTCCATGCTGATGGAACTAGTGGGACACAAGGAGGCTTGTATTTTGCAGAATCAATCTCTTATTTATTGTTCTACTTTATAAAGAAAATGTTATGAGATAAACTTAATTTTTAAGATCGGTGAAATATGACCAGAACAGTGTACTTTGAGGGGGGCCTTTAAGTTCTCAAGAGTGTTTACCATGGTGCAGCCTGACCCTAAAGTGAACTGGGGAGCAGTGGCTCTTCAAACTRTGTGGAGATCCCCTATGCAGAGTTCTGTAGAGCCTCTCTCAAGTGGATCTCATTGCCACCTATCGGTGGAAWTCTGCAAAAATGTTTCCAGTCAATACACAGTAACAACCTTTATTGGAGAAAGATGCAGTTTTGCAGATTCCGCCAGAAGGTTCTTTCCTTCAGCCTTTATCAGAACTAGGCACTGATTCATTTCAGTACTTGAGCCTACTTTGCATCTCACAGGCATCTAACCACTTTCCAGGAACCTCAAAACCCACAAAAGTGATTTCTGGGTAAACCTATCTAGATGTTTTGAAGCAGATGGGTTTTTCCAAGAAAACCCATTGGTTATTCTACTCTATCTTCGCATTTCTCTTTTCCTTAGAAAAGTCTGTAACTTCAATAATTAAACTTAGGCTTTTACGAATAAATTTACCTGAATCCACTTCTACAAATATGAAGTCATTACACTTTGGCCTTTGCATCGTATTTAGCCAGGAAGCCACTTCTTACAGTCATCTCCATGCAGGCAGACCCCAAACTGTCATACAGATGTGTTCTGCTGCTGGATGGAGTGCTTGGACYATTTATGAGTTTTGGGCCAAATCTCATATTCAGTGATTACTTCATGTCCCTTTATTCACTCTAATGAATTTGAGGTGAAAAGAAATGGAATTGATAGAAGCTTAACCTATGCTTTCAAGCCAAGACTACAGGCAACAAATCCAAAGCACRTTGATTTAATGTATACTGATAAGGCAAATGTCTCAGTACCAAAAATAAGTAGTGTGCTTAAATGAGCAAGACTAATAGGCTAATATCTGCATGGTTCATTACAAACTATGCACCTTACACTGGCAAAGCGTGACTTGTAGGAATAAGAAATCCAAATTCTGGTAAATCACCAGTTTTGTTACATCCAGTAATTGTGCAGCAACAGAAAACGAAGAAAAATGCTATCCCCTGAAATGCTCAATACTTGTCCTGCTAAATTCCAAGCACTCTGATCCCACAAAATAGACAAATAAATTTAGTTGCAAGTCTCTGAGTAGTCACATGGAATTATTAGCTCCATTACAGTTCCTTCAAATGGATAATCAAACCTAAACTTGCAGCTTGTTTACTGGCTGACACATTGCACCAAAATAAGGTTCTGTCTGCAGAGGTGCTTAAGGACTTCCGGAAGGCCGATCATCTAATACAGGTAGTGAATATGCTTCTGGTTCTGGGTCCTCACTTAAATGCCTGGATTGGGATGGAAATAATATATTATCAACTATAATCTTTTCAGGAGGATATCAAAAGCCAGCTACATGTAGTAAAGAGGCAAATCTCATGGTGTCCAAAGTAGGTGTGGAAAGCACAGTGACATATCATCAGTGTATGTGACATGCCCTTGAAATTTCTCATCCAGAAACATGATCTGTTTCTGAAGAGGGGAGCGCTGCTGGGAAGCAGGGCTGCAAAACTACATGACTAAAAGAAGCAGTTAAGCTGCTGTGTTGACTGAAAGGCRTTTGGGAAAGAACGAAATGGGGACACCTAAGTGTGAAGTTTTACAATTGCAAGAGGAAGGAAAATAGACACTGTAAATTTCTCCACTATGATGGAAACACATGTAAGAGGAGGTCAGTTTCTGGAAGATGGTCATTTGAAACTCATTCTTGATCTGCATCTTCTCCTTTGAACTTTACTTCCCTTTTGCTTGCTGAAATGAGCAAAGTTAKTTTCTAAAATAGAAGATGCGAAAAAAAGCTCTGAAAATCTCACGTCACTTGGTTCTTTTCACTGGTAGATCTATTGATATATAATCAACATAGGAACAGAGAATAAAATCAAATGGGGAAGAGACCCTTAGAAGTATTCTGATTAAACTATTGCTCAAAAAAAGGCTAACAAAAAATTTCAGAATTTCTAACTTCAAAATCTTTGCTGGCAGTGCCATAAACTGTTCTTTGATTTCAGTCACTGTGGTTAGCGTAGAAACTGAAGAGAGAGAGATTTTTAAAACAGCTCTTTGATTTTCCTCTAGTTTTGTGCTCTTAAGTCTGCCTGGCTCTCACTGTAAATTGAGACCTCTCTAAAGTGTGTTTTGTTAATAGGCCATGAGAAAGAAAATACAGATTTAGCATTCCCTACTCTGCCTGTGTCTTTTGTTCCCGTTTTAGAGGACTGCCATTTCAGAGGGAGCTGAGACAAGAGCTGTAATGGGGTCATTCCCACAACATGTGCTGATGTAGGAGGCTCCTTTGCCTGATCCCACAGTACCTTTCATGCTGAAAGATAAAATGTAAACCTTTTYTGTGTCTTTTGCTCTACTCCACGAGATAGTACAAAGGACCCACACATTTAGGTTTCAAATAACTGTGTTTGCTAATACACAGGGCCCAGCTGCATACAAACCTCTGCTGTTTGGAGGGAGTTGGAATCCATCCACATATGCTGAATTTCAAATTGGAACTTCATGTATCTCTCAGAAAACCAATAAGAGGAACATAAAGAAATGATGTATATGTTCCAGATCAGAATTTCCCAGTAATTAGAAATATTTCGAGTCCTCTTTTTTAATTTCAGTAGTATAAAATAGAAAAACTCATCATAAGCAAAAGGCAAATGGTTTTCAATCTGCATGTGAGACATCATTTATCATTAGGAGCTATGAGAGCATGATCATTAATTTTTTTTTAAGTCTTTCATATCTTGTGATTTTTAGCTCACTTTCGTATTAAGTTTTTGAATTATAGTGTTCAATTCACTACTTAGGGATTGTTCTCAAACCCTTAATATAAGCCATATCCATACAATATTGAAGRATCTGTCTTAAATTAAATCTACAGACGAAGGGATATTCAGAGTTCTATATTTTTTGAGTATATCATTCATCTTCATCTGTCACATCAATGTTGCTCCGTACTGTGAAACTGCACTTGTGTTGTCCATTCTAAATTGCTTAGATATCCTTGAAAAGACCGAAAAAGATCAGAAGCAGTGAGCATTTTGTCATCAACTTCATGGCACCCAATATCCGGCTTTTAAAAAAAGGAGTCCTACTTATATGGAAGTCTCTGCTCAATCATCAGAGAAAATTGAGTATCACGTGTGAGAGGCTATGGAAATGATGCTTTCATTGGTTACACAAGTGTTGATCAAGCCTATTTTGATTTAATGGATGACTTAATTCCATGGATTTAAATGGAGGTGCAGCAAGGTYGATCAGCTGCCAGACAAGAACCAGGTTCATTAAGTGTTAAGGGAGTCAGTTCCACCAATTTTCCAGACGTTGCATTCTCCCATATCATTGCAGGGTGAATGAAAAGCTATAAGCAACAGTAAATAGTGGAGGAAAATATGATAAAGTAGAGGGAAGGTTAAGTGTAACCTTCCTGTGTGTTGTTTTTGTGCCCTGCATTGCTTTACCCTGCAGTAGGTTTGCCAGCCCACAGAATGTCAAGCTGTTGCAAGACACCCTGTTTCAGCACCTCTGTCAATTCTCCAACCAGATGCTTGATGCACTCTATACGTGCAACCTGGCTCCCACGTACCATCTAAGAAGGCACAATTGCATATAAACCTGAAATGTTGTTCACAGACACTTTCAGTGGTCTGGCACCTTTGGAAACACAGTAAATCATCTGATTTCTGTGCACTAMTTGTGTAGGAATTTGCTTCTGAGAACAATTTTGGTACTAGAGGTTCAGTTCTAGAATTTATCCCTGATCAGAAGTAGGTTGTACAGAGTCTGCTACTTAGAGTAGTTGTGCACTGTATATGCTTAGAGAACATTTGCATGCTTTTGATGTAGCTTAGAAACAGATAGGCAGAACAAAATATAATCCAATATAACTCAGCACTAGCAATCTGGTTAATTTTTAGAGCTTAAAAGAGCTTATTCCATTTCTTAAAGCGCAAAGACTTGACTCACTTCACTGTGCCTTCTCTCATGGAGAAATGCTACATAGGTCATGATGTCTCTTAAGAGATCTTTTAAATTAATTTATTGCTATTTTTATAAGGKCTGTAATTATTAGAGCATTTTATTGAGAGTTTTTGAATTTTTATTTAATTGAAGTAAAAAGATAGAATTTTCTTCTTATTTCTGCTGCTGTATCTGCATTGTTTTTAGGGTTCCAGGAGCCCATGCAATTCAGAGGATAATTGGACTTTTTTAAATTTAACTTCATAATGAAGTTAATATGAAATTTCCATTTCCCTTATTCCCAAATAAGCTGTCATGAGAAAATACATTCAGAGCAATACCATTTGGTCATGGCATATCTTAGTAATTCAAAAGCTTGGATTTCAAGTGAAAAATAGTCAGAAACTGGAGGTGACTTTTTTTTACTATTCCCCAACATGTCACCATTCCTCACTGGACACATGTGGGCTTTTAACATTCTAGTCTGGACACCTGCAGCTATTTTCTCTGTTAACAACTTTCAAGACTCCAAACCCTCAGCAAGCAGAAATGTCTGACTGCAGAGCTGTGTCCTTGCTGCCCAGCTGGGAAAAGCTCTGCTTGACTTTACCATCTGTCTCCCTCTAGCACTTCTAAGAACACCGTGCAGTGGAGTGGAGCACTCTTCTGGGAAGAGTTAGCACAAAATACAAGGAACCTGAAAAGAATGAACTCACTGTGTGGTTGGGGGGAGTGTGTGTGCATGAAATTCAAACCAAATGTCTTACAGAATTAAGACTGGTTTGCAGAGAGACCTCCTGTGTTAAGATTGTAAGCTGAGCATGTTCTGCCAACAGAAAGAAAAGAAAAATGAATGTTGTGGACCCTGCAGATTCTCAGTCACCTGGGAACTTGGGCGCGTGTGAAGCTTCTGACACATAAGCAGCCATGCTGAAGTCAGTGCCCGTGATTAAAGCTCTTCCTGAATCGAGATCTGGTTGTGAATTATTGGGTTAGTTCTAATTCTTGCCACACAGGACTGCTTTTAATTCTAAATTAATTCATTAATGTTTATAAGGTGCACTGAGATCTTCCAATATGTATGGCACTATTGAAATGTTAAGTGTTGTTACAACTCACACTTGCAAAAGCAGCTGAAGATGAATTTACTTTATGTGGCAGACGGTAATGGCTCACTTGGAACAGTTACACATTCTATTGGGTAAATAACAGGAGTGTTATAAATTGCAGCAGTGTTATGTTTACATAATAGACAGTAACCACTCCAGAGGTACCATAACAGTCAGCTTAATAACAGGCATTTTGAAAATTATGTAAATGCATGTATACATGAGGAAGCAAAACGGCTGTAGGAGATAGAAAGCTGACAGTTACTAATAAGTACTGCATGTTTTCAATGTTTTCAGCATTTTAATCTTGTTATGCAAACATACCCATCCAGTGACTTTACATGATGGCAGAGCAGAAGAGGGGTTGAATTCCACAGGCTGTCACTAATGTATACACCAGTGCTATTAGATGCACTATAGATGGACTAAACAGTGGGCTGCTGAGTTTGCAAGTCAGGCAGTGCAGCTAAAAGCTTTCAGGCATGTTTGTTCCCCAGGACTACTCCCTCCATCTCCTCATTCCCCTTTTGGCTCTGTACCCTCACGTAAGCTTCCTCCCACACTTTAAAAAATGCACCCACTTCATTTCTGCCAAGCACGTTGCCTGTCCTCCAACTGCACTGCACAACAGGAAAAAAAGTCCTCCCAGCTTTGTTGTCCATCTCTATAGYAGTTATGTGATTGCTTTCACCTTATCATGCCTTAATTTCTAATATTCTGGGTAGTAAAGTTCTGATAAGGAATGCTGCTTTATGAAACAATATGAAACCGCATCTTCCATACACCATAACCATGCTGTTAATGGTTGTACTCCCTAAGTGTGAGGGGAAAAAACACTGTAGTGTTAACTCTAAGACTGAAACCAAATTCTTGACTGGAGCTATTCTGTGGGTGTTTGTGAAACCATTTTTGACAAAAGCATTGGAAAAACATATTTTGATCAAAATCATTTGTTTCATAAAAGGAAAAGAGGGACCATATGAAAAAGGCATAATTTTAACTTTAAAAAGTTTAGTAGGAAAAACATTATACAACTATTTTTTCCCAAAAAGATCCTGTCCAAAATGGTCATCTGTGTTATTCCATAGCTCTGGTGATACACCTATCATTATGTATTTCATATCAGATATCTCCCCATAACTCTTCCACCACTTTAAGAAAAATACCTGTATCCCTCTCTTTGGTTTCCCCATTAAAAAAATAATAATTCTCTAATAAAATTTTGAGTATTAAGGATAAGCTAAGAGCACTTTCAAACTTATTTTTTTATACTAAAACCATGTTTAGCACCCTAAAATTACAAACCTAAGTGTAGAAAAATTTGTCAACAAGGAGTTTTGTTAATTCTGTGCTGTAATGGCTGTATGACAGTTCAGGAGAACTGTATTCTTAGTAAGAATCATACTGGTCTTTCCGTACTTGTCTGGCTTCTGTTTCTTTGTAAGTCGGTCCAACTTAGACCCCCATGACAGGTTTCCAGTGGGGCAAGCCAAATGAAGCCCAGAAATCAAGCTGCCTTTTCAAATCAAAGCTGCACTCTGCAGGGACACAGCCTGGTGTTGTGGCTGTTGAGCCACATGGGTCTCTTGGTGTGTGCCAACCCTTCAGCCAAGCTCATGCTGTGGGGGCACAGCAGAAAGAGCCCTGTCACCTGTGGAGGGGTCCTCTGGTTCTCCTTGCCCTGACTGACACAGAGAATGTGATTCCTCCCATTGAGTCATCTGGGATGGCACTTGAGGAGGAAGAAATCTGGTGAAGCTGGAGTAAGGTGCTTCGGAGGAGTAGCCCATGGACAAATTTGGATCAGCATGTACATTTATTTTTTTTTTAGCAGTAAAAGATGGAAAAATTTTCTTACGGAGATTGGACTGGGGAAATGCTTCACTCACCCAGAGCTCTTATCTTAAACATCCGGTTTATTCATTAGGCATCTCCCTTAACCAGAGGATTAATGTGGATTGCAGTTTTAATACACCCTTGCAGCTCAGTTTCAGGGTATGCTCTTTGTTCTCTCCCCTCTGCTGTGCAGCTCTCAAGACTCTTTCACTGTATCTATTGCTGGAAGCCAGAAAAACTCTGAAACAAAAAGGTCTGGGCCCAGTGTCAAAACTGAGCAAGTGGAGCAGCTTTGAAGATGATATGGCTTTCCAGGTTCCTAATAAGGACTATTCAGATTTAGACTAAAATTTACTACAGGGGTTTGATTTGTTTTTTAACTTATTTTCCTTCAATAGTGTCTAGGAGCTAAAAAAATTTCAGCTATCACCTACTGCAGTTGACTGTTTTAAAATCTGGTATAATACTTTGATCCAGATTTATCCATGATTTTATAATGATTTTGCTTCCTCGAGAATTCTGTTACCAATCTACAAGTAATATCTCAGCGTTAGAGTAGGTGGCAGATCTACAGGTTTACAGTTGATTAGATGAAGCCCAGGGGAGGTGGGAAGTCTGGATTTCATTCTTATCTGTGYGTACAGAAACTGGGTTAAGATGAGGACACGCTCATAAGATTGATTTTCTTTTCCTGTAAATACAATAGAGGGATGAGTCTTTAAAACTACAGAAAAACACACCCTGCCATAACAGGATCCCCACCCTGTCTCTGCTCAGTCCTTTTGATAAAAGCCCTATACCGTGGATAATACAGATTAGTTCTAGATGAAGCAAACTGAAAGGTAAGGGGGGTGGGGGCATGTGTGTTCTCTGACTTACAATGCTGTCCATTCTAGTTTTCTACAAAAATGTCTAGGAATCGCATCTCATCCCAGCAATTGCTAAGAGCTCTATGTCTCATCAATATTCAGTTCAGCTGTGGGACTGGGACAGTTTCCTTTTTCGTTTGGAATGGTCATATCTCTTCTCAGAAACATGATTTTAAATRAAATGTGGTATTTACGATATATCCTTTTCTCATTTAGTTTGCAACATCAACTGTCATTAAAAAAATGAGATTTACAGGAAATATTAGGGGGAAAGGCAAAAGTACAAGAATTTCCATCAGTGAGACACTCACTGGGAAAGTGAGAGAGACACAGACCAAAAAGGAAAAGAGACATTACCAAGCAAACCCAGSTGACAGAGGTTGACATTATTCTTTCTAAATTCAAAATGTCATGGCAGTAGAAAGGCATTATATGTATAGCATGATTTTTAACTGGGCTGATTTACGGTAGACTCACAAGTGTTGTGCAGAAACAACCCCAGTGACAGATAAATTTTAATCAAGATATAGGTCTTTCTCTTTACCTCTTTATCCTAAAGATATATCATTAGCCTAAAGAGTGACTTTAGCATTCTTTGTGTTATTCAAGCACTAAGAGAAGCTGGATAGGAGAAAAAAATCTAATCTATAAAGTAGTCCAAGTTGTTAAAATTTGGATTTTGGACATATTTGGGAGTGTTAACTGGGGGACAAACTTAGAGTTTTTTCTTCCAAGTCGTTTAAGGTCCTACCCAGTAGTTCCAATTAAGCTGTTCTGAAGAACAGTTTGTTATGACCAGAGTCTCAATATCCAGTGATGAGTGGGATTGGCTCATGCATATTGTCTAAACATTTCATTTGAATTAAAAAAAAAAAATCACTTTGTCTCAACCTAATATCCTTTTTGTGATCGTGAATTGATTGTAGCCTAAACTTTGCTTGTAACAATTTTAGTTGAGAGTTTCAAAACTAGGCAAGTCTGATATTTCTTGCTACTGCAATGCAGGGTTAACTGGGAATCATAACTATTTTTATTAGCTTCAAAAATCTGGTCCTTTATTTTTCCATCTGTTATTAATTTCTTTTAAGAGATTTCATTTTTTGAGGTGTGAAAAAGGCAAACAGATTTTATTGGATTTTTTTTCCCCTGCAAAACCTGATTAAAAAACATCTTTCTGCACAGAATACGCTCAGCCTTTGAGACTGTGGGTGTGGAACTCTTCTGAATTGTGATGTAACAGGAGATAGATTTAGTACATAATTCACATTTTAGTATGGAACATATTTTTCTTTCCAAGCTGTAGCTTCTTCTTATAATTTTGGTGAGAGCATTTGTCATCAAAAGKAGTATATGCAGTACATGCATACATATATGTATGTAATTTTACTGTGTTAGAGAACATGGTGCTTTATACTGTCTAAAGGTACTGATGTCTGCCTTGTAAAATCTAAAAAGAAGGCAAGTTGGCCATTGTGACACAGAGGCAGAGTAGGCAGCTGAATAACTAAGTACTTTCTTGCCTGCCAGCCTGTACAAGGGGAGCAGGGCTGGTATGCTGTGAGACTGGGTAGGACCCTGTGGTGGTGCTGCTTAGTTCCTAAGGTATCTCCACCTCTCCTTCGCTTTACTTATTTCTGTGTTGAGTAAGACAGTTTCAAGGTTGGATATTTTGTCATCTTCCTTTCAATTTTTAGAGACATTTAAATAAGCGCCTTTTGAAGAAACTCTTYGGCCCGGCTGCAGGAATTGTTCCTTAGAGGAAGACAGCCAGTAAAATACTCTAGAAGCAAAAGAAGAAAATGAGGAAAACAGCCCTGATGGGAATGATTTACAGACAATCTTGGTGAGATTAGCAAATGGAATAAAAGCCAAGTCCACAAAAGGAGAAATGAGATACTGATCTCTCTGCAAGAGACACTGTCCCAAAATTTGGGTCAGCTCAACTGAGCAGCAATAAACAAACAAAACAGAAGCCAACAGAGCTTACAATAGTTGGGATCATAAAAAACCTGAAACCATTCTGAAAGTCATATTAATACTAAGCCAACAGGAGAAACAACAGACCTTTAGAGTAAGCTACTGCACACCTCGTAAGAAACTTGCCTCGCAACCCCTGAAGATCCAACAKGAATATACATTCTGTTACAAGACTTCCTTAGCGCTAGCTGACCATATCTTGGTATTTTGCAAAGCATCTTAAATGCTGAGCCTTCTTTCTGTTAGATTACTTCTGGTAGTCAATGCCTGTATTTGCTCGCCATCCTCATCCCTTCCGGACAAACTTGTYGTCCAAATCCACGCACTCAAGTGTGCTCTGGCAAGGTGGTTTGGAATCTTCCATTGATTTTTTTATTATTGGTTTTTTTCTTTTATTTTTGGTCAAACTAAAATTTTTAAGGATTTATTGGAAAATGTTTTTCAGTTCCAGCAACTTGTGGTCCAGGTGTGAGAATAACATTGTTTCAGGGTATGCTTCATTATCTTCCCTTTGAAAGAGATCACAGGTTTTCCAGATTTAAGGCATGGCATCGGTTTTGGTTTCCTGATCTAATAAAAGAATCTGACAATGGCATAATACTAACAGGTAACTTACTTTAGGCCTCTTGGTGTAAACTGTGAACATGAATGAACTTATATTAACAAAACGCGGTCAAGTCATACAGCACCATGATGGATATTTTTGAGCTGCCTTATTCTGTTCCAGATCTGGATCCCCTGCACTGCACTCTGTTATACAGAAAACATATGACAAATTCAGGCTTTGTAGACTTTGCCGAGGTTCATGTCTATTATGATCCAGATGATAATACTCTTTCCACACTAATAGTCACTGCCCACTGATTACTGCTGCAGCCAGCTCTTGAAGACTTCTAGTAGTTTGCCCAGTCCCTATTCATAATCACGTAGGCAAACACTTCTTAGCTCAGTAAAAATAAAACAGATCCCCAATTTACAATCAGCACATTCATTTTATATTTTAAGAACAGATTGTTCAGTGCAGCAAAGTGCTATTCATGATGGAGGCATTTCCCCCACTACAAGCCAGGATCTTTTATTTAGATTCCAGGGATTGTTGCTCCCCGGCCTACTTTTCCTGATCAAGGATATGGTGGAGAGAAGTTCAGCCTGAGAAACCTGTGTGGCACCTGACATTCACCGGCAGACCTGAAAGCCTCACCTTCAGGGCCAAAACCTGCACTGTCCTCGAGTCAGTTCTGACCTCTCGGTTGCCTGCATGCTTGAGTTAGCTCATAGAGAGTTATGACATAAGGCATAAAGGGACTCAAAATCCGGCTTGTTCTGGTTGGGTTGGAAAGGACCTTAAAGAATATCTGGTCCCAACCTGCCTGCCATGGGTAGAGAAATCTATTCCATGTAGTGGGCAAGAGGAAAAAAAAGAAATTAATAAAAGTTAATTAAAAATTATTTGCTGCATGAAGCAGTTATATTATGTGCACCTAAAATATAACATGGATAAGAAATCAAAACATGGATTTCTTTCATATTCAGGATGAAACTCTTCACCATGCTATCCAGTAGTTGGAATTGCTGTGAATCCTTATGTTGGAAGTGGGTTGAGGTTATTTTAAAACAAGAGGAAAAGCATAAAAACCAATGAAATACAGCATTTTGGAAAGACTTTTTTTGTAAGAGAAGTATACCTTTTAGGGTATTCATGATCCAGTGGGACAAATGTTGATTCTGCTGCTCTGATAAATGACCTTTTTTGCTGCTTCAGAGTCAAAGAGAGAGCTGCTTTCCAGAGTGAATGGAGCTGGGTGGATCACATGGTCTATGGCAAGCTCTGGAGTGCTTAGCAAATGAAGTCATCCAGACAGGATTAAACAGAGTTATGTCTCCGTAGCAGAGCCTTGTTTATGGAAAGTGAGTTTGGGTGATTGGCTTAGCCTAAGCACATACTGTTCTTTTTTACCTAGGCACATAAGATTTTCTTAAATAAAGTGCTCCTGTCCCAGGCAGAAAACGTTCCTGAGTTTAGTTCACAGAGATGGAGCATGGGGGAAGGAGGCTGGCCTATCTGTTCCTCTGATTTCCCATAGCCTTGGCAAGCTCCTCAATATATACAGCAGCCTGTGCTACTTTTTTTTTCTAATGAAATCCTACACTTTTTGAGGTCCCTGTGTCTTTTCCAAATGAAGCTGCCAAGAAACACATGAAGCATATATCAGCTGCAATTAGAAAATGGTGGTTTAAAATTATGTTGGTATTTTAAAGCATATATATTCCTATTCGTATGCATCTAAAATGCAAAAATGCACTAGCTGTGAGGTTTTTCCTTTACTTCAGCTTATGAAAAACTCCAGGGGATCAGGAAATTTAGAGCACAAGAATGGTTTATTTTTATACCTATTTCCCTTGTCATTTCCTTTTCCCATTCCAGTCCCTCTGAGAGGAACCAATTAACTTGAGACATTTTCCACATTCATTAGTATCTTCATTAAAGAAAAAAAAAAAAGGCAGAATTGTTTCAAGACTGGTATTTTGTGCCCAGTAAACTGTGATAACATTGCCTGTCAGAGCATAGCAAATAGCAGTAGTGCTAAAGATGTAAAATCTGTGAATTAATAAAACTGTTAAATTTTGCATCTGCACCTGTATCAAAATGGAATACACACCATTACAAAACAGCAGGTTAATAAATAAAATGTACTTTAAGAAAGCAGGTTAGTGGCTATAAATGTAAAAGTGATTGTCAATGCTGTTGGAGCTAGTTGCTGGAAAAGAGCCTGATTAGCATGTTTCAGTGAAGGACAAGGTGGTGTGACTTCAGCAAAACACTTTGACACTGTCAGGCACATAAAGGGCCACCAAAGTGTCACCTGGGCTACATGCCACAATCAGAGAGATGGGAGTGCCCTATCTAGATGCTGTCTGAGAGTCCTGGACCCACAGAGCCCCTGCTGCTGGTACTGGTGCAGCTCAGTACTCTTCTTCTCGGTGCTCTTACTCTTCTCTCTGTGCCTCCTCTCTTTTCTCCTGCCATTTAGCAATGCCACAGCCACCCTGCCACGATCACAACCAGCAGCACAGGCAGGTGATGGGAGAAGCACAGTACACAAAGGGAGGAGGGAGAGCTGGTCTCTTCACSTGTGTGGTCTCACCTGATTTGGCTGGTTGGGGATATTACTCTTGTCTCAGAAGGCTTCTTACATGTCTGCTTTGATTTGGGCCTGATGCTTTTTTCCCTTGATTCTTGGCCTCAATAGAAAAACAAGAGGATAGTGTAGGAGAGAGTTACTTTTGCTGCGTACATATGGTTCCCTGCTGTTTATCACTGTATTTCTATGGCAAAACCATTTCTTTTTGCATACCAGCACCTCATTGCATACCACTTTTCCATTATTGTTATTTCTAGTGAATACACTAGCAAGTTCTCTTCTGCTGGTCTTTTTCTTTTTTACTACTGAGGGAGCTGGAATTGACTCAAGCTGTCCAGCCAAAATGGCATATAGTATTTAGAAGTCCTCAGATGTCATAAGACCAAGGTATATGGCTCTTAAAACCACTCATTTTAATTCTTTGCTATGGAGATACGAAGTCCAGTGCAGATTTTTCCCATCCTTCAAAGATCTGTCAAATGTTGTAGGGTGAACATTAGGCACTGAACAATAGTGTACCTTGGAGCAACTCCAACAGATTTTCATTTTAGGATTAGGAAAGCCTATGTATCAGCAACACTTCTTCATGCTACTCTCCATATTCTTTGCTTCTTGCCATGCTGAGCAAGTTGTCGTGAAGTTATCAGTTCTAGCTAGACTGACAGCAAACCTTCTCTGACCCATTTACCACAAAGGACCCTACAGTCTCTTGCAGTGACAGTTGCCCAGCATAGACACGTCTGACACTATTTTTTGATGAAGTTCCAGTAACTTGCTCTGTAATTCCTAGCTGAATCTTTTTTCCTATTATTAGGGTTTTAAAGTTGCCAAGCACAGCCAGCATTTAAGACCTAGGGTTTGTGGTTAAAGTCAAATACAGTAAATACTGAAAGCAACTAGGGTCTAGTTGCTGCTTGAATTAAGCAACTGGGTCTTTGTAGCTCCATCTCAACTATTAAAATTAGAGAGAGAAAGAGGAGAGAAGAAAAATTAAAGCATTTCTGATGAAGCAAAACTGTCAAACCAAAAATAAAATGAAGGAACTTTTCAGAATTCTTAATCTGATCTCCCCAAACCTGTGGTTTGAGAGGCTTTTTGGTTAGAAGCCCAAGCTCTTTGGTTAGTTCCCAAGCTCCTGCTTCTTCAAGACCTCAGTTCGAACATTTGGTGTGCTGCCGTGTGAAGGATTAAAGTTTTCCTGAGTAAATTATCAAGAAGATTACAGCTGCATTCAGCAACTGCTTGCAAAATATTGTTCCTCTCAGGAAAAAAAGCCCCTCAGTTTTAGGGAAAGGGCTTTGCATATGAATGGTACTATGTAGGTTCAGACACAGAAAAGAGAATTTTAAATGTAAAATTTAATATGGGAAAGRTAATAACTGTTTGAGTTCTTGATAAACACAATACGACATCACAAACAGTACTGAATACAACCTCCACCTCTCACTCATRTTTGCTGCATTAATTTAGTACCTGTTATCATGTTGCTGAAAAAGTTTCATTACACATGGAAGATAAATCTAAGCCAAGCATCTCAAGCATCTTTCAGAGTGCGTAAGCACAATACCTTATAATAGAAAGCATTTTAGTGTCAGAGTGCTGCAAAAATCTCATGCTTAAGAATGCTATGTATAGGACAGTTCACCTCAGAAATTAGGTTTAACTTTTCAAAATAACATTTTTCTGATTTTAATCAGCTTAATTCTTCAGTCTCCTGTATTTAAAAATACAGGAAACAAGAATTAGACAATGGATAAAAGAGCTCATAATAACTAAAACAAAATTTCCTCTCATGAAGTCAGAGATCTGAAGCTTGCAGGAATATCAAAGTGCTGCATATATTTTCTGTGCACTAAACCAAATATTTTTAAATACCATAAAGGCTTTAAAAATAAATACCTTAGAGTACTATTCCTCCTAAAAATAATTTGAAGAGTCACAATTTTGGTTTTGGTTTCTATATTGTTCAAAAGAAAAAAAGAAATTCAGACATAGTGGAAGCCAGAAAACAAAGCAAATGCTGTAGCATTCCTGTAGAAGAGTAAATAAACAAACAAACAAAAAACACTGTAGGCAAGGATGTACTGAGCTATCAGATTGTAACGGCACTGAAGGGAATCACAGWCACCACATTGGGAAACGGAAATTAGATGTAAATCCAAGTCAATCCCACTACATAGAATAAAAAAGATAACCAAAGCATACACATGCGTTCTCTTGGCTTTACTTGTCCCTGCCACACATCTATGGATTTCAGTGGTTGATTAAGGATATGGGAGTGTTTTGTGTTTTCACGTGTCTGCTGCTGGCTTGGGGATATAAACTCTTTCCTTGACAGCATACTCCACATGAAATATGGATGCTTGCAAAAACAAATTATAAGTGTCCTCAAGCCAAGATTAGAGCTCTGCTTTTCAGTGTTTTCCATGGACCTGGTTGTACAGTACTCAGCCTGCTCTAGTCTTCAGGGATACCTCTGCCTTTTCCACAGGTAAGATGGAGTGATAGAGCCGGACCACTTTACATGAAGAAAAGGTGTCTAATATTTGTGAATGTTTTCTAAACTGTTGAATGAGAGCTGGGACTCTTCTGATGGCACAGGTGCCTTTGCAGTGGAAAGGTCAGCAAAAAGTTTTACCCATTTATTAGTGACAGAGTAGATGCAGCTAAGTTTTGTGGGCCTCTTGTCTCATGAATTATGACTTCAATGATATGATCATTGATCCAGCTCCTACTGAAGTCAACAAGAATCTTTCCATTGACATTCAAGAGAAGCTGGATATAAATAGACCTACAAAGTCAGTAGTCTTAGGGCAATACTTCTTTGGCTTCAGATGGAGAAAAATGCAGCCCAATAAGACTGTAAATATTTCAGGATGGAGTTATATACTTGTGCTGGCACAGCAGACAGTTTCTTTTTATCTGGATATAAAGAACACTTCAGACAGTTTCTTGATTTTAGCTGATCAGGACAGTTTTAAAAGTCATAAAATACTGCATTACAAGTGGCAGATGTATTCCTCACTGCTGTGGGTCAACAGTGGGAAATTTTTGAGAGAGCTTGAAAGAACTTGCCATTTCCTATGTTGATGGACATTCATTGATTTGCTGCATGTTCTTGGGGGTTAATTGCAACTTTAGATTTAAGCATTTTGGCACATCCATGGATCAGCAAAAACTCTGATGCAGCCTTTCTTGGAGTTATTGCAGGACTGAACTTGCATAGTGTGGATGGTTGTCACTGTAGGGGCGGCCACGACACACACACAAGGACAGTGCCTCAGACATAGGGCAAAAAGCCTTTATTAAACAAAGCAGCCTCTCTTTATACACTTTCGTATGTTATCATTCGTGTTACATAGTCATTGGCTGCTAAATTATTACACTAGATTCATTTGCTATCATTAACTACAATATACTACCATTGTACACCTATAGCGTAAGCATTCAAGCATTCAGAAAAATAACAGGTGCAGATATGTTGCTGTTTTTCTCCTTCTATTGTTTAACTTTCTTGCTTCTGTTGATACTACATTTTCATGGGTAAAGACCAATTGTTTTTCTTCTCACGGGCTTGTCTCATGAATAGAAGCTAACCATCTCCAAATCAAGATCTGTAAAGCCTTCAGACTAGCTATCGGCCTCAACAGATGATTGAATCAGAGAGGCTGAGCCTCCTCCTTGTTCCTGAGACGATCCTTTAGAGAACCGTTTTCCATGTTTGCTCAAGTTCCCTGAAGAGATTAAATTTATGGAGTAAGGCTATTCCTAGCACTAGTGGAGTGGGGGTGGAAGAACCTCACAGACCTTCACACACAGAAAATTTTTATGGAATTCAAGTTCTCCAACACAAGAATGTGTTAGGAGTGGCTAAGAATAAAGACATGAACAGATCTTTGAAATCCTCAAAGGGACCAGAGAGAATTTAACTAAATGGACACTGAGCTACCTACATGTGAAAATAAATAAGGAATATGTGCATGGTGGGGATGCAAGGAAATTCAGTTTCCCCATTATAAGATCTGGCAATATGTCTTGCACTGACTAATGTTAATGAAGCAGACTGTATTTTCATCATTGCCTGATAACTCTGGCCATGCCAGTGTCTGTGTGCATGCTAAGTCTGTGTGTGTAAAAAAGGACATTTTATTCTGTCTTTCTGCACCTTCTCTTCCCTTCATTGGACAAAACTGGCAAGAGGTTACTGTCTTTACCTCTGCTTCTGCATGACCTCTCCTGAAAACAAACACTGTATGTGAAAGCTTTGCCCTGCAAATTTTTATAGCTCTACTAAAAATATTGTACACACACTTAAAAAGATGTCTTATCAGAATACAATAATGTGGAAGCCCTTTTAGAGTAAATTACTCTAGGAAAAACATATCCTTCCTCTCCTCACACAACATCAACACAYACCATTATATGTATCTGCTTCTGTCTCAAGTCCAACAGTGTGTACTGCTACATATTGAAATGTTTGTACATTAGACAGTTACTTTAAGCAGCTACAAAAACTGCAAACAAATTTTAAGCACATTCTGTGCTTCATTCTTATAGCCCAGTTCCTGTTATCCATCAAGCCCGTTTTAAAATAGGAYGCGTTTTTGGTACTGCAAAGTCAACAGCGCTGGAAAGTTGGCAGGTAGGCTTGTTTAAACAACATTCCCAAGTAGTCTCCTGGCAGGTGTTTCCAGAGTACTTTGAGCACAATTCTTTGGATGGGATATCTGCCAAAGTACATAGCAACAGGGAAAGAAGTGTTTTCCTTTTACTGCAGTTGGGACAGTGCAGTGTTTTAGATGCTGCGCTGTGCATCCATTTTGGGAGCTTATTTTGGCACCAAGTCAGAACCTATACAATGGCAAAATACACAGCATCTTCCTGCCTGTTTAATGCAAGTRAGTTCCAGAATACCAACTGGTAGGTTATCTTCTGGCAATGGGCCAGCCCCTGACATGCCTCTTGCACCAATCTAGTCTTTCAGCTGTATAGAAACCTTTCACTTTAGAAGTCCTTCCCATAGACTGTCATGCTGCAAGGTTTTGTGCAAATTCAGAGCAAATGTTCATTTCATAGCTGGCCAAAAGTACAAAATGGGAAGGGTGGATGGGGCAGGAGAGGGATCAGAGAAGCTTTGTCTACCTGGCACTGATTTCTGTTAGAGCCAAACCTAGCTTTGCTTAATTGAAACCTGTCCTTTAGATTTGAAAAACACACGACTGGTTTTATAATCCTTCTGGCAGCCTGTCCACTTCTCAGTATGTGTCCTGGACCTAAAATTACCCTCTGTAATATCCCTGCAGAAATAGCCTCTCAGTTATGTATACTCTCACCTACATACAAATGCTCTCTGAACTAAAATAGAAACAGGTATGTGGAACAGTAAACAGACATCAAAGGATRAGTGAAACATTAACTGAGGGATATGCTGTTTTGAAATTTAAACTTTGATGCTATGCTGAAATAAGCCCTGCTCAAAGACATGGTCACAGCATGTTTGGTTGTTAAGCAAGTTCTTAGTAGTCTAATACCAGAGCTGCAGCTGCAGGTGACTTGCACTCATGCAGCCTTGGCACAGGCTACAGAGTGTGCTCTATAGTACAAAACTGTTTTCCAAAGAGCTTTAATCCAAAATCCAATTCTAGCTCTTGGTTACTAAGAAAAAAACTGGGTCAAACCAAAACACTTGCAATTTCCTGGATATGTACACAGCCTTGCACAAAAGTTTCAGATGTGACCTGCTCCAATTACTTCAGAACCTTTCACCATTGCAGCAACTGTGTCAGCATCCATACTGCCAGTTATTTCACTTGAGCTGTTATTGTGCATGTGACACAATTCCACACTGCCTCTGTACTGATGCCTTTACTCATCCCCACACTCACCTGCCCCACTGTATAGTGAGTTAASAACACCTTCACCTCTCTCATTAGTAACTTCTCCAAGTTGGCATAGGGACAGAAACCTGGAGCACTCTGTAAGCTGCAAATGACAATATTGTGTGGTAAATACTGCAGGAAGACAAGCAGAGTGGGCAGTAACATTTTTTTCTGTTTCATTTTGTAAAAATCTTCATTTCCTTATTGAAATTGTCTGGCACGGAATTTTCAGTTTGTTGGAGCAGCCTGTCATCAAATCCAGCTGGCCTGGCTACAAAATCTGTGGACTGGCAAGKACCCTCCTTTGTCCTCTATAACTGCCAACCTTCCTGTTTCGCTGAACATGTCCTGTTTCCCACCCAAAATTCACCTTGGCCTAAGCTAGAGGGAGGCTCTTCTTCAGCGATTTGGCTTCTCCAGTGAGTTGTGACTCCACCTGTCTTCAAAACTAACTTCAGAAACCTCCTCTTATGAATACTTTATATGTGGCTATTTCCACTACTTTTCTTTGTCTTTTATGTGTAAGTAAAAGGGGGAGCTTGTTGTTTTATTGTATCTTATATAAATTAGAGAATTTAGCCACATGCATATAGACAGGGACTCTGTGGGATTAGGCCCTGTGCAAACACAACGCAAACACAGGCAGCCTGGCATCAGATACCTCCTTGTCCGGGTGGGAAGGGTGGATGAGCAGGAGAGCACCAGGACACAACTAAACGCTGCAGGGTCATAGGGTAGACCTGAGCAGCCCTGCTCTCATTGCACTGTGCCATTATGAGCATTGCAGCAAATGAAAGTTTTCTGCAGAATTTATGAGAAAAACTCTCCAAGCAAAGCACAAGTAATTACTTCAAGGGAGCCCAGCCCAGACAAGGTACTTAAATACCATATTGTGGGGGAGAGTCTACAGTATCTTCTTCCTAGTAAGTCCTTAATAAATTGTGTTCCATTACTTTCTGTAATAACTGTTTTAATTAATGAAACAAAGAAACACGAAACAAGGAAAATGTGCAATGGATCCAGGGGAATTAGATATTCTGTTCCTAGTTTTGGTGTCTGACATACAAAACTACTTCTCAGTGGTACACATTGATACTTGAGTAATACTGGGGCATTACAGTCACATTAGCTAAGTGTCCTTTTCTCTTGATTTGTAGACATAACCTAGTTATCAATCATTTAATATTCTCAGAGGGTGACATTTACTCTGATGCTGGCTTTGTCCCCAGGGAAGAGAGTAATCCAAGAAAATAAATAGAAATGCTTTAAGACTGGGTGAAGCAAAATTTGAGTGACTATCTCCAGAAATGTTTATAGTACTTGCCATTCTACGTTGCTCAGATTAAAAATAGAGTGAACAGTATTAGTATGGCTTGTAAAAAAAAAAAAAAAAGCTATATTCTGAGAAGTTATTGGTATCCTAAGCATTTCCAGGTGTTGTGCATGGCTTACAATAGTAAGGCTAGAAATTTTACCAGCCTCCTTTTTCTTTTTGTTTTGACTTTTTCGAATGTTATGAAGGATACTAGACTCACAAGGATGGAGAATATTCATTTGTCCTGACACAGATCGTATATGCTCCTGATGATTGGCTTTTCCCATTCTGACCTATGATGATATTTCTTGTTTTCCTTGATTTCTTTATGTTGGAGCTGTCTACCTTCTCCAGATAATGGAGTAAGACCATCACCATTTTCCAGTTAAAAAAAACCAACGTAGTCTGTTCAAGTTGCATAAACCACCATGGACATCAATGTGAACCCAATCACTTTCAGTGATGATAATAATTTTAGTCATTACCGACGTCGGCCAGATGTAGTCTAGTGACCTAAAAACCTCAGATTTACTTTATAAATCCTATAAATCTCTGGATTCCTCAATCGGAAGTTGGATCTGTTGCATCTGACTGATTGTCAGGCAGATAGACATGCCTGTTCAAGGGAATAAGGAATTTTTAGTTCCCTAACAATTGGGACTGGACATATATTTTCAAACAACTTGCCTTCTATTTCTGGCATTTGCTGCTAACTGTTACTTTTAGCTAGCAAGTGCTTCTGTTGGAGAAGCTGCATTATTGGTGTGGTTTTTAAAGGAAAATATTCAAATATATGTGATCTCACAGATCTGCATCAGTCAAACAGGCTCTTGGAAATGGAACTTTGGAAACTGAAACAGAACTTGTCAGAGCTTTTCCAGAACTTAGGGGACATTGACTGTCATTCTTACAGGTAATTTTTGAAAGAAGAGTGTTCCTGGATGTCTTATTTCCCTTACAGTTCTGGATGTAATTTTACTCTGCTGCTGGCATAGCTTTTTCTAGTGTGGGCAAAGGTCTTGCAACCAAAATGGAATTTCTGTGAGTGCGGTTAAAAAATGCTTCCTCTGGAGAACCTGACAAAGAAAACACAGAAAAATGTGCTGAGTTATCA
The DNA here is from genome assembly GCA_018881555.1 of Amblyornis subalaris. NCBI lineage: Eukaryota > Metazoa > Chordata > Aves > Passeriformes > Ptilonorhynchidae > Amblyornis > Amblyornis subalaris. The sequence continues at coordinate 6,427,644 of JACAXG010000039.1, forward strand.
GTGTGGGGGGTTTTTTTGCCAAGCATACTAATGCCTGTCACCCTCTTTGAACGGTCACTTCTGAAATTTGTGGGAGTTTATCTGTACTGCCGCCAAATTACCAACAAGGATTCAGTATTAAATCAACTTTTCAGAATGCAAAGAAATCACATATTTTCCTCTGTTGTGTGAAAGGTGCATAATAGTAATTCCGTGGACATTTTCCTGCAGAAAATAGAAAGCACTAAAAGCCTTAGAATGAAATGTTTTCTAAGTCTAGCTGAATGGTCACCAGGTTGTTGATTTGGAGCCAGCTTTCAGATCCTTGCTTGTTTGTACCCGTGTCTAGGCACAGCTGCTAAATCATCTAAGCAGCACACCTCTGTGGAACAGATCCTCCATCTAGTATCTCTCAGCAGCATGTGCTGCTATAGCATTCAGCTGCCAGAGACCAAACTATCAGTTCTGACACATCCCATTTCCTTGACTCACCTCATTAATTGAAATATGTCCAATGCTCTACTCTTTGGATTTTGTGACCAATGAATAAAGGGGATAGAGAATATTAGCTGGCTGATTAGCTTGTTCCATTGCAAGGAAGACAGACTGGGAAATCCCAGCCCATGCAGGACAGAAATATGGAATGATAAAATTTAAACATAGGAAGAACAAGAAAGAAGTAGCACATTAGCATTGCCTGTTGGAAGGCAACTCACTTTCTAGCAAGACATGAGGACCAGGCTAGAAAGGCAAAGGGATTCCAGATTCTATGGAAGAGTGCTGTGGGCAGGACCCTCAGGAAAGGATTCTCAGTGAAGACACAGAGAGAAGACCACATATGTGACATAGGCTGTTTTCTTACAGGCTGTTGTCTCCTGAGCTTTGTCAATATGACATCTCATTTTAACTGTTGTTGCCTGTGTGTTCTGTTCTGTGACACCACCTAGTTCTAACTATCCCAGCCCTTTTTCAAAAATAACTGGCAGGACCCAAGAACTTGTTTCCCAAATCAAAATCCAAAATTATCTTCAGATTTCAATAGGCAAGCAAGAATTGATAGACTTGAAATGACCACTCCCACGTAACATCTTAAATACCAGAGACGACTAAATGATTGTCAACATTTCCTTTGAGAAGAAATGTAATGGCAATAAAGATTCAACGTTTCATTTTTTTTAACCTGTTGCTAGTTCTGTGTTAATGCTCAGCTTGTAACTTGCTGAACAAAAGTAGCAAATGTATTTCCAATATATCCTTCTGCTCTACATATTTTTTTCAGGAATATTGCAGCAAATAAATTCACTAATAGTATTCTTAGAAACTATGAATTTTAAGTGCATATTAGGGTTCATCTGCAGAAAATAAAATTTCAACTCATAAAATCTAATTCTTAGACAAGATAATCTCAATCATATTTCAGCATTTTAAATAATTCTATCTCAGCTCAGAATTATTGCCATGAAACTGAGTCATTGTAACAGACCACCACCATGCTTTTAAACCAGTGCCAAGCAGAGTCAAATTAGTTACTGCAAATAACCTCTAGTTGTCATTCTGCCACAGAACAGGAAAAATACTGTGGTGAATGTATCCAAACCAGACTAACCCACAGCCTTAGAATTTTAAGTATTGAATATCCTTACCCAACTGTCTGCACAAGATGCACTCACTGAACTTTGAAAAGCATATACATTGGAGGAAAATTGGAAGGTGCTCACTATTTGTTTCCAAAATTTTCATTTCATTGAAGTACATGATTTGTTTCAAATTATTTACCAGTTCCATTAAGAGAGAAAGAGAGAGAAGGAAAGTCGTGAAACAGCTTCAAAACAGAAAATGGAGGTAGTGTTGAATGTCTTAGACTACAGGGTAAAAAAGACATTTCTGTACACAGATAAGGCTTCAACTGGTGCAGAAAACCATGTAAGATAGAATTCATATCATAACACTTCAGTCATCTGGAAAGTAGATGTTTAATTTAGTAGCAGCCTCAGTATGCTCTGCAGCCAGCGGCAAGCAGGCACCTCCTCAAAAACCTCATCCACCTCAGACGGGTTGAATACTCCTCACCTCTGATTCCAGAGGTAGCCTCAGTAACCAGCTCAGTAACTCAGACAGACATCTTTCAGTAGGCTAATGTTAAGTGAGATGAATCCTACTTAGAGGAGGGCCAAAATTACAGGTCAAAGTTTATTGCGTGCACGTTTGTATTTTGTCACAAGGGCCTCTGGCTGGTGGGGGACTAATGTATTCATGGCATAGTTGTCCGGGCCCTGGAGTGATTCTCGCTCTGTGAAGCACAACAGCCCTGGGGCTGGCAGCACTGGGAAAGAGCAGCTCAAGGAACAATGGGCTCGCAGCTGAGCTGTGCACAAATGAGGAAAGGAAGCCATTTGTCATCTCTAGGCCTTAATGGAGAGCCACTTCCTATTAATTAGAGAAACACAGAAATTGAAAAAAAGAAAACAAGAAACTTACGTAATATGATCTCAGAGCTGGCTGATTTGCTAATGTAAAACACAGGGTGGAAAAAAAAAGGCTGATAATGTGGAACAGTAGGGCATGACTGCTGATCTCATAGAAAAAACATGCGGAAAATACTATTCAAAACACTGGCAAAATGACTTCATGTGAAAGGCAGATTTCTTCTCTTCCAGCGGGCAGAATGTTCCAAAGGAACCTGCATGCGACTACATGTGTGCTTTTTCCATTAATAGGGCGTGCAGAAGGCTTGGGTATCCCAGAGTCAGATGGGCAGTGTTTGGTTCACACAATATGTGTATCTTTGTCCGAGATTACGATGCTGTTAGATTGTATCTGAGACTTTCCCGGCTTGAGCCCTGGCTGTAAGGCTAGGAGCATTTTCTGAGGTTTTGAACTGTTTGGGGAGCAAAAGAAAGTTCCTTTCCAGATGCAGTCACTCGCCTCTAGCTCTCTAGACTCAAAGGGTATGGAAAGCAGAATTAGCAGCAGGACATGCCCAGTCCCTGCTTTTTAATACTTGAGTATGGAGCATGGGCGAAGGACCCAAGACACTCCCTACTACTTTCATTTAGTTAACACATACACTTTTTATTATTTTGGTGGTTATGAACGACTGAAGAAACATGCATTTGTTCACATAGAAAAAACCTCCCTTTATGATACTGAAAAAAAATTAGAATTTACAAGACAAAACCTCCGTTCTCGTTCACATGCTGCAAAAAAGGGTTAATAGTGACTGCATTAGGAAGAGAGAGTTTGTTGTACTAAAAATAGAAGATGTCCAGTATTTTGCATGAAATGTGGTGTTCAAAATCATTAGTATCTGCTAATATTTTAGGAGGGATTTCTCTAAGTGCTTATGAATTCTGACTCCCACTATTACACACTCTAGCACTACACTCTTTTGCTTTTATTGGCAGGGAAAGGACTTTGACAGGGGCTGATCAGGACTTGAGAAACAAAATTCTTGGCTTCTCTTTCTCATGCTGTTTTTCCTTCCGTCACAAAATCTATAATAAGCCTGGACATTGAATGAGATTCCACACATGCTGAGAAATGAGTGGTTAATAGAAAGAGACCCCAGATGCCCCTATRGAGGTGAGCATGGTTCTCTCCTGAACAGGCATCTCTCCATCACTTCCCTGGAGGTAAATGTGCCATATCAGCACTACTTGTGTGACCACAGTCTCTGTCGCTCCCTTCCTTCTTAGCAAACCTACATTTCCTATACCTGTGTTTTTTGAAAATTCTGAGTGAAGATGAAACTGAAGTTTTAACCCTTGCCCAATACAAAAAAAAAAAAAAACAAACGCTGTCAAGTCCTTTACTTTGGGTTCTAGGTGCCTGTTTGAGCATTGGTGTATTATTTTGTCTTTAGTTACCAGCTCTTCTGACATCTGGTGTTATGACACAGAGGCACCTTCTAATTCTTTGACAAGTGCAGTGGCAAAATGAATTGTTTGATTGCTCATAACTGTGACATGCACTGTCTTGCCTTGGTAGTGTTATCATCTGGATTAAACTAGTCTGCTTCAGGTAAAATCTACTAGGAGCGCCCAGATTTAGACAGCAGTATTTTTGTTAGGTCAGGCACTGAGCTGACTCAGATATAGCTTACATTGGCTTTGGGTTCTTTTTAAAGAGCTGTGCAGATGCCATGGCAACTGACCCAGGCTAAGGGAGGCAGGCGGGGCATTACTAAATGAGGCTTTGAGATTTTCAGTGCAGTTCACTGGAGAATAACCTGAGGTCCATATATGTGGCACTCAATCAGGTTTTTAAAGCATTTATTTTTTTCATTTAAAAAACCATTTGGCATAACTTCTGACCTGAGGCAAAACAGCCTTGGCATTTGCAAAGGCTCTAAAGATTGTTAATATTTGACTAGTCGCTATAACTTCAGCAAACCAAGCACTGAATGCCATAAGGGATATGGAGTGTAACAGGAGTTTGTCTTTTCATTATTCGTGTAGAAAACATACATTATTCTGAGTCATTGTGTTTACCAAGAATAGATCTAGGAGCTGCAATAGTCCACAACAGAGATCAGCAACAAAGGTAGGAAAACCAAAGATGGCACGCAGGTATTTTTCATGCTATGGGGTCTAGAGGTAGGAGCAACATCGTAAAAGAAAGATCTGTAAAAGGCAACACCTCTCTGCTTCTGTTTAAATTTAAACTGCACTGGAAACCATTGTCTCATAAAGAACTGAAATACCTTCAGTAAAACATTCCTTCTTGGAGGTGCAACATGTCCTGGATTCTGGTTATCTTTTAATAGGCAGGTTTTTGTCTCTATTTTGGGGGAAGAAAATTACATCCTGGTGTAACCCTTTCAGATAGGCTGGTGCCTCCTGCATAGAACACTGGGCAAAATACCATATTACCTAGGTAAGGGGAGTTTTGTAACGTAAATTGTGCCTCACATTTTCTAAGAAAATTTTCTTCGTTCTCTCTCTTTCATTTTTAAAACAGCTCAAAATACGTCATGCACCTTAATATAGGGCTGAAATCTTAATCCCAGTTTTATGAGGTCTATTAAACTGATAGGTATTGTGCAATGTGGGAATTAATTCCAGGTGGCCTCCAGGAAAGCCTGGTGTCTCTGGTTCTCAAGCGCTTGTCTCCTGGGCATGTGATCTGTGTGTTTTCCACTGTGTACAGTGTATTCTGTATTGCAATTTAATGAGATAAAGACAAGTGGAATGTGCACACTTAATCAGTTCAAATGATAGTATTTCCTAACCCATATCACCAAGAAAGGTTCACAGCTGTTCAGGCTCATTCCAGTGAGTAATAGCTTTCAAAGAAAAATGAACCATAAAAAATAGTAGAAATCAAAATGTAATTAGAGTCAACTAGTAATCTTTCTGTCTTAATTACAGCACTGCAATTGTCCTTACTTCAGAGAGAGGACTCCCGAGAGAATTTTGCCCACTGGATTTTTTAGAGGAAAAAATGAAAACCCTTTAAGATTTTTTGTCCATTTTCTCTTTTGTGTGGTTCCTTCCTTTATCCTAGAGACTGTCAGGTTCATGTCCTTTTAATTTCATTGTCTGGGAACATGTTTGCTGTGGTATGGAAGTGACAAAGAGAAATTGAGTGTTTCTGAAAGCTCATGGAAGAACTGGGCAAAGTTTGAAGAGATCAACCTCTGCATTGCTGCAGAAACTAGTGATTTACCATTTTCAAGGAAAACAGTTTAAAAAGTACTTGAAACTGCTTTTATGAAGCAGGGTGTACCACTTCATGTGTTTTGAACTTGGTAGATTGTACATGTTGCTCCAAATTAGATCTACCTCCCTCTTTGCTCCTCACCCTTCATATCCCCTTTCCAAGACATGTTTCTCTAGTGCCTGTTTTTGCCTTGCCCATATTCTGAACAAAGTTCTTCTCTTTTTTTCCATTTTCATCTTCTCCACTCTTATCTTGTCTTTGCTCTCCTATAAGGAGCTGTTTAATCCCGTGGGTTGTCTAGAAGTGAGTGTTGTGGGTATGCTCTGTCTTCTCAAGGCCTTGTCCTTCCGTCTCGGATGTCTCTCTGCTCACCAGAACCCTTCTGCTGCTTCATTTGATTGTCAGGGCAGTATTCACTCACATAAACATAGGTGTCCAGAGACATTCCAACACCTAGAGTATTCCCTAAGGCCTTCAGTTGTCTGTCTTGAAATCTTTCATTGGACCTGTGTCATTTGAGGCTTGACTATGTTTAGATAACTGAATTGTTTTCTCTTAGCCCCTCTTCCTCTTTTCTGGCAAAACAGCTTGTTYTCTGTTACAAATACACAAGATCTGTAGGCACAAGACAGGCTGTCAAATATCTCCTCTCTGGCATATATATTTCCTGGGAAGCTCCAGCTGTTGTTCCCCTTGAAAATTTTTAGCACAGTATCAACTTCCAATACTGAAAGGGTTCTACAAAAATGAGTAAGCCACTCTGTCACATCAAGGTTTATCCCTTGATAAACCACATTTACCACCAGGATATTGAAGACAGACAGACAGATTATCACCCATACTTGAATCTACATCCTGATTTATCTCACTATATATTTTCATAGGAGGCTTGACAGAAGGAAATGCATTCAGGATTATATCCCACTTCTAGCACTAAATCCTGATTTCTCAGATTGTGATTTTCCCTTCCTAGTCTCTGATAACCCTGTTTCTTTTTATGTTTCCCACATGAGTTCCTGTATGCAGCCCAGCCAGGAGTTTTGGGCGTAAATCTGAAAGACTGAACAAGTGCAACATGGGGTCAGAGTCTGATACCTTTTTATAGTCTCAAATCATAACTGCATACAGAGCCTGGAGAGTAACTGTGAAGCTCAGCAGTACTTCAGACAAATAGGGCTTTGAAAAGGATGGCAAGAGCTTAATTCTGCACCCACTAATATCTTGCAAACCCCCAATTAACTCAACATCATTCTTCCACGAATTTGGATAAATATTTGACCTTACATGTCAGATTATGAAACAAATTACAGAAAATGCAATGTTTTTCTAAGAAATTAATCCAATGTAATTGTAGAATGTGTCTTGTCCATCTAGAATGTGTAATACTGGGATTTTCTTACATGTGCAAGTATTACTGGAAGAAGTCTAAAGAACTGACCCTTGGGAACCCTTTTTTATGGGAAAAAAAAAAGCCAGAAAACACGAGTTTTCTAAGAGGTTTGAATGGTGCTTCTTAAAGACATTCTTAAGTGAGGTGGGAGAGCATCTATCTGAAAATCAGTCCTTTTGCCAAATTTTGAATCTCCTCCTCAAGATCTTTGTAACGACAGGCTGGGAAATCTGTGRGCAGTTGTTACCAGCAGTAGTTTTGCTTAATTTCCTCTCAAAAAAAAAAAAAAAACTCCATCCATTTTAGCCTACTTTCCTGCTTTCAGACACACTCAACAATTTGATGTAAGTTAAGATAATGAAAATTGACAGTCATTTAATATTGTTAGCCGGGTATGTACACTCAGCCAAGTGAATAATATTGTTCTTGTACTCGTGTGTGTGACAGGATTCCCTCTTGATCTCTCTAACCATCAGCTTCTGCCCTGAAGACTGACTGAAGACAAGTAACATTTTTGGGTCATAGTCTGATCTCATGGGGCAGTATGGTAGAAAGATGTAGAAAACACTTGGCTGTGGAGACAAGCAGTCATGCTTCCTTCTAGGTTTCTCTCTTTTTTTTTTACTCCACTTTTTTAGGTAATTGTGAAGAAATAATCACTATTTTATGAAGCATTGTCAAGGTCTCCTATGATACACGTTTGTGCCAGAGAGTCTGGGCTCTTTTAACTTGTGCTAACACAGGGCAAACATGAGAAAGCAGAAATTACATTTTTTTTTAACATACAAGCCTATTGATAGGGATCTGGACAAGCTTGAGAAGTGGACCCATGGGAATCTCATGAGGTTTAACAAGACCAAGTGCAAGGTGCTGCACCTGGATTGGGGCAACCCCTGGTATCAACACAGGCTGGGGATGAACAGATCGAGAGCAGCCCTGGGGAGAAGGACTTGGGGGTGCTGGCGGATGAGACGCTGGACATAACTCAGCAATGTACACTTAAATTCCAGAAAGCCAGTTGTCTCCTGGGCTGCATCCAAAGCAGCATGGCCAGCCAGGGAGGGGGATTCTGCCCCTCTACTCAGCTCTGSTGAGACCCCACCTGGAACACTGCATCCAGCTCTGGGGTCCTCAGCACAGGAAAAACATTGACCTCTTGAAGCTAGTCCAGAGGAGGGACACTGAGATTATTAGATAGATGGAGAACCTCTCCTATGAGGAAAGGCTGAGATTATTGTATTTGTTTCAGGAGATAAGAAAGTTTTAGGGTGACCTAACTGAGATCTTCCAGTACTTGAAGGGAGCCTATGAGAAAGGCTGGAGAGATAGTATTTACAAGAGCATGTAGTGATAGGACAAGGGGGAATGACTTCAAACTGGAAGAGAGTAGGTTTAGATCAGATATTAAGAAGAAATTCTTTGCTGAGAGAGGGGTGAGACAATGGTACAGTTTGCCCAGAGAAGTTGTGGATGCCCCATCCATGGAAGTGTTCAAGGCCAGGTTGGATGTGGCTCTGAGCAACCTCTCACAACAACATGGGGAGCTGAACTGAGCCTCTCTCTTTCCCTCACCCTCCTGCAGATCACTGGCCTTGCTTGGCAGCTCAGTGACCACTTACTATTGTGGAACGTCTCCGCTGTTTGTCAGGTGGCCAGCAGTCAGTCAGCCCTGTCTGAGAAATGGTGGAATTGTGTCTCCATGGGGTTTGATAACTGAGACATTTTGCAAAAGAACCCAGAACCATCAGGGGAAGTATTTATAAAGCAATTGGAATAACTTCCCTGTAGTGCTTTCCCAGACTTTTCCAGCCTCACAGCTCTCTCAGGTAACTTTTCCCTCTCATCCATTTTCATTTTCTCAGGTACTTGAATAGCCACTTCTAAATTCTATTGCTCAAAAAAATTCTTTCTGATTTGCAGGGGGTTTATCCCAACACAGAGTACAGAGCCAGAAATAAGTCTTCAGTGAAGAATAAAGTCTCCCGCTTAATTGCCTTTTAACCCTTTCCTTAACTTGGGCTTTAAAGTGTAAAGGAGATACGAAGAACCAGGTTGTAAACTCTTAAAAGAATAAGGAATGCAACTTTGCTGGGAAAATACATTCTAAACACCTCAGCTCTAAATACAATAATTAAGAATCAACAATATTTTTAATCCACTCTAACACCAGAGTTAGGCAATACCATTTAGCAGGAACTTCTATGTTATTGATTGTTGAGTCAAAATATTTTCTGTGACAGGTCACAAAATGGTTTTGCAGCATTTCCACACAGCTGGAGAAATAATCATACAAGCAAAAGGGCAGCAGCTGTGACATTTCAAAGTCTTACTAGGAAAGGAATTCTGGAAATGTAACAGATGTTTAAAAGTCCCCATCATCTGTCCAGTCCCCCCGCCCATCTCTTTCCCTTTCTTGCCTATATATGTATTAAAAAACAAGTAAAAGAAATTACTGATATGGTATTGTTCTGGTTTCCAATTTATATTATCTGATATTTGAAAGAAAATCTATCCATATAAAAAAAAGAGCTGTTTGTCTTAAGGGTTGGATGTCTCAGATTTAAGTATTAAATTGTGCTTTAAGTATTAAATTGTGCTTGAAGTATTAAATTGTTTAAGAATGCTTAAACTCTGGACATCTATTTGAATCCAGTAATTCAAGGCTGTGTTGTGAAACAAAGACAGAAAGGAAACCTCCAAAACTGCAAGCGCACAGCAGCCATTGACTAACTTTCAGCCTATCAAATAACTAAATGAACAGCTTGCTTTTTTCAGCATTTTCCTGTGTCTCACAGACCATAGAGCTTGCATGCACTGTGAAAATGATTATCCTGAGATCGCAAGTTTGAAGGCTATGGATGAATTGCAGGAAAAGAAAATGACATAGTAGGCAAGGACAATCAGGATAGTGATTTTTAGGAGCAAATTTTATAGTGACTTGCTCTCTATGGGAATAGTTTGTGCAGATTTTCTTGCAATATTCCAATTTAGAGCATTTTTCCTCACACAAAAGGGACATAATTTTCAGTTTACAATTACTCACCTAAAACAAATGAACTATTTATTTAGCATTCTTAAATGCTGTTATATGTATTTCACATAACAGCAGTCATATTTCACCTGTATTTCATTCTCTAAGCAATAGTATAATGCAGAGGAATACTGACCAGCATACGTTTTCTTGTTCTTAAGCCTTGATTTTCTACTTTGATTCATTACGAGGCATCTTTGCACTATGGATGTTCGATTTACCAACTTCTGCAGGTAGTTTGTCCATGGCTACCTTTAACAATAAACCCCTCATGACTTCAATGGCGTCAAGAATGTGTGTTAGGCAGAATCAAAAAAGAGCACACAAGCACTCAGAAAGCAGGAACACTGAGCAGATGGCACTTTCAGATTTGCAGTCTGAGAATCCACTGTTTTCATTAATGTCATATAAAAATGGCTAAAGGCATCTCTTGGTGACTTTGCTGTACCAAAGTATGAGGCTGCAGCAATGAAGGATGATCCTGAAAGAATGAGCAGCCCCGTGCAGAGTTCCTGTTCTTGGAGCTCAGTTCCTTTGGGCCATCTCAGTCACAGATTGTCCAAGATTCCTCTCATTGGCACTACAGTGGGTTTCATTTATTTAGTTTGGAAAACTTCTTTCTGGTTCCTGCATGAGTGCTGAGGCTTTTGAAAATATGGTCATTTATTTGAGATGTTCAGCCCTTCTGAAGGCAAGTTTGAACTGCAGTGATTTGCATGCAGGTTCTTATAGGACAGAGGTGTGGGGGAGAAATTTCTCTTAGCCAGCACAGCCTGTTTATAACCTACTGACAACACAGGGTACGGATAGCTGTGCTGAAGTAAAGGGACTCTTCTGTCATACCTTGCGTCACAAGGCACTCTCCAGAAGGGCTCCAGTAGGAGCCTCTGCCAGTTGGTCCACATTAGCCCAACTCAGTTCAGTCTGGCCAGGTGAGCTCCTACCAGGAGACGTGGATTAGCACCTTTCGCTAAGTGTTCAGAGTA